>OY998269.1:48059436-48777561 GCA_963922045.1 Persicaria maculosa | reverse complement strand
TTGAAAGGAATCCTCGTCATACAAGTATATAACAATGAAAACCTTATCTAGATTTATCATCCATCTACAAAAGTTGATGATACCCACAGATACACATACAGATAGAAAACAAAAAACCCACCGAATCCAATTCCGATTTGGAACTATGAATAAATCGGTGGTGGGGCAATGAAAAGATAATCAATCTTCAACAAACTAACAGATTTATGACTGAGATGGACTTGTGATTGGGATTTCTTCAACTTCATTGCTCCCCGTGATGCTCTATCCTCACATAACTTTACCAAGTCAAAACTTATCTAATGTCTACCGGTGATGTTCCGGTAGAGTGTAGGTTTAACAAACCCTCTCAAAATGAAACAGTTGTCGTCTTGTCGACTAACCTGTCGAAGAAAGCAAGAGGACCACTCCAAGCCCTTTGAGGGCAAGCAAGCAACCCGTGCACCACACAACACCCAACATAAGTCCTTTTTTTTTTATAATCGCAGAGTATACAATACACATCCTTGTACAAACCAGTTAACTTCTCATTGCGTTCTATCCCAAGTCTCCATCGACAGGGCTGTCGCTAACGCCGCAGATGACAGATCAGAAGAAGGAATTAGCAACTCTAATTACACAATACCTCGATGTTATTAGCCGGTGCACTACACAACCAGAAAACGCTAAAATTCTTACAACAGCGGGGGAGATGCATGATCTTCTAGTGACTTGATATTTTGGATCGACAGTATGGGCACTTCCTGCAAGTTTGGAGCCAGGGACAAAGGCAGTGAGAGTGAAACCTGTGACCGCATTGCAAGCCTGTGAGCTTGTCTCCCTTTGCAAACCTCTCCAAACAAATGCTGCACTCATCTGCACCACAAAATTTTGGACTCCCATCGGTAATTCCGGTGAATAACTCGTGGTGAAGGCTTGCAAGGGCTTCTCTGTCAAGTGAAAGTGGCTTTAAGATTGTTTCATGAAGCTGCCTTTGGGATGGAGAAGATGAATGAGCTATGAAGCTAGCTTCCGCTAGATGCTCCCTCGAGTTAATAATCTGCCAGTTCCCAGAATCACTGAGCCAGTGGTTGTCAAAATGACTTTCATCACTTTCCCTGTATTTGGAATCAGAAGATATAAAACTGCAGGTTACTACTTACTACAGAGGCCTGCAATAAAAGCCATGCAAGGAAGTGAAAACTAGCAGGGCCAAGCTCTCAAAGAACACAATACTAGAAATTAGCATTTTATTGAAGGGAAAACCCTTGAGAGAAACATTAAACTAGCCTCCTTGTCGGGCTCTTTAGTCCTTAACCATGTATTCAGTAACAACGAAAATCTTACAGGGGGCAAGAAATATCTATATACGGTAACCATATGCAAGAAAAAGGCACATAAAAATCCAATGCTTATAAAAAATATTATTGGGGTTGACATTGCAAAAGTTGGAATCTTACAGATAAATAATCAGAATTAAAAATATTGGGATTTGGGAGAATTCCACCCACAGTACACAAATGCTTTCAGCCAGTAAGATCTGAAAACAAAAATGAAGATACACAGAATATGAACAAACAAACTGTTTTGTATAAAGGAAACGTTAAAATGGAGATGTAAAGCAATGTGAATCTCCTAGTGTTTTGAAGAGAAGATTTTGTTAGCCAAATGACGGAAGAAGCAAATGTGGGGAATCCAGATCCCAGGGAAGAAACACTTCAGGTATCATTTCCGTACACCTAAATACCTAATAGATCCTTCTTATTTTTCGTTCTTACAGAACATTAACATAAACACATACAGAGTTTGGCTTCACCATTTGTCTTTAATAGTATGGTTTTGACCAAACACACAAGAGGCCCAGTTCAAATGGCCTGAACATAGCAACAGTACTACTAGTTACATTACCAATTATAGATAATAAACACTACTTCACTAAACCAACTGAAATGAGTAACAGAATGTTTTCAACATAACATCTATTTTGTCAGATTATCGAAATATCAGTGGTAATATGAATAAAATAACTTTCTTAATTTCCCAATAGTCTCCTAAGCGGCTAAGCCCATAATCCTAGTGTAGTACTTTGTACTTGTTACTCATCAGCAAATGGTATCAAATTTTTATTTATTTTTTTTATGTTAAAACATCTCAGCAGAAATGAAAATGATCAGATATAACAAGAAACCATCATTCATTACGAACCTGACAGAAGAAACAGATACACCTCTTAGTCTCTGTACAAGCCTTTCTCTTGCAAGGACTACAGATCTGGGAAGTCTCTCACTGCTATCTAATCTGCCCCTGATGGAATTTAGAGTATCTCCTCCGTGAACAATATTCCGAATTGGAGCTTCTGTCACACCTTCAAGTTGTTGAATCCGTCCACTATCCTGTGCATTTGAGTGATAGGTTATAATTTTTTAACACTCTTACAGTTGAGAAGGACAAATATATTAATCCCATATATCACAGACAATCACCACATACGTGGTCTGCATATACCTAAAATAGGAATGCGACTAATATAAATTTGACTTTTTCAATGGAGGAAGGAAAATCTATACTGGAAAACAATTTAGCAGAACAATCAGCAGGTGGAAACAAAAACTTGATAAGATATGTAAAAAAAAAGGTGAACGAGCTGAGGTGGTTAAGATAGATGATATTCATAAAGAAACCACGAGAATTTCAGCAAACTAGCTGAATAAATCATAATATCACCTTCTTGTGAGATGGATACATTTGCCGTTATTAAGATCAGCATCTAAGTATGCAACAATATTACAAGGACATTCTTATTAAGACAATGAATAGAAAGTGACAAGAATTTAACAAGTATCTCTTTTGCAGAAAATCTAGAAGAATATCTTTCCTATAGCATATGACACAAGAGGTATATCCATCTTCCAAATGAAGATGATTATGCTTAATTCAGAAGATAATTTTTGGAGCAAAGTAGAATTAAGCTATGAGTTGCATTTCTAAAGAATGTAAAATTCAGCAAGCAAACAAACAGATCTTAAGATAATAGGCAATGCTATTCATTTTCTATTCTTTAGGCATATGAATGCTTCACTAAATTAATTTCGCGCAAAAGCCCCCGGTCCCCCTTTCAATCTAGGAATGAATCTATTTTCCCCGATCATACAATTTTCCGAACTATTTGAAAGGCGAATTAGATAATCAAATTAAGCATCAATAGCAAAAGAACGAATTCAGAAGTTTAATTACCGGCGCAATTGCTTCGGAGCAAGGCTGTCGCGGATAACCCGGAGATCTGCCAGGTTCTTCGAAATCCCCAGGAGGAACATGGCGATTCAGGCGATGATGTTGATCGGTCCGAGGATGGGGGTGGCGACGGATAGAGGGACCACAGGTGCTATTCGTAACGGCCTTCCTGGAGCTGCTGCTATGGCGGTGGGTGCGATGAGAGGAGGAGGAGGAGAGGAACCCTAGGTCGTCGGAATCGGAGGTACAACGAGTTGATCGAGACCTCCTGCCGTAGAACAGCACAGAAACGCTCGTCATGCAACAGAGGGAAAGGGAAAGATGAGGTCTGGGGAAACCGTACGGACAAAATGTCGACGACAGTAACGCACCAAAAATGGCTCAACAGACAATGAAGGTGAAGCGTCCACGTCAAAAAATCAGGGAGAACTTTACAAAATCGCCGGGTCGACCGGTCGGACCCGCTGGGTCGAGAACCCGGGACATGATCCGAACCCTAAACTGGGATTCCAACGGATCCACGGGTTCGAATCACTCAGGGTTGACGGATCGACCCGTCGGGTTGGGCCACGTGGGAGGAGACCTTCCGTTGAACGATTTTCTTCTTCCTCCCTCCTTCATCTACTTCCAAGAAACTCTCTTTTCTCATTCATTTTCTAAACAAATCAAGCTTCAACATAAATTCAATTTCTCTTGGCCACGAGAGGTATATTTTTAAATGGTTTATGATTATAAGTGAGTCTTCTTCTACTTTTAACTTGTTTATGCTTATGAGAGAGTCCCTTTCTACTTTTAACTTGTTTATGCCCAACGCAAAAGTTTGAATTATTCCATATCGTATGTAGTGCCAAGGCCTCTACTTTCAATGGGGTTTGGTTCTCAATTCTGTCGTAACCAATATGGGTCGGTTTTCCTTCCAGTCACGAATGATGTAGTCAATTGAGCTATCATTATTAGCAAGTGTAGATCCATCGAAGTTTAATTTAAACGTGCCAGCAGGTGGTTTTCTCCATTTAACACTTTCTGGCGTATTCTTGATTGTGTGTAACTGACAGCATTTTTGTCACAAATACATTGAAACTCGTCTTCCTTTTCATGCATGGAGGTTTTCTTCCAGTTTTTCAGGTGGGTTGTGATGATGTGTTTCATAGAGTCTCGATTCGGAATGAGTTCTTTTCATAAGATTGTTTGATTCCTGATGTACCACATTGTCCACCAGGTAACTGTCGGTTTCTCCTTTTCAAATTTTGTGAGAATCCTACCGATTAGAGATAAGATAGGATCGAAGTCTCTAGAACTTGCAATTAGATTGAAAATAGCCTGATTTGCCCCCACAATCAATGGGAGATGGAATTTGGAAAACTAACACTCCACAAACAGATGTGTTTCATCTTCAATAGCACTATTACAGAGCGCACAAGTGGTTGGTACAAAAACCTCTTTTTGGGACAGACGGGTAACCGTTAAAATACCCTTCTGGTCTAGTTTTCACATGAAATTCTTAATCTTTGGGACTGTGTCAATTTTTCGTGTCCATAAATTATTGTCCTTATTCATGCTATTATTTTCCCCAGAATAATTAAAAGTTGAATAAACTTGACCCAAACCCAAAATTACTTAAATGGAACATGGAACATTCCAAATTTCTCTACTCACTCTGCCGGGTCTATTCATTATCTTTTAAAAAATTATTACAATTACAACAGCTCAAGTGCTATGAATTGTTTGCTCAGTTATATGTGTAATTCAAAACTTGGACGGTTCCAACAAAAAGATACCGTAAAGTCGTAAACATTCATAGCATTGACAAATGAGGGTCAAAGATCTTCGATCGGATTAGTAACGTTTGATTGACGATTAGGTAGTTATTTTTATATAATTTTGATTTTCTTATAAATTCCTTTGTAAGATCTACTCCATATATCGTCCATACGGAGTAGGTGGCTTGAACAAATTTTCAAAAAATGTTCAAAAAGATATATTTTTCTGTTAAAAAAAATACCATTTTAAATATTTTGATATTTAATCCACATAAATCCTTATTGTATTGTATTTTTTTTTCCTTAGAGATGTGTTTTTTTATCAGGAAAAAAATTGAAATATCAGATAAACAGTGTTTAATAAATCGAGAGGGCAAAAACGCCTCAAAAATGTATAATAATACTATGTCCTCGATTAATTTCTTTTTTAACCTTTATTGTGTCAAGTGTCATTTTTACTTTATCATAAAAAATTCTGTAATTTTTTTTATTAAATACTCTCTCCATTCTTTTTAAATATCATTTATTATTCATATACATTTTTTAAGATAAAATAAAAATGACAAAAAAAGTATATATTAAAAGCTTATATCTAACAAAATATAGTGAAGATTTGTTCGCCACCAATATGATATAGTACATGATAATTAAAAGTAAACATGAGGGGACTTTTTATAATTTAACATATATATATATATATATATATATATTAAAATCGATATATATGGTCTTACATGACATGTTTGGTTGATCTCTTCAAAAAAAATTATCGTGAAAAAAATTATTAAAATAATATATTGTCATAATTTATAGAAAGTTATCATAATCCACAATTTATCTATCTATATACACTTTAGTTAATTGATAAAAATATAAATAAAAAAATATTTCATAGCCACACTTACCAAAAATATTAATAGATAAATATTTGGTAAGTGTTTTTTTTACAGTAGGCCATAAGCATGATGTCTCTGCAGACAGAGATCATCCTTGATCCTCCAAGATGATGATATTACATAATTCCCTATTGAAGGGGAGGTTCCTCATATTCTAAGTACTTTTGGATTTTACAATATAATGGGCACTTGCGTTGGATTCTCTATAGCAGTGACTGAATTTGATGTTACTTAAGCTGATTTCATACTTCATATCATCTAACTCCACTGTGAGCATTTCCCAAGGGTATTGTCGTGATCTTCTGTTGCTTTTATAGCGCCGAGAATGTCACCTTCAATGATGATGTTCTTTAGACCTTTGCTACTAGCTATCTTGACACTTGTATAGAAGGCAATAGATCATGTTGTAGGATTATTCCATTTTGAATCGTGCTTTGGAAAATGTCAATAACTTGTCCATGACAATCGCGAATAACACCACCAATGTTGCACTCTCCTGATGGTTTGATTGAACCATCTACATTTTTGTTTTATATAGATTATTTTTAGTGGAAATAATTATCTATATCAAAATTAATTATTTAATATCTCATATTTTATTTTTATCTCTATTATTTATTAGCATAATGAATTATTGAGGTTGGTTCTGATGTGCAAAAACCTTACGGTGTATACATACCTTATCACGTATGCATAAATTATAAGTTTGTTTTATTATGATTATTCGTCTATTTTTATACGACTATTCATTCATACCAATAAAATTATCCATCTATACAAAAAGTATAAAAAAAAGTAAATTTTATTCTAATGAACAATCGCCTAATCTATATAAAATACTAAAACAGAGGTCGTGGTGCAATACACTTACATGAAATTTTCTAGATTAAATTTTCTAAATTATCCATCTATACAAAAAGCAACTTCTCATTATTCAATACCATTAAATAACGAGAAGTTGCTTTTAATCTAATCCGTTAATCTTCCTAATTCAATGACCCTGATTTGTTAACATGATACACTATAACTATAAGAGTTGTGTACATATGATCGCGAATTATTTATATCTAAATTTATTATTATTATTATTATTATCATATATTAATTTAATACCATTATTGTAATTTAGATTTATTATTTATACCATATTTTTAATAGATTTTTTAATAAATAATAGATACCTTTTTATCATATTCCCCAAACATACACTAGTTTATTTATATTTATAAACTAAGAATAAAGAAGATATGTACCACTCCAACATGTTTGCTACAGTAAAAATAGCCACCGCTATATTTAATTTTTTGAAACGCACAATGTGTATAAAGATCCAACTTCCACGTAAGCATAAACGTCAGCAAGATTAGTACTGTGTGTAGTAACCAACAAATCCCGCTGAATGAATGTGAAAGTGGGAGCTCAAAAGCGGGGAGGTTGGAAGTCTCCGTAGAGAGAGAATCAAACCCCCTTTTTATAACGCGCAAGTTTCCTTCGGTCTCCCATCTTCTTCCTCTTTACGCGCTTCAATCTCCCATCGACTCTGTTGTCCTCTTCCTCAATTTCTTCTCCCTCTCCACCTGCACCTGCACCTGCACCTGCAATCAGATCTCCCCTAAATCCAGGAGAATTTTGATCAATCCAAGCCGAAGAAGAGTCGGCTTCGTGTGGCTCTGCTTTCGAGGAGCTTCAAGGATGTTAAGGGCGTGTTCTCGGTGCTTCGGGAGATCAGGGAGGGATGCGTTGCTGTGGCACATGGACTTGAAGCCTCACTCTTCCGGCGATTTCTCCATCGCCGTCGTTCAGGCTAATTCCTCCCTCGAAGATCAAACTCAGGTCTTCACTTCTCCTTCTGCTACCGTCGTTGGTGTCTACGATGGCCATGGCGGCCCTGAAGCCTCTCGTTTCGCCAGTTCCAAGCTTATTCCTCTTCTAAACAGTATGTATTTCCTTTAATTTCTACCTTTTGGTGTTGGATTTCTTCATATTTCGCCGTATAGGTTTTTTTTCTGGTGCTGGAGTTTAATGGATGTCGTTGGCGTCTATATACTGATTTAGAATTAACTTCTCATGGCTTATAGCTTATCAATTTTGAACTGTATGGTTTGAAAAAGTATGAGAAATGAAGCGAGCTTAAAATACAGTTAATCAGCATGGTTTTCTATTTAGATTTACGCTTCACTGTTTCTAATAACCTATAGGCAGCTTAGAGCCTGGCACCAAAATTTTGATCTAATTCTATTTGGTGGTACTATCCTATGCCATCTGCAGAATTTGCGTCTGAGCAAGGAGGATTGTCATCCGATGTAATAAAGAAGGCATTCAGTACAACGGAGGATGAGTTCATGCAGTTAGTTAAGAGAACCATGCCAGTTCAGCCACAGATCTTATCTGTTGGATCTTGTTGTCTTGTGGGTGCCATCACTAATGATGTGTTGTATGTTGCTAATCTTGGAGATTCAAGAGCAGTGTTGGGACGCTGGGCATCAGATAAGCGGCAGGAATATGTCGTGGCCGAAAGGCTGTCAACAGATCATAATGTCTCAGTGGAAGAGGTGAGGAAGGAAGTGGAAGCACTTCATCCTGACGATTCTCAAATTGTCGTGTATACCCGCGGTGTTTGGAGAATTAAGGGCATCATACAGGTGAAAATCAAGCTGCACTTTTGGCATGATTATGCTTAGTTCTGTACTTCTGTTGTATTCATTCCATGCGACTGTGCTAGTTATAGGTTTCTCTGAATCGTGTGGTTGAGGCGTTGAGCGCCTGGTGGAAAATGGTATCCCGTCTGTGTGCTTCTTAGTTATTTTATTCTTGGGGAAAACTACCTTGGAATAGATATAGTGTACAAAAACCTTTAGTGTAATGGTCGGTTGAACATGGGAAATTGAGGATGTAGATTATTTTGGGAGGTGCAAATGTGCAATAAGGATATAGAGTTTATATGTTTCATGCATCTCAATTTCTTACCTTTAACCTGTATCTTTGAAAGGAGTTCCTGATGCAGCCACGCCCATTTGCAGTACATCAGCAACTGTATGAAACAGAATAAGGATGCCTGAAATGGGGTGGTGTAAGTACTTTGATGCTTTCATCCAGCCAATTAGCTGCAGATTTCCTTTAATAAATCTGGATAAGTATTTACCACGATCTGTGCATATTATTAGAAAAGTTGCCAAGTTTTCTTTTATTGGTCCCTGCTTATATAGATTCACTTTTAACATTAAATTTGAAAAACTAGAATGGTCATGGTCGTCGATATCATTATTTGCTTTTGTTAAATTGATTGAAGCCTTCAAAATTGTTTCGTTTGATGGCTTATTCATTACAATGTGGACTTTTGCTTTACATATCTGGTCCCAAAGATCACATGATTCACCTCCTCTAATCACACTTTTATCACTTTTCTTTCAACCACTTTAAATGATATATCTTATCTGTGCAAGTCAGAAAGAAAGCTCACTAATTGAATATCTGCATATATATTATTATTTATGCATTTATGTTTTATTCAGTCTGTTCTATTCTCATTCAGTTAGTGTTATTAGTCTCTTATGTAACAAGCTTATTCAACAATTAGGAAGATGCTTTTATTTCCTCACCTGGGTATACTCTTTCTTAGGGAAATGCTTCAACTCGGTGTTCAGTTGATCATCAGAAGTTGACTTTATATGGTTCATGCATCTCAACGTTTACCTTTATTCTGTATGTTTCTTAGAAAGAATCTGGTTTAAATGATTTGAAGTTTCACATAGAGTTTGCATATTGACAAGCGAGAAGAGAAGTAGTTAAGTTTTCGGTTGCCGGTGCTTCCTTTGGTTCTTTTTTTTGCTTCAAATTGGCAAAACTAGATTATCATTGAGTCATTATTCTTGATATCCTTAAACTGAACTATTTGCATTTATCCATTCATTACATGGCTTATCCACTACACAATGAACTCTCCTTTCAACTGTAACCACTTGAAATGACAGGAACTACATCTATGCTTTATTTATTCCATATTTTATTGGTTCTCACTTGTCACTGTTTTTATTCTTTTGTATTACATGCATGCTCATCAATGTTCTCTTCTGGTAACTTATCCATCTCAGGTGTCAAGATCAATTGGAGATGTCTATCTGAAGAAACCCACATTCAATAGAGACCCTATCTTTCAACAATTCGGGAACCCTATTCCTCTTAGAAGACCATTGCTTACAGCAGAGCCATCCATTCTCAAAAGAAAGATTAAACCACAAGACTTGTTTTTGATATTTGCAACAGACGGCTTATGGGAACAGTTAAGTGATCAAACTGCTGTTGAGATTGTCTCCAAGAATCCCAGAGCTGTAAGTTTCCTGTACTTTAAGTTGGCTTCAGTTTTACAATGCTGTACTTCTTCCATCATTCGCTCACTATTTTTTGTTGAGTCCAAAACAATCAGAGAGATCTGCAATGCAGTTACTTGATCTAGGCTTGGTAGTTTACAAGATTCCTTTTCAGCAGGCCCCAGCTATGCATTGTCACCCATTAAGGAGTTGAAGCATATGAGTGGGCCTTTTTTTCCCTGTATTTGGGCTCCTTTGGCAGTATGAAATATACCTTCTGATTGAATAATTTCAGAAGTGTTTTTTTTTTGGTTTGAATAAATGAGTTGTACAAAGAGTATCATTACATAGACTTGTTGTATAGTGTATACTCATCCATCGGATGGACTTGACAGTAAATGACCTTATCTGATAAGGTGATGTGAAGGGGTGGTTAAGTGGTGGTTTAACATGTCATTGTGATATTAATTGAAGGAAAACCCTAAAAATCTACTGTAACTATATTTTACATATAGAAAAATACAATCCTTTAGGATGAAATATAAAATGTCTGACATGTAGACGGTTGATTATTAACAGGCTCTGTGCCATTTAATTTTTTTTTTTTATTATTATTAACATGAATTTTCCTCCCCAGGGCATTGCAAAGAGGCTAGTTAGAGCTGCTATGCAGGAGGCTGCAAAAAAGAGGGAAATGAGATATGCCGACATCAAGAAGATTGAGAAGGGAATAAGGCGGCATTTCCACGATGACATTTCAGTAGTTGTCATTTATCTTGATCATCAAAAGAACAATATAGGTGGTAAACTCAAGCAGAGTACCATCGGAAGCACTAGAGCTCCTCTCGACATCTTCACCATCAACGCAAACACAACTTAAGAGAAACAACCGTCTTCTGTAGATGAACTTCTAATATACTGGTGACCTCTTAACAATGATTTTACACCTTCGGATACATCATATAGTACAGAGGGGGAGAACATAAGAAGAAAAGTCAAGTATTGTAAATATCAGGAGATGGTGATGGGATGACTGGGAATTTGTTCACTTTTGATTCCATTTGGATGTGGCATTTGATAGTAAAGATGCTATTCCTTGAGATTTTATGCCTTTTTTTGTGTTGCTAAGTAAGTGATTGTGGCTTTATTTATTTATCAGAAAGGGATTAGAACATTTACAATGTCCTCTGGGAGATCATGTATCCACTGTTCAGGGATCTATTCAGCTATTAAAGTCAATCCAAGGATTTATTCAAATATTATGCAGATGCGTTTATTTATTTTTTTTTATAAAAAAAAATCTTCTAGTTGTGGAGTGATGTAGTTTAAATTGTTTTCCATTTATTTTGTGATGTTAATCCATGATTTTAAGATCCTACTGATTTGTGCTCAAAGGAACCAATCAATCCTCAAAATAACCAACCCAAACGAAATTTAAGATTAAAAAAGACCCATTTATGATGCCTTCGAATCGGAGAACCAACCAGCTGATCCTGCTTCCTTGATGAATGACGACGAGTGAGGACGATGCTGGAGAAACACTAGCCTCACCACCAAGGAACCACCATGATTGAATTTGGGGAGACAGGCCACTGTTGGAGACCTAGGAGAAAGCCATGTATTTTCATATAATGCACTCTTTTTCTGACGTTAATTTTATTTTAGTGTGAAATGAGTGTTCCTATTTTTTGGTAAGTATGCAATATTGGATACAAATAGAATTATTGGATGTTTAATATAAACAAGGGTCCATAGCTCAGTGGTAGAGCATTTGACTGCAGATCAAGAGGTCACCGGTTCGAACCCGGTTGGGCCCTTCTTTTTTAATAATTTTGTATTTTTTGATGAAGGGTTTCTTAAGTTACATGAGTTTGTTTAGTACAAAAACTCTAAACACACTATAAATTAGAATAAGAAGAAAACACCTCAAAATGTGAATTCTCCAAACTATCTGAAAATTTTAACAAGGGTCCATAGCTCAGTGGTAGAGCATTTGACTGCAGATCAAGAGGTCACCGGTTCGAACCCGGTTGGGCCCTTCTTTTTTAGTAATTTTGTATTTTTTGATGAAGGGTTTCTTAAGTTACATGAGTTTGTTTAGTACAAAAACTCTAAACACACTCTAAATTAGAATAAGAAGAAAACACCTCAAAATGTGAATTCTCCAAACTATCTGAAAATTTTGACAAATGGAGTTGGAATATATATACATTGTAGGTTGATTATCTTAGCTATTTCAAGTCTAAATTAGAATAAGAAGAAAACACCTCAAAATGTGAATTCTCCAAACTATCTGAAAATTTTGACAAATGGAGTTGAAATATATATACATTGTAGGTTGATTATCTTAGCTATTTCAAGTATTTTTTGATCCCTTGCTAGTTCATTTCTGTTGTTGGAAATGCAGGGGATATATGCCAAATTTGTTATCCGATGTCAATTGGCACCATCTGCAAAACAAACCCTTGTCGTGTAACAGGAATGGCTTCAGACTGAGCAAGAAAATCATACAGTGGAGCTTCATGTTCTTCATCCCCTACGTCATTCGTCCTCTATAATCAAGTGCAGAAGATCAGGGTGTGTTCTAATGAAAACTGGAACGGAAAGGATAAATGGATAGTAGTTTGAAACCCTAAAAACAGCGAACCTCGTTGCTTAACGTGAAGTATTCAATTCAATGGTGCGAGTTTGTTATGCACCCTGATCATGACTATATGATTAGGGAGAGTAATAGTTTGTGGATAACAAAACAGCTAACAACCATCAACCACACTGAATACGAAAGCTTTCAAGTTTGAACCCAACTCATGTATCAGTTCAATGGCTGAAGCTGCGGGATGATAAGCTTCGAAACAAACGAGAAGCACTTGAGCTCGAATTCAGCCGTTTGCCCCAACAGCTCTTCCAAGTTGATTCTAATCCCAAAACTCACATAGTCCACTGTTCTAAAAATTGCGCATAGGCGCTAGGCGATCCCTCTCCGCCTAGAGCTAAACGGCCGCCTAAGCACGCCTAGGCCGCCTGGGCGCCGCCTAGGCACTAGGTGGCCCCTTACCGCCTAGGATCCGCCTAGCGCTTTTTAGAACACTGACATAATCACATGCAGAATGTGTAAGCGTCAGATACTGAAGAATCTGAATTAAGATAACTATTTGGGCAAGTAAACAAGCAAAAATGAGGGAGAGGTTAGACAGTCAACATGGTGGTAATGAACGCTGATAAATTTGAACACCCGAACAAAGAAAATAACAATATAAACAGAGGTTAGAAATCAGGATCAAGGACGACAAGATGTACTGATATAAAACCCCTTCCAGATGGTGTTAAACAGCCCAAAATCATACGTGTAATAGATTCACAATACAAGCATATATGCTAACATCCATTTAAAAAAAATCTTATAATTAAGTTCTGGTAAGAAGTGCAGATTCAAACAAATGCCAAGCCCAAAAACTCTAATCCGTTCAACATCACTGTCTATGATGTAAAAAGCCATCAGCGCCATGTTATGTACCTCTCTCTGCAATGCATACCCATCACTGACGACGAGCAGCTCTTTGGGTCCTCCTCTGCTCATAATCAGGGTCATCGGTTGGCAATTCATGACGACAAACAGGACACGAGTTCCTGATTCCTAGCCATGGTATAATACAGTCGCCATGGTAGCGATGAGAACAAGGCAACTGTTTTGCCTGCTGTCCAACACCCATTTCATCTTTGCACACAGCACAGAGAACATCACCGTTCTGCAAATCTTCTTCAGTCATAATAACTGAAGCAAGGCTTTCGACAGCCAGCTTTGAAGCTGGAGGTCCGCCCATAGAAGCATCTTCACCCTCTGTGAACTGTCCGAATGTCATCTCGTACTCTGCAGTGTAGATGAAATCATCATGGTCCCCAAATGAGGGAGCCTCAGTGTTCTCCATGTCGAGGCTTCTTTCCAGATTATTGACATTCAACAAAACCTCCCATTCGACATTCCTTGATACCACTTGCTGCCTCTCCTCGATTTCATCCTCTTCGGGCCCCATCATGGGTAGAACTGATATAGATTCCTCGGGAGTTAGAACATCCAGCCCATCATCCACTTCCTCCCACTCGAATTCATCATTGACATCTCTCTGATCTTCCAGCTGAAGTGCATCCCAACACAAAGCTAGGTTTCCATCATCATTCTCAGACTGCAAATCATTTTCTAGCAAATCATCCACATCTTCTTCTGAGTCAGATCCGAAGCTAACAACATTCAATCCACCTGAAAACCGATTAATTTCATCTCCACCTTGACCACTATTCAAACTGCCACCACTATTGTTCCCACTCTCCCTCTTAGACACATAGAACTCATCTCCACAATCCGAGACGATCAAGCCACCAAAATTATCATCTTCATCGTCGCCGTAACCTAAATCCTTATTCTGATCGAATTCCGTACCTAACCCTAACACTTCCCCGGCCTCCAATTCCAAAGAATTCCTATCAATTTCTTCAGTACGTCGCTCAACTATGCCGAAGCCAGATTCAATAATCGGATCCAATTCGAAACTTCCAATCTCCAAAGCATGGGATTGCTCAACGCGTTGCTGAAATAAATCCATGACAAAAGATACCTGGTTCTCGCGATCCATCGTCTCCTCGAACGAGCCCGATCCGAAAACGCAGAAACTGGGTCCTCCTATCCGATTGTAGGGTTCCAGATCGAAATCGTCGACCTGATGGAGGTGTTGGTCGTTGAGGGAGATAGGGTCGGAATCAGAGGCGTAAACGTGAGAACAGTACGGGAAAACGGAATCGAAGGCCAAGAAATCATCCTCCTCGACATCCTCCACGGTTTCTGGGAGACGAAGGAATGAAACCTCCGCCATTGATGACGTCATAGAGAGAGTTGGGTTGGGGGAGGAAGGGGTTGGGATATTTGAAAAGGACGGATCTCTTTCCTTTGAGAAGGTTAAAATAGCCCACCCCCCCCATGCTTCGACTTATTTCGGCCTTACGACTACACATCAATACGTCCTCCTCCTCCTCTTTTTTTTTTTTTTTTTTTTTTTAAAAAAAATGAGATGGAAATAATTCTGAAACAAAGCCTAGCCAGACACGAAACCAGGTTTGAGAATCAGAATTGGTAATTCGAGTATTTTTGAAATATTCATTAAAAAATAAAAATTTACAAATAAATGAATTAAAACTATTTACACAAATATTCAAAATTTGCAAATACGTCAGAAAAACGCGGTCTCAGATCGCGTTTCATGGGTTAATTAGATATTTATCTTCAAAGTTGGAAAAAAATTTAATTTTCTTATAAAAACGCGGATTGAAACCGCGTTTTTGCTTGTATATTTTTTATTTAAAAAAAAAGCCCTCAAAAATTTATACGGAGTATATATGTAAAACGCGGCCTCGGGCCACGTTTTACTTTAAAAAAAACAAACTTGAAGGCTGGAAGTGACAGAAGTTCAGGGGGGACCACCAGTGTACAAAGGAGGGAATTTCATGTGGGGGGACCACCAGTGGACAACAACTCCGAGCCTGCGCTCCTTCAAGTTCCTTTTTCCTTTTTTTTTTAAAGTAAAACGCGGCCTCGGGCGGCGTTTTACATATATATATAATTTTTTTTGGGGCTGTTTGTTTTTTAAATTAAGAAATATAAAGGGGACGGAGATCCTATGGAATGGTAGAAAAGCAGGGCGGTTTGTGCCGACGAGAGGAATCCGACAGGGAGACCCCCTCTCACCTTACTTGTTTGTGCTCTGTATGGAACGGTTGTCTCACTTAATTGATTCGGCAGCTGCTGCAGGAAGGTGGAGGCCCATCAAAATTGGCGGGGTGAGTCTAACCCACCTCTTCTTTGCCGATGACCTTGTCCTCTTTGCAGAAGCATCAATCGAACAGGGGAGAGTTATCAAGGCTTGCCTTGATCAATTTTGCTCATGCTCTGGTGAAAGAGGCAACTTCGCCAAGAGTAATATCCTCTTCTCACGAGGAGTTGACCAAACCATGAAAGGGGATATAGCAGCGGCGCTTTCAATGCCAATTTCGGAGGATTTCGGGAATTACCTGGGGGTTCCCACGTCCTGTGGAAGAATGACGAGAGAGAGATATCAATATCTACTGGAAAAGGTGGCATCGAGGCTAAGAGGGTGGCAATCGAAGGCGCTCTCTTTCGCGGGTCGGGTAACCCTTGCTCGATCTGTACTCTCGAGCCTGCCCTTATATGTAATGCAATCTTCCTACGTACCTCGACAGATTTGTGATGGTATTGACAGACTTATCCGAGGCTTCATCTGGGGGTCCAAGCCAGAACAGCGAAGAATCCATCTTTTGTCATGGGACAAAGTGAAGAGACCTATCGCAGGGGGCGGACTGGGGTTGAGAGATATGCGGGAATCTAATCAAGCCGTGCTAGCTAAGCTCTGTTGGAGATTGCTACAACAGCCGAAATCATTATGGAGTCGAGTGATCCGGGGAAAGTACTGCGATGGCAGGCTCGACGTCGATATGTTTAATCGAACGCGAGGTAGTTCGAACACATGGAGAGCGATCGTCCATGGGGCTGAGCTACTCTTACCTGGTCTTTGGGTGGCCGTAGGGAATGGAGAATCGACATTCTTTTGGCTCCACCCTTGGCTGACCAATGAGCCTTTGGCCGATGTAGTGACGTCACCTATTCCGAAAGAGTGTCTGGGGTATACGGTGTCTGAGATGTGGCAGCCGAGTGGTTGGAATTAGGAGGTTCTCGCTCAATTGGTCCCGGTGGACATATTGTTAAAACTGCAGGCAGTGAGCATTTCACCCATCTCAGGAGCAAGGGACAAACTTTACTGGGGGCATTCAATCTCCGGTAATTTCACTACAGGTTCGGCAATCAAGCTCTTACAAGGAGAACAGAACGCCGAGTCCGGGCCATGTTGGAGGAGAATTTGGCAACTCCCAGTACAACAGAGGGCGAGAGCATTCGTGTTCCTTACTGCACATAATGGCATCCTCTACAATTCGAATAGAGTGAGACGCCGCCTCTCCGAGTTCCCGGGATGTCCGCGCTGTGGGCAGGAAGAGACGACATTACACCTTCTTAGGGACTGTGAACCGATCAAGGAAATCTGGAAGAAATTGTCTCCGTCCAATCGGCCGAGCAACTTCCTAGCTATCAATGACACTAAGGAATGGGTGTTCGCTAACACCAGCAAAGATGCCGGATGGGGGGCTATGTTTGCGTATATAATTTGGTATACTTGGAAAAATAGGAACAGTTTGGTGTTTGAGGGCAAGGACAATGTTGGAGGACTTGCAGAGGAAGTGAAAAAGCAGGTCAGGATATATAATGAAGTCAGTCTCAAGCCTTCCTCGCTCCATCTTATGCCCACTGTGCAGAACCCCACAGCCCCGACGAGTTGGTCGCCGCCACCACCGACCTGGGTAAAGCTCAACACGGATGGAGTGTCGAAGGGGAACCCGGGAAAGGCGGGAGGAGGAGGCATAATCAGAGGATCTGAAGGGGAGTTTATACGTGCTTTCACATTCCAATGTGGTGTATGCTCGGCTTTAACCGCGGAGCTCTGGGCGGTTCGTCATGGATTGGAGTTGGCAAGTCGGTTGGGGTTCCTTCGTGTTATTATTGAGTCTGATTCAGCTGCAGTGTGTAGTGCTTTAGTTTCGTGTTCGTCTAACCCCTGCCCCGACTTCCACTTGATAGACCAGTGCCGAAGATTGATGGACAGACCCAGCTGGGAAGTGAAGGTAAGCAGTATAAGGCGCCAAGCCAACGCTGCTGCTGATGACTTAGCCAACTGGTCTCTTCAGCTCACAAATGCTTTTGCTGAACATGTTTATTTGCCTAATTTTATTTCCTGCAATTCCGAGCATGTACCCAGTTTTGGGGATTGGAACTCTACTTCTAATAAGAATTAAGGGGCTATAGCCCACTTTCGTACCAAAAAAAAAAAGAAAATTATTTTTTTTTCCAACTTTTAAAATAAATACCCAATTAACCCATGAAACGCGGTCTCAGACCGCGTTTCTATGGCGTATCTGCAAATTTTGAATATTTGTGTAAATAGTTTTAATTCGTGAATTTATCTGTAAATTTTTATTTTTTAATGAATATTTCAAAAAAAAATTCCTGAATTTGCATATAATTTTAATTTTTTTTATAAAGGTTAGTCATTATTTTAAGGAGATAAATTAATGAACTAGTCAATTTTAAATAATTATTAATAAAATAAAATATAAAAAGAGAATAATGTGTTTGTAATTAATAAAAGAAAAGAAAAAAATTAATTAAAGAAAAGAAAAATGTAAAAAAAAGAAAGCTAGTATACTACAGGTCTACACTTATTAAAAAAGAAGGAAAGAAAGTCAGTGCACTATACTTAGACCATTCACAATGGTTTTGGATAAAATGTACAAATTTGCACAAGATGTGTAAAAATACACATCACTTTTTAACAATTTGTTCCATTGGTGAAATGTGCATTTTTTATACATCATTCAAATACAATTCATTTACAACAAAAAGGGAAATAAAATCATAAAAAATCAACCAATGAAATTGTCTTGCTTTTTGTAAAAGTTTTTGCACATAGAGAAGGTGGTGTGCTCAAATTTGCACATTACATACTCAAATGTGTAAATTTGCACATTACATGCTCAAATGTGTACATTTACATACACCCAAAACAACCAATGGAGTGAAAAAATGTCTAAAAATACACATTTGTATATTTGTACACCACCATTGTGGATGGTCTTATGAAAAAAAAAAGTAAAGTGAAAGAATTGAGAATCAAATTTGGGCTCATTCAACACTTCCATCCCCTTACCTAAAAGTCACTACCAATTGTGTTAATGTATCAATATGTTTACTACTAGACATCTTCTTTTATTTTTAAAATGGGATAGGCTGCAACAAAGCTTAGCCGACCCTCGGTTTTGTGCATGAGCCTAGCCAGTAGCATCCAAATAGATGAGATCATGCAGATCGGGATGGTTGAAAATAACGTGCTTGTCAGGAGAGCAACAAAGGTGTGCGACCTTGTCATCCATTTTATTCTTTGAATAGGGCACATATGAGAAACGCGAAATTTGGCATCTATTTATTTGGTCTAGTTCTTGAAAGACGTTTGTTGGTAACATGAAATTTTGCATAGTGGACAATGGCTGATGCGGGACCATCCAAGACACCATCCAAGACACCTTCGGACACATCTATACTTGGGGATGGATCTATGATTCGAGCTCATGAGAATGATGTCATCCTTAAGAGGAAGAAGAAGGCTCCACCATGGGAGAAGGTCCAAAGGTGTAAGTTTGATGGGTCGTTCATTTTTAGATTCGTTCAGCATTTGACAGCTTTTCGACGTCTAAGTACAATGAGTCGTACGGATTCAATATTAATCGGATTGGATCGTGCCATACCTTGTTGGAACGAGGACGAAGAGATCTACAACTTTGCTGTTGAAGATTTTTCCAGATTCGACATGGAGATTGGCCGAAAATCACATTCTTTGCAGCTGTCACTGTTTTGACGGGAATTTGTTAAGTGTTGGAACTTTCTTTGTTGCTATTTTTAGAGACCTTATTTACTTAAGTTATTTTAGGTAATTTAGGGGTTATTTTTAATTATTCTTTTAATTATTATTTTCCATCTAAATCAGCCCTAGGTTATATATTGACGGCTGATCTCCTTGTAAAAAAACAACACGTTCAATTTTTATGAGAATTCAGTCTTTGTGTGAAACACAGGCGTGAGAAAGTCAATCGATTCGAAGCGTTGCTCATCGATTGCAAATTGTTTCTTGATCTAACTTGGTTTGCTTTGAGTTCGTCAACCTCGCGAGAGCTTGGTGATCCAGGTAATCACAAGTCCCCTCCTTGTGCCTCCAAGTTGTCCGCTTGGTTGTGTAAGGTTGTAGAGGCGGGCTTTATAGTCGTTGGTAATTGGTTCCTACCTTCTACGGAGGCCTGGGGTCTTTATCTCGTTCTATTTTAGTTCGAATCAGTCCTTATAGGTCGTGTCTTTACTATCAATTTTGAATCTTTATTACTTTCTTGAATTCGAGTCTTGTCATCTTGAGTCGTTCTTGCTGTGTGTTCTTGGGTCTTGTTCAAATCTTGCTTCCGTTCTTGTCTTTGAGTCTTGATTGTCGAAGATCGGGTCATCCTACGGCTAACCCCGTATCAAATTGGCATCAGAGCTTTGGTTTCCGACATCAATTGTGTCTTTTGATTCATAAACACAAAACCCTACAAAAAAAATAGTCTCTTGTTCTTGTTTTTTTTTTTTTACTTCTTGAATTTTTGAATTTGATTGCATTGATCCTTGTTTGTGATAGTTGTGGTTGCCTTTAGCCCTAAACACAAGAGCCAGCCGTGACCCACGCAAGAGAGTGGCCGAACTGCCCTATTGGAGGAGTCGACATTGCTCTCCAAGAACCCTAGTTCAGCCGCCCCTCATACATCACAAGGAAACCCTAATCCTAGTTTGTTTGCTTAGATCTATCTACTTTGTTGCCTTATTTAATTTCTGAAATTTGTGGTAGATATATCTCATATTTTCTATCATAGATTATAAAGGGCATAGATAGATTTACTTACCATATTAGCCAAGCCATCACTTATATATATTTCATTAGGGCTACATAAATTTTATTTTCTTTCACCATAGTTAAATTGTCAAGAGTCCTTTTATTTCATATGTAGTTTCTTGCATTAGTCAAAAAAAAAAAAAACAGAATACATTCAAAGCTTTGACCTAGGAGGATAAAATTCACTAGGGGCAAAAGTAAGCTTCAAAAAAAAAAAAAGGATTGTTGAGGTCTAGTGCAAGAACTTTCAAGGACCAATTTTGGTGAAATTTCATAGCCCTAGTTGAAAATCTCAAACACATACCTCCCAAAACACAAATTTTTTTTAAGCCCTACCTTGCAACCACAACGTCCTTGCTAAGGGTTTGAATCAAAAAGAGGTAAAAATCCTAGTTTTCTTTCTTTTCCTTCATTTTCTTTTCATATTTTGGTCTGTCGAGTACTGCAGTGTCCATACCGACCCCGTACCGACCCCCCAGCCTCGGTACAGCTCCTGTCGAGTGTGTCGAATTCTGCAGTGCCCATACTGACCCCGTACCGACCCCCCTACCTCAGTACAGCTTCTGTCGAGTCTGTTTCGGGTCGATTTCGAGGCTTTCGGTCGATTTCGACCTTTCTTTTCCACCTTTTGTCGAGTTGTTCTTGCTATTGTTGAGTCCCTTGTTGCGTATTTCTTTGTCCTTTCCCTTGATTACTCTCTTTTGATCGTTAGGTTTTTGCTTGAGTGTTGATTTGCCCAAAGCGGATTGCCCCAACAAGCTTGTCATACCAATTAGAGAGAAGAGTGTGAGCGAAACACTTGTGAGATTGTTTATATTTTTACTAACTGTCACATAGTTCTTTGTTTGTCTTTCTTTGCCATGTCTAACCAGGGCAACAATATGATTACTAGAGCTGAGATGATCAAACAGTTGGAAGCCGTGAATGAGACATTGGTACGAATAAATGAAAGATTGACGGCAGTAGAGGCACGACATTCTTCTGGGGCATCTACTGGCCCTAAAGGGAGTAATCCTAACTCTTCTACTCTTAAACCTATGTACATTCCTTGCTTTATATGCCAAGGTAGAAGACATGTTATGAAGGATTGCCCAAATAAGAAGACTTTCATGATTAATCACCTAGGCAAAAATGGATCTGAAAATTCTAGTGGTGAAAATGTTGAGCATGTTAATAATGATCATGATCCTAGTTTACTTGCCTCTAAAGATGATTGCATTGAATGAGCATGATGATTCTTTGATTGTTAGTACAGTTTTAAGTGTTCAACCTACACCTTGTGATAATAATCAAAGAGAAGATTTGTTTCATACTAAATGCATAGAAATAGGCAAACCTCCTAATATGATCGTTGATGGTGTAAATTGTTCTACTATTGCTAGCCTTGAAATGTCTGAAAATCCAACCTTGAAAAAGGACGAAAACCTTGCTAGCATTGGATGGAAACTTAGAGATAAATGAACAGGCTAAAGTGCATATTAAGTTAGAACATCATGACGTTGATATGAAATCTGAATTGTGCACTAATCAAGTTTCTTTTCTTGGTTTTGTAGAGAGCTCTAATGGCCTACAAGTTGACGAAGCTGAGACACTAACCATCAAGGAGTGGTCAATCCCTACAACAACCGGTCTTGCGATGAGTTTCCATGGACATGAGGTTTTCGATCCAGGAGCTCGTGTGAGTGCATTTGCGGAATCATATGCGACCTTGGATTCGAGGACGAATCCTTTTCAAGAAAGGGGGATTGATGCGGGACCATCTAAGACACCATCCAAGACACCTTCGGACACATCTATACTTGGGGATGGATCTATGATTCGAGCTCGTGAGAATGATGTCATCCTCAAGAGGAAGAAGAAGGCTCCACCATGGGAGAAGGTCCAAAGGTGTAAGCTTGATGGGTCGTTCATTTTTAGATTCGTTCAGCATTTGACAGCTTTTTCGACGTCTCAGTAAAATGAGTCG
Organism: Persicaria maculosa; assembly: GCA_963922045.1. NCBI lineage: Eukaryota > Viridiplantae > Streptophyta > Magnoliopsida > Caryophyllales > Polygonaceae > Persicaria > Persicaria maculosa. The sequence goes on along the minus strand of OY998269.1, from coordinate 48,754,839 downwards.
TACGGATTCAATATTAATCGGATTGGATCGTGCCGTACTTAGTTGGAAAGAGGACGAAGAGATCTACAACTTTGCTGTTGAAGATTTTTCCAGATTCGACATAGAGCTTTGCCGAAAATCACATTATTTGCAGCTGTCACTGTTTTGACGGGAATTTGTTAAGTGTTGGAACTTTCTTTGTTGCTATTTTTAGAGACCTTATTTACTTAAGTTATTTTAGGTAATTTAGGGGTTATTTTTAATTATTCTTTTAATTATTCTTTTCCATCTAAATCAGCCCTAGGTTATATATTGACGGCTGATCTCCTTGTAAAAAAACAACACGTTCAATTTTTATGAGAATTCAGTCTTTGTGTGAAACACAGGCGTGAGAAAGTCAATCGATTCGAAGCGTTGCTCATCGATTGCAAATTGGTTCTTGATCTAACTTGGTTTGCTTTGAGTTCGTCAACCTCGCGAGAGCTTGGTGATCCAGGTAATCACAAGTCCCCTCCTTGTGCCTCCAAGTTGTCCGCTTGGTTGTGTAAGGTTGTAGAGGCGGGCTTTATAGTCGTTGGTAATTGGTTCCTACCTTCTACGGAGGCCTGAGATCTTTATCGCGTTCTATTTTAGTTCGAATCAGTCCTTATAGGTCGTGTCTTTACTATCAATTTTGAATCTTTATTACTTTCTTGAATTCGAGTCTTGTCATCTTGAGTTGTTCTTGCTGCGTGTTCTTGGGTCTTGTTCAAATCTTGCTTCCGTTCTTGTCTTTGAGTCTTGATTGTCGAAGATCGGGCCATCCTACGGCTAACCCCATATCAATGGCTTAGCCTCCAAGTCGGGATTTATTAAAATCGTTCTCCCACTTTGGGAAAGAGTATTGACTCTCCATTTCACAAGTCGGGATAATGTTTTCAAATGTAGATGACTCTCTAGTTCGCTAATCCGTGATTGGGGTATCCAAGAGGTAATTTGAAATGAAGATTTGTGAAAATTGACCTTTTGACTTGACACCAAACTGTAGTTATTGATAATTTGGCGGACTTGGTTACTTGCCGTTGTAGTTGCCTTAGCGAAAATGATAATGTCACCGGCGAATGCTAAAAACGAAATACGTGGGTCTTGGCTTCCAAACTTGAATCTGATCTGACTAGTTGATGATGGTGTAGCATCCCGTAGATTTCGGACAAGAACTTCGACCCCAAGAATAAATAAGAAAGGTGATGGGGGGTCCCCTTGGCGTAAGCCCCGAGATGGTTTGAATATGTCCATTATACCATTGTTAACAAGGACCGAGTAGGAGACGGTCATACATTGTTGGATCCAAGCAATGAAGGTGGAGTGAAAACCAAAACAGTGGAGAACTTCTAGAGTGAATACCTAATTGACTCTATCGTGTGCTTTTTCCATGTCTACCTTTAGTGTCATCCATCCAGTTTTTCCTTTCCTGGTTTTGAAGGAGTGAAAGATTTCATGTGTTATGAGGACGTTGTTCTGTATGGCTCTCTCTGATACGAAGGCATCTTGTGTTGAATGAAAGAGCTTTCTCATGACCATTTTTAGTCATTTTGTTATAATTTTGGATATTACCGTAGTATATAGTAAAACATAAGTTTATGGGCCTATAGTGACTTGTAGTAGTCGGGATATAACATTTAGGTAGGAGTGATATGAATGTGTGGTTTATCTAGCAAAAAATTCTACCAGTTGTGAAGAAAGATTTCACTGCTCAGATCACTTATGGTCCTACAATATCCCAATATTATTTATAACATTCTATCGTGATTCCAACTGGCAGGTGATTATCCCTCCCAAGATTGAAGACAATGGTTTTGATCTCACAATTTGTGACAGGTTGGATCTAAGCAAAACAGTGAAGAACCTAATCGACTGAAGGTGGAGTGAAGGTGGAGTGAAAACCAAAACAGTGGAGAACTTCTAGAGTGAATACCTAATCGACTCTATCGTGTGCTTTTTCCATGTCTACCTTTAGTGTCATCCATCCAGTTTTTCCTTTCCTGGTTTTGAAGGAGTGAAAGATTTCATGTGTTATGAGGACGTTGTTCTGTATGGCTCTCTCCGATACGAAGGCATCTTGTGTTGGATGAAAGAGCTTTCTCATGACCATTTTTAGTCATTTTGTTATAATTTTGGATATTACCATAGTATATAGTAAAACATAAGCTTATGGGCCTATAGTGACTTGTAGTAGTCGAGATATAACATTTAGGTAGGAGTGATATGAATGTGTGGTTTATCTAACAAAAAATTCTACCAGTTGTAAAGAAAGATTTCACTGCTCAGATTACTTATGGTCCTACAATATCCCAATATTGTTTATAACATTCTATCGTGATTCCAACTGGCAGGTGATTATCCCTCCCAAGATTGAAGACAATGGTTTTGATCTCACAATTTGTGACAGGTTTAGTAAGTTGTTCATTATCATATCTATCAATCTCTGTTTTATAACTGCTAGATTTCGTGAGAGATTCTATTAGGAATGTTTTCCTTCTAAAATGTTCTTTCAAAGTCATTTTTTATTTCTTGTCTTATATTTTCTTCCCTAATTATCTTGGTGTCAGCGATAGTGGTGATTTGTCTAATTATTTTTCGATTTCTTCTCCTAATTGCAACTCTGTGAAAATAATCAGAGTTAGTGTTTATGAGTCGAATGTGCTTTGTTTTAGCTCTTTGGTTTTGAGTATTTTTGTTGAAAAAGTAACAGGGCATTCTTTTTCCTAATGAGTAAGTGTTCTTTATTGATACTGTATTCATCTAGATGGTCATCAATACGTCTTCCTAATTTATTGTGTGTATACTCTTCTTAATTATTTTACTTTTAAATTCCGTGTTAGATTTCTTTATTAAGCCTGCACTTTTATGATTTTCACACTTAACCTTAAAGTGACTGAACATGATTTTTTTTGTTATGTTATACTCTTTTTAATAGCTCCACAAAATCTTCCTTATCCAATTTTTAGTCTTATTCATCCGGGAATTAGAAAAAGGGTTATTTTTAATAGCTCCACGAAATCTTCCTTAGCTAATTTTTATCTTATTTGAATCAGCGATGTCTTCACCCACATTCAAATTCTCTACCACTGAGCTATGGAATATGGACCCTTGATGATTTTAAATAGGCTAAATTGCATAAAATCACCCTTTAAATACACACATTTACCATAAATCATCCTTTAAATTGATATTTCTAAAAAAACACCCGTTAAATGACTTTCTTTATTAATCAACCACCCTCGAATATATCCCGTAAGAATATAGATTAAATTTGATAAATTACATTTTACCACTCCTTTTATACAATATTATAATAGAATTTTAACAATAAAAAAAATGTAAATAAGTAAGTATGAAATTGGGAGGAACTATTGACATTATTTTCTCTTTTTAAATAACCGATAAAATGGTATCGACTTCTACAAAATTGCTCTCCCTTCAATTGAGTTGCTCACTTTCCTCTTCCAAATAAATTTTTAAATCTCCATTAGTTTTTACACTTTCAATTTGGGAGCAAAAAAGACGTCAATTGTATCATCTCAATTTAACTCTTACTCATTTTACTTTTCTTTTTTAATTGTTAAATTTCTATTATCATATAATTAAACAAGAGGGGTAAAATTGCAATTTAACAAGTTTAACAAAAATTTAGATGGAATAATCTCGGAGGAGGTGGTTGATTGGTGACACAAGTTATTTAAAGAGTGATTTTCTAGAAATATCAATTTAAGGGGTGATTTATGACAACGGCTATATTGATAATTTGGCCTATTTAGCATCAACAAGGGTCCATAGCTCAGTGGTAGAGCATTTGACTGCAGATCAAGAGGTCACCGGTTCGAACCCGGTTGGGCCCTTTCCATTCCTTTTTTTTTATTATTTTATTTTTTACGAAGGGTTTCATAATCATAAGCTAACATGAGTTTGTTTAGTACAAAAACTCTAAACACAAACCCTAAATTAGAATAAGAAGAACACCTCAAAATGTGAATTCTCCAAACTAACTGAAAATTTTGACAAATGGAGTTTGCACTGTTGAAATGTATACACATTGAAGATTGATTATCTTAGCTATTTCAAGTATTTTTGATCCCTTGATAGTTCATCTCTGTTGTTGGAAATGCTGGGGATATATGCCAAATTTGTTATCCGAAGTAGAAATATTATCCTTGAAATAGCTTTGAAAGTAAAACTTTTACACAGCTAACACATTAAAGTTATAATGCAACCAAAACATAAGCCCAAAATCAGTTACATAAGCACTGGAGCGGGGAAAACCTCCGCATATAGAGCCTGAAGAGGTAATGACTTGTCACAAAAATAGCTTTCCATCATAGTTTGGCATTTAGCACCACAAATTTATCTATAGTTAGATTCTTGCCAAAAGGTTGCATTAGCAGCTAGAGCAGTTACTGATGACTGGAGAGTGCGTGTGGCGCTTCCAATATTCACAACTATGGCTGCAGATCCGGGGAAGCTTTGACATACCATCATTAACTGAAACCAGAAGGACCGGTTCGTGGCCCAGGCCCTGCAGCAGCTCGCCTCATAGCCTTTGATTGAGCGAGCATCTCGTCATAGTTCTGAGCAATCCAAGTTCAATAGATGCAAAAAGATATCGAATATGTCAGAATATGGATCACAAAGACACCAAGAGAAAAGGTTCATTCTGATCAATTAGAGTTTAACAGCTCTCGATTAAGACTTGCCTTTTTCTGATATGCGGTATGCCTTGGATCAGCTATCCTGTCTGCAATGCCATATTCAATTGCTTCATTTGCACGGAAGTACTTGGGACGATGAATATCTTTAGCAATTTCTTCTTTTGGTTTGCCGATTCCTTTGGATAAGAGGTCAAGGTAGTAATCAGTGTTCGCATCCAGCTCTTTGGCCTGTTTATGAAAATGATTTAGTACCATATCGAGCTCAATATTAGCATTAGAAAGTACAATTGCATTATAAACTCTACAATGGAAAATAATACTGACCTTGAGCCACATATCTAGTACTGCCCCACTTGATCTATAGATCTTTGGAAGATATAGTTTTGCTGCATTTAACAAGATTGAGGTTACAGTTATCAGAAATCATAGCACAACCTTGACAGGATCTACTAAAAAGGACAATGTGATCAAATGGACAAACTTTGAGCTGTCTGAAAGTAACTGTGTATCTTCATAATTTTGATATATCTGGAGTGACAAGACTAGCATATCCAATAGGTCACTTCACAATTACTAATGAAGAGTACATGATGGAGACTATAAATATATCTCAGGGTGGAATCAGCCATACTTGAAGAGTTTGGCTGCACAGCACGATAACCCTTGGCTCCCAGTGCAAGAAGCATGGCTGCTTGACCAAGTGCCATCCCGACATTCACAGTATAGACGGGTGTTTTGCAGAACTACATCATGGATTGATCAAAATACACGTTGAAGCACGATTTTCAGGGGAGCAAATTAATTGAAAAGACATGATTATCAAACTTACCGACATGGCATCTGCAATTGCATATGCTTCTGTTTCAGATCCAACAATCTCCATCTGCTCATTCTGGAAAAAAAGCATATGATTGTTAGAGATGAAGAAAGAAGAAGAGATACATATGGGCAATTTACATGAACATTGGTGAAATTAAAACTTATAGCTCCCAAATGGTAAGATTAACATGCCATGCCTCATGCCTAACCAAACCACTAGCGTCACTTTCACGGTTTATAGATACAGAAAAGGCATGATTCTCTATTCCAAGTAATAGTAGAGATTTTTCTTAGAAAAGGACACTCCGATGAACCTGTGTCCCAGACGAATTGATGTACAGGTATATAGGCTTTGTGGCGTCATCATAATCCAACCACATAAACTCGGCAATAATAAGTTCAGTGACAGCAGGAACAATCTGCAGTAAGCAGATAAGTATGTATCAGAACAGAGAAAATAGTCAAAATACATTAGCAAAATTCCAGTTCCAACAAAAATGCATATTAGCTAACCGGCATGCCAAGATACACAATCCTGGAATCCAAGAGCAAAGAAGGTAGATCAGGAGGTGCAGGCCGTCTACCATATCCCCTGGCTCCTCCACGAAATACGGCTGTACTCATGGAACATTGTGCTTGGCCCTTACCGTCAGTTCCCTTGAGGCTCCACATCCCGCCTTCTTTCAAGTAATTATGAGCAGAAGATATACTTTCCTGTAAACAATCTTTACATTACATTATATAAAGCAAATTGGCAAACACTGGTAAAATAAATAACTAGCAATACTGAACAATTTGTTATAGAAGCAAGTAACCAATTCAATATACTTCTAACATCCATTAAGCCTAAATGCTAATTAAGACAAAAGAAAAACACCTCTGTGACACTCTCTGATTGCCGACTAATGGGGTTATCAACTGTCGAGAACAGATCCATTTGTGATGGAGTGAGACCATACATATATTGAGGAACATTCTTGAAGTTCTCCTTCACTGCCAGAAAGTAACAAAAGATAAATAATTTTTTGAAAACTCTAATAGACTACAGTAGGAGGCATAATTACTCAACAAAAACAGGAAATAAAGTTGTAGATCTGGCAGACGAATCTGTTAGGAGCTAAAAATTGCATATCATAAAAGGATGATTTTCCAGGTTATTTTCAGTCACAAGGGGTAATATGTACTTCAACATGAAAAGACCCATCAAAAGCAGAATATATACGGAATTGTAGAATGAATAGATTTAAATGATAACCAGAGAAATACTAACAGAAGAACCGAATATCTGATGAATGAACTCTTCACATTTCAAAATAGCATGCAATCTAAAGGCACATCGACTCTAGACCAGCCAAGCACATTAAAAAAAACAAGAAGTGGTTGAATTATGTCCTATTTGTTGTTGCAAAGTTAAACAAAGCAGAGATCCCATATATTAATCGCAACTTTTTCTCAATATGCAAAAATTTGGTCAGTTGTATTAGTACTATCAAGACAAGTCAATGGGGAAGAGACGGTAAGATTTCAGAACAAGTAACCTTTGTGCTTGAGTCATTTATAAGTTATACTGAAAAGTGCACCATCCTTACCATAAGTTAAATAACTTATTTTGGTCTACTCATCAGGTCAAGGTTGATACCTATATTTTCTTATATAACTTTATTGGTTGTACCAATAGCTCCAAATGTAACAGTGAGAATATAAATAGATGAATGTAAGTTAAAATCAATAAACGAGTAAATATTATTAACTGACAATGTGATAGCATAATTTGGTCAGTTGTACTAGTACTATCAAGACAAGTCAATGGGGAAGAGACGGTAAGACTTCAGAGCAAGTAACCTTTGTGCTTGAGTCATTTATAAGTTATACTAAAAAGTGCACCATCCTTCCATAAGTTAAATAACTTATTTTGGTCAACTCATCAGGTCAAGGTTGATACCTATATTTTCTTATATAACTTTATTGGTTGTACAAATAGTTCCAAATGTAACAGTGAGAATATAAATAGATGAATGTAAGCTAAAATCAATAAACGAGTAAATATTATTAACTGACATTGTGATAGCATAATATTCCTAAAAAAAATGGTAGCTAATCTAAAGTTAATGAAAACACCATCTTTTGAGAGTGGGTTGCAAGTGCAACCTACAAGATCAAAATTAGTTAGAGAAAGAAAAAAAATCAAACCAAAACTATGACAGGTAGTTTGAAAGCAAAAAGGGAATGGCAATACGAGGAGCAGCAAACAATAATTGAATATGAAGGGGAAGTTAAGAGATGATAAGAAACCAGGGAACAAGGATCAAACATTAGGGTTTTGCATATTTGATGTGTTAGATAAAAAAAAAAATTCCACCTTGACCTGTTCACCATAATCTGACCCAACATTGCCAGCAAAAAGAAAGCATTTTTCTTTGGAAACAATCGAAAGCGGATGAAGCAAAGGTCATTTTGGATATCCAGTCCAGATCAGGTTACATTTTGTTAGGTCTAGTGTTGATATGAATGAGGATGAAACACTGTTACCAAAAAACATTTTCTAGAGATCCAGCTTAAAGCCCAATTTGCTTTCTTTTCTTCATGTAAACACCCTACTAAGTACTAAGTAGACTCACCAAGCCAACCACTACACCACTAGATCTATCCATCAAGTTCCTGAACTCTGACAAAGCTTTTTAGATTTAACATGATGTCATTGTATTTCTTGGTTGAGACAGCTACTGTGTTTATGCTGCCAAATTTGCTTCAGATATGCCTCCACGGGGCATAATAAACAGAAAGGTCGATAGTGTAAAAAACATTAAGCAAACAGCAAGATGCACAGATTTTAGATATTCAATGTGATAGGCAAACTGAGAAAAAAATACTTCAAATTGTCATTAGAACACAATTTGATGTATTGGGTTTTCAGATTGTGATAATCACTTCCCAAAATGTCCGCCCTCATTATAGTGAAAACTCCAACTTTCTGTTCAGTGTTTACACAGAAGCAACTGATGAAACCAAGTGGAATCTTGTCAAACTGTTATCTTCCCAGTTTATCTATTATTATTAAACTTTTGGTGGATTTTTCATCACAAACTACACTGCAAATAAGGGAACAACATTAAGACCACAGCCCCTCCACAAACAAGAAAGCCAACGTCCTATGTTCTTAACTGTGGCAGAATGTTGTGCAACCCCTAAAGAAACATCAATAGACACACCCCACAAACGAACTTCGAGATTTTAGCCCTTAGAAGAGGCCCAATCTCCTTTCCTAGATGACTGTCAAAATAGGGTCTCGTATATCATCATACACCATAAATTGTTTAGCTGAAAAACTGATACTTAAGATCCCTAAATAGAAGCATACAATCAGCTACAAAATCATGTCCTATAACAATATCTTCCCAATATTGATCAACGTTAGAAGAAATTGACGGTGCTAACATCTAAGTGACCTAAAAACCTTTCCAAAGCAGAAGTGAGCATAGAAACGACATCATCAGGCCACCAATTCCATCTAATTTCTCGAATTCTACCTCTTATCTAGGGTTTCCACAATCCAAAACGGTAAAAAAAAACCACAGAAACACACGGAGCGTCAAAAAAGCGTATACATCAATCAACAGAAGAAAGAACGATTTCAGGTTGAAATAAAAGGAGGAAAAAGAAGCTCACATCCTTCCTTGAGGTTATCTTCCCGGAACTGCTTGGGGATGCGGTCGAGCGGCGATTTCTGAGCGCGCGGGGACACGAAACATCTACGAGCTCCAAATACGGCGCCAGATAGAGGAGCGGCAGCGAAGGGTTTCGTTGTGGGAAGGAAGGAAGAAGATGAGAGGCGACCTGAGATACCGGCACGGAGACTTTCTTCGCTGTGAACGGGGGGAGCAGTGGAAGAGATTGGAGAGAGGACACTGGCCGCCATTGGAGATAGCTCTTCTCCTTGGAGGGGCCTCGACCTGTTGCGTGTTTCGGAGAGTGAGTGTGTGAGGAGGAGAGAGAAAATAAAGAACACGGCAACACCCCTGACCGTAGAGAGAGATGAGGCCCAACTCCCTTGATCTCAAAATGTGCACAATTTTATTGCCATTTTTGTTTTTATTGTACGTATTACTCCGTATTTCATTAATGGATTAAATCAATTGCTATTGCATAAAATCACTTCTTATATTTAGAGAAAAATCTCAGCAAAATGTATATCACATTGAACAGATTATCAAAAAAATACGGTAGGGGCTTTAAACAATTTTGTCTTCTCCATATCCCGCAAACGAGAGAGTCCTAGTTTTCCAGCCTTGGAGTTTGGATGAGACTTTCTCAAGTAGGTAATTATATTTGTCTCTCGACATTCTCCCGCAAGCTGTTGGAACACCCAGGTAGTTTCCAAAGTCCTCCGCTACGGGAACGGACAACACGTCTGCTACTTTTTGTTTGCTTGGCGCTGCTACATTGCGGGAGAATAGAACACTGCTCTTTACATAGTTTACTTTCTCACCCGAGAGAGCACAGAAAGTATCAAGACATTCTCGCACAATTCGGCCTTGGTCCTCAGAGGCCTCTGCGAGGAGGACAAGGTCATCCGCAAAGAAGACATGGGATAGCATAACATCTCCAATTCTGACTGGTTTCCATATCCCCCTTCTGATCGCGTCCTCAATGATATGAGATAGTCGTTCCATACAAAGCACAAAAAGGTAGGGGGAGAGTGGATCCCCTTGTCGGATTCCCCTCGTCGGATGGAATCCGGCCGTCCTATTCCCATTGAGAAGCATCTCAAAGTTACCAATTGTCTGGCACTTCATTATCACTTCAATCAGATTATGAGGTAGGTTGGTCATACTAAGGGTTTCCCTCAAGAAATCCCATTTAATTCTGTCGTAAGCTTTCTCTAAATCCACCTTAATCATCATCCACTTCCTTCTTCGCCTGTCCGCCATCGAATGAAGGGTTTCTTGTATGATCACAACATTATCGATAATCTGTCGCCCCGGGATAAAGCTTGCTTGCGCCGGTGAGATCAGCTCACCCAAGATCGGTTTGAGTCTGCTCACGATGGTCTTTGTTGCAATTTTGAAAAGGACATTCAGAAGTGCGATGGGCCGAAGTTGCGAGGGGCGAGTGGGAAGGTGGACTTTCGGTATCAAGACTAGTAGTGCATCACCGACTCCTTCCGGGAAGTAGCCGTCGTTGAGTATTTTCAGCACTGAATCGGTGACTTGGGGACCGATTAGATCCCAATTTCGCTGATAAAATAACGCTGGAAAACCATCGGGTCCCGGAGCCTTGTATGGGCCCATCTGAGTGACCGTCTCCCGGATCTCTCTTGGTTCGAAAGGATGTGCAATGGCGGCGCGTTGGTTGCTGCTCAGCGGTGGGAAGGAAATGGAGAGGGGTTGAGTTACCTGGACTGTCGTAGTCGAATCATCTGTATACAACTTTTGGAAGAAGCCCCTGATCAGACCTAGGAGCGGCGCCGGCTCCGACACCCAATCATTGTCCTCGTTCATGAGGGCTGTAATAGAATTGTTCTTTCTCCTTATTACAGTGGATAGATGATAGAACCTGGTGTTCCGATCTCCATCAAGTAGAAAGTTCGCACGAGATTTCTGGAACCAAAGAGTTTGTTCTTGTGAGAGGACTTCCTGCAGTTCTGTCGTTATTTCCCTCTCTAATCGGAGAAGGTTACTCGAAACTCTCTGGCTTAGTGCTTTCTGAAGACCCTCAAGTCTGCTCCATAGATGTCTCTTTCTCTTGAAGATGTTGCGGAAGACATCTCTGTTCCAGGTGGATAATTCCGAAGCAAACTCAGCAAGTGCTTCGCATGTGTTCGCATTCTGATTCCAATTGCTCTGCATAAATTCCTTATAATTCTCATGGAGGAGCCAAGCTGCTTGGAATCTGAAAGGCCTATTGACCGTCGCCCCCGGATCTAAACCATCCACTCGGATCAAGAGTGGCACATGATCGGAGTGAGGGGCAGTAAGGTGGTGTACACTAGCGCAATCAAAGCGTTCTTTCCACTCAGCTGAACAGAGGGCTCTGTCTAGTCTTGCAGATTTTCTTGTATTCGGCGTCTTCCCATGATTCCAAGTATAGGGAACACCATTGAATCCTAAATCAATAAGTTGTAGCTCCTCGACCTGCTGAACAAAACGGTTTGACTCTCTGTTAGAGCCCACTGAAGACCCCGAACGTTCATGAGGTCCGAAGGTCGCATTGAAATCTCCTGCTAATAGCCAAGGTTTCCCATTCGTCTCCGCAAACTCTCTCAGTGAGTGCCAAAGATCAAGACGTCGGACTAAGGAGGGAGACGCGTAGATTGCCGATAGTATCCATGGGTCCTCCCCTAACCGTTGGATTTCGACAGTGATATGTTGTTCCTCCAGCCGAAGAAAGACCACCTTAATTTCCGAAGTTCTCCACAGAAACCAGATCCCTCCAGTAAAGCCCTGCGCTTCTACCCTCCTGACACCGTCAAACCCAATTTTTTTACAGACCTCGTCCGCTGATTCCCCACTGATGCGAGGTTCAACCAGAGCGATGACCCGAGGATCGTAAGTGCGAATAAGCTCCTTGAGAGCGTTGAGAAAGCTGCCACTGGCTGCTCCTCTAATATTCCATACAAGAAGATTTAACTTATCCATAGACGACATAAGTTTGTTTATGTTTCTTTGGATTGCTGGATGACCTTGAGGATCAACTTCCAGATAGGCTGTTGGCGCTTCGGTAATCCGATCAAGCGCTATGTTAAGTGCTGGGGGCAACGACACCCTGCATAGCATCGGTCGGGTGTCGGTCATCATCGGGAGAAATTCGCAAACCATTTTGTTCGTATGAAGATTGCATAATGACGTTTGATGAGGTTTTCATTGATCCATCTTTTTCAAATGGGCTTGAGAGAATAGTTTGGCCCAATGAAGTATTTGAGATTGGGCTTTTACCTTTATCATCTAAAGAATTAGGAGAGGGTCTAGCCCGTTTGGTAGAAATAAAATTTTTTGGTTTGTGGGTCCTGCTTGAAGTCGGTATGGTGGGAGTAGCTTGGAATTTCAACAATGTTGACGTGATGATAGGAGGTAAGGATAAACTACTTGTTGCCACATGTGTATTTGTTTCCAAAGCTTTACCATGGGCCGTCGTCAATTTACATTCCTCTTGACGATTTGACGTAATAGCAATCGGGTCGGATTTGACTACTTGATTCGATGAATTTCGAATAGGGCGGTTCCGCCGACCCATCGTCATCCATGGTCCAACACTACTGTTCATTAAGGTTGTTGAAGATGGGGAATGGCTTTCATGCGAGGTCTCCATAGATGAGTTATCATCACTCGGTTTTGTTGCTTGTTTCATTGTCTTGCAAACCGAAGCAAGGTGACCATAATAGCCACAACTATGGCAAATTAAATCGAGTCCCTCATAGACAATTTGGAGTCGATCACCATTAACGAAAATAGTTCCGAGTAGAGGCTTTGTCAAATCAAGTTCAACACATACTCGAGCGTATCTTCCGCGAGCAGCACATAAAGTATGCAAATCGACTCGAAGAGGATTGCCCAAAACTGAAGCTATCTTCCACAAAATGTTCTCTTCATATAGAAGGAATGACAGGCCTGAGATCTGGACCCAGGCATTAATCGTGTTAATGGAATCTTTCTTCGGGGAGAAAGAACGATCCCATTTCTTGATAGCTATGTAATTGCCGAAAATCGACCATGGACCACCAGTCAAAACCGCAAGAAAGTCCGATTCATGAGTGAATCGTGCCACAAAATAACCATTTTCAACGTCAAAAAAGGACATCTGACCAGATAAAGGCCATAATTGGCGCAGTCGCTTCTCCAAAATCGGCAAAGAAACATTCCGCCCCAAGACTTTGATGACTACAGAGAGATGCCAAGCATCTTCCAGGGCTGACATAATTGTTTCGCCAACAGAAATCCATGGGACGCCTCCTTCCCCATCTGGAAAATCAACAGCAATAACATCAGATTGCAATACCTCATGGGATAATACAACCCTATTTAAATTTTCAGAGTTCTGGAGAAGTTTATCTTGCCATGGAATAGAAGAAGCAGGGGACATACATGGAGCTCGAGAGGTCGACAAGTCGGCAGACGGATAAACCGTCGAACATATAATCAGAAAAATATGTGATTATTTTGTGATTTTGATGAGTTTTTATATTTGAATTCATTTATAGTCCTGAATTTAGAGAAAGTTAAAAAAAATCTCTAATTTTTATTTTGGTTTATATTTTAACTTATACTCCGTATTTGATTAATTAATATCCTTAAAAATAGGTCCTTAAATAAATTTCATTGTTTACTTGTTTAGTTCCGAATGAAGTTCCAGTCTCGGGCACCCTGTTGTTCGAGTTGACCGTGACAGTGTTCGTGATTCTTGAAGATCTCTCATTTAGGTGGGGGAACATCGTTGATCCACACTTTCCCAAGAGACACATTTTCCACCAATGGGTTGCCTCTATCTCCCCGGTGTTGAGACGTCGTGCCTGTCTCCCTCAACTTTCCTATGTTCTCAACATTCGCGATCTCCACTTAAGTGTTCTTCGATTGTCTCTCTGCTGGTCTTCTTTGCTGAGATCATTTGTATGCAGGTGTTTTCTTTTGTTTTTGTTTATCTGATTGTATCATGACGATTCGTCCGTCTGTCGATTTCCCTCGGCCTCTCGTTTTCCCATATTTCTATCGCCGTTTGGGAATTCGAATTATTTCCTTTAAAAAAATAATAAAAATTAAATTACATTGTTTAAGGAATTAAAGGGATTGTTATATACACTGTGAACTTTTCGCCATTCGCACGGTGCCGTCGCCATCACTCGGAGTCGACAACTTCACTAACATAGGAAGTCTAGGTCATCAGTATTGAGTGAGAGATCACACACATGCGAGGTCGGTAGCTTAAGTCTAGGTCGACAGCTTCACCGACACCGAATTGTGAGGTTAATACCGTGTAGATGACGATATCACACCGTGTCAAACTGTCAATAGAAAGATTGGAATTAAATGATACATTTCTAACATTTTATAAAACAAATATTTTCAAAACAGATATTTATAACTTTTATAAAATTCAAGAGTCGCTATAAACCAAAAGAAAATTAAGAGGTTCTCAAAAAAAATATAAAAAATTAAGAGACTCATTTTCATAACCGTTTGGTTTTAGCTTTTAGCAAAGAAATATTTTTGAGAGAAATTGGAAAATTGAAAATTGAAATAAGGAGGAAGATGATGAATAGGTTAAATTTTTTGCTTAGCTAAAAGGGGATTGACTTTAGCATGCCGACTCGAGGTTGACACTTTTAACACACCAATCTCACACACATATTTGTGACGCACGTTCATACCCTCTCCTTGCATTAATTCAATTTTAATCATTTTATGCAACCTTTTTTTTAAAAAAAAAATATCATCAATCTTCCATGTTGGGAATGAAAATATAATTTCCCAAAACTAATAAAAAAATACTTATAATTTCCCAAAAGAGTGATTTGACCATTATACCCCTTGCCACAGTAAATGCGTTGTATTGTAATTTGATTGGTCCGATTGCCCTCCACTTCCTCTGCTGCCTATAACTTTTGGGAGACATTTTTGAAACCCAAACCGACCATTCAGATTGCAGATCCCAATCTCCGGCGAGCCAGCAGGAGAGATCGATCGATTGATTCATCCAATTCCATGGCGAAGAAAGCAGTGCTGATCGGGTGCAACTACCCAGGCACCAAAGCCGAGCTCAAGGGATGCATCAACGACGTCAGGAAGATGCAGCGCTGCCTCATTGATCGCTACGGCTTCTCCCCTGACGACATCACCGTTCTCATCGACACCGATCCTTCCTCCACCCAGCCCACCGGCAAGAACATCCGCCGCGCCCTCCACCAGCTCATCCGATCCGCTCGCCCCGGCGACTTTCTCTTCGTTCATTACAGCGGCCACGGGACTCGTCTCCCTGCTGAGACCGGCGAGCCTGATGATACCGGTTACGATGAGTGCATTGTACCTTCTGATATGAATCTCATCACCGGTTTGTCATTTTGCTCCCCCTTTTTTATTTGTTTATTTATTCTCTGGGATCTGTGCTTTATTATGATTTGATCCTCTGTCAAATCCTGAATTCATTGAATCTCTCCATTCCTTTTTGATGATCATCAACCTGTTGCTTATTACTAGGGTTTTATTTTTCTGAATCGGTGAGATCACATGAACAACATCTTTTTGACCGAAGAGGAAACAAGAGAGTGGAAAGAAATCATTATTGTGGAATGTTTGTTTTTCTTGGTTGAATTTGTAGCTCTTGAGAATGTACAGTTGGTGATTGGTTGAGTAAGCTAACAGGCTAAAGTTCAAACTTTTATCTGTGTCATTTGAACACAGATGATGATTTCAGGGACCTAGTATGTGCGGTGCCCGAGGGTTGCCGTTTGACCATCGTTTCGGATTCATGCCACAGTGGTGGCCTGATCGACGATGCCAAGGAGCAGATTGGAGAGAGCACGAATGCCAACCAGGAGGAGCCTCAGTCTCACCGCCATGGCATATCAAGCTTCTTCAAGCAGAAAATGAAAGACACTGCTAGGGATGCGTTCGAGTCTCGTGGAATTCATGTTCCCTCGGAGTTGCACCGCCACCTCGGCCACCCCAGCGAAGACCCCAGAGTTGTCGAGGAAGGGTACGAAGGCCAGCATGGATACATCAAGAGCAAGTCGCTTCCTCTTTCAACCCTCATAGACATTCTCAAGCAGCAGACAGGGAAGGATGACATCGACGTCGGCAAGCTAAGGCCGACACTTTTTGATGTATTTGGGGAAGACGCGACCCCAAAAGTGAAGAAGTTCATGAAGGTGATCCTCGACAAACTGCAGCATAAGGGTGATGGTGAGAGTGGTGCTGAAGGAGGCAGCTTACTGTCCCTTGTTGGGGGTCTAGCACAAGACTTCATGAAACAGAAGCTGGATCAGAACGAAGGATTTGCAGAGCCTGCACTGCAAACAAAGATGGAGAGCAAACAAGAAGCATATGCTGGTGCCAGTAAACGGGATCTTCCGGAAAATGGCATTCTGCTGAGCGGCTGCCAAACTGACCAGACGTCTGCAGATGCTAGCCCACAGGGCAGCGCAAAAGATGCTTATGGTGCCTTTAGCAATGCAGTTCAGACAATACTAGCTGAGTCCAGTGGCGGCATATCCAACCGCACACTTGTTGCCAAGGCCCGGAAGCTTCTCAAGAGCCAGGGCTTCACCCAGCGGCCAGGGCTCTACTGCAGTGACGAGCATTCTGATGCTCCCTTTGTCTGCTAGACACTCTGATATTTTGTGCTGTTGGATGTTACCTGCAACTCAAAAACCCAAATCCAGAAAATTTCCAATATTTCATGCTGTAATGTGGTGGTTTCAAGGATACTAATTTTGCGCGAATGCTTCCCTTTTGTTATAAAATTATATGAATAAATTCAAGGTTTGTTTGACAGCTACATTGTTTAGATAGGACTTAAATGACTAAGGTCTAAGGATCTATATTGTTGCTTACATTGTACTTGATAACAACATTGGCAGCTTTACAATTATATTAAGAGCAACAATGGGGAAAACCAAAACCAGATCAACAAGATTAGGGTTTTTCCAGTGACAGCTACAAAACAACCTGACTGCACAACGCCATTTTGCTTGGTGCAGCAAAATTAATTAGCTTTGCTATGATGCTATCTACAAAAGTTCGATGCATGATTGAACTCTGTCGATAGGTGACAAAATGTACTCGTGAAAGGCTGTTACTAACCGCTGCCTTGAATTTGTTACAGAGACGCGGCCAATAAGTTGTATCTCAGTCATCAATTTCTTGAACCCATGACAAACCTAGAATAGGAAAAAGGGAGGCGAGTGAATCATCATAACAGCGCAAAAAAAATTAGAAGAAAAAGTGCATCAATAGTGCAAAGTGCATACCGCTTGTTACCAAACACACCCTAAATGTAATCTTATTTTTGGTAACATGCGGTTTGCAAAATAACATTTATCAACACATTATTACAATATCACCGTACCAATTATTTTATGAAATTTTATCCACTAAATTTCACACCTTATAATTGCGCGCAATCACGCATTACCAAACACTTCAAATAAACTTCAGACTTTTAAGAGTCAGAAAGAGAAGGAAAGGACCTTGAAGAACAGATTCCACTGCAGAATTAGGAATCAAAAGACCAACAATGCGCTGGCTGTCTGTTGTAGTTTCTATCCGTACAACACGAATTCGCTTATGGCTTTGGCGTGCCTGCATGAAGAGATGGTTTCAGTTATTGAACGATGAGAATGATAGGACAAGCTTTCAGCAACCACAGGGCACCAATTAATACAACCTCTACACATAGCAGATCTGACATAAATACAACATATACTGTGCACAGGACCATTCTGGTTGAAAAAGGGAAAAATCACCACAAAATCAAACATAAAGCTGGAAAATATGTGTAAACAAATACAAGGGTGACCGCAAATTTAAGCAAAAAGCCTGAAGTACGCAGTTGTTTTTAAATGGTACATAAACTACAGCTTACGAAGATAAGATGTCCATAAGCACAACATCAATTTCACTAAAGGATGTTGTAGTGAATCTAACCAATTGCAATAATTAACCCCTGAAATAAAAAGTGAGATCAAATTGTGGTCTGCCTAACAGATCTTCAAAAAAGTCCACTATAACCTGTCCATAAAGTATTCAAGCATCCATGCAGAAATGGTACTTCCAGGTTGAAAGTACTATTTGTCAGGAAGAAAAATGGGGAGATGAAGAAAAAGCAAAGGTAGCAAGATGTTAGTTCAATCAATCCACCTGCGTTGAAAGTGCTTTTTCAATCGCTCCCCAAATAGGAAGGATAAGGCCACCTAAAATATTTACTGTCTGCAATCTTCTACCGACTGTACAATAATCGCCCACCTTGCATTTGGGTCCATGCATGCACTGTTAACATAGAAAAGTATAATAGATAAGCAACTCATGAAATAATAAAATCCCACATGATTTTGGTTAGAACACAACATCATGATAAACATCAACATTAGTTGCCCCACAGAACATTATATGATCATAATTGCTTTATTAATGCAACTTCAGTTTCAGCAGGGATCTTGCCAAACTGATCCTTACGTCTTGCCAAACTTCAATTTCAGCAGGGGTCTAGCCACTCAAAAAAGAACAGGGGAAATAAAAATAAAATTGAGAAAAAATTGAAGAAAGACCAAGACAATCTCAAGGCAGAATTTAACTAGGATGGATGTAATTTGCAACTAGGACCTTGCTAATTTTCAAAAAAAGGACAAAAAATATCATTTTATTAAGTATGCATCATGCAACTATCAGACATACCAGCAGCCAAACTTAAAAGATAATGTAAACGATAAAATCACATGAATAGTAGCTTACAACCATTACCATCATGAACAAACAAGTATGTCCCAATTGTCATGCTTATTTCAGCTGCATCATTTTACTTCAGCTATCTTTGAATTCAGTCATATAGTTACATAATAATCCACAGTACATGCTTTGCTTAACCACTAATCAACACATTTCCAAGCACCAAGAATTACCTGTTGTGAAGACAAATCATATTCCTCTTCCCAGCCTCTGCGAGCCTTCTCTGTAGATGATATCTTTCTATACTTGATTTTAAGTTCAGATAAAGGCATCTCCCTGTAGAAGAAATAATTGTAAAAATGAATAAAAGAATATGAAGTCAATTGATAAGTACATATCCATACTTTAAAAGGGTTACCTTATAGCTTCTCCAATAGCAGGACGAACAATCTTAAACATTCCAGACACAACACTGAAAGGCATACGAAATTTGGTCAGAAATAAAACATTTCTATTCAATAACACCTAGCTTAGTCTCTATCTTAAACAAAAATGCAAATAGAGGTTTAACAAAGTAAAAAAGAAAAGAAAAATATAACACAATGATTATGTAATAATTTTGAGACAGTAATATTTCAGGTTAGAAATCCACATTTTGGCTAGGAACAAAACACACTTGTTAGGAATACATAATACAGAGTATAACACCGCCATCATACTCTCAAAGCAAGTTGGCAAAATTAGGCAACAGTCGTAAGTTCCAATGACAATCATTAAAGTTTCACGCAGTAGAGCTACATTATCATTACCATCCCTGCGATGGATTTTTTTCTTTAAATTTCTTGTAACCATTTGCCCATTTTAGCCACACTGGATTTTAAGACAGTGAATAATGTTAGGAAGTTGAAGAGAGAAAGCAAAAGAGTACTTGATATTTCTTGTAACCATTTGCCCATTTTACTGCTGCTAAAATCTAGTCAAGGTGACAGCAAATAGGAAGTTGAAGAGAGATTATTGTGCCATGGTGTTGGAGAAGAGACAGAAAATTAGTACATTAACTTGAGTCTAGTGAACAGCCTCCAGGATGTGGGACATTTTGATAGATGAACATGTGGTATGACAAAATTATACTCTTTGGCCTTTATTAGCTTTTAAAACTCCAAATAAGGTGACCGAGCAGATCGAAAGTCAACGAAAGGGCGTAGGCCTGAGAAACAATTGGCTTTGACCTGCTGTCACAGAATTTTTCACCTTCACCATTATTGGGTTTGAATAAAGGTGGCTGCATACACAGAGTTGGTACAAGATTACAGTGGAATAGCGTTGCAATTGAGCAACATGAAAAAAATGCCATAATCTTCATTTTAAAGTTTGCTTGTGATTGCATCTAGATTATAAAGTGGTTCAGCCAACTTGCATGTTGACTCAATCACAGGAACTACGTACTAAATTTAAGAGCTAAAGCTTCAGCTTGTGCAAGTAGCCTCACTGTGTGACGAGCAGGAAGGTGGCAGTAATTTATGACAGTTTATTTTTTCCATAAGCCAAGATACATCCTTTTTTCAATGTATTTATTCCAATTATAAATTACTTTTCTTTATGTAAACAAGAGTAAGTAACAACAACAATAATAACAAAAAAATACCTTTCATGAGCCAAAAGGAAATGACGTTTACCCAGCCATTCCCTCTTGGACTCATAAAAACCATCATTTACTGAACCAAGCCCTCCTTTTTGTTTCTCATCAAGCAGAGTAGAAGCAAACTACAAATGATCAAACATAAAGAATGTTAACACTGGTTAAAGCTTGAAAAATAAGGTTGGAAAAGGCCGCTTGACATTACCTCCCATGTCACACCACGATCCATTGTGAATGTAAAGAGTACTGTTGGTGCACCAGACATGTTATCCACATGTACAGTCTGCAGGGATTGAGCTTTTGACATTAAGAAAATAGATTACACAAATTACCCAAAACTACAAGCACCTGAATGAGCTTATAACCTTTGGAGTTCCTTGAAGTTCAATTATGTTAGCTTTTATGTCAACAATCCCTGAATCTAGATTCCCTTCAGTACGAGCATTCTGGATTACCACATCAAGGATACTTGTAAACAATTCAAAGAGTCTGCATTGAAACAACATTTCTTAAATTTCTGAATAATCTGACTTATTGCAACATATACCAAAGAATGGGTGAAAGCACAGACCTATTTTGGATTTCAGGTGGCAGCCCTAGTAAACGATTCAGAAAACGGCCAATATCATGCATGTCCGAGTCAACAATACGACCAGAAATCTTTCCGGATTCTTTTCCACTGACTATACAAGGAAGCCACATAAAACATCGGACAATTAGTTACAAACAAAAAGAAAGCTTGAGTGCAGTAGAGAAAGCTGAAAGACTATGAAGGGACCATTTATGATTCCTCTCAAGTCATAATTAGTTTCATGAGAAGTTGGAGCTGCAAGTTTATGCATATTTCTTTTGTTAGCAAAAAAATACTTGGCCCCTTGTCAATGCGCCAATTGAAGACTTTATGAAAGTGTTTGGTAGATCAAATAAGTTGATTAGAGCCAAAGAATGGGAACAGTATATATGAAAGCTGAAGATAAATGAATCAAAATAATATGATACAATATTATTCGAGTGATTGAACAAACATGATATAATATGTGATTGACTAACAAATTTTGAGAAACTTTTCCCACTATTTCTTGGCTGAAGAAGGGAATAAATCAAAAGATATATGAATCAAAATCAGGATGTAAAAATAAAATTAAAAAAAAAAGTCAGCTTGAGCACCTTAGCGGCTTAGCCATGATTCGCTACCCTTCCTTAATTTGAAACACATGGCAATATAAGCTATTCCATTTATTTTGTACTTGCAATATACTTCACTTTGTAAGACATCCTTCATGATTGGCAATCAAATAGTGTGACTATAATCCTTCGTTATTTTTAAAACATAAAAGGATCTCAAAATTTATTACAATTCGTGTTACCTATACCCTTAGGGCAGAGGTTAAGAAACCAAATTGGGAAACTGTCTCCGTAAATAATATGGGTAAACCCAGAATCTATTTTTAAAATGGCTAAACTGGGTGTATCTAGGGGAATATATTCCAAATTGGAATGCTTAACCTATGCCCTAAGGGCTTAGGATAGAATTCTGATTGTATTATACTTAATTCTTAAAACCATGACTTCCAAAGATATTGTTTTCATCAGAACTTATTTTCTCTCCACTACTACACTGCAATGAAGATGGTGATATAGCTCATATGATTCAAGTAGATGGGCAAAAATGTTACCTAAAACTGAATCTCTAACAATCCCAACTGAAACAAGAGCAGCTTTCGCCTTGGAAATAAAATCTCGAACAGATTCTGGGTTCTCTGATGAACAACCAGGAGGGTCAACTGGTAATGCATCCTGTCCTTGTCAAGTTGGCAATCATTGATGATTATATGAGTACCAGCTTATAGTGAGCAGGGCTAAAGTTGTAGATAAAAGGACAACCAACCTGTTCCATTATCCCTCGATACATAAGCATCAGTGCCTTTTTACCATATGTACTATCGTAATTAAAGGCACTTAGTGAAGGTCCAGCTCTGCCAAAATGAAATATGAAAACGAAATGTAAGCCATTCACCAAAATTACTCATGATAAAGAGCAAATTCAGTTCGTATAAATTTGCATTTCAATATTTTCCAGTTGTCACCTGCGATCGCCTTGCGTCAGTGCACCAAGAGATTCTAGTCTCTTTGCCACAATTGATGCAAACCGCCGTTCACCACCCAAGTTAGTAAACAGTAACCTGGAAAAAGAAAAGTACACAAATCTGAGATTTTTTTTTGCGAAATTGCACAAAAGCACAGTGGCCAGGTCCTTGGAAACATCAAGGCACCCACTAGCCAAACATAAGATCACTCTATCCCAAACCAATCCAACAAATCCAAAGATTATCCTATATCTTATTGCTATCCGACTACTAATTTATTTCAACAGATGAAATTTACAGGCAATATGAGTTCCACAAATAGCACATTGAAATTAGGAGCAAAAAGGTTGTCACAAGAGCTGAAAAGGCAACAAGCAAAAGGTCAGCACTACCTATACTCAGGCGCAGAGGCTTGATTGGAACGATGAGTTCTTCCAAATTGCTGGATTGCTCTGTCAGCACTCCAAGGAAGTTCTAAGGTTATATGGACCCTTCTTCTCTACAAGGGAAATTGAAATGTTGAAACATACCACAAACAACATCAGGAAAAAATATTTAGGTGACAGATATCTTCCGAGTGGAAAAATATTGGAAAACCCATTGCCGTGTACATGAGTTGCCGTGCAAATCTTATAGTCATCTTAACACTGACCAAATAAACATAGCATAAAACTGGTGCAATTGTGGTTTAGACAAAGGAAAAAGTAACAGCAAAATTTATTAAGTCGCGGAATGAACAACTAACTTCTATAAAATCAACAAAAGAGTAATCTTGCACACTGTGTCACCTAGGCAGAACCAGAAAAATCTTTGATTATTTCCCTGTATTTCAAACCTTAGCACATGTACCTAATCCATGTAAACTAGTAATAATTCATAATATCATCCATGAACTCAAAATCAAATCACGGTCCATGATTGACCCTAAAGCAAATAAACTCATAATAATGCGTTCAACAGTTTTTAAATGAAGCCTTTGATGAAGCATTTTTACTTGGTAATTAGATGGGTGCGTTTGGGATGCTATTTAGGGGGAATGCAATTAGGTTGGACAGGATGACAATGGTGGGGGCATTTAGGTCTTTTCCAGTTTCACTTAACAAGCCCTTAGACAATGTCAGTTATTGGTTGTTTTTTTTTTTGAAAATTTTCCATGAACAAATTAACAAATCAATTGCTACTTTACTACTTTAGGGGCAGTGCTGGGTTTGGGTTTGCAAAGTGAGGACCAGGAAACGAGAAAATAATGGATATTTTAAAATCCTTATTTTCTAACCGCCTAGGCACAAAAATTCCTAGGTGAGGTGTCGCCTAGGAACAATTTTTAGAACACTGCATGCACATGGCTGTGAAAAGGCAGAGCTTTCAGAGTTTTGTGATATTCAATTCCAAGACCATTCAACCTAAAAGATAAAAATCCTACTTGTAGAAAACAACTAAAAACTAAATACTACTAGAGTACTAGGAATATACTAGTGAACCCAACTCCAGGGATGTGCCCAGAACTAAAACTAAATCCTAAACATTAGCAAAGTAGGTTAGCAGTCTGCATACATACCTGATTTACAGCCCTTCTATCAGCTTGCAATGAGACACCAGCTGAACCAGCTTCAGAAATAATAGCAATGAACTTTTTGCCATCCATGAACAATTGCTTCTCATGCATATTTACCATTTCCATGGTAACATCTTTCCTGGACAAAAGGATATACAAGGAACAAAAGATATCACTTACTAATTAGAAAATCTAGAAACAAAAGGACCTGCTATAAGATTTTAGTGCTTGATTAATCAACTTCATGTGGTCACATAAAGAATAAAAAGGTATGAAGAAATTTTCAACAATAAACCATCGCTCAAGAATTAGAATCCAAAAGAAAAGATAGGAAAGGACATGCATGAAGAAATTCACCGGTGTCTTGAGCAGACCAAGCAGAATAACAAGTTTTAGACTGGTGGATGGACAAACAGGATTTGTCACATTTACCTTTCCCCTTTTCTTTTGGTAATTTGAATGGTGCTAGAGGCCTCTGGTCTTCCACAGTAGTCAGTTGTGTAACTTGTGTACTTCTCTTCGATTATTTTTATTGTCATTCGAGGATCTATAGGTATTTCATATACCTTTTCTATTATGCTAATAGAAGGGCATTTTCATAGATCATCCCTAAACTTTGACATATGTTTCAAAGGGTCCCTAACCGTTGATCTGTCCTAATAAAGTCCCCAGCCTTAAGAAATATATTGCAAAAGTAACCCTTCCTTTAATTAGACCACTTAAAATCAGTGTTAACTAGGCTAACTGAAGGGCCATTTTCAAAAGTTTGGCTGCATCGGGACGAATCCAAGGTCAAGACCCATTTGAAACACAGGCCGATGTGTAGGGACGAAAGGTGAAATTTACCTGCTAAAAAATTATCTTTAATCTAAAGACTAAATTCACTAGGGTAGAATCCCTCAAAAGGATCTGACTAATTTCATTTTTACAAGGGACTTCTAAAAATCATGACATCAAACATGGAGCTCCAAGGTTTCTATTACGACTTGTTTAATCATCAATAATACCTTTAACCTCATAAATATTTTTTTAAAAAAAAGAATTTTATACAACTCACGTGTTTCGAGCCTGGTACGTAACTCCTTTGCCACAGGCGGTTCGAACAAGCATGCCTCGTCTACCTGTTATCTCTGCCACATTATCCGGGCCACCAAGCTGCAAGGACATCAGACATTGTCAACGAGATATCAGACGCACAAGAAAAATTGTCATACAGAGCAACAACCATTTCTAATTGACAGCATAACTAAAAACACGGTTCCACAAGATCAAAACGTTAGTAGACATTAATTTCAGCAAGACCTTCAAGACATGATTTGAAGATAAATACAGGCATGTCCTTAATGAACCATTTCCACAAAGGTAGAAACAAGCCTGATTATAACCAATAAATACTACAATGTCAAAAGGCCTGCAGGACATGGGGTTTTCTTAACTAGCACTGCTGAATGGGAACATACACAAAACTATAATACCATGATAAATGTGGAGAAGGACACGAGTAAAAATCATGATAAAGTTGGGTATCTGTGTCTAGACCTAAAGATGGATTGAATATGGATATAAGTACCTGATCAATCAAGTCATCCAATGGGTTATTAGGCAGATCTAGAGATCGAACAATATCCAAGATTTTTGTTTTCCGTTCAATCGCTGCTTCATACCTAGTACAGTTCAACATTATCACACGTGTAATAAAACTCTTTTCGAAAATAAAATACTAAAATAGCATAAGCTGACCCAAGACATAAAGATCTTTAAAAGCATCACCTCTTCGTAAGTTCTTCTATATAAATGCGTTGTGCTTCAAGATATTCATCTGTTTTTTGCTTGCATGAAGTGCAAGTCCATTCTCCAGGTTCAATGTCCAACCCTGGTTGGTCTAAACATTCAGGATGAACCAGTTTTCCGCAGCAGGCACAATGGAACAATTTCTTCCTATCCTGCATTTGAGGTACAATAATACATCAGACAAAACATCAACGCAGATCAATCAAATGAAAGAAGGTACACTTACCCCTTCAGTGCTGCAAATGTCACATATCTGAAACTCATCATCAGATTCAGTGGATTGGCGATCAGAGTCAGCTGTGCCAAGTCGAGTAAAGCAATAAATATATCATACTATTTGCTTCATTGAAAATTTAGCAAAAGTAAAAAAAAAAAAAAAAAAGAATCACATGAAAATGATAAATGAATATGCATTACGATTTGTGAAAAATAACATTGTAAGGAAATGTGAGCAGGCAAAAAGCTGATAAACTATGCAGAAAAGTACTAAAACATAAGGCAAAAGAATGACATAATGTTGAGAAGAACTGTCTCAGGATTCTCACATGCAAAGTCATCTTCACATTCTTCATCACTCAAATCTTTCCACTTATTAACTTTTCTTACTCTCCCTTTGAATGAAACACCTGGTGTTGAGGAACGCCTCTTCCTTGAAAGCTCATTCACACCATCATCATCTAAAATAGGATCACACATCTAAACATAGTTGCCAAATATACAAAGATTTCAAATCAATCTGAGTTGAATTAAACCTGGAAGTGGTTCAGGCTTTTCAGGCAAAGGGTAATTTTCTTCCACAAATTTGAGCAAGAGTTCACGAGGCCCCGAAACAAAGTCATCGAGTTCATTACCCTAGCAAATGCAGATATTATTAGAAGAAAGTTTCACACAAAATGTTGAAAACTTTCATATAGTCATCTAGACAAGCAAAAGCAAAGTAAAGAGTAGCAAACTGACACTTACATATTTTGTGACGGCATCCTCAGTTCGTGCCTCCCCTGTACTTTGAAGGCCAATAACCACACACTTTTTCTCCAACAATGCCTGTTTAGCAAGTTTCACAGCAGCAGGAACCTTTGCTGACATACATATGTGTCTAAAGAATCGCTGCAACAGCCAAGAGATTGAAAAGTAAGTACAAGGGTTTAACAAATGAACCCGCAAATATGGTTGACAGTAATGAGAGCAAATGACAGACCTGATGGCTTGCCCAGTACAAACGCCAAACCTGGCTAGGATTGGGCTTCTCTTCTGTAAGACATGCACTTGCTGATAGCAGCTCCACCCGCAGCTCAGCCCAAAATTCTGCTGCTCTTTTATACATTTCCTGATCAAATATCATGGTGTCAGTGTTTAAAAGATGATGAAAATGACAACAACAATAATTGAAGACAACAATTTCTGACATAAGGTCGGTGATTTATTTAGCAATTTTTCATAAAGAGAATAGGTACTTCACTCAACATTCAAGCATAGTATTTCACTAATAAAACCATTCAATCTTCTTATTGCAACAACTTAGCAACACAAAATTGGAAACAAATTGATATTGACATGCTATCTTTAACTGAAAAGACAGAACTATGAATTTTCGAGGACGGATTATGGCCGAGAAGCTTGAGGCTTTCATTGGGCAAATCATAATGAGAAGCATTTCTTGAAGTATGTAAATAAGAAATCAGTCATTAGAAGGTCATTTGCCAGGAATTATTTTGCTTTAAACCCCCTAGCCTGGTCCTGTCCGGTCCACTGTATCCAAACAGAAAATCTCAATCAACTTCAAGAGATAAACAATGACAGAGGTAGAAAGACAGAATTAAATTGAACCCAAACTTGTGTTAAATCCTCTCTTTCCCTAACTTCAAGGCCCAGGCATTATAAAGAGGAAGAAAGGATAAAAGAAACTGCTATTTAGGGAGTAAATTGAAGGCAAAATGCTATCTAAATAGCCGTTTCTTCCATCAGGGATTCAGGGTAGACAATCACTTTCTTATGATGCGCCTCTCTTTTTTATTCCCAGGAACAAAAAACTAACAAACCAAATTTTAAGGTTCACACTCGATCTTCAAAAAATTTACACATCCGCTTTTCAAAAAAAATAACACAATATGTGATTAGTTTGATATATATCATTTCTTGAGTGAATTTTTTCAAGCCTGAAGGCGAACTCTTAGCTATTTAACAATATAATAGAAATGGTAGCCTAAAATGTGCATTAATACTTGAAATTGTATTTGAACCTAACAATAGTTGCTAATGCACTTTCACTATCAACCCTTTTATAGGGTTCACAATACACTCTTAATATACGCTCCCACTAAACATACTTTCAGTAGAATAGTCATAATAACCATAACAAAACAAAAAAGAAGATAATGGAAATGGTAAACACCATGCACACTTTTTTAAGTCCACTGATGAGATACAAAGAAATATACATACCGCCATTTTATTATCTAATGGTGCTTCTATAACTTCAAATTCTGTCCCTTTATAACTAAGCGTACGACACACAAACATTCCCCTGAAAAATATAGTCAGATACAAGTGAGTATTCACAGACGAAGAACAGTTCCAAATAAGCAATGAAATCATAACCTTGCTTTCATGTCCATAGCAACAAGTTCCAGCGCTCCAACTCCCCCCTTTTCCAAAGCACCTATAGGCAAAAGGATATTGTGGGAGTATTGAGTAGAAAATATTTGAAACAAGGACGTGCATCGCTGAACAAGGATCTGTACAAAAAGTAAGACACAATCCAAGAAGAACACAAACAGAAGTACATGCTTAATCCTAATGAAAGAAAGAATTTACAGTTACAACAGGAAATCAAAATCACCAGCTGTTTGCTAGAAAGCAGGAGTCATTGTGCTAGAAGACCTAAAGCTCAGAAATAGCAAAGCTCAAAGCTAAGTGGTCAAAGATTCAAAATACGCAACACATTGACAGATTCGAAGATCTTAATAGCCTATACCGTGGTATATAACACTGCTAAAACAGAACTTCAATATCATTTTCTTTCCCACACTAAACAACCAGATTCCACTTGGTTGAGATTAATAAGCATTATCAAAGAACAAGCTAAGCTCCTACGCACTCTGATGAAACTATTAGAAAAATAGAACACTTCATATACAACTACTAGCAAATTTGATGCCTGGGAATATAAAAGTTGGATCATACTCTAGATTCTGGAACCACTACTTACACAAATTTAAATAATAATGAAAGCTAACCATTGTGCTAGTCCATGTCTCATGAGGGAATAATCTACATCTCTATACAAAAAACAATCACCTCATCACAATGGTACTGTTTTACCAAATACCAAGCTGGCCCTCAGATTTAAGTAATTAGATGCGGATCGGAGAAGGCAATATACGAACCTAGGAAATCGCGGAAATCCAAGAAACATGAACCAGGTCCCCAAAGACCAAGGCGGACCATATAACCCATATTACGTGGTTCTGAAGCACCAGTGGCTGAGCAATAAACAACGCGAGCTTCAGGAAGTTTTTCCTGAAATTACATTTAAAAAATAAATAAATAACTCTGCAAGAGGTACAAAGATACAGATTGGCTGATAGAAAATATAGAGATAGATAACAAATCAAAAACTTCTGAAAGACGCCCACTACAACAACAAATAAAGAACTGGATCTAAACTAACTTAAGCGAGGGAAATCAATGGGGCCAGATCATTACAATGACGGTTCGACAAGATCAATTTACACATGAACGATTTAGGTTCAGCAAATTAGGTGTTTGAATTGATTTGAAACATCAAACTAAACAGATTGACCAAAAAAAATTCAATCATAAACTAGAAATGTGTAAATTGAATAACAATGAGCAAGGTTAGTCATGTTTATAATTGTAATAAACTAGAATCATAATTTTTAAAAAAGGAAAGAAATAATATATAAATCCTAGAATAGGGGAAAAAATAAAAAAGACAAGATTCTAGCAAATCAGCACAATTATCTAGATGATACAGTTAGATAAGAAAAACAGCAAAGGAACGCAGATTGAAATCTTTCATGAGGAATAGAGTTTGGGATATGCAATTTGCACACAGGTTGTGCAATCATGTGAAATTGAAGTGGTAGGCTGCCTGGGTGTTGTGCAATCACGTGAAATGACCCGAGAATCTAGTAAACTGACACTTACACTATGAAACAACGAGCACACACAAAACAGTGTAGTAGTACACCACAAACAACCAACGAATCACCTAACAAAAACCTGCAATTATTCTAAATGCATAACATACCATCTCACAGTTCACACCACATGACTAAGTATTTTGTTCGACAAACACCTTGTCATATATTATCTGTACCCTATCAATATCATGCAAATTTCTGCCATAAACTCCTAAGAAGGCTAGTAAAAGACAGATAGCATTTGACACTCAGTCATAGAGACAAAGAAACCATTCTAAGACGGTGACATTGCCAAACAGAGTTCTTTTCCAGATATGCACGTTGAGTGTGAACAAGTTTTACATTTAAAACAGGAATAATTGAAAAAAGTGTTACATATATTAAAAATATGAGTTATTTTCGGCCCAGAAAAAAGAGATTTTTATTAACAGCTGCTCAGTACAATAGCAGAAAGGAATATGACTAAAAAATCAATATTATGTGTTTACTCTATTTTTGATGATTTCCAGACAGAAATACAAACCTGGAGCTCAAGAACTGCTTCACCTGTTCGTGTTGGCTGAGATCCAGCTTCAGGTACTAAATTTTTAGCCTTGTGACACTGGAACAATGCCATGTTAGAAGAATGTAAGCCTTCATTGTTGCATAATCACGAACTTTAGAAAACATTAATACATGTACCTCGTCAAATATGATCAACCCATCAAATTGTGTTCCACACCACTGGACAAGTTGCTGCAAGCGAGATCGACCTTTCTCGGAAGATGCAATAAGACTACTATATGTCATGAAAATAACACCCTCCTTTATCCCAACAGACTTGGAATCAAGCTTAGAGTAAGGCAGCTTATTTAGCGCATGTACTGCAATCAGAAAAGACAAGTTTTGTTTCCCTAAGATGATTATCAATGCTAATGTAACACAAAGGCAAAGATGAGAAGTGCTAAAGCAAAGGCTAATTTTAGCCCTTATTTTTATGCTATGATAAATAAATAAATAAATAAATATATATTAAAAAAACTTTCTAACATCGGCATAAAGAATTGTACTTGAATCAAGGTGAAACATAAAAGTTAAGAAACTGTGTAAACAAGTTTAAAAAAAAATAGAAGTCGTATTTTTTTTTTACTAAACCGTTCATTTTTTCCAGTAAATGAATGTTCGCAGTATCAGTTCATTGTTTATACCAAAGGCTAGAGTAATAATACTTGATAACCTACCTTGGACACATGATGCACCTACATCATCCAGATCTCTTCTTGAATCATACTTTAAGTCAGAACCAACAGATACCCATCTGTATTAAGGTCATCGTCAAGTAAACAAAATCCAGGGAAAGGGAACAAATTCCACAATAACAGAACAAAACAATGCAACAAAATAGCATACAACTGTTATAAAAATAAATAATGTAAATATGTAAACAACATGATTATAGGGATTTTGATAGAATTAAAAATTTTATCCCATTCGGGGGTTCTGTGTACAAATATAGAATAGAATGCTCTAAGAATATAGAAATAGTTCCCATTAGATTCGCACGTGTTATGTGGTTATATGATAAATTAAGAGGTTCTAGGAATATCCCATTGCATCCAAAGTCAATAATTCTAACTTACATTGCCTTCCGCCTCCCACTATGCCAGTTCTCCCATATTAATCCTGCAATTGTTCGACCTTTGCCAACCCCAGCACCGTCTCCAATAAAAAACCCAGCACGAAAGCCACTTTCAAGATGCTGCAAATGTCTCTGTTGCAGAAAACAATTCAACTATATGACAAGATTAACCAAAAAAGACCACTAGCAACTGCGGGCAAGAAGCCAAGAAGTCACCTGGCTAGCATACACCAAAGTCTCAATTTGTAAACAAGAGAGTGTATTCGAATTTTCCAAAATATCCCTTATATTCAACTCATAAGTAGGTTCTGGAGGTTGGACAGCTGATAGACATGACGTTTCTACAACAGGATCTGGATGTGGAGGACCTATAGAAAGCTTGGGAGGGCGCTGCAAAATGAGCTTGACAAAGTTAAAGGATTACCAAGTTTTGAGGCCCATTTTAAAAGATGAGCAACAAGAAGATAGGAAAACAAACCAGGCCATACAGAAAAAAAAATTGGGGAAAAAACAGTACGTAATGCGTTATCGTAGGTTTCTCCAAAATACTCACATAATCAGTGAAAGTCTCCCCAACCAAGCCGCCTTCATCTTCTTCACGCTCTACTTCGATGGCAACCTGAATGGTCATAGTATATCTTGTTTATCAACCCGAATGAACTTAAGAAGCAGTTGGTGTGGTAGCCACTTCAAATAAGCGGTTAGTATGCGTCATTCCACATCATAATTATCGATGGGCAATAACTAGAAAGTTAACAGTAGAATAGTATGTGAATTCCAAAATGATTTATCTTTCAACGAATACGGTAGAAAATAACTTCCAAAATATAAATGCAATTCAATATTAAGTCATATAGTATGTGAGTTTCAACACCATTCAACTACTGATACAGTCTAAGCGCATTTGCAGAGCAATAACAAGTCATAAATTGTATTACCGAAATATTTCACACCCTGGATCCCAAAAGGCTAGGGACAACTGGAGAGCCAGCAGTCAGAAATCAAATTACCTCGTTGACTTCTTCCGGAGGCTGAGGCGGGCGTGGGTACAACTCCTTGATCTTGGAGATATCAACTGCAAGATCGACCGCACACTGAGGGCACTTGAAGCGAGCGAGACCGTAAGGTACATTCAGTATCGCTTTGCAATTGGCGCAAGGGAGTTGGATTTTCGTAGGATCAATTCCGTGTGCCTGCGCCGAGGGGTTCGGGCTCTGTGCAGGCCCAATTGCCCTGGCCGGGTCCGGGTTCGGGGTCGGGGTCGAGCTAGGGTTAGGGGGCGGGGGCGGAGGCGGGTTAGGGTTAGGGTTTGTCGGGAATTGGAGAGGTCTGGTCAGCTCCGGTGGGAGCATCTGCGGCAGCTCGCAGGATGGGCAAACGAATTCTGTGACACCGGGGGCGACGCTGAGGATCAGGCGGCAACCGGCGCAGCGGACCTGGCAGGGGGCGGCGCCGATTTCGCCGCCTGGGAGGGGCGGTGCCGGCGGCTGGAGCAGCGGGGGACCGAGAGGGGGGACCGATGGCTGGCCCATCGGCTGCAGGAGGCGGAGATTCCGAAATTGAGGAAGATTTGGGGGAGTGGAGCGACGAAGAGGAAGAGGAGAGAACGCCGGTGGGTTATGGGTGAGTTTCTCTCTCTCTCCGTAGAGCGCCAAAGGCTTTTGGATTCGTTGGCGCCTCGCTCTCTCTCTCTCTCTCTCTCCCTCTCACTCGGTTGTGATGAGAAAATTAAATTGGATTTTCGAGCAATCTTTGGTAACTGCCTTATTTTTGGTATTTCATAATTTTTCATTTTGGGTTGTTTTCACAATAAATCTTGCTCTATCCATCTTTATTTATAGTTTTAAGTCATTTTGACTTTTGTCACTATTTTTAATTAGTTAGGGCATTTTTAATGGTTGAAAAACAAGAAATATTTGTAAAAAAAAATAATTAAATAATGTATATATGGTAATCAACTAAGCATTCGGATTTTAAAATACTCTAATAATCATCCCCAACCTTCAGGTTGTGTAAGGCAAATCGGTATGTTTGGCAAGGGATTACCGAGGTGGGAGGGGGTGGTCGGGGTGGAGATCGTCAATTTTTGCCACCTTGTGGCTCTTGAGTGGAGGGGTCGGAGATCGCCTAATACCCACAAATGCCCTCACAGCCTCACTCGTCCCACATACGTTACCAACATTTTCCCTCTCCACCTCTGAAATAGAAGTGAAGGCGAGCTTGGGGAGGTCGACAACAACTCCCTCTCTACTTGTGAAATCGAAGTGAGGACGAGGGTGAACTCCCAACGACAAAGGGGTAGCCCGTGGAGGTGGCCGCATGTCCTCGAGTGGCCAGCGTCATTGGGGGCATCGGAGGTCCCCATGGTGATGTGCGTCTTCGGGTCTATGGATGTCTGTCACACAGATGGGAAGAACACCGACACAACGGACACTACTTGATGCTACTCCCTTGCACACAACTGAACAAATAGTGTTGGATAAAATGTGAGGGTATTTTCATCCTTTTCCTCTATACCATCATCAAATAATCCTCATCTATCCAAACACGTACAGGATTATTTTACACAAATAATCTCAATCTCTTTTGAAAAAAAAATAAACCCTAAAAATTAATCTTCATCCTTTCCACTCCTAAAATTATATCCCAATGAAAACACATCCTAAATGCTATGTCAGATCAATTAATTTCTCCTTTTTTTCGGATGAAGAACACTAAAACAACATCATATAGAATGATAACGGAGTGAACCGCTACGTTTCAGCCCAAAACAGCTGCAACAATTTTCTGGCATGGGGGATAGGTGTCGCTCTTTGGTTTGGTTGTAGAGGTAAGCGTAGAAATGGGGACACATGTATGCCCATGGACAGTTGTGATTATTTCTCGGCCAGTGCAATTGTAATATATAAAATATACTTTTTTATTTTAAATATGCAAAAAAAAAAAATAAATAATTACCATTATATACTACATTTATTTTTATCTACACATATATCAATTTTGCATATATTTGATCATATTGTTAAAAAGTCTGATGATGATATTAACATTATTGATCTTCGACTATCTAGGGGCACCGTAAAATTGTGCTTGTCACATTTCGTTTACGGAATTTACAACTAATGCATCAGACATCCAATGTTTGCTAAGCGTAGGGGAGTCTTGTGGATTTTCAGGGATATATGTTGGACAACATTAATTATATACATTGGGCATGGAAGAATTGTCCAAGTGCCTGAAAAGGTCAATTTGCCAGTGAAGATCATGATCACCCAACGTCAACGATCATAGTCAAGGACCCGAGGTCATTGCATCCTACGATCTATGGATCCTACATGCTTTTTTTAGAGTTCTATGTACTAATAATGATATTAACATTATTGATCGATCCCCTTTTTATAATGATATTTTACAAAGTAGAGCTTCGAAAGTTAATTTCACTTTAGGTGGGCACGAGTACACCATGGGATGGGGTATGTATTACCTTACTAATGGGATCTACCCAAAATGGGCTACATTTGTGAAATCACCGAAGTCTCCCCCAAGGCATGAAGAAGAAGTTATTTGCCCAACACCGGGCTTCCGTTCGTAAAGTTGTGGAAAGGGTCTTTTGCGTGTTGCAATCTCGTTTTGCAATAGTTCATAACCCTGCACTATCTTAGGATTCAGTTTTGCTCGAGAAGATCATGAAAGCATGCATCATTTTGCACAATATGATCGTGGAGGACGACCGAGAAGATTATAGTCATCATGGTTATGAAATTCTGCAATTGACGAAGGCATCAGCGGTGAACCGGTTCTTGTAGACAGCTCTACTTTGACATACTTGATCACGACATCCGAGGCTATGCGGGAGTATATACAAAGGAGGCAACAACTTCATGATAGTGGCACACATCGCCGGCTTAGAGAAGACTTGAAGGGACACATCTCGCAAACGTTTAGGGCAAATCGTGGAGGCGATTAGTGTTTTTCGACTTCTACATTACGTTTATTTACTTTATTATATTAAAATGGGATGAAGTTTGTGCATTGTTTTTTATGTAATGTCCTTTTGTTTATTCAATGAATGCCGCATTTATGTTGGTTATATATAGTTCGCAGTTTATAAATTATATTAGTTTAATAATAATAATTTAATACCTAAAAATTGAATACAATAATATAATTAAGAATAGAAATAATTGTTGGAGAGAGGTATATTTCTAAATTGAATTGGTATGAAAATATGGGTTTTTTGATGCTAGGGATGCTATTGCTAAAGTGTGCAAAGTAATAATAATGGGATATAGTATGATGCAGTGGAAAGAGAATAGTAACAAATTAGCATGAATAACCCTTGACAAACATGGCCTTATGAGATTACTTGAACGAATTGATATTTTATAGAGTTTTTTAGCTTATAAAAAATAGTGTAAAATATCAAACGACTTAAATTATAAGATAGAGGGAGTGTTGTTGAAAGTATAAATAAAGAATTAGAGTTGTTTTTTTTAATGATGTTCAGGTTTGTTTTCGTAAAAAATTTGGTCGATTTGGATGTACTCCTAAAAATCACTCGATAGTAAATTTGCATAATGTGTATTTTACATTATTTTGATTGGGTAAATTTATTATTTTTAGTATTATTTAAGATTTTCTTAACCCATAAATGTATTGATCAGTCACGAAAGAATGACATATGGGTTGATATATATTGACGACCTAAAATGAGCTCGCAAGCACTTCCTCATGGCTACCCATCCTCAATCTTCATCTCTTCTACCACATTTGGTTTCCATCCAAATTTATATTTGTCTCACTAAATCGAATAGGGACAGGCACAAATCCCACAAATTCCATCTCGTCCCGATCCCGACGGGATTTAGAAAAAAAAAAAATCAATCCCGTCCCTTGTCTCGTCCTGCAAATCTCGTCCCATCTCGCATGTATGTAATTAAAATTAAAAAAACATCTAAAAATATATTTATATTAGGTAACCTTTATTTAAACCCAATATTAAAATAAATAAAAAAAATTATATGCAGTAGCTTAATGTGCCACTTCGTTCCCAATTTTGACAGCGCTCTTCAACCATATAATAGATACTTACAGATAACTTTTTCAATTTACTCACTTTGTTAAACACGAATTTACTCCTTGATAAATATGATTCTTATACGATCAAATCCATTTTTATTAGTATCTTCTTCGTGATTACGGATGGTAGCATACACATGATGACATGCATAATCCAAAATCCATAAGCTACTTGCTATTTTTGGAGTTAATTAGATTTTTTTACGAGGGACAAGTCTTATCCCGTCACGTGAGGGATAAGACTCGGTGGGATTTGAAAAAAAATAATTTCAATCCCGTCTCACAAAAAATACGCGGGACGGGACGTTATGAACAAATCGACAATGGGCATATCGTTATGAACAAGAATAAAATCAAACGACAAAAAAATCATCAAATAATACTAAATCTAAAAAAACCTAGAGAATGAAACATTGGCATAGGCAAACGATGATGGAACCGAGATAAGTCTTCTGTTATGAGAGTTGGTAGAGGCAAGTCAGGCAACACATAGTATCATTGGGGAACAAAGTGAAAACTTTAGTTTTAGACTCGATCATCAACGAGCCGTCAAATCTCAATCACGTCCACAACCTCTCACACGACGACAAAAGACAATACCCCAACTTTTGTCTTTCTACTCTATTCTACAAAATCAAAGCTTTTGTCCAACATCACCATCAAA
Organism: Persicaria maculosa; assembly: GCA_963922045.1. Classification (NCBI taxonomy): domain Eukaryota; kingdom Viridiplantae; phylum Streptophyta; class Magnoliopsida; order Caryophyllales; family Polygonaceae; genus Persicaria; species Persicaria maculosa. Next base: position 48,717,387 of record OY998269.1, on the reverse strand, counting down.
CAATATCGAATATCTTTTCTAAACGGGTATGATTTTTACACCACAAAAATTTACTATATACACCACATATCTCAATTTTTTTTTTTAAGTATACTCTATGACTCAAAAGAGGTTGGGATGTGACTCAAGAAGAGGCACAAGTGCGGTGCATATAGTAAATTTTATGGGTGCAAATATTATCACCCTCGTATCTTTCTTCTTATCACGTTACCTTTCTATTCGTTAACCAAAAGTTATTGGCATAGTCAATTGACAACTAACAAGAAAGACCCCCTTTCTATGTAATTTATAAATACCTTTATAAAAGTGACCGTTTTAGAGCTATGTCCCCACAAACTTTACTCGACCCATATAACCCTTATGCTCATTTCATATTAGATTGAGGGACCTAATCACTAATGGTATTGTGAAACCTTAGGATACTAGTCGTAACATATCTCAAATACGATGATTTTTGTTGAAATTTATATATTTATGGTAGGGACTAGGGAGAAACATAACACATCTACGCATAAATTAAGATATTGGTTGCCATTTGCCTCAAATACTGTGCTATAATTTTCATGATTTAAAAACTACGTTATTTTTCATAACAAAAAAAATCCATGTGATTCTACTATTTTGAAATTGAATTTTGAGTTAGGTTTGAATTGATATATTATTATACTGACATTTGACACCATTAACTAACTTTTATTCAATTGGGTCATACTCAAACGAAATTGAATATATTACTGTCTCAAATATGAAGTGACCAAAACTCGATCTGATTGACCACTCTCTCTCAAACAATTTCTTCCAAATGCAAGCACAATAAGATATTAACCCCGCCAACCAAAAAAAAAGATAATTAACCATAGACTTAGTATTTCCAAATTCAAAGCAACATTACCACTATTACTTTGATAAACTTGTGACCAACTTTTACACATAATTTAACAGTAAGAGGGTCATGGAAAAGAGATAAAAGGGTCGTGTTTGTTGGCTTGTGTCGAACCAAATGGACACTACACAATATAAAACATAAGGTGTCCGAGGTCAAGCTCATCGACGTAAGACGATTTATAGGTTGTGTGAGAGCATGTCCAACAACTTCCCTAAAACATTCTCCAAAATAGGAAACTATAATTTATAAGTCATATATTCTGAATATTTTTTGTCCTAATTCCAACCGCTTTCCCATTATAAAGTTTACCTAAAATATATAGAGATTTCTCTAAATTTAGGGAATAATCTCCATTTTTTCTCTTCATTATCTATTTTGAATCATTAGAGCATCTTCAACAGTTTCCCCATTTTGGAGTTTTTGGAGAATTTTGAGGTATTTTTTTGTCCAACAGATTCTCCAAAATGGAAAAGCAGCAAAAAAATACAGAGAATTCCCTAAATCTGCAGCATTCTCCAAACTAAAGGATTCTCCAAATCTTTGAAATGGGGAAGCTGTTGGAGTTAAAACAAAAATAATTTGAAGAATATGTATTTTGTTTTTCTTATTTTGGAAAATTTTTAGGAAAGCTGTTGGAGATGGTCTTACAATATTTTCCAAAAAATCAAAATGGGGAATCTGTTGGGTTTGATCCGACTCTAAGTACATGCTCGAGATTTCATCAATACTAGATTAGTACTCGCACAGTTGTGCGGATGCTTTTTATATAATAGTTTCATACATATGTAAAACATTTATATAAGTTAAAATACAATTATCAAGGATTCTTATCACTTTATCTAAATTCCTTTTAAAATTTAAATAAATTTCATATTAACACTCGTTCAACTAATGATTTTTCTTTACTATAGTTTCATTAATTCAACAATATATTATAAATTCGAAAATCTATTATCTTTCACAACTAAACTAAAATGAACTAATATTCATAAATGTAATAAAGTAATTTATTACCTGACTTATTATTACCTATAGATTATACTACACACACATATATAACCTTCATTGTTATAATTTAAATGAGAATAATTGATTAAAGTAAATATATAATAAAAAAAGTAAATATATAATTAAATTATAACAAAGTAATTTATTAAATGGATCTAATCGTTATTTATATATTATCCCATGAATCAAAACTACAAAAGATGAAAAGATTATATGTTTTTATAGAAAAAAGTAATTTAAAAAGAAAATTAATCGATTAAGATTTAGAAAAAGAAAATAATTAATTACTCGTGGCGCGTCTTGATCTCTATCGACTTCTGTGTTGACTGACGTCTTGTATGGGCTACTTGGGTCTTTCTTTCTTCTTTGTTGATTTGTGTTATCGTGTTTACTTGTATTGACGGCTTCCGTCTGCCGACTTGTTCGGCCATTGAGTTTCATGTATACCTGAACTCGAATTCTTACCTAATCAAAAAATAATAATAATAATAATTTATTTAAATATTAAAAAATATTTAATCAGTTAACCAACAATCCTATATTAAATGAGAAGCCGCCACATGTCATAGACGACTTCTCCTTTAGTATTATAATACTATTGATTAAAAAAAAAGAATCTGGGCCGTTATATATTTTATTTTAAAGCCCATTGGGCTCAACATGGAAAGATAAGTGGGCTTACGACCCAATAACTACAGCTCAATTAGGGCAAGCAAGCTTATCCAGCCCATCAACCAAACCCTAATTTCCCATCCTCTCCTATTTCTTCCCTTCATCTTCCAACGGCGCCCATTGCCTCCCAGAAAACCCTCCCCCGTTCCCAGAACTCCCAATTAGGCCGCCATGGGAAGAGTTATCAGAGCTCAGCGTAAGGGAGCGGGGTCCGTCTTCAAGTCCCACACTCACCACCGCAAGGGCGCGGCCAAGCTCCGCACCCTCGATTTCGGCGAGCGAAATGGATACACCAAGGGAGTCATCACCGAGATCATCCACGACCCCGGTCGCGGTGCGCCTCTTGCACGGGTCACTTTCCGCCACCCGTTCCGCTACAAGCACCAGAAGGAGCTCTTCGTCGCCGCCGAGGGGATGTACACCGGTCAGTTCATCTATTGCGGTAAGAAGGCCAATCTTATGGTAGGAAATGTGTTGCCCCTTAGGGCTATCCCTGAAGGAGCTGTTGTCTGCAATGTCGAGCACCACGTCGGTGATCGCGGTGTCCTCGCTAGGGCTTCTGGAGATTACGCTATTGTTATCAGTCACAACCCCGATAACGATACATCTAGGTATTCTAAAAGTCCTTTCAATTCCTTTTCATGTATTTTTCCAGAGTTTGTTTCAACATAGTGTCATGATGATACGAAGTTATGATCTTTGGACCTGTAACTTGCAGATCTAGTGATTTGCAGTATCATTTTCGTCGCTTGGTTGCTTGTTGATCTGTTCTTTGTTGTCCATTGATTTTGCTTTTGGTTTCTAAGAATTTTACAACATTCCATGTGCACTGCTTATCTGAATTTGTTTTTTGTTAGGGTTTTATGTGATTTAGTTTGCACCAAGTTGTTGATATTGTTACTCATCAAATCATTTCATTCTCTCTTAACTTGAATTGAAATTGATTATTTTGCTAAAAAGAGAGTTGAAATTGATTATTTTGCTAAAAAGAGAATTGAAATTATGAAGCTCAATTGCGTTACTTAACCGGAGTTGTAGATTTTTGTCGTGATCATTCACTTACCTTAGGAGCTAATAGCAATTTGATTGTATTGGTTTGAGTTTGAAAATTTCCAAACCACTGATTTTGGGATAAAACTATATTCATCGTGTTGCTTGATTCAGAATGATAATTTATTCGAAGACTGGTGTTTTTAATGCCTTTGTATAATCTTGTCTGAAATAGGATCAAGCTCCCGTCAGGGTCCAAGAAGATTGTTCCAAGCGGTTGCCGTGCTATGATTGGTCAGGTTGCAGGTGGGGGTCGTACTGAGAAGCCCCTCCTCAAGGCCGGGAATGCGTACCACAAGTTCCGGGTGAAGAGAAACAGCTGGCCCAAGGTTCGTGGTGTTGCTATGAATCCAGTTGAGCATCCCCATGGTGGTGGTAACCACCAGCATATTGGTCACGCCAGTACTGTTCGCAGGGACGCTCCTCCTGGACAGAAGGTCGGTCTCATTGCTGCCAGAAGGACTGGTCGTCTTCGTGGGCAAGCTGCTACTGCTGCTTCCAAGAGCGACAAGTGATCTATTTCTTTAGTCTTAAAATAGTAAACTTGAGCATCATTTTGTCAATTGTTATTTTTGTTTCAATATCTTGCCGATTTTTACAAAACCTAAAGATGTTACAGACTTGTGTTTGGATATTTTTGTTAGAACTATGATTTTTGGTTGCAGTGATTTGTTTGATTTGAACTCTTGTCGATGGCCCCACTTATACATGTTTCCAACAATATTTGGTTGTGCCCTGAACTTGATCAATGAAACAATCACATTAACATCTGATATGAAGAAAGTGTAGGTGTGGGCGTGTGGCAGTGCCCTTTAAATTTGATCTGAACTGAAACTTACAGTTACAGTTTAATGTGTTGCCCTTGAATGAAGATTGAAGGGGTAAACAGCTGGGTGATGAAATGAGTTGTTTTGTAAGCTAACGATCTTAAGCAAGAACGTGCTAGCATCTTTGATTCGAATTCAGTGGTTTTTTAAATAGAATACCTAATTGGCTTGAATTTTCCCACCAAAAATGAGTATGTGCGACAGGAAGAAATTATTTGGCAGGCTGTAGGTTGCTCATGTACGTGCTTAGCACCCATTAAAAATACCCTATTTAATATATAAGCCCCTTTGTTTTGATCTTCCAATTGATGCATATGATCAATCTTGACAAACAAGGGTAGTCAAGATCTTAATGTGGAATCCCAACAAAAATAATCACGAGTTTGATAGGCAGTGTTGCGTCGCCCCTTTGATGGCATCGAAAGCTATCCACCTTCCTCCGGTAATCCCCTCTCTCGATTTTTGTCACGTTAAGCGAAATGTACATTCATTTATGTATAGTATCGAACCTTACCCTCAATTGAGTTCAATTCAAGTCCACTCGTTATATTTACTTGTAAGATTCAACTTCATTTATCAATTTAGTTATGTGAGAACATCTCTAACAATTTTCCCATCAATCAAGCTCAATTCAAGTCCACGCGTTATATTTACTTATAAGATTCAACTTCATTCTCTAACAATTTTCCCATTTTGCAAATTTTATAGTTTTTACAAAAAATTTAATTTTTTTTAATAGATTTTCCATTTTATTCTCTAAAATAAGAAAGCAACCGAAAAAAAGAAATTATTTTCAAAATCTACAGTATTTTTCAAAACTAAATAATTTATAAAATCTTCGAAATGATAAAGCTCTTAGAATTCGAGTAGAACTAGTTCAAAAAATATGAAATTTGTTTTTATCAATTTTAAAGAAATTTTGAGGAAATTCATTCATCGGACGAGGTTTAATTGTGTTTTCTATTTGTGTGCTTTGATTTGTTTGTATCCAATCCATAGTTGCCTAGATGATACTAAGTTTCGCCCTTTCCATCTCTTTGGGGTCTATCGGAAACAGTCTTCCGAGTGTTCGGGAAAAAAGTGCATACACGAGTATTTTTGTTGTTGAGTAAATTGTCGGAGATGATCAGAGAAAAATAAATGAATTAATATTTGTGGCAGATGAGCAATGTGATTGCCAATGCAGCATTCAAGCAAGAGACCAACACCGAAAACGGATCAAACAGTGCAACGATCACCGTCAACACAAACTCGAGTACCCTCCCCGTCCCGATCCCAGCCAAATCGGCGAGGAGCGACAGCCTGGACAGCACGAGCAGCTGCATGAGCGTGGGGTCAGCGGCGCCGACGTCGAAGCCCCACACGGGGGCAGGGGACGTGAGGTGGCACGCGATAAACGCGGCGAACGCGCGGGAGGCGCCGCTGGGGCTGGCCCAATTCAGGCTGCTGAAGAGGCTGGGGTACGGAGACATAGGGAGCGTGTACCTGGTGGAGCTGAGAGGCAGCGGTGGGACACACTTCGCGATGAAGGTGATGGACAAGGCGTCGCTGGCTAGCCGGAACAAGCTGCTGCGGGCGGAGACGGAGAGGGAGATCCTCGGCCTCCTCGACCACCCGTTCTTGCCGACGCTTTACACCCACTTCGAGACGGATAAGTTCAACTGCTTGGTGATGGAGTTTTGCAGCGGTGGTAACTTGCATTCTCTTAGACAGAAGCAGCCTAACAAGTACTTCACCGAGGAGGCTGCTAGGTTCGTACATCCTTGCCTTCCATTTTTATATGCATAATATTCCCTCCGTTTAATTAAAACACGTCGTTTTAGAATGTAAATCTTGTTAACAAAAACATGTTTTTAGGTAAATTGTTCGTGTAATAATTAGGTAGATGCTGTTTGTAGTTTTTGAGAAAGTAAAAAAAGTAAAGAAATAATTAGAGATATAAGTGTATTTTGTTTGTTTTCTTATAAAGCGTGCAAATCTCTAAAAATGACACATTTTAATTAACGAGGAGAGAATATATACTCTTCGGTTAGATATCATAAGTTCGAATCATAAACATACAACATCTTTGAAACGTTTGAGTAATCATTTAGGGCTCGTTTGGTTTAAATTTTGGAAAGGTAAAGGGAAAGTAAATGAATATAGTCCATTTGTAGTTTAAGATATATTGTTAAAAAATTTAATTATTACTCTCCCTTCTCAACTTTTCATATAAAATTGATTTTATTCCTCTTTATTTCAATCACTTATTTGAACAAGGGGTAACCATGTTCCCTATACTCCTCTAATCATTAGCCCTCCCATCTTATTTTTTCATACAAATAATAACAAAGATAAGATATATTTTCCTATATAAAATTCGTTTTCATTTTATTTACCTTGCATACTTATACCAAATGAATCCTTAATCTTCTTATTCAATCTAGTCAATATGAAATGAAATAATTATTTATTTATCAGTTATAACTTTGGTGAGAGTTATTACCAATTTTTATTAGTATATAGTAACAAACTCTTCCAAATTTATACTATTTGTATTTGAAGCGGGAAAATCCGTTTTTATAAATTGAACGACGATGTTGGTCAACCCCGATAGGCTAGGGCTCAATCTTGGTCGACTCCGACGCTCAAGTCAGAAGATAACTTTCTAAAGATAGGATAGTAGATAATTAATGATCTGCCCTCCTCCGAACCCTAGCATTAATTAAGGGTTTGATGAGTTCATTGGTAATGTTGTTTCCTAGCTTGAATTTAGTTGTCACGCTTTATGGTGGGTTATGTAGGTTTTATGCATCGGAGATACTATTGGCGCTGGAATACCTACACATGCTAGGCATAGTGTACCGTGACCTCAAACCCGAAAACGTGTTGATTCGCGACGAAGGCCACATCATGCTTTCTGACTTCGACCTCTCCCTCCGTTGCTCCGTCAACCCCACCCTCGTCAACTCCTCTGCCATTGCCACCGCCTCAGGTGCAAGTAGCGGAATCATCGACGAAACATCCCAAGGGAACTGTATGCAACCGTCGAGCTTCTTTTCAAGGAGCATAATCCCCTCCTCCAAGAAAAGCCGCAGCAAATCAAAATCCGATTCAGGCTCTGGGTCCCTCCCAGAGCTCATGGCGGAGCCGACCAATGTCCGATCCATGTCATTCGTCGGCACCCACGAGTACCTTGCCCCGGAGATCATCCGGGGCGAGGGCCACGGAAGCGCAGTCGATTGGTGGACGTTCGGGATTTTCTTGTACGAGCTGCTGCACGGAACAACGCCGTTTAAGGGGCAGGGGAACCGGGCCACACTGTTCAATGTGGTAGGCCAGCCCCTCAAGTTCCCCGACACACCCCTTGTGAGCCCAATGGCGCGTGACCTCATTCGCGGGTTACTCGTTAAGGAGCCCCAGAAGAGGATTGCTTATAAGAGAGGTGCCACCGAGGTGAAGCAACATCCGTTCTTTGAGGGTGTGAATTGGGCGCTAGTTAGAAGCGCAGCTCCCCCACACGTACACGAGCCATTCGACTTCTCAAAGTACGCAAGTAAGGACTCTGGTGGCTCCCGAAATGGATCCAAGACGGCGGTGGAGACAGGGAGTGATGGTAAGAACTCGCATGACCACCATAGCAAACACAATGGCAACAGCAATCATAAGATTGAAAACAATAACAATGATAATAAGAGCAGCTTGGATGATGATTCTTATGTGGATTTTGAGTACTTTTAAGTAGAAATTTTTGTCTACTTCAAGTAATTGATCTCCTTGTATGTGTAAACATTCTTTTGTTGGACTAGAAGACTTCATTTATAGTATTGTGATAAATACACAAAATCATTTGTTCATTGGTAAACCTACTGTTACAGTTTAGCAACAGTTCATTTGTTCATTGATAAACATACCAGTTCATTTGTTCATTTGTTCCAGTACACTGATCACAGGCTCGAGAAAACAAGCTAACCCCGAGAAATGGCTTACACATAGGGAGACATAACAGCTTCTAATTTATATATATTGAGAGAGGTGAGCAGCATTTACACAATCTTTTCTGCCAAAATGTCATCGTTCTGAGAAAAAAATAGGGAGAGCTGTAGAAATTAAGCTATGAAAGAGTGCTTACATTCTGAAGTCCTTGATTTTGCACGGAGACAAACGACATACGAAGCTTCTGCAACTTAAACACCTGTGTTGTGTGCTGTAAAAGATTCAGTAATTCAATTTATGCGAGTGGTGATCTGGGAAGTTCTTTCCTCTTGCAGAAGTATATATGGATCGATGTACTGAGGTGGAGCTATGGAGACATTGCTGCCGTCATGGACGAAAGACGGTCCAAAGCTCTAAAATGGTGGCAGATAGTGAGTATCCAGAAAAAAAAGACTATCACAGATTAGAAAGGCAATCATATGCACAGATGCAACTAGAAGAAAAATAGAAAGCTGCAACAATCTCAAATGAGGTTTGAAAATCAAGGCCTTCCGCGCTTCTTGCTTTCTTTGCAAAAGCTTGAGTGCACAAATGGTCTAATAGAGAATATAAGCGATGCGTACAAACCACACACCATGATATACTTTTTGACTACTTAATATTGGTACTAATGTCATGCCATAACAGCTCATCAGTATATCTCATACAAGCATTCTTTGTTTTCTTTATTGGGGAGACTACGAGGGCGAAGGAATGATGTCTAATGTTTATATTTACGTCCATCCTAAGGATACTGTATACTGCACGAACCGGACTTTTACAAATGGAAAATGCATGCACAAATTGTATATTATAACTCATTAATGTTGATATAGAGAATTCATGATGGGATGAGTTATATCATTAGTTCACCCAAGAAGACTTGAGCACATGTGTACAAGTAACAGAAGGAACACTAATCAGAAAGCTAGATTCGCCATGCTTGATTGGGAAGTAGCAGAGAAATTCGGAGCCAATGTATATGAGCAAAGAAATTAGCAAGAGCTCAAGATAACCAATCTTCATTTTGTAACCCTGTTTAGCTGTAGAATTGGGAACCCAAGGTTAGGTATTCCTGAATATTCACCTTACCTTTTAGCTTGATCACTAATCAGGAACGTTGCTAGAATACAACTTTTTAGAGTTTGAAGTTGATTAAGTATAATAAAAAAACAAAGAGGTATCACAACAGAAAAAAAAAAAAAAGGCAAGAAGAATGACTCGGAAAACAAAGCATGAAAGTACTTACTATATAGAGAACAGCAAAGGCAGAAACTGTAACGAGGATAAGTGGCCAAAATCCCAAGAAAAATGTCCCTCCCAATGTTAATAGCAACTTAGCGCGAGGAACCAAACCCTGCAATCGAAATATTAGACAAAGATTAATTGACAGTAAAATCAATGAAGCAAGCAAAGGAGAAGTAGGAAAATGAGAATACACAAATAAGTACAAGTGCCGAGCCAACATCAACCCATTCACCCCCATTTAGAAATTTAGAATGTTAACTAAGAGCAGGAAATTCCAACCAGACAGTAGTCATATAATCAAGCACAGCCAAACATCCAACACGTTCGGTTTTACTGCCCTTGAGATGGCAAGAGTTGAGAGTTCAATTCTCAATATTTCTTTACCCATGATGTATTAGGAATTTATAACTAATTATAAACCAAAACGACTAATAACTGCAAAATCTGCAAGACAAAACTATTTATGCAGAATACTATACATGCGGCCTTTCCTAGACAAGAAAAGTGGTGAGCACTGAGCACTTATCAAGCTCATCCATAAAAGAGATTGCTCTCTACTCGAGTGCTTTCTTTCCCTTGACAGTCTCCATTCATTACCACTCTTAAAATTAACATGTTTCTCTTCACGCATCAAAGTTACAGTTACACAGAACAAGGGCCACAAACTGGAGGCATAGTCAGCACTGATTTTACTAAAGAAGAAAAGAACTTGTCAAATTAGCAATGTAATCACCAATAAGGACACTTACTGCATTTTTCTTCGTAGAAGAATAAAGAAGTATCATCATACTAAACAAATAGAACTGAAACAAGCACTTTGGTCATAAAGGCTACAAGATTTTCTAACCTCAAGGCCTTCACTGTTCAAGGCCATGGATAGTTCCCTTTGATTTGTGAGGTTCTTGGTAGAATCTGCCTCCCTATCTTGAAATGCTGTGGCTGTTTCTTTTCCTTGAATCTCTTCAGCAAATGTGCTTCTATTGCTCTCCTCAAGCAACGAAGTTGGTGTAATACCTCGTTTCTTAAGTTCTTTCATAAATAATGACTCTGGGCGTTCCTCTCCTAAAATGAACTCTCTAGTGTGAGATAAACAAATATGTATCATGTATGGAAACCAACTACTTCTACTACACTACACCCATTGTGATAAAACCTGTAAACTTCAGAATATAACTGATCATTTCACAAGTCAAGAGTTAAGATGCCAACCAATCAAAATAGGATTATCCTAGTTTAGGATTCTGAATCTACAAACACATTAGCAAGGTATGCAGTGTTACACACACAGATCTTTGCTCTATCGGTCCCCTAATGGAAGGTAGGAAGGACATAAGGACATTCTATGAAGAACACTTGATTTACCTAAAAGTTCAGGTCAATGGATATTTATTTTGCAAAAATAAAACAAAAATAGAACACCTAAATGACTGGTCATCTGCTTCTTATGAGCAAGGTCACTATACATTGTTAATCTTCTCTATCTTCAACACTGGGTGGCCTGGTCAGATCTGAGCCTGGAGTTCAGAGTGGAATGGAATCCAGGACATCGATTTTGTCAACTATTTTCACTTTATTTGGAAGGGAAAGAACACACTAGCTCTGAAAAAGATTATGCCCTTCAACAGTTCGATTTTTCCCAAGGAACACTTGCTCTCCATAAGAATAAACCTAGAAGTTCAACACGCCTCACAAACTAGTCATGAGGTATTATTGGTTCCACTAAGCACCAGTCTAAACCTTAAATGCAAAGTACAGAACTCTAAACATTTACCTATTTGGCTATTTCATACCAAAACTTTTCATGTAAAATGCCCACTGCAGAGATAAATGATGATTTTAAAATAGGGAAAATTCCAAAAAAGTGCCTATAGAACGGGGTATTTTCAAAACAATTATTTTCTCTACCTCAAATTATTTATAATCACCACTATCTCCATTACCCATACTGCCATACACCACCTGAGCCCTTAACTCTTTAAACTTAAAAGGCCCCATTTTCCCCCACTTAGGACAAATTTGAGCAACTGAAATGGGAAATTAAGCTAAAATAGGAAACATACTCTGATACTCCTGAATTGCATTTCGTGAATGACAGATGAGACCTTTCATATTTTTTTAAGGGCATATATTAAGGGATGAGGGACCTAGCTGGACCACACCAGCTGGTGTTTGGGTAATGGAGACTTGGAGAGATTATCACGAGTGAATTGACATAGTTTTATGTATATCAGAAAGTTCCCCAAATTTTGCCTGTGAAATATTGAAAACATCCACAGAGGTTGTACAAATAGCACACAAACATGATAAAATCACACAGAAATTCCAAGAAATTGGATAAACATAAAGCTATGAAAGACACACACTTGAACAGCAAATACATCAAAATTTTCTGCAATTTAATGGAAATCAGGAAAACTTACCACTGCTCTTGCCATCGCCTTCCTCAATTTGACAAAATACACCACGCCTCTTCTGTACACCACCATTAACGGACCTTCTCCGAAACCCCAGGAATCGTCTACCGTAGGCCTGAGAGTCCGAGCGCCTGTTCAATTTCTTCGGCTGAGCCGGACTAGGGAAAGGAGACAAGGTCGATTTCAGGATTTGCAGAGAAACCGCCATTGTTAATCAAACTCCAACAACTTCCCAAAGCGATCAAGATAAACAAAGAGAGATCAATCACAAGCACAAGCAACGGCAATTCATCACGGAAAAAGGAGATTGAATGCGTCCGCGAAGGTATAGGCAGCTTCGAGAGTTCCACACTCAACCGCCACAGGAGAGGAGGAGAGATGCTGGAGGAGAGAATTTGGCGTGAAGTGCACCACAAGTTTTTGTCTACACAGCTCTGGTGAAGATCCTTCCGCGGAAATTGGTTCAACGGTTGTGATGTGATGCATCCCTCGTTATCCAACGGTCCAGATTAACCGTGCCTTGGATAGTACCAAAAAATGTGCGGAAAGCCATCAAAGAAATCAATCATAACAATAACAATTCGAGTATAATCCAAAACGTTTAGGAGACAATCATGGAGGTTCAAAGTAATTAATAAATAAATCCGCATATGATAAAAATACTTTATTGAGAAAGGAAACCTAATTAAATGAATAAACCCCTAATTTAATTTAAAAATAAAAATGGTTAAATCGGATTTATTTAGAGGAAATATTTCTCAATTTTATTTCTTATTCTATGACCTTGAAGCATTGGATAGAAAAACCGATAAATAATAATGTACACAAAATCAATAATTTAGTACATTTAATCCAACCAAACATTCCTTTTGAAGATGAATTGAAGATCCACAAAAGTTTTTGTTTTTTTTATTAAGTAAAAATGTATTTTTTTTTATTAAGTAAGAATTCGAAATCGGATATATCTGAATCTCGATGGTCGATAAGTCGACAGACGGAAGACCATTAAAACTTACAACAAAAAAAAAGGTGCAATACAACAAACAAAAATGCACTCTACAAAAGACGAATATAAGTAAAACTAAATCTAATAAGTTAGGAATATAGACTACGGACAAAGTAATTCACCATCAGACAGCTTTAAAAATGCATTCATATGTACACAAAAACATCTAGCATCCCAATTTTTGGGATTTTTGAAAAAAAAAAGTTTTTTTTTGGATAAAATAAAGAGACTTCTCAAAGAGATCTCAATACTGTAAAACTTCTCTAAATATTCGAATTTAAAAATCTACATTTTGGAGAAATTTTGCAAAAAATTGTTATACGCCTTGACGATACCGATGTCTGTAGAAGCCAAATTACATTACTTGTACTAAAAAAAAGAGATGGCTAAATACTTGTTGCAGTTGTACTAAACTACTAACTCAGCAGCCAATGCAATAATTCAAAACAAGAAACGATCCTTTTTCTGATCCTGCTTTCATAAGAAAGGGATCATAGTAAGTCACTGGAGAGACGGTAAAGTACATGAACAGCGAAATCTCGGATGGCATCTGGGTTTTGCATACACACCAATCCAAAAATGTTCTCTACTTGTCTGCATCGTCATGATCCATACTTTCTGCGCCCTCGTTTTGTTTGTTCCCCCCGTCAGTCTCGGTCTTGTCGTCTTGAGATTCTTCATCGACAGCCATCGAGTCAGTGTCGGGAATCTTCAGATCTGATGGGAGCTGGCCGGACTTGAGTGCCTGCGGAAGCATTCATGTTAAAATGTTGATTATGCACGTGGAGAACTAAAATTCACCGACAAAAGAGTAAAAGACTAAAGGAGACGGAAAAGGTTCCATCTATGAACAATCTTAGTACAATAAACGGTCATTTGGCATAGGCGACGGAATGAGAATACTTTGGTAAGAATAAATCATAAAATAGGATAATTTATTTTGACACCTCTAGTCAAAACATGGTAGGCTATAATCTCAGAGAAATTGACATCCACAGCAACACCCCACTAAAAGGAGAGCACAAACACTGAACCACTAAATCCACAACCTTCTTCAACTGAAATCAATAGTGCAGGCAACCACCTCCCAAACATAGAGAAACACACTAGCCCATGGGATCCAGAATTACAAGTAACAACTCATTGGAGAAAATAACGTAAAAGCAGTATACGTGTATAACTAGAAACTGTAGAAAACAACTTGTCTAAAGTGCAACCTCTTGATGAAACCCCCCTCGGATGTCTACTTTTTGATAAAGAACTATTTTTTAGAATATGATGGGAAAAATCACAGTAAGAATTTTTTCTATTTTTCTGAATTCATCATTAACACCCAAATTCACTGTTGCTTTTATTTCATTTGGGATGAAAATGGAGGATAATTTTTCCATAGAGTATATCTCAAAATTGTGGTTAGTTTAGCAAGAACAAATTCAATATGGTCAATTCTTGGGAGTTGAATATTTAACGATCTATTTCGGGTTTAGCCATGAATTTTGACAATCCTCCAAATTACAGGGACAGGCTAAAAGCCTAAAAATGCTCAAACAAGCAAAAATTCAAATTAATAAAAAGAACTAGGTAACAAACTAGGGCTGAAAATGATTTACCTTTTCTAGCATGGCAACCTCTTCAAGAGTTTGTGAATTAACAATAGCAGCCTGTCACAGACACAGCAGAAGAGAATACCGTCAAGTTTACATTCAACTCTGAAATCGTAACAAACACGTAAAGTTTATACTGAACATAGACAAGAAGGACAACTAGATGGAAAATATCATAATCAATATGCAGGGGAAAATGGAAAATGGCCAAAGCAGTAGCTAAGGAATGGTACATGACAAAAAAAAAAAAAACACAAGACCACTTCAATAGAACCAACTCTGGAGGTAACTCTGAAAATATATGGCATAAAGTCAGCAACTTCAACTTATTAGAGACTAGAGAGTAGCACAACAACACATGACTAGCAACTTTGAATAGGGCAGATAGGTAACAAGCCACAGTCATGCAGATAATCAATCTGGCAGAATAGCATTAGACTGGAGATGCCCAACGTGGAAATGGTCAACTTAACATGCTTGAGATACAGATACAAAAATGACACAACAAGAACTCATGTAGAATTATTATTTTAAAAACATAAAATAGGGAAGGCAGACGCAGTCACACAGAATACTTTACTAAAAGTCTAAAATACATCTAATTCAGGGCAAACACTAATCTAGCAACACCATGATCTAATGTAATATTGTGCAAGCTCAACTAAACATAGGAACGACTTGAGTGATTAGGGAAAAATAAAAATCTTACTCTAATTATAATACAGAGCCTACAAGATCAGTGAAAGATTCATAAGGCAATTTAATTTTCTGGGTTTTAAAAGCTAAACCTGTTATCTCAGTAGAGCATACCTAAATTCAATTTCATGTAGAACTAGAGAGGGTAAACTTCAGAAAACCTTTTGTCGTAAGGCTATTTTTCACACAAACACCTATTCTCCATGAAAAGAACCACCGTAAGATGACTTCCACTATGCAAATGACACCAATTTTGATTTTTCCATTAAAAATGATTGAGAATACCAAAAAGAAGAAGTGTTATCCATAACAGTAGAACACGGAGTAGTATGATACTTATTAGCTAGAGGAGAGAGACTAGTGATCATGCAAAGAAAGATTATTCTTAAAATCTTAAATGTTAAAAGGAATCAACTGTGGCTGATGCGATACAAAAACCGGATGAAGTGAGGAATTTAACAAAAAGTACATAGTTTTGTCACAGAACAAGTTCAAGTAAAGAGAATGAAAGATACCTTAATAGCAAGAATCTGCTCTGGTGTGGGGGCAACTTTCTTGGGTGCAGACTCCTCCTTTTGAACCTCTGGAACAGGTACCTCAATGGGTGTCTTGGCAGATTCCTTTTTAGCCTCTTCTTCAGCTTCCTTTGATGAAAATAACTTTTCTGCCTCAAGTCGCTCCTGCATCAATAACAGAATTTTGAAGTTCAATATATGATAGAACTGATCGAGTAAAAGCTTCATTAGTCTATCATGATCTGTTCATAAATGTATCCTCACAGGAGACTATTTGGATGTGTCGCTGAACAAACTTAATAAAAACTCATCAGTCAAACAGTTCTTAACAGGAAGTTGTAGTTAACCTCCGTGTCTAATCAGAACTCACTGCAAGCTTATTTGATCTGACCTCTTCTTCTAGGCAGTAGACACGAAGTTGTAATATAGTTAAACAGGTACTAGGAAGGATAAACCAATTCATATTTATTCAAGCAACTTTAAAATATGTTTTGAGTCTCCAGAGTTTCTTAAATAAATATCTCATAGTGGGAAACTGGCATATCGAAATACACCTTCAGCATAACAATTATATTAACAGCAGCAGAAAGCCAAAAAAAAAGGGTCAAAATCATGTGATTCACCTTCTGTTTAACTTTCCTGAAGTCTAGCAAGCGCAGAAGTTTCAATTTGTGGATTACATACAACCGATAGTTGGGTTTTTTCGTCACAAGGTTATCCATCAGAGAAAGGAACTGCAGCTTGGGAAGGGATGCCAAAGGATCGATGTCAACCAAATTGACCAGTCGGTTGTTAGTAAGAACTAGTGAATGCAGCTTTGGCAAAAACTCTGTAAATTAAGTAAACCAAGTTATCTCAGCTGCAAGCAGGCAATATTTATAATTTTTTTTAAAAAAAAAAAAACTGGAAGAAACAAAATCACCTCCAATAGTAGGGCTGATGCGCGTGATCCGATTATTGTTTATAAGCAGTGTTCCAAGTCTATTTAGATAAGGGAAGTTTTCAAGTTTCACAATCTCATTGTCTGTGAGATCAATAGAATCAAATTGATCCTGCATATATATAGAGAGAGAGAAATTATCAATTATTATAGGTCAAAGATCTCATTGGTGCATCTACATGGTGACAAGGTGTTAAAAGAACGTTCTACTTTCACAATTACTACTCCTCCATAAGAAAAACTCAAAAATAAGAGGAAATTTTTGATAATATGTTTATATCAGAGCAACACACATTTATTTATAAACATGGTCTGCATTATCCTACTTGTCCAGTTGTCCACACTCCACACACAGGCGCTTGCACTACTTACGAGGCTATAAAAGTTCCACAAAGTTATAAATATATTCAGCAATGACAGAAGCTCGGAACCACTATTGTGCCAGTTTAGCAAACTGAATCCTTCCCTTCCTTGTATTAGAGATCACACCAAATAGGGTTAGCACTTTGGCTACGTCCACAGCTTTTTTATTAAAAGATTTCTAACTTTTCAGAATTATTTACTAAGAATAAAACTTGCAACTTTTCTACTCATAAAAAAAACAATGGCTTTCGGTAAAACTTTCCCTGTTTCATACTTAAGTCAATGATAAGTTTCCATCCCATTATTCTCTTGGATTAAGTGGAAAAGTTCATTTCCTCCCACACAAAAAAGTGCCCATGAAGCTATGGCTTCATACAAGCCGGCAACTAACCAATGACAAGAATGACCAAGGTAGGTTCTATCTTGTTTTCCTCTCCTCTTTTTACCTTCAGATTCATTATTCCTTTTATTTTGCTTTCTTCTTGTATTGTTCTCCATGTCCCTTTCTGATGGTTTACTCTTCTTTCAGTAGGTCCTTCGAGTATCTTGGGTTGCCACACAACAACCAACATACGCTTACTCGGGTGACAATGAGCAATTGAGCACTACACTCAGCGGAAAATAAACCTCCTTCTTGTATATCTAGAACTGATAATTTGGGTAATCCAAATCCCATTTGATTGTATCTGAACAATCGAAGACACCAAAATCAAGCACATCTTCTCGGCCAACCAACCCAAAACACCTCCCAATTAAACCCCTTTTTATTCACAAACACCAAATCTTGCGAAACCAGAACGAAATTTTACCTCGGTTGCTCCCAAATTTTCTATGACAGCAATCTTGTTCCCTGAACGAAATCAAAACACAAGTAAAAAGTACTAATTTAGACCGAGCCGCGTACGTCGATTGGCTGCTAGGGTTTTCACTTTGCAGCAAGCAGTAAATATTCAAGGATACGAAAAGTAGAAGAAAGGGGCGAAATAGGGTTTGGAGGAAACCTCGAAGATCCAACTCGCGCTCCCGTACGGCATTGAAAAAGTGAGGGCACTTCCAAATCAGGTCGGCCGTGAGCCTCACCATGGCTGCTGAATGCCGAGCGTCTTCCTCCTCCTTCCTCCTCTACGGGTAATTGCTTCTGCAACACCTACAGAGCACAGAACTTACGAGCGTCGTTGGCGTTGAGGTGAGTTGCAGCTAATGGACTATGTGACGATTGGGGCCGACTGAATGAACCCTCTCGCGATACAAGGGTTTTTGCTTTCTCGTTCCATTTCTCCACTTTGCGCAAAAAAATCACTTACTTTTGAAATTACACAGAACCATCCCTAGTTTGTTAAATATTTGCGCAAAATCACCCCTTGTAAATTACACAAAATCACAGTATTTGCATTGCTTTGTACAAAACCACCTCTTTTTTTTTTATCAGAGAAAATCACCCATTAATAGTAAAAATGGGGTTGCTTCACCTTTGTTTTCGTATACCCATTTTAGTTGAAAAATTGGAATTATTACAAATGGTATTTGTTCACTTAGTTAATGAGAACCTTAAGTCATGGAAAAAACAAAGCGAAGGATTTATGAAATTGAACTTCGATGGTAGAAGGATTCTCTCGGGACTCGTTGCTTATGATTATGTCATTTGTGACGACCAAGGCATAATTGTCAGGTGCGGGAAGTAGAGTTGCAGAAAGACTTCTGCTTTTCAAACCGAGTCCCTGACCCTAGGTCTACATAATGGGATGCTGGAAGCTCAAATGATGGGGATTACTTATCTCGAGGTGGAGGATGACTGTCTGATGGCTATTAACGCCTTAATGGGGGTGTGGAAGTGCTTGTGGGAGATCGAGATGATGGTGTCAAATGCGCTTGCCATCGGTCTATCTCTAGTTCGTGTTTCGTTCTTCCATACATTTAGAGTCGGTAATCTGGTTGAAAATCGGCTCGCCTACTTTGAATTGCCATCGAATCTCATTGATTTGGAGATCTACTGTTTTGATCGACAATCTCTTCCATAAGGACGCACTTGGATGGTGGTACAACCGTGGTTTACCACTCCGGGCCAAAATTTCGGCTTGTATAATAAAAAAAGAGAAGTATGCTGATTTGAGCTAACAATGTGATTGGATTTGTATGAGTTTTAATGGAATTGCATTATGTGAAGGGAATTTTTAGCCAATTTAGAGTCTTAAAGCAATACTTTGATCTAGGGCCAGAATGGGGCTCGGATATCCAATTCACCCGCTTCGCCCGCACCATTTTTACGGGTGAAAACCCGCAAAAAACGGGTGACGGGTGATGCGAATGACGGGTGAAGTGGGTGACGGGGCGGGTATGGATGATGATTTTTCATCCAATACTCGCTCCAATAACCAGTCCCATAACCCGCCCCATTAACCCGCAACAATAATCACCCAATAAGAATCCAATAACCCCATTAAACATATGATTTTACTTTTCTACCCCTTAAAAAACCCATAAATGTCTTTCTTTTGCTATCATTTTCTCACGTTGATTTTATATTGTGCTTTTATATTTGTGTTTATATTGTTAGTAGTGAAGCGGATCTAGAATTTCACCTATACTTATTACCTCAAGGTGACAACAAAAGTTCTATAATACCTGTGATGCTAAAAGCACGATAATGTTTGACCTCGTGATCCGATAATTCTTTGTTACTTAGTGCGGCCTTGCAAACGTCTGAGTTTCGCGATCAAGTATTTTTACTGTTCAATTGTCGTCGTTAGAGGAAGTTTGATTTGATGATGTGTTATTCTTAGAAAGACTTCTTCTCCGATTCAAGGATCTTAAGAGCTCAAGCCCGAGGACTTTACTTCAGGGGAAGTTGCAGAGCTTCTTTTTTATCTCTCTTTTCAGATCCCTATCTTGTGGTTCCTAGGGGGTATTTATAGTGTTATTAAGCGAGCAGCTAGCTAGTGACCTCGCGGTCTTTATAGGGGACACGTGTAGCCCATGCCCCCGGGCCAGCGATCTTCGGTAGCTACACGTGGCGATGCTAGCGGAGAGGTGCTTCACCAGCGAGCTGCTTGCTCTTTATTTGAGAGTTTAGCTAACTCATAGTTTTTGCTCGCGATCCCAGTCTCGAGGGAAAGCGTTCAAATCTAGACTTGAACTTCCGCCACGTGGGTTAGGAAGACTTTTGGTCACGATGGTTTGATGTTGAGTTGGTGTGTGATTCTTGCGTTGGATAACCTATTTATGACGTTATACCCTTATTAATTAAAGGGGCTACTTTTTATGACATCGTCAAGTAGATTCCATAGTTAATATGAAAACTAGATCATGTAGTTAATCTGAAAATGTTTCTATATTGTGTTTATATTGTTATTAGCTAATCTGAAAATGCGTTTATATTGTTATCTTATTGAAGATATTCTCGTCCTTTTTATTTTATTTTCTAAGTTATGTGTATTTTCCCGTATTGTTGGACTATATCTCGGAATATTTTTTATTTTACAAGTTGTATATTTTCTATGTATTGTTGAATTTAAACTTGATAGAGTAGTATGTGTTTTTAAGGTATATATTTCATTTAATGTTTGAAAAAAAAATGTTTCGTTCGTCTTATTGGATATCCAATAATCACCCGCTCCACCCTATCACCCGCACGCATGGGCGGTAGGCTTTGGAGGCGGGTGGGGGCCACGACCCCTCTGATAATTTTTTTAATATATATATTATGGGATGATTTTGGTATAAATTGTGAACATATTAATTATTCATACGTATCAACATAATTATTCGTCTCACCTGGTATAATTATTGGTATGTATTAGTAGTCTTTTCTTATAAAAATTATTTATCGGTTTCAAATTTGTTTACAAATTATATCTTAAGACGTGTTCACAAATAATCTATTGTTCACAAACTAAACCACAATACTAATTAATTAAAAGGTTTATGAATGAGTCTCCTAGCTTAACCAGGTTCCAAACCCTAACAAAAAAATATTTTCGGCCCCTGCGAAACTTTTGTCCAAGTTCCGCCACTGCCCGCACGGGATGGATGTGGATGAAGGATTTGCGGGTGACGGAGTGGGACGGGTGAATGTTTATACTCGCGGGGCGGGTGATGGATTAGAGATTTTCATCCATAACCCGCCCAATTTCCACCCCTACTTTGATCAAATGGATGCATGACAACTTGACTAGGTCATGTAGTAAAGGGTTTTTTTAGATGTTCTTTTCTTGGAGATAAGGATCTTTTATGGAAACCCGTTGAGATTTCTTGCCAAATGATTAGTTTAATTTTTAGGAGGATAAAGAACTAACATTTACTTTATGCCAAATGGTTTGAATCCGGTGGAGTTTAGGGGGAAACTTTACCAATAGAGTTTCTCATTCCTCACAAAAAATAAAATGAAAAAATTTGGGATTGATAGAGTTGAGGAAAAGGATGGATGAAGATTTTTACCGTTTCTTCATTTTGAAAAATGAGATAGAAAATCTGTTGAACTAAAAAACATTTTAAAATCTAAAAAAAAAGTACACTCCGTTGGGTTCGCCGGTTCGGAGTGTGAGTCGGTTTGGAAGGAAATTCAAGCCAAGGTGGCAAGGTGTATGGAATTGGAATCGGCCCACGGTTCAGTTTGAACCGCCAAATGGACCGGTTTTAATAAAGTAAAACCCGGTTAAAACCCTGAACCGACGGTTCGGCCGTTACTGTCGTTGATGAGGCAGGCGTTAATGCGTTATCCACTTCGGAAAACTATGGCTGCTGCTTCACCCTCTCGGTGAGTCTCATCCCCCAAAATCTCTCATTGATCTCTCCCATCTCTCTCACGCTTTTCACCATCTTCAAGCTTTGTCAATGCTTTCACTTTCACCCGTCTCTGGTTTTCCCTCTCTCCCTTTCTGTCTTTCCTTAATCGTAGTTCGGTAAACCAGTAATCATCTATTTCGAAACTGATCATCGCTATTGTATCACCGTACTCTCATCTCTACGTACAAATCTCCGTTCGCTTTACCTTTTGATTGAATCCCTGTTTCAATTTCAGGAATGATCATGCATTTTTCAATCGTATTTTAGGGTTAGGGATGCTTCTTGTAAATGTTCGGATTGCGAAATTTTGATTAATGTGTATGCATCCACTTCATAATTAGGTTGTGTTCTGGTCAAGAGTGGTCATGGAAGCTCCCAGATTCCGGTATCCCAGCCTTTGAAGGCAAATCGTGGTTCTGAAGGGTTGAGAGTGACAGAACACAGATTAAATCTAGTGAATCGCAGAGCCCTACTTGGCCAGTTTCTGGGGGTGTCAACTTTCTTATTAGGCTCGTTTAATGCTGAGTCTGCAGGGTTGCCACCAGAGGAGAAGCCGAGGATATGTGATGATGCCTGCGAGAAAGAGCTTGAAAATGTATGGTAATCATGGAAGTGATCCGTGCGGATTTAAATTGAAACTTTGTTTGGTATTCATAGAAGTGCAAATTTGACAGATAAACATGTTCTGAAAATCAAACTGTGTGATAAAAGTTGCAGAGATATAGTCATATAGGGGACGTGTGCTGAAATAGCAAAAATCTGTTCCTTACTCTATAAGGTTTTCATTCTTTTAGGTTGTAGAAGGATACTGGTTTCTAATTCTTTTGTCGCGAACTGAGAAATTATGCTTAATGCTTCCTTAATGTTCTTACTGCTTCGACTTTATGCTTATGGTATTCTGGCTTTTTTGGAACATAGATTTGAAGTTGCTTGTTTGCTTAAAGGTACCAATGATGACTACAGAATCAGGGTTGCAATACAAAGACATACAAGTTGGTGGAGGTCCAAGTCCACCTGTTGGTTTTCAGGTACATGTAAATTGCAATTTTCTGACTTCTAAAGCATTAAAAATTTACGATGTAAGAATAAGCATATCATGTTTGATCTCTATAATGGAAAATTTTCTAGTAACATTAAAAAAATATTGTTGGTAAGCAATTCCAACATGGTGTGCTGAGTTGGGGACGGTAACCTTAAATTCAAGAATCTGCATATAGAATTACCAATTTTAGTCATCATGAATTTGGTTACCAATTCAACATCAGTTTATTAGAACTCTTTGAAAGGGTACTATTACATGTTTCATTTAACTTGATTCTTCTTTTTCTTTTTATGGTTTATGCTTTGTAGGTTGCAGCAAACTATGTTGCGATGGTTCCATCAGGACAGATATTTGACAGGTATGTGATGTGGTTCCTGATATATATTCATACAAAGTTATGATAGTCTGACTATGAGAGTTCATCTACTTTCAATGTTTATCAGCAGAAATTCGGTGATCTTATTTTTATGACCTTTTTTTTTATGAAAAATCAAATATTTTACCATATCACCAAGGAGCTATACACATAAAAGAATAAGCTCTCCAAAAGCTATTTCACAGAGGTAGATCTCCTGAATGAACATATTTCTTTGTTCGGAATGAACAATAATTCTTTAATTTTTACCGCAACATACTGTATCCTGTCTTCAATTCCATGAAATGATCTTACTGCATTGGTCCTGACTCACATAAAATATTGGACTATAGCTTCATCATGCTTGGTGGGAATTAAAAATCTATTAAAAAAAAAGAGGTGGAAGAAATTGACAATCATCTTTTGGAGCTTATCAAGTTTCCACAAGGATTGAAAATTCTCCACACCTTCAAATCTTCAATGCCTTTGGTGACTCTTGTGGGCATGTGAAAGTAACACAACTTCACTTCATTTAGTTGTGGAGGCTTGCCTGCATCACACTTAAGATAGCACCGTAGTTAATTGAATGAGGCAAGTGACAGGTACTTAAGTGCGAGGCATGTGAATGAGTCATTTCGTGGGTAGAGCCAGATGTTGGAAGACCTGCAACTAGCATGAAATGACTAGTTCACATGATTACATCTTGCTCTACCCACGAAATGACTCATTCGCATGAAAGCAGGAATAATTTCGGGGTGCATTTATTTTATTTCTCAGTTCTTTTTTTTTTTTTTTTGGTTTTATTTGCTTGCTTGAACCAGCATCTTCTGAAATAATTTCAATCCCATTTTTCTTCCTCTTTTTGTTTTTGTGTGTGGGAAAAAAAAAACAATTCCTGCAGTTCACTGGAAAAGAGGCAAGTTTACATTTTCCGAGTTGGCTCTGGTCAGGTGAGCTCCATATCTTTTGTCAAGATATTAGAAGTATCAGTAGTGGAATGTTTATGTTATAGACACTTAGACAGGCCTCAGGGGGAGCGGTCAGAAAACAAACGAGGCAAACCAAAATAAAATCAATGACAATATTCATATCAGTTTCGTATCTTTTTACTCACTTTTGTGCTTGTTGAGGAAAAGAGACAGGAATACCGATAATGCTTAGACATTCACTGCTTCCTTGATTCATTTTTTCGTTAGCATGTTTATATTCCTAATCTCATACAGTTTCCAACATAATGCTAAAACATTTATTTTCATTTATATCTTCCCAGGGATGAATAATTAATAATAATAATAATAATAAAACTGAAATAATTTGAATAGGTTATAAAGGGACTTGATGAAGGGCTTCTAAGCATGAAAGTCGGAGGAAAGCGTCGTCTCTATATTCCAGGACCTGTAAGTACTTTAGCTTCAAACTCTGTTTTCTTCGTCTGGTTGTTACTATCATTGCTTGCAACTTAAATACAATCTGATCTTGCTTAATGAATCCTTTACAACTTTCATAAACATCTTTGCTGTAATAATCACGACTGTATCTTAAGCAATATGGACACCAACAAAGCCTTCGGTATATGTGGATGTCTATACATTAGTAATATATGAAAATTTCAGTAGTCAAATGTAACCAAGCTGCATATCAGTTCAGAATTGATCATGCCAGAACCTCTTCCATTTGGGAGCAGGCCAGACTAAAGAAACCCAGACTGGAATTTTTTTTTTAATATCAAAATGTAGCCTTAAAAGTAGTAAAATTTCTAAATTTAAAAGATGCAGTGATATTTCAATTTGTCTTTTACTTGGCTAGTAAGGTTGCGATATCGTCCTTCTACAATGCTTGTAAACAAGAATGCCATGTAAACAACATATCGTTGTAGTATCACCATGGTTCTTAGACCTGACTTTGCTTTGAACTGCACTCTTGTGTACATATAGTTGGCGTTTCCTAAAGGCCTCACTTCTGCACCTGGAAGGCCAAGAGTTGCCCCAAACAGCCCCGTTGTTTTTGACGTGAGTTTAGAGTACATACCGGGCCTGGAACTCGAGGAAGAGTGAAACTGTGAAAGTTATGTGTATCAAGAACCAACTACTTTCTTCACGAGGAAGAAGAAATTAAATCAACTTGTTATTCATTTTTTGAGCCTGGCTGGGTCAGTTGATCTCTCACACACCCTCTTACCATCTTTTGTGTACCTCTGTATATTCTCAACTGCATTCTAGAATACACTTTTAAAAGGGCCAAGCTGGCAAAAAAACTTAGAACAAGCTGTGATCTACGCAGAAGACGAGGAATCGTTCAAATCACAAGAGTTGATGCTACGTTAAATTCGACAGATGATAGTGAGGACACAGCTATTTATTCACTGCAAATGCATAGTGTTTTGTCCAAGATTGAAGATGGTGGTATGTACAGATGGGAGTTAAGCTTAAGCAGCTGCAGCAGTAACCTTGCAGACAGGCAAATCCTCCTCCTTGTTAGGCGGGATATCAAGAATCGGATTCCTCTCGAAGAAGTTAACAGGCTTCAGATCAAAGCTCGATGATACTGTTGGCATTATCGGAAAGTCCTCTTGGCATGGTATGTGATGAAACCCTAGGGTGTACCACATCACTACGTCCTTGTTCTCTATTGCTCTATCCCTGCATAACCACACTCGATCCGTCAGGAATACTGGGTTTCATAAACAAAATTATCGACGTAAAAACCCGAAACCCAAAATTTGAGATCACATTACCTCTCAGACCATGTTGCAAGAGTGTCTTCACCTTGGCTCTGGTAGACAAACAAGCCACCAGCCCACTCCTCGCTGCGGTTGTAAGGCGTAACCCATATCTGATTATTCGTAAACGCACCCCGTTTTTGGGGCGGGTCATCGAGATCAAGCAAGCTAGCCGCCGTCCCTCCAGGCACCACCTTATACCCAACCGGGTTTCCGACATGGGTCTTCTTATTCGGGTTGATCAAGTGGAATTCGGACGGAGAGTAAAGCTTGAGCTTTATTTGTGCATCCTTTTCTGTCCTGGCAACAGTCCTGGTTGCCTTCAGGTAGCTCTTCCTAGGCGAGTCTTTAAGCGAGGCCATCTGCTTCTCGAGATGGACCTTGACGAACGAGTTATCCGCACCATCGACGTCCATGTCGAGGTAGAATGTGATGTAATGGTCGTGGATGACACCGACGACGTTCTCCGATAACAATGTACCGTACATGTTTTCGGTTTCGGGCACCTGATTCATGTTTGTGAAAGGGGTTCCCTTCACCATCAAGATGCCACTCAACCCAACCTGTCATATATATGCAACCCAATTAGTTAAATGTGTGTTAAACATCTCAAAACATCATAGTATAACTTAATCCAATCTCACACAAGTACTAATCCAAGTAGAGAGAGTGAAAAAGAGAAAGAACCTTGATCCTGATGAGGCCATCAGTTTGGAATTCCCAGTCAACAATGTAATCATAGTTGGCCACTGATGCTGCCATTCTCACCACTAGTGTCACTTTTGGCCTCACCTCCCTTACCTGCCTCACATTTTTCCATCCCACATTCATCATCCAAACTTTCATTCACTTCAACTAGGAGTAGGAGCTCACATTTTCCACCCATAAAAAATTTAATTTAGGCACCCAAATTATAAACATCTTGGATCATTGGTCCGATAACTTTTTTTTTTAAAAAAAAAAATTGCTTATCGGGCCCTAGAAAAACTGACTTAAAAAAAAACTGACTTGCAACTTTCAGATTTTTTAAAAAAATATTGTTTGTTGGTGTTGCCGTTGCCGAGTCATGTGCTTGACAGACATGCAAGACTTTAAAAAAAAAGTTGATTGATGGTTTTTTCAGTTTTTTTTTAAATGCCCAGGTAAATTTTATTTGGATGACCAAATTAATTTTTGTTCATACCCATAACAACACTCTTTAATTATATTTAATTTATATTTTTTTAAAACATGGATACACATTTAACAAGCAAAAAAAAACTTAATTTCAATATATTGATTCCAAATTTCACCAAAAAAAAAACTAATTGCATAAAAACTAGGAAAAAAAACAATTTTTATAAGTGAATATTTCCATTGTAGATTGTGTTAAAGGACCCACATTATAAAAATTATTTTCTTAATCCAATTAATATCCTCAATACAAATCATGATATTTTTGTGGCTATTTATTGTAATGTAAATATTGACACTTGAATCCTTTAATAACCAACCAATAAAGATAAGGAACGGTACACTTTGTTTTTTTTTCAAAAGTTCAAGCAATTCAATTTTTTTAGTCGGCAATTCAAATTTTCAATAGACCAATAAGAATTAAGAAGTCCAAAGTTCAAATTTTATAGATGGACTAATTTACTAGATTCAATAGGTCATTTTGTTTAATGGTACAATTTTTCCAACTCATGTCTTAGATAAAGAAATCTAATCAAAAAGTATTCTTAAATTTTAATTATTTTACCTCTTCTTTAAAATGATTTTTTAAAATTTTTATGAAGTCTACAAATTCGATTTAACTCGATCCCAATTTTATACCAAAAAAAGGCAATGCTATTAGTTGCTTACCTCCATTCCCGTAATGGGGCTCTCGGAGTGACGCCACCCGATCTCCCCGGCATACCTCTCGAACACACACACCATGTTCGACCGGACGTACGGCTTCCCGTCGCTCGCCGCGAACACCCCGTCCATGTAATGCGCGTTCCTCGGGCAGTCGTTGAGCGGCTCGAGCGGCATCGCCTGTAACCCGAACCCGTACTCGCCCGCATCCATATACGTCTTAAAGTACCACGCGTCCGTCGGGTCCATGTACGGTACAAACAACTCCGACGTCATCCCCTTGTACATCACGCTCCTCGGCTCCCCGCTCGTCGGGTCCCGCACCGTCGCCCGCGACACCACCACCCCGGCCCTCGGGTCGGGCTTGAGGTGGAACTCCCAATTCGCCCATTTGACAATGTGGTTGTTGGTGACGGTGAAGCTAGGGCCTCGCGGCTGTTCGATCGATATCGGGTTGAGTTTGAGGTGATTTGTTTGGCGGTTTTGGGCCGAGTAGCGATACTCGGTGTTGGCGGCCCCGGGGATCGGGATGCCCTTGCCGCGGTCGGACACGTCGAGGACTTGCTTCGCGTCTAAATCGACAAGAATGGTTAGTCCTTCTAGCGGTCTCATGTAGAAGTTGATAGTGTCCTTTATAGAGTAGCATTGGACCTTTATTAATCTCCTCTTCTCCTCTCCTTTGCCATACCAACCTGTCTCAAATCAATGCAATTTCTTAGGGGCCGTTTGGTATAAGTTCCGATATTGAGTTCGGATATATGAGTAATGAGCAAACAAATTTTAACAGTAAAATTTTATTTTACTTTTGCTTTGTTTTTATTTAATTTATTTTGAGGTTGGTGAGAGGAAGGAATCTAGCTATGCCTCTGTTAGATTTAAAAATTGAACAAACTTATATTCAATTTTCGACTAAGCTTAAATTTCATTGGATCTAGATTTGGAGGTTGTTTTCCCAAGTATAAAAATGGCCTAAAAATGTCTAAATTAGTATACCCAATGAATCTTGCTTTAATTGACATTTATATCCTTCAAATTTAGATGAGAAAAAAGGTTATTTAACTAGCAAAGATGAATTAACTGTCACATTATTAACATAATTACATAACAATTAACAAATACTCCCAAAAGTAGGATTTATTCAAATGCTACCAAATAAATCTATGTGAAAAATCTAGTTTTCCGAAAAGCAGGCATGGGGGGTTTGCTCACTGTCCTGAATCAGTGAATTTCAACAAATTTTTCAATGAAGGCATTAAACTATTTCCAAGCTGAAGATGTCAGTTTTTGTTGTTTAGCACAAAGTTGTTTTTTCACTATAGAAAAGGGATTGTGTTCCAATTTACTTCTAGATAGACTGAGATCACCTAATCCGTAATTACGGTCCATTACATAGTCTGTATCGCTTGATTGGATGTGCAGAATTATTTTATTATCTTTCTTAATAAATGAGATAGTTTATAATTGTTTTTAACTAATAAAAAAAAAAGACTGACTATAAAAATGACTATAAATACGGATTAGATGATCACAAATTGACAAGTTTTGAAGATGACAAAATATATACCCCGAATTAAATGTCCCACTAAATATCCCCCACTTTCTAACTCTTATGAGTGCCATTAATTCAGTCTTATTAACCTAACTAATAATAATACACCCTCCCCATTAGAATAATTTTTCTTTTAACAAATTACTAAAAAAAATAAATGATGTGTATTTTTACATATTTTTTTTTAAATATGTACATTTTAATCAAAATCACTGTGGATGGTTTAAGTGATTATAACTGTTAACCAAAAAGAGCCATTAAAAGCCGCCTTGACTGAAATTTATTGAAACTTTTCAAAAAGTGGTAGCAAAGATTTTCATGGGTTTCTAAAAAATAGTTTTTCAAAACTATATAATTTGTCATGCTAATCAATAATTTATAATCTTTTAATTTATCTACAAAAGCTAAAATTTTATAAAAAATTTCATTCAGATTTTAATCATAAAGTAGATTATAATCTTAAACTAAATTAACTCTGACACGCCAAACACGCCCCAATTCAATAATTGGCAAAATCCAATAAAATTATTAATATCAAGATTCAAGGATCCAATCATACAATCAAATAATGAGATTGTATGGTCTTATTGATTTTATGAAAATTTTAAAATATTAATTAGTCAAACAGAGTGTTGTGAGATTTTATAAATAAATTATCAATACAGTGTAAATTACTAAAATACTCCGTAGATTGTAAAATCAAATTGGAGAATTGTCAGGGATTCTATTCGATTCTATCTGGGATCAATATGTCAATTTTTAATCATAAAATCGAATCGAATCTGAAATTCAAGTTTTTAACGGCTAACGTCCGAAACAATCTCACTTGAAACTAATAAAATTCAACTTTATGTTATATCCGTTTGGTAAAACTTGTCATTTTAGCTTCTTTCACAAGTTTTAAGGCAATTAACAAATGCACTAATTTACCCTCAATTATTACCCTCCTTTTTTACTTTATCGAAAACTACAACTAACAAACCATCAATCATATCAAGGGCATTTTTGTAAAGTGAAGGCGAAATATCTATAATGACAAATTTTTTTAACAAAAATAACACTCTAAAATGACAAGTTTTGTCGAACGGAGGGATCACTATTATAAAATTAAATAGATTTCAATTTCAACCAACAAATTAAATTTGATAAAGATTAAAATCCAACTTGAACGTACCGGGAGAGATGGGCAAGCAAGCCACGTCCGCCAAAACGACGCCGCGGCTCACAACGGAACGGTTGAACGCCGCGCTGGCAAACGGCGCCCACGTCGCCCACGTCATATCCTCTATCGTCATGATCGGGTACCCGGACGCCGGGCCCGTGCCCCCACGGACGACCCGGCCCGTCTCCAGCTCAACGGTAAGCACGTGGCTCTCCTTCCCGACACGTGCCACAACGGAAGCCTTCCTGGGCGGGAGCCGATCTCCGTCCCGCCACTTGAGCACGACCGGCTTGGGCGGCTCCTCCAGGACAACGGAGTGGAGCGCGTGGCTCCCACTCTCCCGGAAGAGCGCGTGGGAGGAGAGGATCTCCCGGACCCGGTTGATCTCGCGCACGGTGAGGGGGTCGAGCGGGTGGTGGGGCGTGTCGGAGGAGTGGTCGGTGGCGGGGCGGCGGGAAGCGGAGGTGAGGCGGTCCGTGGCCGTGCACCACCAGGAGGTGTCGGCGGAGGTGCAGCCGAGGAGTTTGTTGGGCGTGGTGACGGTGGTGGGGAGGCTGCGGAAGGAGGTGAGGAGGAGTACGGCGGCGAAGAGGAGGAGGAGGGAGCGAATCCTTTTTCTTGGCTCCATGGCGAAACTGTGACTGACTTTCTTGCTCTCGATCGATCTCCCAATTTATTTGGACAAGCGACTAAGCGAGCACTTAATTTCCCTTGCTGGATTTTTTTTCTTTTTTTTTTTTATTGAAGTGGGATAAGATATCGAAAAGATGGGCAACTAACAAATCGTTATGAAATCGAATATAAAAAACGTAAAATAAAATGTATCAACGCATAAGAAAATATCCGTCATGAATGAATGATGGTGGATCGGAGACAAGGTTAAATTTCTATCTTAATTGTAACGGTTAGATTATAAGTCAATTTGGGATGCTAGGTTACTTTATGCACGGTTGAAATGTGATTGTGATTATAAGTTATAACATTGATATGCATTTTTTTTTTAAAAATACTTCATAATATGTTGATGGACTGACAAGTCTGACCGTCACCAAATGAAAAACCTCGTAACCCTTGGACAAGCAGCAGCATATATGCTTGAAGTGGAAGACCCGAAAATGTACGTGAATTGTGAGAACGCGGGATAGTGGAAGTTAATGTGAAGTCTCAAAAAATTAAACCTATTAGTAATAAGTATAACATTATTTTAATAAATTATTTTAAAAAAATTAATATTTTATATAATTTTTAGTTTTTTAAAAAATATGTTAAAACAGTCGACTTATATTTTGTAACCCAAGGAGAAATAATTAACTTAAAAATTTAGGCAATTATACCGTACACATATATATTTTAATACAAATAAATTGTATTTGTTATGTATCACTTAAAATAAAAATCAGGAATCTCTAACTTTTTTTTAGATCCTTTCCAGTTCAAGTGGGCATAGCCCACTCTACATCTGGATCGGGTTACTGTAGGCCCATTCAATACTTGCTGGATCGTGTGGATGATTTAAGGGTGAGTTAAAGTACACGGTTAAACTTCAAATCGTAATAGTGATTTTAGTTTTTAAAACCATAGAAAATTTAGTTTTCAAAACCGTAAAATATTTGCTTATCACGGATGTTAGGATTAAGGTTGTACTCGTTCAAAGGTCCAATTAAGGTTGAAGTGGTCGATTAGTCCGGTTTAAACACGAAAGATCTAGATCGATCCTAAACAAAGAAACCGAAAGGAAATATAACAAGGACACACGATATGTTTACGAGGTTCGGGTTAATCCCTACGTCCCCGGCTCTAGATGTCATCCAATATGCTCTAAGGCCAAAAACGAGAAAGCAATACAAAGATCCTAGGAGGGCAACTACTAAACCGAATACATAAATAGGAGGTAAAAACCCTTAGAAAGAACACAATAGCAGCGACAAGCTTAGGGAAGAAAACTCCCTTAAACCGTGGGGTCTTCAACTCGGTAAGGCCTCGTCGGATCTGTCGCAGCTCTGTTGAAGGTGGCACCAAGGAGTCCTCGTTGATCGGTTTCTCCATCAACGCCATTACTGGTTCTTCTCCTCTCTTTGGTGTAGCCATACGAAGGCTTAGCCTTCTCGTACTCCTTGGGATCTCATACTCTCTCATTCTCCCCTCGAATCGGGCTCACATGAAGATTGCTCAAGAGCCTCTCTCTTCTGATGAACTCGAACTCGAGCCTCTCTCTATCTTCTCTCTCGGCTTTAGCAATTTCAATGAAGCCCAAGACCCAAGCCAATCTCCTGATTTCAGCCATGGGAGAGGAGCTCCCATGCTCCTTTTGGAGCGTCGTCTACAGTGTTGAGCTCAGAGTTAGGGTTTGACGAAGAAAGGCTTATATAGCCTATTTTAGAGAAACGATCGGAAATTATAACGTTGGAGAGGCATGGGCTTGGGCTTAAGGCCCAATTCCTAATAAACTAGAGTTACAATCTCAATAACGGATTTCAAAACCATGAGAAACCTCACGTTTACAACTTCAAAAAACAAAAGTCCAAGTGAATGGACTGGAATAGCAACTCATTAGCCCATCACTCTCTCCGGTCACAGTTTTAAAAACCATGGAAAGGTTTGTGCCTTCAGCGACAGTTTTAAAAAACTGTCGCCGTTTTATTCCTAATGGTTTTTTGAATCATGGCCGATATTGTTGTACCTTTTGACACTTTTCGAAACCGTAACCATTTTTTTTAGTTTTTAAAACCGTTCTCACCACCGTGTCATTGGCGATAAATTGATCGTGTATAAAGCAAATCAATTTCTTAATCGACGATCGCACCATATCAAAAGGAATATTTTGAAGAAGGGTTTAATTTGAGTCGTGTCTATCGGTTTGTTAAAACATGTTATTTTAAGTTCTTCATAAGGGCTTTAGACAAGATGGAAAAAGCGCTATTGTCAAGACTATTTTCACAAAAGTGCATACAAAGTCCTTCCCAACCAAAATGAAACCCTAACCCATCCTCCCTTTCACCAAAGATAAGAATTAAAATTGTGTGTTTTAGGGTTTAAAATTAAAATTGATGAAATTGGTTGTTGTTTGTGTCATTTTTTTTTATTGTTGTTGATTTGAGTGTTTTTTGAGTTGATTTATGAGTATAAATTGAAACGAAAACGAAAGAATTTGATCGTTTGTTTGCAATTTGGGTGCAATTTTTTATGTCGTTCCTGTCAGGCATAAATCTCGTGAATTTCTTGTTGTCTGCGTCGAGCTCGGTTGCTGTCACCGAGGTGATGATGGAGGCTCAATTTCTGTCACCGAGATTACTTTGTACCCTCGACAACAGAAGTCGAGCTCCCTTCATAACCTCACCATTATCCACCGAGCTTCCTCATTAACCTCGTTCAATAGAGTCGAGGTTATTTATTTAGCTCATCCTCTCAGAGCTTCGACAGATTTTCAAACGACAACCAAGAATAATAGTTGAAAGTCTTTCGATAATCATTTGAAGCGATTGATATACCAAAATAAGTATCGATCAATTCATTCCTTGATAAATTTACTAAAAGTTTGTTCAAAAGATGGAGTATTTGGATGAACGCAATTAGGTTTTTTCAATTCGCTCCGATTCGTAGATGAGAGTTTCGAGTCTATTTGCAATTGTTTGAAAAAAAAAAAGAAAAAAGAAAAAGACTTGTGTGTAATTTAGTTGAACTTATCTTGTCAATAGACATTCGGGCATCTTGCCTCTAGCCTCACTCTAAATTCTTTTGTAAATTTTAAGAAAATTAACAAATACCAGAAATAACGTGGGGGGTCCATACGTCAGAGCGCATCATGCGCACCCAAGCCGAGCACACAAGACCAGTGAGGTTCCATCTTAAAATCAATTGACAATAGGAGTGGCCCACTGACTTATATGCAAGGCTCGGGTTTTCGTGTTTTTCGATGTGGGACAAAGGTTCCAAGACATCACAACAATTAACGTCCAATCCGACGTTATAACAATGTTGAATCCGACGTTTTAATTTCACTTAAAAAATCCAAACGTTATAACAACGTTGAGTCAATTACTTACGGTATATATAGAGACACCCATTTTCTAATCATTATAAATACCTTTTTCATAAAATAGAGATCAAAATAACTACGCTATTACGATTACGATTAGAGTCAATCAATTACATCACCTTTTCTAAGTGAGATATTTGACACTTAATATCACTAGACCACTAACAAGTTTCATTTATTGACAACAAATAAAATGTCATGAATGCAAAAACGTAGTGGAGGCCCAATGAGAGGGAAAATAGTGATTTTGACAAGTTGTAAAAAGATTGAAACAAATGACAAAACTTTTGTCAGAAAATATCACACTCCGTATTTTGTTTGTTTCATCTTACGGTCTTATTCACCGGTGAATATGGGATAAGCAAGAAAACAACAT
The DNA here is from genome assembly GCA_963922045.1 of Persicaria maculosa. Classification (NCBI taxonomy): domain Eukaryota; kingdom Viridiplantae; phylum Streptophyta; class Magnoliopsida; order Caryophyllales; family Polygonaceae; genus Persicaria; species Persicaria maculosa. The sequence goes on along the minus strand of OY998269.1, from coordinate 48,682,347 downwards.
TAGTGGCTTCGATATAAAGTAGGTCAAGTAAGATGAATCTTCTTTCTTTCTTTTTCCAAATGATGGATATATAATATTCATTTGTGTTAGAATATTGAATCTTGACGTAAACATTTGAATTTGGTTGATTTGGACATCTCTTCAAATTTAAAATTAGGGGTGCGTATAAATCTCGTAAATTTCAACAATTTTAACTAAAGAAATTCCGTTCAAATTTGTCTTATACTATAATTTTTATAATTTTTGTGGGATGAGAATTACTCGTCTTGTACATATATATTAAATATATATAATTAAAATTAATTTTTAAAATATATTTATGCAGGACAAACATTTCGTTGGGCATATGCTTGTTTATTAGTTGTTATAGGATCCGATCATCCAACGTATTTTTAACATCTTCTCTCTATATATAACATACGTGGTTTAACATTGGTATTCACGAGTGTTGAAAGATAAGCTCCACATGGGATTGAAAAAAAAGTGAGTCAGATTAATAATACATTTTCTTTTTACAAAATAGTTCATATTGTATCTTGCAAAAATTACGCAAGATGAGACGTATGATAACCCAAATCCCGTCTTGTCCCACGCCCACCCATAATTTTAATAATACATTTAAAAAATCTCCAAAATAGAAAAAATAAATATCAAAATCTCTAAAATTTTTGTACTAATAGTGTCTCAATTTTATAAATTTTTACATTTAATATATATAATATAAATATAAATACTATAAATTTTAATTATATACTATAAATAATCTCTATATAAAGTAAATTGTTGTATCGGAATTAAAGGTAAGTTTTGCATTAATTTTTCAGTTGAGTTACGTATGTGATGAATTGAATGCCTCTCTTTTTTACTTTTTTTTTTCTTCTTTTGTTTTTTTGTCCCTTTTCATGCGTTTGTTGCGCTACGACTAAATCATCCATCAAATGTGTTCCTTCAATTTATATGTTAGGATTTTATGGAGTTGAACTCCATTGAATTGAAATTGTTGTTCTAATAATAATTAATAAATTCGAACATTTTAGAATAAATCTTTAATTTTAGGGTTGAGTTGTTTTGACTGACATGAACTTGGGCGGTATGCCTCCAAAACTATTACCTACTTGTAGCATTTTCAATGGTTTCTTTTAAAAAAAAAATTCTCCAAAAATCATTTTATTTATAGAATAAGATAGATAATCTGTTTGGAATAAAAATCTCATGATTTTTAACAAAAAAAACTGAAATGAAATAGAAAAGCAATCTTATAAGAAACACTTAAAACCTACTAATACAAAGGAACCTAGAACACAAATTATTCACCTGGAATTACGTTTTGTTAGTTAAATTGTAGTTGGAACTAAATGGGTATTCGTTGGGCCTAGTAAGTGTAATTGATCGGGCCTTCGTCGGCCTTATATTTGGTCAATTCTATTTTTTTATTGGGCTGTTACAATCTTTGATATTGGGCCCGATCTGGCTTATATGCGCCCTATGTATCTCAGCGTAGTTTTTTTTAATAAAGTAATAATTCGATCTCAGGTATGTCTGAAGCTTGAGAGACCAATAAGTCGGCAGATAAATAAACTGTTAAGCATACAATAAAAACCAAAAATACTGAACAGAAAAAAAAAAGCGCAATCAACACGTAATATGCACTCTGAAATGAACAAAACTAAGCATAACTAAAACCGTAACGTTAAGGATGCCGACGAAGAACGAAGTCAAGCACCACCAAAGGGAAGCACCATAGGTCAACGGCACAACCGAACTCTAACTCTTGTGGGCAATGAAGACGAACCTCCAAGGATCAATCTCCTAGATACGGAGTCGCTTTTTACACACTACCACGACACCAACCTGTCCCGACTCCGGACGCTACAAACCCAACCAAAATGTAGAACTCTCAGAAACACAAACACCAAGACATCTCACCATAGTTGAATCTTTTGTTTTAGGGTTTCTAATTTAGATTTAATATATATATATATATATATAATATATATAGATATATATATATTATGAAAAATTCGAAATACTAGACAACGTCTTTACCGGTAAATTTGACCCAAAAAATATTCACCGATAAAGATTTACCAATAATTTGAGCAAAAAAAATATTCAACCTCATATCTTAAGTAGTTATAGAATCTATTATTTTTATTATTGTTTGAAAATTTGTATTAAAAAAATTTAAACTACATTATTTTAATCTTCACATAAAATTTAATAAAATAGCTTTAATATAATTAATATAATAAAATAAAATTTATTAGTAAAATGCGCAAAAACGCGGCTAATAAATACTAGTAAAATAATTAAAGACAAGACAGTATTCCTTTCACCAATTTTTTTTATCATATATATTATTAATTTGTAAGGTATTTATATACACTAGTAATTATTTTGTGTATTTCCTTTCTCCAGTTCAGTTTTATATTACTGTACATACGTAGAATTTGTGGAAGTAGTTGTTTTAACTTTCTACTAGAAGCTTTTGAAGAAAGTGATAAAGATAGAAGGTAATAAAGGCAAATCAAAGTGTTGTCCGAAGAACTTAAATTAAAAGTTTTGAATGTCATGCGAGGATGGATCACCTTTTCAATGCGTTTGTTTCCCACTCGTTTCTATATTTCTATTCAATTAATCTAATCTCTATTTCCCAAAAATGATACCCCTATATATGCTTAAAACATGACCCTCTCTAATAAGCAAATCACACTTAATTAATTGCTAGGGAGTAGTAGTAATTTGCAAACCGATCTACTAATGGAAATTGTGAATTTGTTAATATATACATATTTTAAATTTTCTTTTAAAAAATAAAGTAGAAAGTAGATAGATATTTTAATAATAGTTTTTTTTTATGATTGATTAATCTTTTATTGCTATTTTATGTAAGAACAAAGTAGTTTAAAACATAACTATTCGTCCTCTCAATTTATTAGATAATTTGAAAATGATCTATTTGTTATCTCATATTATTACTTGATAAATTAAAAAAAATTTATAATAGAACTTAGAGTCACGATTGTAGTAGACAATTACAAAATACTCCAAATTTCATATAAAATTACATTGGTCCACCGGATTATAATTGTTGAGCTATGTTATTAAAAATCTGGTTTGTCTATTATGTGTCCTAAGGACATAGGATAAGAATATCTTATTGAAAAAGAAAATCCTAAAATAAAATGGGTGAACCCCATAATCTACCTTAAAAAATAGCTAAACTGAATGTATTTAGGGGAAATATTTCCCAATTTGGTTTACCGTTAAAAATTAATCAGCCAAAAAGTTTCAACAACAAAATAAGAAAGCTAATTCCTCCGTTAAAAAAAATATCGTTTTAAGAGAAAATCTTATTAAGAAATAAATAAATAAATAAAGCATTGGTCCTAACTAACTTTTCAAATGTACGTATTCGAGTAAAATGGCGAGTGGAAGAAATAATGACGCTTTCAAATTAAAGCAAAATGAATACATGAGTAGAATTTCAAGTTATTGTAGTTTTTGAGGGAAAACATCATGCATTTTAAAATTTCAAAAAGAAATCATACTACGTATATATTAGACTATTAGTATTGGTTCGAAAAATTCAAAAAGAAATCAGATAATCTTAAAAAAGTACTTAAAAAATAATTAAATCGATGAATTTAATCGATATATATTAATCGAAGAAGTTTCGACCGAAAAAAGTATAGTAAATAGAAGAAGAATGAAAGTCCTCAAAGAAAGCAGTAAAGCACCAAACCAAAGTTACCAAACACTTCTTTTCATAAATGTTTTTTTCTCTCCCCCAAATCATAAACATAAATGTTCTCTCTTTTTGCCTTTATGTTTAATTTGTTTGGTTAAAAATAAGTCAAGACCAAATCATATTAATGCAGTGTTAGATCTTATATAATACCGTACGGAGTAATATTCATTTTCAATGTAGAGCGGAATTGAAGAAAGATCAATGTTGAGAGAATAGAGAATGTGAAAAATTAAAAAAAAAAGTCCCATATGAATAATATGAACAAAAATATAGGTAATTGGTTTTAGTGCGTACTCCCACTCGGCTTATGTATTAGACTAATAGTGGTGCATGAGTGCACACGACCTCTGGTCACAAGTCCCAAAGGGATTCAGTATGACATCAGAGCGGTAAAGTCAAACGGTTCAACTCTCGATCATGAACTAGCTAAAAAGAGAATGAGATACTACACTCGTTATCAAGTGTCAACAAGAGGCGAAAAACGACACCTAGTTGCACTTGCGGAGGCGTTTTTATAATGTAATTATAATTATAAACACTTATGTAGTGTTTGATTACATATTTTATAAATGGTTAAAAATATAGTAAATGTAAAATAAAATATCTTATAAATAATAATTAAAATAATAAAAAAAACCTTATAAAATTTATAACCAATTATTATTTAAGTGCTTATAATCAAACTATAATTGTATTATAATCATAATACATTTGAATAAAAACACACCCTAATTCATGATTCTCGCATTAATTAATTAATTGACGAAAATTAATTAATCAATTGGGCATTTGAGTAGTCAAAATCTGAGGTAAGTGACAAATTTGTACAAGTCATAGAAGTTTGAACTCAAAGCATCGAATCTTTGAAACTAGGCTCAATGTTTTTTCTCTATGAAGGGATAAACCGTCAGTGTTAATGAGTTATGGCGCCTGGACAATTTTTTTCTTTCAAGGTTAGCTCAAGATTGAAAACATTAATTACTTATTGATAGTGCAAAACCTATCGCCTGGAGTTTTGAGGTTATATATATTAACTAATATAAATAAAGTTGTTAATTAGTATAATCTTTTCTCTATAGAATATAGATTCCGAATTGAATGTGAATATATATATATATATATGATCGAACATGTACATCCTTATATATTAAGATGGGTATTGACTGGTTGAGGGGATGTAATTTGGATGATCAGAGTGATGAAGATAAAGTTCATTACTCGGATCAAGTGCAGAAACAGCAGATCAAAGTGAAGAATTATCCGTCATTGAAAACGGAGGAAGGTTCTATCCTGATACCATGTAACAATTTGGGAAAGAGAAAGAACAAGTTTGTTGTATTGTATTCAATCAATTCAATGTATTTTCAACTAGTTGAACAATGTTATTTATACATGAAAAAAACCTTATGTCTCACCGAGAGAATACACATAGATAATTCATCGTATGAGAGGAGAGACACGTGACCCAGGATCTCCCCTAGCTCCACCCCTGGTCTCACCACTCTCTGTTCTAACAAATGCTAACCACCAACCTAACTGCGTTGACTAATTTTGACCACTAATTAGTCAATACAAGCCTCTCATATCGGAAAATATTAGTCATGTTTAAAAGTACTTCTTGCCATTTAGAATAGATAGATCTCTAGAATAGTCTCAAACTAACCCGATTAACAATATACTTCCTCCAATCTAAAATACATACTCCTTTTTTTTTTCAACATAGCTAAAAATCATACTACAATATATTAACTTTTTTTTTTACAATTTAATATTTATTACTAACTTTTGAGATATGTGAAGAAGATCAAAAGAGTCTCATATCGAAAGTTAATTATAACAAACTTTACTATGATTTTAGAATGAAACCTCACTTAACTTGCGTGCTAAGCTATTAACGCACGTGTGCCAAGCTATTAACGCACGTGTGCCGGTGAACACAACTCCCCGTCATCTAAATAAAAAAATAGTATTTTATAAAAAAAAAAATCATCTCCTTAAAATACGTGTTAAAAAAGTCATATAATATAGAGTTTGGATCGAAGGGAGTATAAAACTAAAAATTTACCGTTTGCAAACAAATTTAGGATGCATGTCAAGCTAGAATTTACAAAGGATCGGATCAAAAGACTTAAATGGTAAGTGTACGGAGTAGACGATAAATGGATGGGAGCCAGATCCAACGTGAGCCCTGGATAGATCGACGGTCATAGACAGGTTTCATAGGTCACATTCACACTTTACTCATAATAACTTTGTTGGTTTGGAATTATTTATATATACCTAAAGAGGGCGGGGCCATCGGCAAATTTGCAGTGCCGACTCGTGACCTCTTGAAATTTATGAACACTTTGGTTTCTTGTAATCAAAAGGGATCATGTTTCTCTCTGCATCTGCAACATTTCCAACATGATTTTTATAACTAATTTTGGCTTTTCACTACGCACACACACAAAAATAAAAGGTTGTGTTCGATCAAGTGAGTGAGTATCACATCTGATCTCATGTGTCCTCTTGCATCATGTGTCTCCCATTTACCCATTACTCCGCCTATCATAGTGTACTGTTCCACTCACACGCAAACAAGGAAAGAGCCTATTATATCTATCTATTTATATACCTGTATTAAAACTGGTGCATATCATCTTAAAACTGGTGCATATTATCTTGTGAAATATATTGTGATTAATTCATCTAGAAAAAAACTTTCTCATAAAAAAAAAATTAAAGTAATATGTTATCATAATTTATAAACAGTAATCATAATTTATAATTCATATATACATATATATATATATATATATATATATATATTTTAGTTAATTGATAAAAAGATAAATCAAAACTATTTCTTAGCTATACTTATCAAAAAATATTAATAGATACATATTTGAAAGGTGTTGTTTTTATTTATATCTCGATTATTTTTTTGGCAGAAAGAATTATTTATATCGAAATTATTTATTTGATATTTGTTATTTTATTTATATCATTTTTAGGCAGAATGAATTATTTTTATCAAGATTATTTTCATTTTATATTTTTAATAGTTTTATTTTATAGATAATAGATGTAATTTTAGAATATTGTGGTAATATATTCCCATGCACATGACATGACACACACTAGTATATATATATATATATATATATGTATGTATGTATGTATGTGTGTGTGTATACACACAGACTCCCTCCGTTTTTATAAGTCTTTTGCTATTCATGTACATTTTCTTAGGATGATAAAAATTATATAAAATATTCTTTTATATAATTACATACTTATTATTAACAACTAATAAGTATGAACTTATATTAAAAAACAAAAAAAATAATATTTTATATATATATATTTTTATCATCCTAAGAAAACATGCATAAATGGCAAAAGGCTTATAAAAAAGAACGGAGGAAGAAATTTTTTTGATACAAAATTTTAGATCAGCCTGTTTTGCAACTCAAGTAACTTTTGAGAGCTTTTTGTTTAAATATTATAAAGTTTTAAATGAGTTAAAAATAAGATTTTAATAATATTTTACATCACATCAAGCTTCTCATAGTTTTTTCTTTTTCCTATGCACAAACGTATTTGTTGTTTTATTTTTCTATCTCAGCAAGTAGTTAATTTATGTATTAACTACCTTATCAACTAAAGTTATCAAATACCTTATTAATTCATGACAAATAATCTATCAACTTTAGTTATCCTATATTAATCAAAATATTTCTTGTATGAGTTAATGCAAATATAAAGCGTTAAAAATGACAATATATATAAATATTGTAAAGTCTTACCGAGTATATGACACTTTTTATTTATTTTTTAATTTTTGTATAATGGATAAATGTAATCTGTCCTATTTCATTTGACGGTTTGTAAATAGCATGATTAGTCACCTAAAACGTGCGAAATTCGCAACTTAATGATTCCGCCTAACCACAACAAGTAAAAATTAAAGCTAAAAATAAATAAAATCATATAAAACAAAATAACTCAATCCCTAAATTAACATTGGCATGATGGCATCATCTTGGCATTGTATGCTTGCCAGTCGGAAATATACGCTTGTCAATGCTTATTTTTGCTCTTTTGTTATATATTTGAGTTGTCCGTTGAATTTATCGACTTTTTGAGAGTCAAGTATATTTGATCCTCGAATAATTTTTTAGTAAAATAAAAAAATGATGGCATTATTGGGGATAGCTCTAGATTGGGCGCTTCATTAATTATAATTCTGACGCAAACTTGACTCGACTCGACTTGAATAATTGATTTAGAGTCAGCTTCTAATTCAATTAATCCGGTTTCATGTCACATATTTTAAAAAATAAGACTCTGGTTTTTTTAATAAAAAATATATTTATATGATTAAAATTTTGTAATTCACGGTCTACTCGAGTTGGATTTTAACATTAAGGAAATTGCGTAAATATTAAGTTTATTGGATCGATAAACTCGAAATATTAGATCTAAGTCGATCTTCTAGAAATATCGGGTTGGTTTTTTGCTCAAATGTGGTTGTGTAAAATGTCTTAACTAAAAATAAGTTTTACTTTGGGGTTTTTGAAGAGGGTTGTGGACGACTCCAATAAAAGTGACAAGCTCAACGCATAAACTCATATTGAGTTTAATTTAAAACCAATTGATAATGAGACCGATAAGTTTTTAAGTTGTCTAAGACCTCTTACTATTTTTCAATACTGAAAAAACTATTTTTAACAATTTCTCTAAAGTTTTTCCAAAATTAAAAATTAAAATACAATTTTTTAAATTATTTTTATTTTTAACTTCAACCACTTTTGAAAATTCAGATTTGGAAAAACCCTCTACTTCTTTTATTACTCTATCCGTTCGGAAATATAATTCCATTGACTTTTTGACACGTTTTTTAAAGAATAAAAAACTATATAAATTAATACTATGTAACATATATAATACTATGTAAAAATATATAAGACTGTAAAAAAAAAATATTTTATATAGTTTTTAACTTCTTAAAAAACGTATAAAAAATCAAATGAAGTTGTATTTTCGGAGTACTAAACTTTTTTTTTTAAAAAAATTATGTAAAAACTTCAAAACAATCAAAATATAAAAAATCTGTTAGAGATGCCTAAAACATCTTTGTTATTGACCAGTTATATGGAAGACGTGGCTGACCCTGGTGTGGCCCGATGGAGGATCCGAGAACAACTTCCCGGCAAATTAACTTCTTGTTTCGTTTCCAAGCTTCCCAATCGTAAATACTACAGCACTTACATTACAATTACAGGTGACAGATCAAACCAAAAAAACAACCACGTTGATATCTCCAGGATTTGAACAGAGGGGCATATCCGTCATTTCAGCAAAACTTCCTCCCACCCGGATCTTAATTAGGGGTCATAATTACCGTTTACCGCACACCCCCATCACTCGTCCTCTCTATATCCTATGCTGTTCCTCCCCCCTTTCCCTTCTTTTCATAGTCTCCTTTCAAACCCAACGCCACTCCGAACCCAATTTAAATCACATTCATTCAGATATCGATGGTGAAATCATCACCTTCATAATCCAATTCATCGAGTAGCTACTTCAATTATTCCAATTCATGGCTGGGAGGTGGGTGAAATCACTCCAGTGCAAATCAAGAGCTGCTGATGACGTCGTCGCCGTCTTGCCCGCCGCCGCCAGCTGCCGTAACAGCTTCCGAGGCCTCAAAGACGTCGTCAGCCCCAATCAGAAGCCGAATCCGAAGCCCAAGCCTAAACCCGTACATGCTCAGCGCCGTCCCGTTATGCCGAAGCCCGTTGCCGTTTCCGAACGGTTCTTCCCGTCGCTTTCGGAGTTGCCGGAAGGGCACCCGTCGCGCAACGTTGTGGAGATCATATTCCACACGGGGTGGGGCCCCAAGGCCGCCTTCCCGGGCCGGGTCGGGATGGTTTTCAAGATCCACAACTCGAGCAAGACCCTGGCCCGGTTCGAGGACTACAGGGAAGCGGTCAAGTCCCGGGCCGGGCCCGAGGAGCGTGACGTCATACGCTGCGCCGCTGACGGGAACGAGATGATGAGGTTTTACTGCCTGGGGCCCACTAACTCCGGTATGGTTATTAACGGCGTTGGCGGGTCCTCCTGGGAGATCAACGGCGCCGGAGGAAAAACCCCGGCGCTTACCAGCGGAATAGGGACGTTCTCGGGGAGCGGGGTGGCGCACGATAGCGCGGGTGGGGGGAAGGGCAGGAGAGCGATGCTGGTGTGCCGGGTGATAGCGGGTCGGGTCGGGGAGCGGGCCGGGTCGGGCTCGGTGAAGGGGTGTGATTCTGTCAAGGGGGAGAACGGGGAGTTACTGGTGGTTGATGCGCGTGCGGTGTTGCCTTGCTTTCTAGTTATCTACAAATTGTAATTAAGTTCCCGTTGTAAGAAAATTAATCTGCATTTATCCTTCCAAATTAATTTCCCCCTTCTGAAATTTTCAGTTGCTATCTGTTCTTCCATAATTACTTTTTCCTGTTTGTATTTTACAAAGAGTTTGTACTTGTATGTTGCAGACACGTACTCGATCCAAGTGGTGTAGCAAGAAAAATGTTTTGGGGCCTTCACAATTTTTGTTTTGAATTTTTTTTAACTACTGATAAATATTTTTTTTTAAAATGAGATTGAAAAATTATTAAAATTTTAATTTAAATAGTTATTATTTTTTAAAATATATAAAAAGAATATATATTTTTTTGATATAGGTAAGAATTCAATCAAATATACTTGAATCTCGATAACCGATAAGTCGACAAACAGAAAACCTTCAAAACATAAAATCAGAAAATAAAGAAGGTGACGTGCAACAATCGAAAATACACCCTATAAATAATGAAACTAGACAAAACTAAGTCAAATACCATTTAGAAACACCATTCAGAAATCTTTATGAGTAGTGAAGATGAACCTAGCTTCGGCTATGCTCGATTCTTCTTGTAAATAGTTTTTACAAATTATATTTTAATTAATTTGGTGTATATATATGAGCTTATAAATTCAATGTGGTAATATAAAGTTTGGTGGCTCTTTCTTTGCTTAAAATGCAACTTGTTGGGGGGTTGTTCCGAGATGTTGTGTGTTATGGGGAACATATACCGTTTGACAAATGTAAGTAATATATACGTACTAGGTGTTACTTGAATCAAATGCTATATAGTGTGTGTATATACACACATATTTGTTGCGTTTTTTCTTATGTTTGACACATGTAATGTATAGTATAGATGGGTTACTTGAGGCGAGGATGCCTTAAGCTAGGAGCAAATAGTTGGAAATGCGGTGGAAAGGGTGAATAAACGACCAAGACATGCCAACAAACTATGCCTTCAATCCCAACAACGGTATAATATTAATTGGTAGATTAATTCACCACTATATATATATATATTAATGTTTGATTTTCATTTTTGTTGAATTTGAGATGTAACATTTTTTTTGTCTGAAAGGAAAGGTGGAGCTCTCCGCACATCTAGACATGTTTCTATTAATAAATAAAATGACTGAGTGGTCATCATAAGGGAGATAGCTTGACACCCAACATCATTTTGCAGAAAGTTTAAAACACCGTCAGATAGGTCCAATAATACAAATAAACCAAATGTTATAAGAAAAAGCAACACTAGCAAGAAAATTTGCAACACATGCAATTAGCCTCATATAAAATATGTTGAAACCGAATATCCCAATCCATTTTCAAAAAAATACTTAGTGACAAGGCTAGTGAGCGGGTGACATTGAGATATCATAGACCTTAGGAGAGTGGTGACAAGTTGTGAGTCTGCCTCCAGAATCATACACCTATACCTACCATCACAGGCAAATGTAAGCCCTTGTACGACCCCACCTTTATCCATCAATTAAATACGTGGAAACTAATAACTCTGGCTACAATTGCCTTACCACCCCCTCTAACCGCTCCATTATTATTTAATTTATCTTCAGCCAATTTCTCAACTTCTCGAAAGCAATTCTCACCTCGGTCCTCCTCATCTCCATGGACTTGTATGCTCCATATTCCCTTGACTAAGCTTATACTCTCACCAAATGGTGCATGCAAAACATCCTTCCACGCTAATTTTCAAGAATAAGTACAATTTTTTCTATATATGGTTCAGACTTCATGTCACTCGACATGTAATAATAAAAAAAATGACATACAATTATGTCTTATCTATGAACTAATAAAAAAAAACTATTCAACCGAAGTGGGTGGTACATACAATTATTTGAAACAATGGCCAAAATAAATGACATTTTTGTTTGTTTTTTTCTTAAGAAAATCAATAAATATATTATTTTATCCTCAATTCACTCATTCTTATAAGAACATTTTCATGAAATATATAATAACAACAAATATCTATACTAAAACTATACTATTTGCACTCATTTAATTTAAAATTATAATTTTTATCCCGATTAGAAATGAATCAACTTAACAGCACCCAACTAATAATGCTCCAAACTCGTGGCGCGTCTTTGTTTTCGATCGGCTTCTCTGCTGGTTGACGTCTTGTATGGATTGGTTGAGTTTTTCTTTTTTTCTCTGATGTTTTATGTTATTGTGTTCTGTTTGTATTGACGGTTTTTCGTCTGCCGACTGGTTCGACCATCGGATTTCAGGTATGGCTGAACTCGGATTTTTACCTAATAAAAAAAGAATGTTCCAAATCCAAAATTTGTACTTTAGTAATGAGAGTTCAAACCCAAATTTGATCAATCCAACAAAAATCCGATCTTTAATACCAACAGACTGACTTGATTGCCCCATCCATCTATGCGTGGTTAGGCATGGCTACAGGTCGGATCCGGCGAGTCGACAGGTTCGACCCGTCGGGTCGCAGGACCAGCGTGGTGATCAACTGTAAACAAACGACTGACAAAGGGTTTGAAAATACAATTTGTCAAAATAAAGGGGTGGTTTTGTGACATTTACCCTTAATACAATGTTGATTGATGATTGATCTTGTTCTACAGAAAAACAAAAACAACATATAGAGACTAGAGAGAGATGCGCACAACTTGCCATGTGCATTTCTTCTCGCCACAAGCGAAATTCAATCACTCTTCTTCATCCTCTCTTTCTCTCTCCACCACTCGATCGCCGCGATGCCGCCAATCCAATTGTCGCCTCAGAATGTGGCCGTCATAGGCGGCGGCGCCGCCGGGTTGGTTGCGGCGCGGGAACTGCGCCGGGAAGGACACAGGGTTGTGGTGTTTGAGAGAGAATCGCAGTTGGGCGGAACTTGGGTCTATAATCCCCAAGCCGAATCCGACCCGATTGGGGCCGACCCGAATCGGAAAATTGTACACTCGAGCCTCTATCGCTCCCTCCGCACCAATCTCCCAAGGGAAGTGATGGGCTACCGTGATTTCCCCTTTGCCGCCACCGGTAATTATATATTTCGTGATTCGTTATATGTGCTTTCTCAATTTATTTGATTTTTAATTGTTAGTATCTGGTGGAATCTCTTTTGGACTGATGCTGGTGTTCCTTTTACACTAAATTGGATGTTGTGTGTACAAATTCATTGTCCCATAAAGTTTTAGAGCCTTTTGGGGCCTTTGGGGAAGACTGAGTTAGGGTTTGAAGGATGAATTGGATTGAGGAGGTCAATGGTTGCAACTTGCTTGATGAAATTCTCAGCGGAACATAGCTCAGTGCTTGAAAGGATATTGGGCAACCACAAGGGTGGGGTGATTGGTAGGCAACTCTATGTTTTCTGCATTACCACCCCCAATGCCCGAGCAGTGGGGACCCTTAGGGTGAGGGTTGCATCCTAAGGGTAAGGGTTGGGAAAGTAAATAGCGCCATAGGGGTCAAGAAGAATCGAAATCGAGTATGAAGGACCAACAAATTAATGCTACATATGCCCTCATGGACATAGTCACGTAGAGCAGTAGATTTTTAATATTACTGTTTACAAGGTCCATGAAAACCTATGGAAACTAATACTCCTTGCATTCACCAAAACATGTCATTTTAGTTTCTTGTACAATTCTTATGGATACGAACAATTATACTATTATACTCTAGTTCAACGCACTATTGTTTTTTACTTTATTGAAAACTACAACTAACAATCCACTAACAATTACAAGGATATATCATGTTTTCTGCACTACTACCCCCAAGGGTCAAGCGGCCGAGACCCTTAGGGTGGGGTACATTAAATAGTGGTCATGAAGAATCAAAATTGGGTATCATGAGCCAGCAAATCAATGCTACATCTACTTTCATGAAAACCTAAATAACTGTTTGAAAGTCCATGAAAACCTTTAGAAACTAATACTGCTAATGCTTTCTTTTTCTTACCTTTTTTCTCTGTTCTAATATCATTTGCGCAATCTATAAAACTGCCTCATCTTCAATTTGAACAGAAATGGAAATTTCTGATGATTGTCAATTTCAGGTTGAGTTCATCACTGACTAGACACTAGACACTAGACACTAGACACTAGACACAGTCTTAATTTACTGGAGATATAATTAGAAAGAGTTTCCTTGTGAAATAATGTTTATGATCAACTGTTGCAGGGGGTCCTGGCAGGGACTCCCGGAGGTTCCCTAGTCATGAAGAGGTGTTCAGATACTTGGAAGATTTTGCTCTCAAGTTTAAATTGAATGAGCTTGTTCGTTACCGGACTGAAGTGAAGTATGTCGGGCTAGAGAATGGGAAGTTTCAGGTGAGGTCAACGCTGCAAGGAAAAACTGGAAGTGAAGCAAATGAGACATTTGATGCTGTACTTGTTTGCAATGGGCATTATACTCAGCCACGAATAGCTGAAGTTCCTGGTAATTTCTTTGATTCGGATCTTTCTTTGGAGTTTTGGACCATTTGTTGTCTCATCGTTTGTTGTGACCTTTGGTAAAAATTTGAATGTAAACATTTACCGTTCGTTGCTAACTCTATCCTAAAGTAGGATGCAATTTCAGATACTGAATTACTAGTTATAAAGATTTCCTTGACACATTACTGGATAAATAATGCATTTATGAAGTTAAAACAAATGGTAAAGCTCTGTTAATTTATCAGCCAGGTGTGTAGTGAGTGATTACTTCGAGCATTGCTGGTGCCGCGATGATTAATTTAGTTAGTTCTGTTATAAAAAAAAAAAGTCATGGACATAGGACAGCGAATGATAACTCTCTTCTTTATGTATTGATGTTGGACAGTGAATGGAATCCCTCTTTTTTATGTGCTATTGACATTCGACATCTTAATTCTACAAGCTTGGTGCAGGGATTGAAAAATGGCCTGGGAAGCAAATTCACAGTCACAACTATCGTGTTCCTGAACCATACAAAAACCTAGTAAGTGAGCTATCATTATTTAGCTTTAATATTTTGGTATTACCTAAATACATAAAGAGGTAAGCGAAAGAGATCTATTGAATCAAGCACTTCATGTTCTCACAGTTGCTTGTCTCGAAGCTTATCAGTTGTGATTCTTTGATTTATTTGTTATTATGTTTTTTTGTCATTACTGTATTTTTTTCCCTGACTGTTTTCTTCATCAGCAATAATCTCATGGAATCTGCTTGTCTTGCAGGTTATAGTTATCATAGGGAGTGCTAGCAGTGGTGCCGATATCTCCATGGAGCTCGCGGCAGTTGCAAAGGAAGTACACGTTGCAGCCAGATCTGCACCAAAGGAAGAATTCGGAAAGCAGCCTGGTTATGATAACATGTGGCTACATCCGATGGTAAAATCGTTCATCCTTTTTCTTTTCGTAAAAATATAAAGGATTAGATAGCAGCACACACAGGCATTGTATATGCAAATCCTTGCATTTGCTTCTGCTGCAATGGTTATCCATCAATACTTAATTATAATATGAAAACTCACACAGATAGAAAGTGCCAATGAAGATGGTACTCTAACATTTCAAGATGGAAGTACAGTGCTTGCGAATGTCATCCTGCACTGCACGGGGTATGTTCTGATCAGCATGTGGCCAATTTATCCCCAAGCTATTGATTTCTCATAATGAAACTTCGAATTCGTTATGCATTTGACATTTTTATACTCTTTTGGCAGGTACAAGTATGATTTCCCCTTTCTTCATATGAAAGATGTCGTGGATGTGGATGATAATCGTGTAGGCCCATTGTACAAACATGTCTTTCCACCTGGATTGGCCCCATGGCTTTCCTTTATCGGACTCCCATGGAAGGTACATACGCTTACCCATCCGATAAGATAACCGACATTCTCTTTTTTTACCAGTCATGGCGCAAATTTGAAATAGGATCCTGAACTGGTTTCGTCGTGATGATAGGTTATTCCGATGCCACAATGTGAATTGCAAAGCAAGTGGATAGCAGGTGTATTATCTGGCCGACTTTCACTTCCTTCAAAGGAAGAGATGATGGAGGATGTTGAGGCCGTGTATTCAAGAATGAATGAAGCTGGTGTACCAAAGAGGTATACACATTTAGTCGGCGACCTTCAGGTAACTTTCCTTACCCATCCCTCCGAATTTTAACTATTAAACTGATACTCAAGCAATCACATTGTCAGTAGTTGTACATTGAACATGAGATTCTCTCGAAAAATTCAATCATACATGAATTGCAGTTCGAATACAACGACTGGCTGGCTGCGCAGTGTGGATACGCGCTCACAGAGGAATGGAGAAAGCAAATGTACATTTCGTCATCAAAAATGAAAAAGACCCATCCAGGGGCCTATCGCGATGAATGGAACGACGATTTCTTGATCTCAGAAGCTCACAAAGACTTCGCAAAATACCTTAAAGAAGGTGTTCAAGTAATGGAAGAAAATGCTGTTTCGTGACGAAGTGCTCCTATTCGTGTAATATATTGTACTGCACAGACATTTAGACATGGATGGATCCACATCCGAACTAAAAGAAGTGAAGAACAATGGCGTAAATGTCGTTGTCTTCTATTTTGAGCTGAAAGGTGCACATGATGTTTCAAGTTGAGCTTAATGAATAAGTCCCGTTTGGATTGGATTGATCTATTGATATCTAAATATTACCCCAAACGAGCAACATCGAGCAAGAGATAGGAAAAATATATTATTACACCCTCGTTTATTGCACGCTTTTTTTTAGTGCTTGTTTGGATGAGTTTAGGAAGTACACTTCCTATAAATTTAATTCATGGAAATTAAGTTTTTGAGAATTGAACCTATAATTTAAGAAAACGTGTTTGGATGAGTTTCACTTTCTATAAATTAAAATCTTGCGTTTGGTTTGATTGAATATGAACTTTCATTAGAATTTGTATAAAATTATTTTTGTAACCCTTATTAATAAAAACTATAGTATTTATTTAAATCATGGGCAAATACGTAATTTGTGATTTAAAAAGAAAAACAAAAGATTTTTTTGAAATAAATGAAAAGGTGGATTTCAACTTACCCACCCTCACATGGTAATTTCAATTTATCTATTTTGGTGGCATTGGAATTCCCAGGAATTCTACTTCCTGGATTTTTTAAAAACAAAATTCTAATCCAAACACATGTATTGAAATCTATTTCCCGAGTTATTTCAATTTCTGAGTTTTTTTTTAATGTAAACCAAACGAGCACTTAGTTTCTCAAAAAACTATTAACTAATAATCTACTCCCTCCGTTTCCAAATAAGTAACATTTTCAAGTCAAACACGTATTTGTAGGAGGATAAAAACTATATAAAATATTAAATTTTTAATTAATTTTTTTAATAATATTATACTTATTATTAATAAGTGTGAGTTTATCAAAAAAAAATTATTAAAAAATTTAATATTTTATATTATTTTTATCACATTGAAATACGTGCATAAATAGTAAAAAGTTACTTATTTGAAAACGGAGGGTGTATTAATTATGAGTGAGGCTAGAAGCAAGATACCCGAATGGCTATTGACAAGATAAGTTCAACTAAATTACACACAAGTCCTTTTCATTTTTTTCAAACAATTGCAAATAGACTCAAAACTCTCTCATCTACGAATCGGAGCGAATTGAAAAAACCTAAGTGCGTTCATCCAAATACTCCATCTTTTGAACAAACTTTTAGTAAATTTATCAAGGAATGAATTGATCGATACTTATTTTGGTATATCAATCGCTTTGGATGATTATCGAAAGACTTTCGACTATTATTCTTGGTTGTCATTTGAAAATATGTCGAAGCTCTGAGAAAATGAGCTAAATAAATAACCTCGACTCGATTGAATGAGGTTAATGAGGAAGCTCGGTGGATAATGGTGAGGTTATGAAGGGAGCTCGACTTCTGTTGTCGAGGGTAAGAAGTAACCTAGATGACAGAAATTGAGTCTTCATCATCACCTCGGTGACAACAACCGAGCTCGACGCAGACAACAAGGAATTCACGAGATTTATGCCTGACAGGAACGGCATCAAAAATCACACCCAAATCGCAAACAAAACGACCAAATTCTTTCGTTTTCGTTTCAATTTATACTCATAAATCAACTCAAACAACACTCAAATCAACAACAATCAAACAAAAGACACAAACAACAACCAATTTCATCAATTTTAATTCTAATTTTAAACCCTAAAACACATAATTTTAATTCTTATCTTTCGTGAAAGGGAGGATGAGTTAGGGTTTCATTTTGGTTGGGAAGGATTTTGTATGCAATTTTGTGAAAATAGTCTTGACAATAGCTCTTTTTTCATCTTGTCTAAAACCCTTATGATTAATTATTATAAGAGCATATTTGTAAATTAAAGACCAAGATAATTAAAATAATATATATATATTTTTTTAACAAAACTAATACTCTAAAATGATAATTTTTTTAATTTTTTGCAAACATTAACAAGATTTTCTAACGTGCTCGTTTCCAGTGATATCAGATATATCCATTAAAAATGGGGTAAATTGTGCCACTAGTCCCTAATGTTTCATACTTTTTTCTTGTTAGTCCCTAACCTTTCGTTCATTTCATTCAAGTCCCTAACATTTTATACCTATGTCATATTAGTCCTTAAACTTCTATTCATTCTATTTAAGTCTCTAACCTATTGAATTTGTTGCACTATTAGTCTAAGTTATTTTTAAAATGAAATAATAAAATAAAATATTTTATTTTAAAAATAATTTAGACTAAATTGTATTTTTTAGGTGAATCTTTAAGATTGATTAAGAAAAATAGAAAAAATTTAATTAAATAATCCTATTGTTAGTTTCTTAAACATTCACCTAAAAATTAAAATTTTAATATTTTTCGTAACAAATCTTAAATATTCACCTAAAAATTATAATTTAGTCTAAATTATTTTTAAAATAAAATCTTTTATTTTATTTTTCAATTTTAAAAATAACTTAGACTAATAGTGCAATAAATTCAATAGGTTAGAGACTTAAATGGAATGAATAGAAGTTTAAGGACTAATATCAAATAGGTATAAAAGGTTAGGGACTCGAATGGAATGAACGATAGGTTAGGGACTAACAAGAAAAAAGTATGAAACGTTAGGGACTAGTGGTGTAATTTACCCATTAAAAATGTGGATGACCTCTCAATCGGTTGGCTTGCCGTTGGCTGGATCTCGCTGGTCGAAATTGCCACAACAAATGCAGTTGACCTCTCAGTCTGTTGCCGTCATAGGTGGCGGCGCCGCCGGGTTGGTGGCGGCGAGGGAGCTGCGCCGGGAAGGCCACAAGGTGGTGGTGTTTGAGCGGGAGTCGCGGTTAGGCGGAATATGGGTTTATAATCCCCAAGTCGAATCCGATCCGATTGGATCCGACCCGAACCGGAATGTAGTACACTCGAGCCTCTATCGATCTCTCCGCACCAATCTCCCCAGAGAAGTGATGGGCGTTCGTGATTTCCCCTTTGCCCCCACCGGTAATTACACACTTACCTCCTCGATCAGTTGACTTTGTCCGCATTAAAAAGGCCCAATTTTTCGATCTCAATTCAGCGTTTTAATTGGAATTTTGACAACCTGGATTTGACGAGGGGTTTATCGCTGTCTAGGGGGCGCTGGCAGGGACTCCCGGAGGCACCCTGGTCATGAAGAGGTGTTGAGCTACTTGCAAGATTTCGCTCATAAGTTCGAATTGGATGAGCTTGTCCGCTACCAGACTGAAGTAAAGAGCGTCGAGCTACAGAACGGGAAGGTGAAGGTAACATCTACGAGGCGAGGAGGACATGTGATTCAACTGGACGAGATATTTGATGCTGTAATCGTTTGCAAGGGACATTATACTCAGCCACAGATTGCTCAAGTTCCCGGTAATTTCTTGTATATTTGTGTGTAGGACTGTTGTTCATATTCAGCTCGTTTGAAAATGAGTCGAGTTCGAGACGAGCCTAAATTTGGACTCGAGCTTAAAAGTGTCGTCATACTCGATTTGTTTAGGAAATGAATGAACTCGAACTGAGTTTTTTTCGCCGTAATTTCTCATAATGTACTAACTTAAAGAATTTTTTATACATATAAATTTCACTAAATTCGAGTTATTCGAGTTTAAATAGAGCGAGTCGAACTTTGAACCGAGCTTAAAAATGTGCTCATACTCGGCTTGTTTATAAAATGAACGAGCTCGAGTCGAGCTTTTATAGAGTTGAACCAGAGCTACTCGGCTCATATCACAACCCTACGCAATAAGCAGGGATGTTATATGAGCCGAATATCTCGTGTCTGGGTCGAAAAAAACTCAGTTCAAACTCTATCATTTTCTATAAATTACTATGTTATGAGTAAGTAGAGTTGCTCTATGCTTGAATAAAGCTTGACTCGAGTCCATATTTAGGCTGAGCTCGAGACCAACTCTAGCAACAAGAGGTTGTCATCTTCATTATACAAGCTTGATTGATGCAGGGATTGAGAAATGGCCCGGGAAGCAAATTCACAGCCACAACTACCGCGTTCCCGAACCATACGAAAATCTAGTAAGCTTGATTCATTCCGAATTTTCATTGCATTCTTGATCAAGAGGGCTGATCTGATATGATGGATGGATCTATATGCTCTACCTGTCTTGAAGGTTGTAGTTATAATAGGAAACGGTCCGAGTGCAGAAGATATCTCCAGGGAGATTGCATCCGTTGCAAAGGAAGTACACATCGCATCTAGATCGGCATCAACGGAAGCATTCGGGAATCAGCCTGGTTATCATAATGTGTGGCTTCACCCTATGGTAAAAGAGCACTATCCTTGTTTATATGAACTTGTGTGAGTAAAATTTGATCCATTTTCATTCTTAATTGCGATACGAACACTAAAAACAACAACAGATCACAAGTGCCGACGAAGATGGTGCTCTAAGATTTGAAGATGGAAGCGCGGTATTCGCAGATGTCATCTTGCACTGCACAGGTTACAAGTATGTATTCCCGTTTCTTGATGCAATTGATGCCGTTACAGTGGATGATCATCGTGTCGGCCCTTTGTACAAGCATGTGTTTCCTCCTAGATTAGCCCCATTGCTTTCGTTTGTCGGAATCTCATGGTTGGTATGGTCCTGTGTTAAGACAATAACATGATCCGGATTCTGTTTTCGTAATCGCAAAAACTTGATGGAGTTTACTTGCTTGGCTTGTTGATGATGCTAGGTTCTTCCTTTCCCGCAATTTGAGCTACAAAGCAAGTGGATAGCGGGTGTATTATCGGGACGGATTTCACTTCCATCAGCCGAAAACATGATGGCGGATGTTCAAGCCTTGTACTCGAGATTGGACGACGCTGGTGTACCGAAGAGATACACGCATATGTTGGGTGCACAAATGGTAATGCTCAAGGAAATCACATTGATATAAGTCATCTAGCTACTATCCATAAAATCGTTATACCGTGTCTTGTAGTTCGAATACATGGACTGGCTGGCTAACGAGTGTGGATGCGCTCCGATGGAGGAATGGAGGAAGCAAATGTCGGTTTCATTCGTGAAGATGAGAAAGACTCGAGCAGAGACATACCGTGACAAGTGGGATGAAGGCGACGACGCCTTGATCTTGGAAGCTCAAAAGGACTTTGCCAAATACCTCACTGGCACAGAGGATGCTCATGCTGGTATGGTATGATGATCCTTTGAATGCACATTTACTTACAGATGTGATTTCTTTGTACTTTTCAATGGAAGATTGCATTTCAAGTTGGATGTAATATTTTGTTCTATATGTACTTTGTAGTTTACTAGTTTGTACTGTATGAATACACTGCCAAAATCTGTATTTACTCAGCCATTCAAGTTAATGCAATTTGTTGAGTTTTGATTAAAAAAAAAATTGTGGGAGACTGAACGAGTATTTGAGATTAAGGACTCATTTGGTATAAATATGTAAAGGTAAATTAAATGGAAATAAATTTCGTACAGGGAAATATATTTAGGTGAGAGAAAAAAAATACTATTTCTTATAAGAAAAATAAAATCAAAGAAGTAATGATTAGATGAGTAATATATTACAACATGATTCATTTTGATATATAAAGTTGTAGCTAGATTCATTTTGATATATTAAGTTTGGGGTGACTAATTTACACATTTTTTTTAACCAATTTTGCATATAGAAAGGGTCTATGGAGACAAAAAAATCAAATTTATAAGTAAACTCATTACCTAAAAATATCAAATTTATTTTTTGATATGTTTTGACAAAGCTAAAAATATTATATATAAATATGAATTTTTTGAAATAGTTCTTCACCCCAGTTTGCCGGTGGTCGAAATGCCACAAATCCAGTTGACATCACAGTTTGTCGCCGTCATAGGCGGCGGCGCCGCCGGGTTGGTGGCGGCGCGGGAGCTGCGGCGGGAAGATCACAGGGTGGTGGTGTTTGAGCGGGAGTCGCAGCTGGGCGGAACATGGGTTTATAGTCCCCAAGTCGAATCCGACCCGATTGGATCCGATCCAAACCGTGAAGTAGTACACTCGAGCCTCTATCGCTCTCTCCGCACCAATCTCCCTAGAGAAGCTATGGGGTTCCGTGATTTCCCCTTTGTCGCCACCGGTAGATATGTACCCTCCTCCGTTCACTCTGTGCTCAATTCATCTTTGTATTTGGGGGTTTGCAACTCGATTTTAGGGTTTCGTTCTCAATTTCTTTACCATCTAATTAAACCTAATACCGATCGTTTTTGGTTAAGGGGATTGAGATTATGGTTGGTTCAATTAGATTTTGAAATCCAATTAGCTATTTTTAACTTAAAAAAATCAAATCAAGTTTGAACTATGAACCTGAATGTAGGCACAATAAAACCTATATATGAACTATGGTGCGAGCCATTCAAATGTACAGAATTGCTGATATAGTTTGATCATTTTATATGATCAAATTGTTGCAGGGGGTCCAGGCAGGGACTCCAGGAGGCACCCTTGTCATGAAGAGGTGTTGAGATACTTGCAAGATTTTGCTCGTAAGTTCAAATTGAATGAGCTTGTTCGTTACGAGACTGAAGTAAAGAATGTGGAGCTAGAGAATGGGAAGTTGAAGGTAACATCAGCGAGGCGAGGAGGACATGGGAGTGAAGTGGATGAGAGATTTGATGCTGTAGTTGTTTGCCAGGGCCATTTTACTCAGCCACAGATTGCTCAAGTTCCCGGTAATTTCGTGTGGATAGTCGTTTCTGTTTGTAGTAGCAGATCATTTTGCTGCTGAATTGGCCCCGTAACTCACCTCCTCCTAAATTACCTCAGAATGGAGACAGATTCTCTTATATGTACTGTGTGCTTAATAGGAGTTTGTTATCATTTGATTCTATAAGCTTGGTGCAGGGATTGAAAACTGGCCTGGGATGCAAATTCACAGCCACAACTATCGCGTTCCTGAACCATACAGAAGCCAAGTGAGTGGGCCTCCTTAATCTTTCGTTGAACATATATATAGTGATTTCATCACATTCTTGATCAAGATTTGCTGATGAAAGGATCCCACCTTGAGCATCTGCATCATCAGGTTGATTTTGCTTACTATTCCTGGACGTTTCAAGCTTTCAAGGCTTGGTTAATCAGTCTTACATAATAGGTGCTGATCGATTTCAGCCCCACTGGGAATTTTGTTTTGACCTTATCTTATGACGTATAGCACTACCATGGTTTCCTTTCTTATTTGGTTTCTCCTTTCTACCTTGATTTTCCGCGAGCTCAACTTGCATCTACACTTGGTTCTTCTTCCTAATGGATTCGGACCGCAAGCTTTAGGACCGTTGTCGCTACTGTCACACTTTCTTATTTGATCTGTATCCAAATATCATACTCCATATATTGCTCGGATCCCTTTTCATCCATTCACTTATTTCCATGTAGTACAAATAATCAAGAATGCATCCCGCTCTTCAGAAGGATCCTCTTAAATTATTTTTTAATGCTGCTAATTTGCTAATGTGAGCAAACTTAAGAGTTGTGATTATTCCTTATAAATTATAGACCGGGATTGTTGTTGTATTTTGGCCCTTGTAAATTATAAACCTTGATACATGGTGTTATTTTAGTGTTTTTCCTGTTTTTTTGTATTGCTTCCTCAGTAATCTCAAGGTATATAATTGTCTTGAAGGTTGTAGTTATTATAGGAAGCGGTCCGAGTGCAGAAGATATCTCAAGGGAGCTTGCAGGAATTGCTAAGGAAGTACACGTTGCATCCAGATCTGCATTAATGAAAGCATTTGGAAAGCAACCTGGATATGATAATATGTGGGTTCACCCTATGGTAAAAAGCAGTATCCTTTTTCTACGAATCGGTAAGTAGAAATCAATACTTACTGTGATATGAACAATAAGACAGATCACAAGTGCCAATGAAGACGGTAGTCTAACATTTGAAGATGGAAGCACAGTATTCGCAAATGTCATCCTGCATTGCACAGGGTACATTCCACTCTCGCTGCGAATGATCTTATCTCCAAGTTATTCAAATTTCATGTCTGTTAAACATTCTAAAAGAGGGTTGGCATTGGATACAACTGTACTCTTTCGGTAGGTATAAGTATGTATTCCCCTTTCTTCGTACAATTGATGCTGTTACAGTGGATGATCACCGTGTTGGCCCATTGTACAAGCATGTCTTTCCACCTCGATTAGCCCCACTGCTTTCCTTTGTTGGCCTCCCATGGAAGGTATGGTTTCCGGATTCTGTTCACCTAACCAACATACATAATTGTTGAAATGTGATCCTTTAGATTACATTGTTTACTTGTTGGCTTGTTTATGTGCTAGGTCCCAACTTTCCCACAGTTTGAACTACAAAGCAAGTGGATAGCAGGTGTATTATCCGGACGAATTTCACTCCCATCTACCGAAAACATGATGGAGGATGTTGAAGCCTTCTACTCAAGATTGGATGACGCTGGTGTACCGAAGAAATATACACATCTATTGGGTGCACAAATGGTAAGTTTTATTATCCATTCGGAACTTGTTGCTAGTTGTACGCGTCATGTACGAAGCTGTTTTTTTTTTGTTCTTGGTTGTGATGTATCGTGCAGTCCGAATACTTGGACTGGCTGGCTACGGAGAGCGGATGCCCTCCACTGGAGGAATGGAGGAAGGAAATGTGGATTTCTTATGCGAAGATGAGAACGGCCCGACTAGAGACTTACCGCGACAAGTGGGATGAAGGCGACGATGCCTTGATCTTGGAAGCTCGAAAGGATTTTGCTAAATACCTCACAGATGCAGAGGATACTCATGCTGGTCCTGAATCTCAAGAGACCCAAGTAAATGATGTTTTACTGGAAGCTTGAATTTCAAGTTCATGTAATATTTTGTTCTATAAGTAATATTTTGTTGTATGAAATGTACACTACTGAAATATTTTTTATTTACTTGCAAATTCAAATTTCAAGACAAATGCTTTTAATACCCATACCTAAAAATCTAAAATCTGTTTTATATAGTGATTTTAAGGATAAAACTGTTGAAATTCACCCGCTATGTAATTTAAACGTGTTCAAAAAGTGGGGCCCATATTTAATTCCTCCATTTATTTAGGTAAGAGAAAAGAATGGTATGAGATTTGACAAAATGACAAACTCGGTCAAAATGCCACAATTCCAGCTGACGTCTCATTTAGTTGCCGTCATAGGGGGCGGCGCCGCCGGGTTGGTGGCGGCGAGGGAGCTTCGCCGGGAAGGCCACAAAGTGGTGGTGTTTGAGCGGGAGTCTCAGCTGGGTGGGACATGGGTTTACAATCCCCAAATCGAATCCGACCCCCTTGGATCCGACCCGAATCGGAAAGCTGTGCACTCCAGCCTCTATCGCTCCCTCCGCACCAATTTCCCCAGAGAAGTGATGGGCTTTCGTGATTTCCCCTTCGTCCCCACTGGTAATTGCCTACCTCCTCCTTGCTCTTGGTGGATCGCAACTCCATTTTCGTTTTTGATCTCAATTTCTGTACTGCTGTATTAAAAATTACAATACAGTCACTTTGTTCGATCTGTGTGGTTTAAAACATGCCCATGAATCTTGAAACAACATTAATTAATTAAAACTGATATCGAGTGAAGTAAAGGAATACAGTGTGTCTATATGTAAACGTTGGCAATGCTCATTGATCAACTAAAGCTATGTCTGGAATTTGATTCTTATTGTTCATTCTTTGTGGCATCTATTGCCATGCCTATGACTATTTGGATGGAGTGCGACGCTTGACGGATTCGTGGCTGTAACCATGACAGATTGAGTTTTGATTAATTATAGATTATAACCTTATTAGAGATTAATTGCAATTCAGGTAAGAAAATGGAATTTGGGTTTATAAATAATCACTTTATTATTTGAAAGATTTGAAGGATGTATAACTAATTGAGAAAGTTTAAATCGATATATAACCGATTATCTCTTTAAAAAAACCCATAACTTTTGTATAATTAGCTTTGCACATGTCTTTAGGGAAGCGAACGGAGTCGCTGACTCTCTTGTCTCTTTTGCCTTTTGTTTTCCCATTGGTTTTCATCCGCTAGATAGTCCACCCGCGGGTGCGTTGTGCTTTATTGATGAGGATTCAAGGGGAAGGGCTACTCACTGTCTTGTTATTGTGTAGCTCACGTTTTGTTGCTCTATGCATTTGGTTGAGAGGTTCGCCTCTCGGCTTTCCTACCAAAAAAAAAAAGCTTTGCACATTTTGTGTCGTGATGTTGGTACCATATACATAGATTTTGTATTCTTGCCCAAATCTATATTTTGCCACCTTTGCTTGCAGGAAGTGCTGGCAGGGACTCCCGGAGGTACCCTTGTCATGAGGAGGTGTTGAGATACTTGCAAGATTTCGCTCTTAAGTTCAAGTTGAATGAGCTTATTCGTTATGAGACTGAAGTAAAGAATGTGGAGTTAGAGAATGGGAAGGTGAAGGTAACATCAACGAGGCGAGGAGGAGATGGGAGTGAAGTGGATGAGACATTTGATGCTGTACTTGTTTGCTCGGGCCGTTACACGCAGCCACAGATTGCTAAACTTCCCGGTAATTTCTTCTATATAGTTGTGTTCTTAGATCAGTTTTTTGCTTCATTAGTTGTTTTTTATACTCCTTGCTTAATGCAGGTATTGAAAATTGGCCCGGGAAGCAAATCCACAGTCACAACTATCGTGTTCCTGAACCATACAGAAATCTAGTAAGTAGGCAGTACTGTTGGGATATCATGAATATCACTAATTGCAATACATATTTTCCGATTTATAGTGATTTTATTGCACTCTTGTCTAATCAATCTTTCATAATAGGCGCTCGGTTTCAACTCTGTTGGGAAATTTGTTCTGACCTTATCTGATGATGTCTAGCACTTCCACGTTTTCCTTTCCTACACGATTTCTCCTTCCTGTCTTATCCTCGCGGCCTCAGCTTGTAGCTACACTTTCTTATTTGATCTGTACACAAATATCATACTCTAGATATTACTTGGATCCCTTTTCAATCCATTCAGTCTTTTTGTGGTACAAAAAAAAAGTCGGTTTTTGCTTTGCTAATTTGCTGTTATGAGTTACTATCTTTGTGAAGTTACTGTTTTTTTAACTTATCTGTTTTGATTAGCTTTACATTTTTGTTTGAATGTTTATTATATTTGTAACTTGTTAGTATGTGTTTTCACTTGTTTGTTTATATATATAAAACATTTCAGTCCTTGTAATTACTGATCAATGGTGTTATCTTAGTGTTGTTTCCTGTTTCATCTTGCAGGTTGTAGTTATAATAGGAAACGGTCCGAGTGCAGATGATATCTCCAGGGAGCTTACAGCAGTTGCAAAGGAAGTACATGTTGTATCCAGATCCGCATCAAGTAAAGCATTTGGAAAGCAACCTGGTTATGATAATATGTGGCTTCACCCTATGGTAAAAGAACTGTCATTTTTCTATGAACAAGTGCAAGTAAAATCTGGTCCAATTTAATACTTACTGATCAACATTAAACACAGATCACAAGTGCCAATGAAGATGGTACTCTAAGATTTGAAGATGGAAGTGCAATTTTTGCAAATGTCATCCTGCATTGCACAGGGTACATTCCACTCTCACCAATGGGCAATTTAAATGAGGGTTAGATACAAATTTCGTCTTTGTTAACCGTTCTATATGAGGGTGATGGACACAATACACTCTTTTTCGCAGGTATACATATACATTCCCCTTTCTCCATAAGATTGATGCTGTTACAGTGGATGATAATCGTGTCGGCCCATTATACAAGCATGTCTTTCCACCTGGCTTGGCCCCAATGCTTTCCTTTGTTGGAATCCCATGGAAGGTATGGCTTCTCTCTGATAATAGGGTTCGTTTGACGTGATGTGTTGATTGTTTATATAGTTATATAAGGAGCTTATTTATGATTCTTGCGTCAAACGAAGAGTAAACATGATTCTATTTTCTAATCACGACTCTAGGTCATTCCTTTCACACAATTTGAATTACAAAGCAAGTGGATAGCAGGTGTATTATCCGGACGCATTTCACTTCCATCCAAGGAAGTGATGATGGAGGATGTTGAGGCCTTCTACTCGAGATTGGATGACGCTGGTGTACCGAAGAGATTTACACATTCATTGGGTGTACTTATGGTAAATTTGCTCTGCAAGATTGCAGTGATTATTTGGGTTGGATTTTTTTTTCGAGTGACATGAACATGATTGTCATGTGTTTCAGTTTGAATACATGGATTGGCTGGCTGCTGAGTGTGGATGCGCTCCGGTGGAGGAATGGAGGAAGCAGATGTGCATTTCTTCTGTAAAGAGGGGGGCGGCGAGAGGAGAGACCTATCGTGACGAATGGGATGAACACGACGCCCTGATCTTAGAAGCTCAAAAAGACTTCACCAAATACCTCACACACACAGGGTGTTCATCCCAGTCCCGAATCTGAACGATACGAAGAAAATGGTGTTTCTTTGAAGCATCTAAATGAGGACACATCCGAAACAAGGAAGCTTGTTCTTCAAGTTCATGTAATCTTCTGTTCTGTGTGTTTTTCACTGTAAAAAAAAAACATACTAGTAGTTTGTGAATAATCTTGTCTAAACCTTTCAAGAAAATGGGTTTTGACAAATGTGTGATAGCAGATTTATAAACTAGGGTTTTAGGTCTGGATCATCATATATTATTGATTTATAATCAAATGCTATTATGATTTATAATGAATAATAATAATATATTATAATGATCTGTCTGAGATTTACCTAATTATTATGAAATATTGTGCATCATCTTGTATAAATCATAAGCTTAAGCAAATTGTAGGAAAACAAACTATACAATTTTAGGTAGCAAAATACCAAAAATCAAAGAGCTGAAATGCTTAAGAACAGCAAAAAAC
Source organism: Persicaria maculosa (assembly GCA_963922045.1). Taxonomy (NCBI): domain Eukaryota; kingdom Viridiplantae; phylum Streptophyta; class Magnoliopsida; order Caryophyllales; family Polygonaceae; genus Persicaria; species Persicaria maculosa. The sequence continues at coordinate 48,652,855 of OY998269.1, read as the reverse complement.
AGATTGGCCAGCTTAATCAAGAGAAGATACAGAATGAATCAAAGCTCTTTAAGTCTGGACTGGATCCTTTGCAAAGTGCCTTCAATGGCAATATCAAAGGCATCTTTCTTGGCTCTCAGACCTAGTGAACTCCCATGTTTCCTGTACATCACCTTGGGTATAAGCTCCATCACCCTCTCCCTCATCCTCCTAACCTCGGCCCTCGGGATCGCCATTAGGACATCCGTAATGCTCAGCCCCTTGTAGACTACGTCTTCCTTCGGTATAGTCACCGAGAACTCATCGAACTCTGAAGGAGGTAAGTGCCATTGATACTGGTTCTTCGCCGTCTGGTCCTCGAAGAAAACTGGTATGCACCCGGCGATTATGCCATCGAAAGTTGACCGCCGTGATGGGGTGTCCCCTGGAGGCTGCAAGCAGAAGCTTGCCTGGAGCATCGGCTTCATGTAGCGAATTGGGTCGTGCTCGCATGCGTTGTTAGAGCAATCTACCATATCACACACCTTCTGGTACCGGCCTGAATTCATAAGAAAAATAATCACTAGAATTAGACTTCGCCAAATCGGATAATCCAACCAAACTAATCCAATAACTTTTTTACTAGGCTAGTAAAACAAAACTACTCAATTGAAATACCCACAAAAAAAATTCCAAAATGACCCCAAATTACCAACCATGCCTGACCTGAGAATTATAGAATATAATATATGACCTCAAATTACCTTACTCAAAAATAATCCAAAGCCAATAACTATTATGGATTATAACCACACTAGCCCAATCCCTCTCTCAATAAGACTCAATTGAGAGGTATAATTGACATTGTTCACCGACTATGGTACAAATTTGCAAGGCGACCAAACTCAATCACCAAAACATGCCCATAAAATCAGTGTCTGATTACATGATAAAGAAAATTGTTTCAGTCACTCTGAATGTGAAAACAACAGCAGCCTATAATCCGGTTTATCCTTAAATCTGTACTAATAATGTTTACAAACCAACCCCTTCTCATCACCACAGTCAAGTAAACTAACCTCCCCAAAAAAGAGGCCCTTAGCAAACCAATTGACTAAGTAGTTAGCTTACCGAAAGACGTGTTTGAAGCTAACCATCCAATTCCCCACTATGAAAGGTTTCACAAGACAATGATCTCATAGTTTGGAATTTGGATTGTAATCCTTAAGCTCCTCCTTGATCATGATAGGCACAAGTATCACATTTCCCCAATAACTGTTGCAAGTTCATCTCTTTCAGACTTTCACCACTCATCAACAAAAAACAAATTTGGCCTCTATTTGTTGACCAAATTAAGTGAACCAACTAATCAAGTGACTAACTTCCAGAACTGTCTTGATCTGATTTACTAAATCTTCAATCCAACAGCACATTGTAATTAGCTTATATTGCTTCAATACTCCATATTGCCTAGCTAAATTCCACAAAACGAATTGGATTCCAAAATGCAATCAACCATCAACACAAAACTTTACGAAAAATTGGATTCCGAAATGGACATTGTAATAACTTCTTGCAAGTTCATCTCTTTCAGGCTTTCACCACTCATCAACAAATAAAAAAAACACCTCAAGCTTCGACAAATTTGGCCTCTATTTGTTAACCAAACTAAGTAAACCAAGTAATCCAGTGAACTAAGTTTCAGAACTGATTTGATCTAATTTAACAATTCTTCAATCCAAGAGCACCTTGTAATTAGCAACATGAGCTAAATTCCAAGAAAAAAAAAATGGAATCCAAAATGCAGTCAATCATTAACATGAGCTACAAATCGTAGAATTTTTTTGAAATTCACCTGTGGAATTAGCTGCAATGGCGGTATCATTGCTGAGGCACTCCTCCCGTATACTCCGTCTGATATTGGGCGCCGACGAGGTGCCACCGCCGCCGGCGAACAGCATTAGGGTGCTCCGCCTGGAGCGCCGCACCCGCATCACCCACGACTCCAGCAGGGCGAGGCTAGGTGGATGAAACGACGTCGGTTGGGGCACGGCCTGCTCCTGCCAGGCCCAGGCGCGCGACTCCAGCGTCAACGCGGTGACATTGTAGAACTCCGGCAGCTCCAGGAAAGAAGTCCCCCAAACCGGCGGGTCCACGTCCACGCGCTGCGAGAAGTCCCAAGCGGCACGCGCCATCACCAGGAAATGGTCGTGGCCCGAATTCCTCTCCCAGATCCAGGGCTCATCGACGCGGGACAGGAAATCGAACAGATCCCGACCGTGCGAGGCGCTGAAGTTCTGCTCGGGGCCGTAGAGGTAGCGGAGGGCGTCGATGCCGGCATAATAGGGGAGGAAGATGGCGTCAGCGGAGTCAGGGTCTGGCGTGAGGCACGGGTACTCGAGGATCCGGCGGTGGAAGACAAGCTCGAGCATGTTAGGCTCGGATCTGTACCAGGAGTTGGAGCGGTTGTGAGTCTTTTGGCCGAGGCCATGGTTGGCGAGGTAGGGGCAGAAATCGTCGAAGAGAGGGTAGTAGGCGGAGCAGTTGGTGAGGAGGTCGAGGTTGAATCGGGTCGGAAGTTTCCGGATATAGATCCGACGGTTCGCGCAGTCGGATTCGGAGGCCAGGTTCGGGTCGCGGGCGGCGGCGGATAGGAGGATCAGAGAGACGGTGGCGAGGAATATCGGAAGATTGTTGTTTTCCATCGGGGGATTCAGAGGGGGGGATTAGGGCACGGCCTGATTTGATGATTGGTTGTTCAATTGCAGGTTTTCCGATTCGAAACCTGATCGGATGATCATCGGAAGAAATTGAATGGGAGAGCGTGGGTTACTGGGAAATTAGGACAAATTCCGGTGAGTGGATCAGCTCTCTGTCTCGTTCCACTGCCGGTAGTCTCGCGAGGCAGAGTTGAAGGAGATGAACAGATAGATGTGATGTGACTTGTGAGTGAGATACTGAGATTAGGGAGAGTGAGGAAGATGAGATATTTTTCTTAAACGGGAATTTATATATTTTTATTAAAAACGGGAATTGAATTAGAAATGAGTTTTTTTTTTAAGAGAAAGCAATTAGAACTAGGGTCCGTTTGGTAATGCATGTAGCTTTTCGGAGCTTTTGGTTTTAATAAATTATAGTTTTAAATAAGTTAAATATAAGATTTTAATTTAATTAGCTTTTGAAATTGGATTTTCAACATCTACTAACCGCAAGATTTTCAGAATTCTATTCATTTTCTCCTATCTGATCAGCTAGTTTGTATCAGCTACTCTATCAGCTGGGTTACCAAACACCTTACTAGCTTATGAAAACTCCAATTTAATATATATTTAACACACTTAATCCATCAGCTTCAGCTGCCCCATCAGCTCCGTGTTACCAAACTGACCCCTAGATAACGAACAACAGCCGCAACCCATCCTAGAGCGTTCTTGCGAATGAGAATTTGCAATTCTTGATCATTCTCTAAACATCCATCGATACTCCTTGGACATACATCCATTTTATTTTTGTTTTCCATGGCATACGTATGTGCATATATTGTAGCTAGTTCTACAGGATTTGCTCCTTCGGAGTTCTGTGAAGGAGCAAATTATGATGTCTTGGTTTAGTTTCTTTATTTGTAGAAGATCGGTAAAGGTTAAATGACAGCTGACACATAGGTGTATGCAGTAAGCCAAAAAGGTTTGAATATGACTCCATGATTCTTCAGCAAACAGCAAAGCATTGTTCAGATTGAAGTTAAATTTGGTGATGAGATCAAAATATTGGAGTATTGCAACACTGCATACACACAGATGGATGAGTTGGGCATTTATTGAGGGAAAACGCGATAGTTAAGACATCGGCTTTTGATGCATATATGAAGTCAAATCTAAACTAACATCTGTTGAAATTGTTGAATTCTTCCAATGTGTATGATATTCAATTCAAATCTGAGATGATCCATTTTGTGTATAGGACTGATTCAAAGAGGCTGAGTTTAATCACAGATGAAGGGCTTTTACAAACAGTATAGGAGTAGAAAACTTTAACTTCAGGAGGATAAAATCTGAGTTATTTGGGGATTAACCCATTTGATACCTTCCAAGACCTGTCATGTTTAAGCTATATGACAATAAGACCAGAGCGAACAAAACCCAAAAAACAAGGGTACCATACAAACTTTCAAACAAGTTTTATCCAGTGGGAAGAAAATGTAACGACCGTACCAGGCGGAAGAGCAGATAAGGTTGTGTCACTCAGAGGTTCAAGATCAGCATATCCTGCAAATCATAGACAGCCTCCAAAATAGCAAACTTATACTAGGCATGGTTGAACGTCATGACGGGCAAAATAAAAACACAAAGGATCTTCTTATCTTTTCATTTCTAGTAATAGAACAAGAAACTGCCGCCAAATTGGTGGGATAATGAAACACACTAGTCTGAACACAAGTTGAGCAAAAGGGTACCAAAACTGTATATGCATCTTGTATAACAAGTCTAAAGAGAATGAGATAAAGTAAAAGACGTTGCTAACAGCGTTTGTTGATCTAGTAAAGGGGAAGGGGGCTTTCCAATGCTTTAGAAGAAAAGTATTCTGAAATGTAGACACTGAATCTATTTCTTCTTCTTTCCCCCCTTGCCAGATTTAGTGGGTGCACTTGTGGAGGCAGATGGAGCTTCCTGCTTCTTGACTCTTAGATGGTGTCGAGGTACCATTTCTGCTACACGCATCATTAGCTGTTTTCCTGGTAGATCATCAAACAGAAAGTAAAGATCATGACAGCACAAAAAGGGGCAAAATACTATACAGGATTATTCAATCGCTAGCTTCCACTTCTTCTGAGTGGACACAACAGGAATTGCCAACAGCCGGGTGTAGAGTGTGTTTGGATTGCCACACATTTTAATTATAATGTATGATGTTTTACTATAATGACAATTTTCTAAAAAGTGATGTTCGGATGCAGCTTGAGTTAATGCATTTTACCAGAAATACATTAACTCAATTATGAAACTACGTGAAAATACATTCTCTAATTTAAAGCATAAAAATGTGTAATTACATTATAATGCATGTGAACCGATTGGACCCTTAGACATAAAATGCTACTTGGAAAGAGGAAAGATCCAAGGGATGAGGACTCGAAACCAGAACACAGTTAAACTAACTTCATCTAACCGAAAACAAAGTTATGAGTGTAGCTGGAGCAAGAGCTTCAGCAATGATCAAATTTTTATTCTTCCTGTCAGCAATGTCACATCTATACACTTGTATGCAAGCCAGAATTAGTATATGCATTATGATTTACGAATAAGAAAATATTGCTAAAAAGAGTGCATAATAGTTTGATATGCTTTATTGGTGGTGGTTCCTTGAGATGAAAGAGTTTCTTCAAATTATATTCACATGAAAAAATGCAACTTGTAAAAATTTAATATAAACTGAGTTCCTAAGCAATATTAGAACATCATTCCAATTGTAATCAAGTCAAAAGCGTATCAAATGAAAACAAGAAAAGTATTCTTACTTGAAGAAATAGCAGGGTTACATGGAGTTCCATCCTCTTGTTTCAGCATCACCCTCACTCTCCCTCTTTGCATAAAGTCGCGTGGATACGCTTTATCGGCCTAAACAGAAACAAGCCGAAATATCATCAATCGACCATGCCCATCACATAAGGAACGGGGGCATAGAAATGAAATTGTATGGAAGAATTGCTAGAAGAACAAACCTCGATTGCGTAATTTAATCCAAGGTGTTTACAGCAATCACCGATTTCCACACAGTTAGGGTTCTCACATGCTTTCTCAATGCTAATACGACGTCCTTCAGCTACTGTTTTCTTCGAATTAATGTATACAGGGTAAAAAATAATCCACTTCTTTATGTTAGGCAGTTCACCATTCATTGTTTCCACTTCCACCTATAAACTGTAAAATCGCGAAGTATAATGATAAGAACACCAAATTTCCACAGATCCTCAATCCATTAACAAAGAAGTCAAAATATTTTCCCAAATTCTAAGGGGTCGTTTGGTATTGATATCTTGATATCGATATCTGCTGATATCTTGATATCCTTGTTTGGTATTTATAACTGATATCTGATATCTGCTATTTGGAATGAAATTTCAGGATACTAGGTACAAACAAAGTGTTCAACCATAACATACAAAGGAAGGGTTCAACCATGACATACAAACAAAGGTTCACAAGAAAATCAAAATAACACAATAACACACAAATTTCAGCACAGCTAACAAATTCATCACAACTGAACAAAATAAATCTCAAACAAATCAAGAGAAATAGAAACAAATTCGCATAACCAAAAATAAATAAAAATCAGACTACAGATTTCGATTATACAAGGCACACAAAGTTCAGATTGTACAAACCCTAATCTACAAACCCTAATTTCAATTGTATAGGCAAAGAACAACACAACAAACCCTATATCAACAAGCCAAAAACCGCCCAAAATAATGCACAGACCCTAATATACAAATTGCACATCCCTAGCCCTAGAGTTCGAAATTGAGATTGCCCATAGACTCCAACAAGCCAAAGTCAAGAAAGAGGAGAGAAGAAGGAGAGAAGAGAAAACGAGATCAGAGAGAGCGTACCTGCGCGTAGAGAGAGCGAGCGAACAAAGCGAAAGAAGAGAGAGCTTGATGTCAACTGATACGGCCCAAATTATCAGTATATCAATTTGGGCCTTCTCTAGTTAAAACATGTTATTTGGTTAAAACAGTTAAAAAAATAGGTAAAGTAGAAGTTTATTTTTTAATTAGGTAAAATGAGTGTATGTAAGCCTAAAAATAGATAAAAAAAATTGTTTAAAAAAAACAAGTTAAAAATTAAGCCAGAAAATGGATATTATTTTGGTGTTTATTTTGCAAAAGTATTGTTTCACCCCTTTCCTTTTATCTTATTTGGTATGAAAGTACCACAATACCCCTACAAATAAACTCCACTTTTTCCAAATAAAATGTTTTTCGCCCCATATGGAGATTATCTTTTTGTTTAAATTTTTAACTACTTTTACCAACAGTTTATATTATAATTTTAGTCAATTTATTAACCTCGTTTCATTAAATGTAACTTAAAGAAAGTAGGGAAATTTAAAGAAAACTACCCGCTAAATATAATATTTTACACTTAACCACCCGTTAAATAAAAAATTATAGAAAACCACCCATTAAATGGGTTTTGTTTTCAAATCAACACCCGTTGTCTATTTCTATTAGGTATTTGTCAAATATATATGATACAACAATATTTTAAGTTTTATATTTAACTTAAAATCTCAAAATACATTTAAAAATATATTTGAATAAATTTTTAAAAAATATATTTTTTAAAACTTGATGTATATATGAACAAATTTGTTATATTTTATTCCTAAAATAGAACAAATATTTTAAGTTTATAAGTCATTATCATTGTTTAAATTTAATAATATTTTTTATACTAATAATTAATTTCTCATTTTCTTTCATATTTGTAAACACCTACTCTATATACTAAAAATGAAAAAAAAATATCTAAATATTTTTAAAAAAATATTTTTCTAGGCACAAAAGTATTTTTTATCAAATGTATCTTTATTAAAGTTTGTTTGACTTTTTAAATAAAATTAAATAATATTTTCCATATTTAGAACCTCCGCCCTCTAAATAAATTTAAAAATTGTACACACTTTTGCCCCTAATATATTAATATAAGTTTTTACCCCTACAATAAATATAATTTAAATATATTCAAGTTTAAACTTTAAATTTTAAGTATAAAATATTAAAATATACTGTATTTAATGGAATTCTAATGGAAATATGTGGTGGTGGGTGGTGATTTGAAAACAAAACCCATTTAACGGGTGGTTTTATTTAATTTTCTTTTTAGCGGATGGTTAAGACTTAAGTGTAAAAGAGTATATTTAACGGGTTGTTTTCCGTAAATTTCCCAAGAAAGTATAATAATGGGCAGCAATTTAAAATTCTTAACAACAACGGAGATGAATTTGTAAATTCGGAACATTTACGGACAACTGAAGCCTATATATTTGAGCGCCATTGCCATTTGCGATGTTCGATCGTTCGTTGGCGAATTTGGCGGTGTTCGATCGGCGTAAGCTATACAGCCAAGATCTTCATTGTGGAAGAAACTCATCTAATCAAGATCCTCCATCAATCCCTCTCCCAAGATGATGAAAGCCAAAGGTAACCCTCTGTCTGTGCTTCGTCTCTGAAGCTCCAATCGACCCTTCAATGGCGTCGTCTTTCTAATCTCTCTTTCTCTAATCGCAGCACTGTTTAACCGCAAGAAGAGCAATCGGCCTTTCAAGGAGTACCACGCGGAGTGGGTGGAAACCCTAAATTCGACTCTTCTTCCCCTCATCTCCCACTCTCTCTCCTCCTCCACCGACGCCGAGCTCCTCTCCGACCACGTCTCGCTCCTCTCCGATCACTTCCAGTCCTACTACGCCGCCCTCGACCTCGCCACCGTCGACGACGTCTCCCAGGTCCTCTACCCCGACTGGCGTACGCCTCTCGAGGCTCCCTTCCTATTCCTCGGCGACTTCCACCCAAAGATCTTCACCAATCTCCTCCGATCCTTTCTTGAATCCGACCAAGACAACGATTCATCCTCCGAGATCTTGGATTTCAACCGCCGCGCCTGGAGTAACCACAGCGAAGCCCTAACCGGCCGGATCGAGCAGATAGAGTGCGGACTGAGGCTTATGGTCCCGTCCATGGTGTCCCGTGCGAGGGACGCGCAGTCAGGGCTCGTCGACAAGGTCGCCGCCGGGTGGTGTTCCGCGCAGTGCCGGCGCCGGCGGAGCAAGGCGGGGGAGGGAGAGGCGGCGGGGAAGAAAGATACGGAGGTCGGGAAGAAGGTGACGGAGGCCGTCAATGAGTTGACCTGCATCGTTCTGGACGCGAATAGGCTGAGGAGGAGCCTGATTGCCGAGATTTTGGGAGCCATTGATGTGCATCAAGGTGCTCTGTTTCTTCAAGCCCTCGCCCAATTTGTTGTTGGGTTTAGGGACCCTGCTTTGCTCTCTGAATTCAAGAGGTGTAAGATCCCCCTCAGATGAACATCAATTTCATCTTCAATTTGGGAAGAAGATCACAACCTTCGTCAAATTTTGATGCTCGGATTCCATTGTTTTTAGGGTTTGCTGAGAAGATGATGATCTGCATTCATGTGTTGAGCTTGTTAAATCCTGTATGAATCAATGAGCTATTGCATCTTGTGAATTTACCACTCAGTTTTTGCATATCTTTGAGATCCATTTCAACACTGTCATATACGAACACGATCTCGGTGATGAATTGAATTGAATGCCGATGAACTATGAAGGTACATTTGATCAACTGAAATTATCTCTGTAATGACTGCAACAAATAAATAAAATATAAATTTTAAAAATATTCCCATGTTTATCCACACCGATTGAGTAGACCGAAAATATAGATTTGATAATTCAAAATTATAAATACTCCCAATCAACTCCTCCTACCGTCCATCACTCTCCCACACACTCTACTCTCTGCGTGATTACTGAAGATGTCAGTTTCCTCGTCTTCTCCGCCTTCGTCTCTCTCTTCTTCGCTGCTTCATCTTCAGGTAAATCTCTCTATTTTCCTTCCGTTCCGATCAACTCTCGCGATTTCTAAGCTTACATCCGCTGTATCTTTGATGGAATCAGGTTCGGAAGCTTAGATTCATAGCTCCATCTCCTTCTCGTTTCTCCTTCACCGCTCCCCGTTCGTTCCCTCAAATCCGAGCTTCCGCTAACCACTCCGCCTCCTCTTCTGCTCAGCTTGGTACGCTTCTGTCTCTACCTTTCTGTTCATGTCCCGATCCGCAACATCGTTTTCAGACGATCTGTTTATACTCCGATTCTTGCCAATTGTTTCTGTTGAAGGTCTTGGAACGGAGTTGGACGCTGTTTCTAGCTTCAGTGAGATCGTTCCGGATACTGTCATCTTCGATGATTTCGAAAAGTAGGTCTATTTGACATTTCTCTAAGCTGAGATCTGTATAGTGATTTGATTACTTTCCAAATAGTTTCTGTTATCTTCGGATCATGGAGTTGTTCTTATCCAATTGTTATTTGGAATGCTTAGGTTTCCGCTAACTGCAGCTACTGTGAGCTCTTCTCTCTTGCTGGGAATATGTGGCCTCCCTGATACTGTTTTTAGGGTAAATTTAGCTGAAATTTTGGATCAAGCAGTAGTTGTTAAAATTAGTACATTTGGCGGTGATGATTGATTAAGCTTTCAGTGAATTTTGGTATAGAGTGCAGTGGACACTGCATTGGCTGATAGAGTGTGTGCTGGACTTGAGAATACCAATTCCCGATTGTCATGTTTCGCCAATAAGGTTTGTGTTTACTCAATGTTTCTTTAAAAAGAACAGTCTAGAGGACCAGGGGTTATGTTGATTGAGATTTTAATTTTGTTCATTTTTTTTGCAAGGAGATGAGGTTGGTTATAGATTTCAGATTTGTGGTTTAACTTTGGAACAGGCCCTTGTAAATGTTGGAGCTGATTTAGCGAAGCTAGTACCAGGCAGAGTTTCCACTGAGGTGGATGCACGACTTGCCTATGATACTGATGGCATAATACGCAAGGTACTTGTGCCTTCTATGTTAGAACTAGTTGGTTAATATGTTTTTAAACATTGCTTTGGTTTGTCTATTCTCAAGTAATTGCAGTAATAATCTGTTTTGCATGAATTTTTACCTTTCTTCTAACATAAAACAAATAGTTATATGCTTCCTATAATTTTTTACTGTATGCTTCACATGTTTGATGAGGCTGCTATATGCAGATCTCTTTCTTTCTTCTTTTTTGATTTAATGATCATTGTTTTTTTGGTTTCTCCTCTTCAAGTTACTGATAATATTTCTTGTTTGCTAAGTTGAATTCCATGTCTAATCTGTTACACTTGTTTGCTAATCCAAATGTTTATGGCTTTTAAATGCCAATACTATTTTCTCAGGTGCATTACTTGTTAAAGTTGTACAAAGGAATTGAGGTCCCTCCTGAGCGATTATTGTTTAAGATTCCTTCGACATGGCAGGTTTAAGATAAAACATTCTCATTTCACTTTCATATCCCCTTTACTCTTCTTTGTAATATGATGTCTTTGGTCCATATCCATCTTTAACCTAATAGCAATCAGTGTCTTTGTTAAGGGAATCGAGGCCTGTAGAGTGCTGGAATCTGAGGGCATACAGACACACTTGACATTCGTTTACAGGCATGTTTATCTGCAGTCATGGTCTCTCCTAGTCAAAGTTGTGATGGTCTCCCAATCTTTAGAAATTAACAATTGTAGAGTATCTGCGAAAAACAAAACATGGAAAGCATTTTCTCCTCCATAAGTTACTTTGCTTTTAGTTATTTAACATTTTTACTTGTTGGAAAGCTGCATGTATGTCTGTTCCGTCTCTTTTCAAAATCATCTTGATGCAAAGGATCAGATAAATTTTTGGTTATCATAAACTGATTATACTTAAGTACTTTGGCAGCCATTTATTCTGCATGACTAAGTGACTATTGATTTATTGCTCATGCTTTAGCTTTCCTCAAGCTGCTGCAGCAGCCCAAGCCGGTGCCTCTGTTATTCAAATATTTGTGGGTCGCATGAGGGTAATTATCTACCAAATCTGTAAGTTCTTCGTGTAAGTTTTATCATTGTGACACTAGTTTTTATGAATCAGGATTGGGCTCGCAATCATTCTGGTGATCCTGAGATTGAGGCTGCTTTAAGGAAAGGGGAAGATCCTGGATTGGCACTGGTGGGTAATACATTTTAAAAATGTCCAAATACTGTTGGTTAATACATTTTATAGATCGAGGCTACTTAGTAGCAGCATGTGGCCCCTTCCTCTTACCTTTTTTAGCTGTAGTGTCTTCTCTTCATTCCTAGTTAATATTTAAACACCGTTCCACACGTGAATTTCAATCCTTCCCGAAATAAGTGAGATGTTGATGATGATGGTTGATTCAAACTAGATATTGATCGTTCAACATATGATTCAACAGCCCAAGCCGGTGCCTCTTTGCAAACAGTGGGATTCCCCTTGTATCTCCACTGCTATACCAAAATTCCATTCTAAAATAGACTAGCCATTTATCTCTTTGCAGCCGTTTATTGATAGTGAGGCTTGAATAAAAGATCTTACTGTGCTTTAACAGTTTTCTGTTGCATAGAGTTTCTGATAGTCTCTGGAAATATTATGGGTATGAAGTGATTTTGTTTTTGCTTCAATTTGAACAACTCGTGGCAGGTTTCAAAGGCTTACAATTACATTCATAAATATGGTTATAAATCCAAGCTGATGGCTGCAGCAGTTCGAAACAAGCAGGATTTGTTCAGTTTGCTGGGGTAGTCAACTGTTGTATATCTACTTAAACATTACCGTTTACATTGCCAGCATGTTTGACTGTTTAAGTACTTTATGTTTATATTTGACCGTAAGACTGTTTTCTTTGATGCTTCACTCAGGGTTGACTATATCATTGCACCCCTGAAGATATTGCAGTCTCTCAAAGAATCCAGTACCTCACATGATGAGAAGTATGCATATTTAAGGAGATTGTCTCCTGAATCTGCAGCTGTCTATGAGTTTACGGAGAAAGAGGTCTGCTTTCTATTCGCATTTCTCTTATCTCTCTCTAGACACTGCCATATAGTGTTGGTAAAATTCTTTGTTATAATTGAATTTTACCTTGACCAGGTTAAAATAAGATATTGAATTGATGTAGCAGCTAAACAGTAGAAACCCTACAAAAATAAACCTAAATAAGTTGGCAGTTGAACGTGGAGAAAATGTTTAGGAGATAGCTCAGTAAAAGTGATGTCTAGTTCTGCAACCAAAAAAGAAAATAAAAAGGAACTGCCTTGTTGTGATAGTGATGGCTGTTCAACTTGAAATTTGGTTGGTTTGTTTTTGTGCGTAATTCCCATTTTTTCATCCTTTTTTAGCACTAATGTAGCATTGTGTGTTACATTGCATGATACATTAAATCACAACTGTTTATCTTTTCAAGTTCAGCAATCAAACAAGCAGCATAAATTATTTGATTGGTGCTTGGGAAACACACCTAATTGAAACTTTGCATAGCTCACCGAAATTTTCATGCATTGCCTCCATTTGTTGCATTGATGAACTTAAAAGGGATGTTTGTCTCTCAGCTTGTTAAGTGGGACCAGCAAAGCTTGGCGTCTGCAATGGGGCCTGCGGCTATGGAACTCCTGGCAGCTGGACTGGACGGATATGTGAACCAGGCAAAGCAAGTGGAAGAGCTGTTCGGAAAAATTTGGCCGCCTCCAAATGTGTAGGAACCCTGAAAGTACCGAAATCTTACCGTCAAAAGAGTCTTAAGCAATAATAGCAGCATGTGTTCCTTCTTCACCGCTTGTCATGTTCAGTTGTTCACCTTCCACATATTCTGTTGAATCCTACATTTGAAAAGTAATTAGATGTAATCACTTTCGACTTTTGGTGCATTAAATTCCCTTGTGATTGGGTTAACTTGAAAGCACCTGCCCATGTTTGTTTCAGTGACTTCAACTGATGGACTCTCTGATGTTCGTGAGAAAGTGTTTATTGTAATTGAACTCTGGCTGTTTCAATGTGGAGATTTAGGACTTGTAAAACCCACTTTTACCAATCTATCTCCTAAACACTTGCTCCACACAACAGTTCTGGGATTTGCTCTTGTGGCTGCTGGCATCCTCGTGTTCTTTTTACCTGTATATTTTCCCAGAGATCATCAGTAATCTTTAGTGGTTCAATCTAATATTACACGGTAGAAACAACGGCTAATGCACTAGCAACAAAGTCGAGGAAGACTATGAAAAATAAATCAATACAAATTAATTTTGATGGTAGCCACATTCTTTTGGGAACGCTTATACAAGGTTTCATCATACGGTACCATCGGGGGTGATCCGCTCAACTTGGGCTGAAGAGTGCTCTAGAGTCGAAAGCAATGACTCTCAAGCTCAACCTTCTGAAGGTGTTGAAATTGGGCCTTGCCCATGTTCTGATTGAGGGGGACAAGTTGATAGTGATCAACGCTTTACTAACAATATCCTTTAAAGATTGAGATTTTTATCTCTGACATCCTCCTCTTGCTTTAGCATTTCGAGGTTATTGGAATCACTCCTATAACCTATCTTTAGGGAGATCAACATACATGCAGACCGTATTGCCTGCATCTTCTAGGCTGCTCCCATGACGTCGCCTATTCATGATAGAGATCTTTGCATTTGCATCCGAAATGATGGTTTAGTCGGACATAACCACATCCAAATCATTAAATTTATATTAAAAAAAATCAAATACAAATGAAAGAGGATGAAAGATATTATTGTAATCAAATCCCTGAATTTTGGGAATTTTTTTGGGCTGTTTAAATTAATTGGGCCAAGTTTTGGTTTTTTTGGGCTGTTATATTGGGTAAATAATGGGCCTGTTATCTAAATTAGCAAACCATTGTCCTCTACTCCTCTTGTTCTCTGTAAGTGGTTTTAGCGTTCTTCAATTGTTCTCTGTAAGTCGTTTTTATTCCTTTGGAATCATCGATCTGGTTCGAGCTTCCGAACGATTTCGGTTCCAAGTTCCCGGATCGGAACACTATAAGGCGTACCACGAATCCAACTTCAGTGCTTAAACTGCTTGGTTGCAGGTTTAGGCACAAAGCTCAATCCAAATGGCGAATCAAGGCGCCAAGAAACGCAAGGAAGAAAATTCTCGGCATATATCAAAGCTTTTCAAGCTCATCATCGCCTGCAATGTACGTACTGCTTGTCGCCTAATGTTTATAGATGTGAATTTTGTTCTTCGCAGTCTAATTTGTGGCGTTTGTGTAAAAAGCATTTAATGGAAGTGAAATGAATTTCCATGAAACCTAGCGAGTTAGGTGCAAAATCCAAAAGAACAACTCTACTACCATTTTTTTGTTAGTCTTTGTAAATCCAAAAATTAACTTGAAAATTATCTTGGTTTTCCATTAGTGCAAGTTGTAATGATTCCAGAAAGTTTATGCGATGATAGTGTGATCATTCATCTGCAGTCTGCACAATGTCCATTTATTGATTTGTTTGGTAACTTAAATTGAAACACAATTCTTATTGCTTTATCTGTGCAATTTCTATTTAGTGATTCGTTTTGTGTGATAACTTGGATTGAAACACAATTGTTATTGCTTTTTTCTCGGTTTTCCTCCTTGTTTTGGGATAAATTTCAATGTTTTGAATTTGAATGGTGTCTTTATGGATAATGCTTTTGTTTGCCAGGTTATCCATGTCTTGACTAGGATCATTCATCTGTTCTGTGCAATGCCTATTTAGTGATTTGTGTGGTAACTTATACTGAAACACAATTGTTATGCATGTGCTTCCTGAGTCCTGAAGTTCGTGCAATGTGGTTTAGATTGTGTGCCATATTTTTGAGAAATCTGTTGACATTTGCTTCTTTTTTTTTCTTTTTTTAATCAGTATTCATCTGCATTTTGGCCTACATTTCAATAGTTTGAATGGTGTCTTTATGGATGATGATTGGCAGGTTATCTATGTCTTGGTTAGGATGATTATTTTCTATTCTTCCTTCACATGGAAGCACTGGATTGGGCTTATGCTGACATCTTTGGCCTATGCCTTTCCGTATCAACAACTTTCTAAAATGGCAACGCCATCTTATGACAGTAACGGAGAACTTCTAGATGGTGGATTTGATATGAGCACAGGAGGAATCTGCGGGTATGTGATTCTTAGCTACTTTATTGCCTCTGAATCTCTGATTGCTTCGATTCATGGCTAAGCAACTAGTATGATAATTGTGGCTTTGTAGGTACATGCATGATGTAATCTACATTACGAGCTTCGTGCAAATAGCCTCCATCCTCTCTGAAAAGTTTTGGTATACCTATCTAGTGGTAAGCCCATTGCTTTGATCTGCTTGGTAAATTTTTGCATATGCACCATTATAATCAAAATGATTTGGTGATTTTGTACCCTTTCGAGGGCCAAGTGAACAATTAAATCTTCTTTAATGTGACCAACATATACTGTTGAACAATAGAATGAGCTGGGTGGTGATGATACGTAGTATATTGACAAGTTCCCTATTCCTGTGTCACCTCAAAAAGAAAAAAATGTCATTTGCTCACTTTTGCAGTAAACATTGGGCCTATGAAGGGAAACACATTTCCCATATGTCCATATGATCTGGTGCCATGATGTTGGCCTCGAACATTGTGTTTTTGGTTGCATGAATTGATCTTTCAGCCCCTTGAACTTCACTGTAACTCACAACATGAATTCAAAGTATTTTATGATTTTATCTCGTTTCAACCTGCCATAACACTAAAAGCTTCTGGACTATTACTGTCTATTGAGGTATTAGAACGAGTGATCATTCTTTTTGAGATCAAAACTCATTTAGTTCCTCTAGGCACGACCAAATATGGCATTGCGTGTGGACTTAGCTAAGAAAAAATGTGGGCTTGCTGGCAAAATTGCCATATTCTGATCATGCTGTGTGATTGGCTACAGTTGCCATGTTAAACTGTATTTATAATCAGATGGTTTGGTCATTGGTGTGTTTTGCTCTAACTTGGCGATATTTTAATTCTAGATCCCAGGCTTTGCAATATATCAAGCTTCTGGATTCATAAAAGGATTCCTGTCACAAGGGTCAGAGGTAACTTTTCTATTCAATGGCTGCCTGGCAGATTTAAGTTAACGGTGTACTACTGGGAACTATCCGCTGGTTCTGATTCCTGCATTGTGGTTCTTGAATGTATTTTTGGTTTGAAGAGCTTCATTATTAAGGCTTGATTTTATTTTATTTTTTCATGTGATGATTGTGTTTATAGGGAATGGAGGAGGATGAGAAATCACGTAAGAAAAGGGAAAAGCTTGAAAAGAAGGCATCAAGAGGCAAATTCATTAAAACACGAACCAGATGAATTGGCTCACTTAGCTCAGTGTAGCAGACCAGCTAGCCGATTTGCAGCAGGTATCAGCAAGAATCATATTCAAAAAGCGGTTACACGACGAAGAGAGAGAAATTGAGATTTCATGCTAAAGTCGGGGAAGGAGGGTGTTTGAACTTGTAATTTCACCACCCATCACTACACAATAGAACTTAGATGGTTTGGACTTTGGACAATTGGACACGTTCATGTTGTAGCGTTTGTTATACTTTTGCTTCAAAATCTAACTTAATTTCTAAATTTAAGTTCTTTGATTGACTTCTCTTCCTTGCTGCTTTCGCTATGTCTCGATGTTTTTTCTGTCCACGGTTCTCTTCTGTGTAATGGTTTCTGGTTGCAAAAGCTTTCTTCTTTGAACTTGCTGTTTCGATCTATTATATATTTATATCATAGTGTAAATCTTTCTTCGGAAGTCAAGAGTGAATCCGAAAAGTGAAGCTTTTGCCTACTAGTTGCTTTTGAATCAGATCAAAACCTGCTAGTAAGATCTTTGTCTGAAGTTGTAAGGTTCTTTTCCTTCCATTGATTAAATCATTCCTTCAATCTTACTGTGCTTTAACGGTTTTCTATTGCTTAGATCTTCTGATGATCGTTTACAATATTATGGTTATGAAAGTGACTTTGTTTTTGCTTGAATTTGACCAACCTGTGGCAGGTTTCAAAGGCTTACAATCCCATTCATAAATATGGTTATGAATCCAAGCTGATGGCTGCAGCAGTTGGAAACAAACAGGATTTATTCAGTTTGCTGGTGTCATTTCAACTCTGTTTCTTGGTGCTGTAAGTTTTTTAGTTTTCAGCTATGGCTTTTGTTCATTATTTCTCCCAAACCCCAATAAGTGCTGGTAGTTTTTGCTTTTGGTATATTTAGTGTGTGTTTGAATTCCATTGCACCTTATCAAGACAAACAATTTGAATGGCATTCCAACACTTCAAATGAGTTCTACTTGTTAAACTGAAAATATTCAAGCAATTTTAAAAAAAAAAATGCATTGAAAAATACTTCAATCATGAAACTAAGATTAATTAGCCCCTGGTGTTTTTTGTTTTTTTTTTTTGCAGGTAAATATATGCATGTGGAAGCTTTTGAAATTATGTGGATTTGCATGTGGAAACAACCTATATTATCATGTCCTTACTTGACATAAATAATTCATGTAATGGGAGTAGAGTTTGTAACCCATACGATTGATTGTTTTTGTCCCTTTCTTGATCAATGAGATCTCATTGTCTTGTAGATTAGCTTAATTGTTTTGCATTTACATTGTTATGCTTTTTAATGTAATTGGAAACACTAGCTACTGTATTTTTGGAGGAATCTTATCATGGAAGGGGGGAAAGATTGGTTAATGGATCTTAATATATGATATATCAATTTACCCTACATTCTCACTTTATTAGATATTCTCACTTTATTATATATTTAATTGTCAATGCATTTAATTATTATTATGTATATCAATAAGCTAATCAAGATACATACATATATATATAACATCAACTAGTCCTATACCCGTGCCAATAACGCATAATATAATACTAAAGTAATGAATATCAGATAATACCAAAATTTTGATTAAAAAATACACATATTAGCTATTAGAAAAATGATAAAGTTAAGTGTATAATATTTAAATAATATATAATGTTAAATAATATACAATGTCGGATCTGTCATCCTTCCAAGCAATGTCGGATCTAAAAATGCAGTATTTTAGTTTTTCCAAGATAGAAACAGAAAAAGAATGAAACATAATATTCTGAAAGTTATGAGTTTCAACATGATGCATTTCTGTTTTGGGCTAATATGCAAGTTCATTTTCCAAATTTTATCTCAGTGCAGATGCAATTGAAGAAATTGTTGATGAGTCACTTGGAATGCTTTTTGGAGAACTCATAGACTCTCTCGGGCACGCTTTCTTTTAACTGTCATATCCTCTTATTTCTTTTAGCATTTCGTCAAACCCATTCTCTTTGATTTTGGATCATAAGGGAAAAACATCATCGATGAATAAACAACTTGATAAAACCAACTTTGTCCAATAATGTCCACTGATTTGCATTTTAATTTGCTAGTGAATGGTTGTCTACCTCACTTGTAAAGTTTTTCAATCAAGACATTGTGACGCTCAGGCCTTGTATGATTTACCCTGGACATGACTATAGAAATTAGTCTAACAATCATAACCTAGAAATAGTTTTAGCATTTCTGTTTGTATGGTTGTAGAGAAATAGGGTTGTACAGGAAAATACGACACAGTTGACACAACACGAAACTGCAACAAAACGATACGAAAACATATGAAATGATATAGATATGACACGATTATGACATGAAACGGTAATAAACGACAATAATCATAACGTGTTCGGATCAACATATTTTCTTGTCGGGTATCCGACATAACACAATGATTTTTTATTTTTTTAATATTAATATTATGTGATAATACAAATATAATAAATGTCTTAAGTTATCATAAAATACAGTTTGCCCAATTGTTGGGGCTTGGCTGCTTGATATGGGCATGAGGACAAGAGTTCGAATCCCGAATAGGCCGAGAGAAGGTGCAAAACGAGACCCAATAGGCCCACAACTAAAAACTATGGAATTGACAACCAATCAGCTTATGTAAATTTGTATAATTCACACTTTTATATGTCAAACTATGGAATTGACAACCAATCAACTTTTGTAAATTTGTATAATTCACACTTTTATACGCCACATTTAGGAGGGAAAAAAACAGGTTTTATAATTATTGTGTTGTGTCGTGTTATACGGGTATCCGACACGAAACCGTATCGTGTTTTCGTGTTAGATACCCGGTACTTATAGTGTCGTGTTCAGATCGGCCTTTTCATTGTTATCGATTTTGGGTATCCGACATAACGTGTTGTGTCGGATACCCGGTTATGCACAACCCTATAGAGAAATATCAGAGCAGAGTAGCAAGGTTATCGCAGAGCACTAACCAAGAAGTTTGTGATAGCTTTGGGAACCAAGTCCTCATTTTCATGACTATGTCAAAATAAGATGACATTAGCCACTTGATGGCTTCCATTTCAATGACCTCTGAGTCTGAGGTAGTTTCTAAAGACCTCAAAATTGTGGATGGCTAATGAAAACCAGAACATGTCAACTAATTTCAAAGCATTGAAATAAGTTTAGAAGTTTAATTGTAATTAGGAGCCCTAGAAATAAGGGGAGTGTGAGTGTGTGACACCTCATCTATTAAACTTCTCTAATGATGGTTAGATATAAAATATAGATTGTGATTGGCTAGAAGCCCTAGAAATAAGGAGAGTGTACGTGCCACCTTATCTATTAAGCTTCTCTAATAATAGTGTTAGATATAGAATTAAGAGCAAATAAAAAATAAACTGAAATAATGATTGAAGCTTAATTGTAATTGGCTAGGAGCTATAGAACAAATTACTATCAAATAAAATAAAAATATGTTTGATTCAATGTTTTGATTTGAACCAATATATTAGAAAATGTATAATATAGTAAGGAATAAATTATATACTAATTTAATGTTTTAAACTGAACCAAATGATTAGAAAATGATTAAATTTAAAAAAAAATATTTTAATTTGATTGATTGAAAACCATATAATTATGGTGGTGATGACACATCATAAAAAATGCTTCTCTTTTAATTGTTAGGTACAGATAGTTAGATATAGATAGATAGATAGATTAGAATTATATTATAATTTAATATTATAAATTGAACAAATTGATTAGAAAATGATTAAAAAAAATTTTAAAAATATATTTTTAGTTTAATTAGTTGAAAACCCTTTAATTATGGTGGTGATGACACATCATCAAAAATGCTTCTCTTTTAATAGTTAGATATATACTAATTTAATGTTTTAAGTTAAACCAATTTATTAGAAATTGATTAAAAATTTTAAAAATCTATTTTGATTTGATTGGTTGAAAACCCTCTAGTTAGGTGGTGATGACACATCATAAAAAATGCTTCTCTTTGAATAGTTAGATATATGATTAGAATGATTAAATTTTTTTAAAAAAATCTATTTTAATTTGATTGGTTGAGAACTCAATAATTATGGTGGTGGTGACACATCATAAAAAATGTTCTCTTTTAATAGTTAGATATATACTAATTTAATGTTTTAAATTGAACCAATTGATTTGAAAATGATTAAAAAATTAAAAACATCTATTTTAATTTAATTGGTTGAAAACCCTATAATTATGGTGGTGATGACATATCATCAAAAAATGCTTCTCTTTTAATAGTTAGATATAGATATAAAATAATATGCATAATTATATGGTTTAATCCTTAAGGTAAAGTATACCTTTTGAGGTAACCAGCAACTACTGTAAACATCACGGTCTTCCCCGCTCTTCAAATATGCAAAAGGTTTCCTCACGTTCTCGATAAAACCTTTTCATTCAGTCGATATATTCGTATATCCATTGCCATTTCTATTACTATATCACAAAAAAATAAATTTGCATCATTAGTCTCTATTATAAATCTTTATTGTACATGAGAGTTTCCTCTTATATCTTCCTGTGATATACGAATATGCATATTTTTAAGGTCATACTAACCAAGGCATACCCGTGCTACGCACGGAACGTACATATTAGTTTTGCTATTTTATAAGTTTATTTAGGAGCTTATTTTATATCATCTCATTGACTAAATTAAACAATATATGTGTAAAAATAATAAATCTTGATTTTATATACCTTTTAATTTGCTTTAAGTTATTTATTAAATCTTTATATTTTATGGGCTTTTTCTTCAAGAAGACACCTTATAAAATATTTTTTTAATAAAAAACACCTTTTAATTTTTTAAAAACAAAAATACCTTATATAATATAAGGTATTCGATTAATTGAAGCACCAACGTTTATTTTACAACTCTTAATTTAATTTCTTTTTTAGCTGGCCTTTGATTTTTTCATTGCTCATTTTTTAATAAATTAAAGACTAAAGCAATTTACCTTAATTATATCAATAAAAAAATGAAATTCAAAGCATTTTGTTGGCATATAAAATAAATTCATCGAAAAAGAGAGTATATACGTGTTGAGTATCGACCCACTCCAATATTTTTAAGTATAGATAAATAAGTAGACTCTAAAAATCAATAAAAGATTTTGAATTTTTCATTTCCTAGCTCCGTTGGTTTTTTTTATGAGCTCTAAACTTGTTCTTCTATTTTTTGTTTGGGTTTTTAACTTTTAAGAAATTTACGGAAGACTCGACCCCATACCCTTTTCATATATATATAAAGAGATTGAGTAGCCGATGAGCTTGTAACGGTGGTCATTGAATTTATGACAATCAATTCAATAAAATTATAGGTATTAATTAACTGTTTGTTTTCTCTTCCATTGTTTCATATCCCTTCAAAGTGTCCAAATTAGTGGCCACTGGAGTCTTGAGTTTAGCATGGATACTAATTTATATTAATGGTTGCAAGTAATTAACCCTAATTCATCCACGTATAATAATCCTCCATAATAATATATGACAAATGATATATTGTGATAATCATAATATATATTGGTACCAAAAGTAACATTTTTTTAATTAATTTTCACGACATTTTAATTAGGAGATTAGAAATACGGGTTATAAAAAAGTGACATAAAAAGGTAATAAATTATTATCCATGCTAAACTTGGATTAACTTATATGTTTTATTACTTATATAATTACATTTTAGAAATTGTTAGGCAAATTTTAAAATTAATTTATTAATTATGTTATAATCCATTAAGGATTCTAAAACTAACAAAATATATCGATAAAATAGACTTTTAATATTTAGTTTCAACAAAAAATCCATGAATTGGGATCATAAAGATGCTTTGATAGGTATAGATATAAAGATTAAGGATTGATTTATTTTTATATCAATATATGTTATTCAGATGATATGAATTTCATAAATATATTGGGGTTTAAAATGATGTGAATGAGATCACTATTGAGCATAGAATTTAGGAAAATATAATTATGTTTTCATAAGTTTGTAAGAATAATAAACCATTTATGAATACATTAATAAATGACTAAGTGATAACAATTATAGAATTATAATATCATTTTACCAAAAAAAATTATAACATCAATCTAAGGGAAAAGAAAAGGATTAAGAAATGAGAATGTCTTTAATGAGAGCCATTAAGAGACCTAGGACACAATTTTTATAGGTATATAGATACGTCGCTATGCTATGAATTTATTTGGTTCTGACCGTTGAAAGCATGCATGGAGGAAGAGGATTACGGATTACCCGCCAATTGTAAGATTGTAAAATTCCGAGAAACCTTGGTTGGGTTTTATAAAAGCGGGAGTCGAGATAAGTTTATTTTGTTTTGGTTATAATTAAAGTCGGAATTCATTTTTCTAATAAAAAAATTTCCAATGTATCATGTATGGGAGTTTCATCATCCCTTATATTTTGGTATTTGATTTGCCACGACTAATTTGAGACATGTTGGGAAATGTGAATGACAACAAAAAAAATCTTATATTGAATGTTGAGCATAACAAACCTTAGTATATAGAAACCGATGGACTACTCGTCTTATACATTGTCAACTAGTTCAGTACCTGCACCTTGTGCGATTTTGTAATATAATTATTAATGTGTTTAATATTTTAAAAAACACATAAAAAATTTGTAAATAACCTTAAACCCTAATATTCTTTCATTTTTCTAAATTTAGATAATTTTTTAATTAACATCTATTCAACTAATTAACTTATTTAAATTTATATCATTGAAAGAAAAAGAAGGAATCGTCTTATCGAAGTTGTAACCCTCACATCAAACTTTTCAGCACACAACCTATGGAATAAAGACGTAATAATTAAAATACAGTATAGTTTATATAAATAAAAGACAACAAAAAATATAAGAATATAAGCATTTTTACAATTGTTGATAACTTGCACAATAGTCTTTACTCCTTGCTAGTATAGTAGTATATATTATTGGAAACAACATATGAAAAGCTGATTTCTCAAATCTGAATAAATTTATACTTTATAGATAGTATAAAAGAAAACAAATTAAATAACATACTTTATAACCAATCAACACATTATAATTATTTCAAAAAGCTTACCAAGAAATTAAATCATAAACAAAGTCATAAATAACCTGCAATAACAACACCGAAAAGAACATTAACGATCTAAACTATATATAGTTCAAAATCTAAAAATCTATCCATAATTATATATGTATAAAATTAAAAAAAATATATCAATACCTTCAAGATAGGAAAATTTTATTTCTTTATCCGCAAAAAGCGATAGATCTTCCATAAAAAAATGTGATTATACTCTTCCAATATTATGCATATCTAAAAAAATTGGGGAAAATATATTAACAAAAATTGAATTTCATGAGTTGATAACATTTACAGAGCTAGGTATTATTTCAATTTACCCAAAACCTTTTATCTTCTAAAAATATGTTCATATCAATAAAGTTATTGATAAAGTTATTTAATTAGTATGACTATGTAATATATTGATAAAGTTATTATCTTCTAAAAATATTTTCGTATATTGCAAAAATACGTAAAATCTTATCTTATATAATACTCCGTAGTATTTAATATTGATTAATATCCTCTAAACATATATCCATATATAATGAAATTGGGTCAATGGAGAGCACTATATACTCCAGATATTTCTGGAATATAGCCCGGGCTGAAAAATTTTATGATCAATGAAGAGTTAGAGCACTATATACCCCGGATATTACTGGAATATAGCCCGGATATTATAGAAATATAGCCCGAGCGTATTTTTCAGCCCCTTTTCTCTAAGAATTTGCTGGGTTATATACCCCGGATGTTTTCTTCAAATGTCCGGGCTATAAAAGCTAACCTACTTTTCACCCCAACCAACCTGAAGCCCGGAGCTATATCTTGTCAGGTCCGGGGTATATGGCTAAAAACGCCCGGGGTATAATCCCTTTTTTGTACTAGTGCATACACCTACAATTAAAAAGAAGTCAATCTCCATGTGTCTCAGTCGACTTCTTCTTTGTTACGTAGTATATATATAATAGATATATAAATATAATAGATAGATAGATTAGTTAATATCTTCTAAAAAATATATATATATATATGTCTAATCAAATTGTGTCAAATTTTATCTTATGCATATATATATATATATATATATATATATTGATTAGATAGAGTTAGTATAAAATTTTATCTTATGCATATATTGATTATTTCAAAAATTTATGATTGGTTCATACGACTAATATCCATATCTAATGGAAATTAAATAGAGTTAGAATAAGTTTTTACTATATTATGCATATATAAATATATTGATTAGATAGAGTTAAAATATCATTTTATCTTATGCATATATTGATTATTTCAAAAAAATTTAATTGGTTCGTACAACTACAATTAAGGAAAAAATGTTATATTTCTCAACCGACTTATCCTTTATTATATATAATAGATAGATAGCAGACAGATAGATTGGTTTTGGTATGAAATCTCACTCGAGTTATATATAAACCAAACAAAGATCCATATGCTGAAAATATAAAAATATTCAAATCCTTGTCTTTCATAATTTATTCTACTCCATCCTGGAAAAAAAAATGAGTTAATTTACAAAAAATTCTTAGAAGGAAATTCAATTACCGTATATCTTAATTTGGAAAACCAGATCCCCATCTCTCTCAGTCGATCTCCATTACAAAGAACTAGTAAAACCATGCATTATTTCTGACATACCCCTTTCCATATAAATACCAACTCCCTCCATTGTTTCACTTTCACTCACCACCTCCATCAATCCCCCTTCATTCCACCTCTCTCAATACACGTCAAACCGATCCGATCCGACCCGACCCGACGCAACCCGAACCAAGAAACCGGGCCACAATGAGTGGGGACGAGAGGGAAGGCCTACCCACGCACTCGCACGCGCTGCTGGGGAGCACCACCGCGCAGCCGCGGAGCGACGACAACCGGCACGGAAGGCACCTCAAGGCGGCCTTCCTAGCCCTGTCGGGGCTCATGGTGGCCGCCGTCGTGTTGGCCCTAGTGAGCGTCAACAATGAGTACCAGGCCCCGCCCCGGTCCGAGGACCAGGTGGCGGCCCGCCCGCGCGTGGAGGTGGTGGAGGCGGCGTCGCGTGGGAAGGCGCAGGGGGTTTCCGAGAAGAGCAACACGCCGCGCCTCATGGCGTCGCGGCGAGGCGGCCGCTTCCCGTCTTACGACTGGAATGACCGGCAGCTCAGCTGGCAACGGACTGCTTTCCATTTTCAGCCCAGCCATAACTGGATGAACGGTAATTAATATCAATATTCTCATTCATGCATATATAAATATATTATGTATGTATGTAACTATATATTATATATTTTTATTTATATATATGCTCGATCCATTGGATATCTATATATCTATATAATTAAATCATTGTGTGATCTTCGATTTTTTTGCAGTCGGATTTCGATCTTGAAACCCTAGGGTAACATATATAGGATGATTTGAGAATTTAGACAATAGGACGTTGGATTTCAGTTATTTAAAAGGGATAATTTTGGATTCTAATTATAGGGGAAATTGAATAATCTATGTTGGGTAAAGAGTTTTAATTTATTTAGTTCTATAACTAATCATAATTTTTTTTTTTTTATCAAGATTGCATTGATTTTGGATCTAAATCTTGCTAAAATTTCAATCATGTTGGTGTTTGATGCTGGATTTAAACTAGTGTGTATAGGCTTTGATTTACATTCATAAAAGACAAAGTTGCTCTTTATATATATATACAAAAATTATTCACAGGGAGCCAAAAAATTTATGTATATATCTTAATTTGTTTCATTTTTTTATTATTTAATTAATATATATTGTCCTTTATAATTTGTCATCTGTATTGTTTTAATAGATTATCCATTTATTTAATGTAGATATTATGTACATGAACACTTACAATCTACATTGTATCTTCTTTGTGATTTGCTCTCTGGATCTCCTTCAATTGGACTGTGGTCTCACTTTGGATGTGGTTTTCAATTCATCGATCAGATCCCAACGGTAATTTTATTATTTAACCCTTCAATATGCCTTGCTAATTTTAGTTTCAATCAATATCGAAAATTTGAAATAGAATTTTGTTTGTGATTGGAGAAAAACAAATTATAGTTAAAAATAACTGTTTCTTCGTCATAACAATACAAAAACTTTATGTTAAACGGTCGCTTGACCTATTATAAGGTTGTGCAGAGAAATTCGTTATATGTTTTAAGAAAATAGAATCTTTTCTATGGTTGGAAAAAAAAAATTATCGTTAAATATAACGATTTCTCCGTCGCATCATAACAAATTGTGTAGAGAAAATCGTTACATCAATTCAAGCAATAGTTTTACTATATATGCACGGATGCAGGTCCGTTGCTATACAAGGGATACTATCACTTTTTCTACCAATACAACCCAAACGGCGCCGTTTGGGGCGACATAGTGTGGGGCCACGCCGTATCCAAGGACCTGATCCAATGGACCCACCTCCCGATCGCCATGGTGGCGGATAACTGGTACGACAGCAACGGCGTGTGGACGGGATCCGCCACCATCCTCCCCGACGGCGACATCGTGATGCTATACACCGGCTCCACCAACGCCTCCGTGCAGGTGCAGTGCCTCGCCTACCCGTCCGACCTATCCGACCCGTATCTCACCTCGTGGGTCAAGTACCCGGGCAACCCGATCCTCGTCCCTCCGCCGGGCATCCACTTCAAGGACTTCCGTGACCCCACCACTGCCTGGCTCGCCTCCGATGGCAAGTGGCGCATCACCATCGGATCCAAGCTGAACCGCACTGGCATCGCCCTCGTCTACGAGACCACCGATTTCAGGACCTTTGACCTCCTTGATGGCATCCTTCACGGTGTCGATGGTGTCGGTATGTGGGAGTGCGTCGACTTCTACCCCGTGTCGAAGTCGGAGAACTGCGGCATGGACACCTCCGTCAACGGAGATGAGGTAACGTCGTTAAATTGATTAAAACTAAAAATGGTACAATGATACTGTTATTTATCTAACACAAAAGTTTAAGCCAAAGTTTGATTTCGTTATTATAGGTGAAGCACGTGCTGAAGGCTAGCATGGACGATGACAGGCACGACTACTATGCATTAGGGACGTACGACGACGAGAACGTGACGTGGACCCCTGACATGCCCGAAATTGACGTCGGAATTGGGTTGAGGTACGATTACGGGAGGTTTTACGCGTCGAAGACCTTCTACGACAACGAGAAGAAGAGAAGGATCCTGTGGGGGTGGATCACCGAAGCCGACAGCGAATCCACCGATATCAAGAAGGGGTGGGCTTCTCTTCAGGCGATTCCGAGGACAGTTCTATACGACCAAAAGACCGGCACAAACTTGCTCCAGTGGCCGGTGGAGGAAGTCGAGAGCTTGAGGCAAAAACCTAAGGAATTCGAGGATCTCGAAGTTGAACCTGGGCAAGTTGTGCGCCTTCCCTTGCCCAAATCCGGCGACGAGGTTTGTGCTATATCAGTTATCTTTATAAGCTTTTGTGATAGAAAGTGAATCTCAACAATCCATAATGTGTTGTCTATATATGCGAATTGAACAGTTGGACATAATGGCGGAGTTCGAAATAGATTGGGACGCCGTGAACAGCCTCACGGGCTCGGATGAGAGGTATAGCTGCAGCGAAAGCGGTGGCAGCAGTCACCGTGGCGCTCTAGGGCCATTCGGGCTTCTAGTGCTAACTAGCGACGATCTAGTCGAGCAAACTCCCGTCTACTTCTACATTTCTAAGGGCACCAATGGCAATCTTACTACCTTCTTCTGCACCGATGTCTCCAGGTCCGCTACCTTTCATCATTTCACTAGAAATCTTCCCTATATATTGTCATTTCACTAGTGATAATATATTTGTATTGTAGATCTTCCTTGGCGAGTGATGTCCTAAAAGAAACGTACGGCAACACGGTTCCAGTGCTCGAAGACGAAAAATTCTCGGTAAGGATATTGGTAGATCACTCGATCGTGGAAGCGTACGCGCAAGGAGGGAGGACGTGCATAACGTCGAGGCCATACCCAACCAAGGCAATGTACGAAAATGCGAAGCTTTTCGTGTTCAACAACGCCACCATGGTTAATATTACGGCTAAGGTGAAGACGTGGCAGATGAGCCCTGCAACCGCGGTTACCTTCTCGGTTACTCTCCGTCTCTTGTTCGTTGTCCTCACGTTCTTCGCCATTAGGGTGTAAGTTAGCTAAGAGAGATCGATCAGATTTCGAATTAAAGTTAAGTACCTACATACTACATGCCGATTCGATTCGATTCGATTGAATTGATGATTCTTTTATTATGTCAATCGAACACATTGTGGTACGTTTCATTCGGAGTTCTACACAAATTAAAGTGAGCAACTGCTAGATGGGTGAGCCCTATGGGTAGTGTTTGCTTTCTGAATTTTGTTTCATTTTTTCCTTATACTGTAATAATTTTTATTTGGTAATTTTGTATTGTTCTAGTTGAGATCGGAGATTACTACTTATGTATCTATGTGAGTTTTTAAGTCAATAATATTAAATTGATTATTCCAGTTTCAAAAAGATAATTAAGTTCATCTACAAAACAACAAGATCACGAGGTTAGAGCGATTGGATGGGTTCGATTCAGTTATACATTATCTTTCAATTTTTATAAATTGAGTCAACAAGTAGTAGATTGTGAATCATATATAGAAGCCTCTTTTTGGTAAAAAGGTAGGTTGAAACCGGTGAATTATTTGGATTAAATATATATAGTAATAAATTGATGTTTGATAAATCTAGCTGTTAATGTAGTTGATGAAAACTTGTACATAAAAAATAAAAAAAGTTGGGTGAGTATCTAATAAAAAAACTCCAATTTTAAAATAATTACACTAAATTCTTATATTTATTTAATTTAAAATTATACTGTATAATATTTGTTGGAACCCTTAACCGACGCAGGTTTGACATGTCATCGGGTAATATGTACAGAGTCAAAATCCCAAAGAAAAAAATAAGGCAGACGGAAGACGATCCACGAAATTCCCATTAATTGGTTTCCAGCTCACCCGGGCCACGTGTCACACATGCCCTCTTCCCACGGGTCTCAGGAAGCTCTCCACGTGGTGCCCAATTCGAGACATTTGTCACACGAGTGTCCGTACAACTAAGATAGTATAAAAGCCGAGCTCAGACACATTAAAAGGGGCTTTTGGACGAGATTGCAACAGAGAGAGAGGAAAGATCAATAGAGCGAGTCAATCCTTGTCCAAGAAAGGTCTCGACCGAGCATGACTAGGGATATCGATGCTCCACGGAACCTTCACGATCACCATCCGCGTCCAAAATCTTTGAAGAAAGCCTCACGGGGTGAATTCAAGCCAGATAACTCTACCGTCTGCGCAATATACGACCTGAGTTTGGGATGCTGATAAGTTATCATTACGCTCCAAAAACAGGATGGATTCTCAAAGAAGGAATGAAGAGTGCTACTTGTCTTGTCTTATCGACCCAAGTTTGTGACATGTGGCCCTAAATCTCGCCGCGTGTCTCAGGTAAGCCAGATAAGTAACGACGGACAGGTTCTGACCGATCCTGGGTCCACCAATTGAGAGATTCATCAATATCAAAACCAAAAGTTATGAAAAGCTAGCTGATGGTGCCAAACGGAGCCTACCGACATTAACAATCCACACTTCCAAAAATGAATTTGTCCAGAAATCTAGTAAAGTTTGGAATTAATGGAGTTGGGCTGCAATTAAACAAATCCAAGGGCTCGAGTTCAATTAATAATTCGGCTGGAAAGGGATCCGATGCAACAAGCAAAAGGACGGTGGAGTATTATATGGTGCTGACGTGAATTGTAACGGCTACTTCTTACCACGCTCCATTAGAGAGAGTACAAGGAAGCACTTCGAGCAGGAGGTCCCGCGTCTCTCGCTCTCCGAGCTCCATCAGCTGCTCGCCGTGTAGCCGCCATGAACATTTTCAAGAAGAAGACCTCTCCCAAAGGTGATTTATCTACTACGTGACTCATCAATTTCTCTCTCTGTTGTTCTAGGGCTAAAACATTGCCTGCAGTTCCTCCCCCAAATTGAGTGTTGATCTTCGTTTGTTTGGTCTCAAATCACGTTTACTGCTACGAGTGCGATTGAATTAGATCTGAATTGTTCCCTCTTGTTTACGCGTGTAACAGATGCACTTCGATCGAGCAAGAGAGAGATGGCAGTCGCTACTAGAGGTAAATGCGTGCTTTTCAACTCTTATATGTTACTGAATTGCTTGTTAAATTTGCTTCAGACTTCAATTGAAGCGCTGGAAGTACTTTGGAGGAAGCAATAGGGCGAGCAATAGAAAACCTAATTCACTTGCCAATTTTAACTTTCCTTAATTCGGAAAATTAGGCCTTTTTTATTATTAAGCATTAATGTGGTAGCTAACCGAGATGGCATATTTCAGATTTGCATCAATTCACTGCACTAGTTGATAGGCTTGTGATTGTGAATCGAATATACCAAATGTTACTAATGACTGAGAATGAAGCTGTAAATGAAGAATTGGGCACTGAGATTATACCGCAATATTCCAGTGGCGTTTCCAAGCTGTATAATTCAAGATGTTGCTGTCAAATGCAGAAAGTATTTGATGATGTGTTAATTGCTTGCAGTGCGACTTTTTTTTTTTTTATCATCACAATAGAATCCTAGGATATTCATAACAGAACTTCTATTCCCGAGTCTGAGAAACTCGTTATTGTTTACTGTTGCATTTTTCCCCTATCTGATGATTGTTCTGCTCTCACTTTGCGCAACTTACCCCCCCTAGATTTGCTTAAAGTGACATGTATAATAAATGACATTAGTCGGGTTTACAAACCGATGACCTTCTTTATTTGATATACTCTGAATGATCACAGTCAGACTATTGTTCTTATGAAAAGGATCTAAATTCATAAGCCAAAAGGAGGTCAGACGTAAAATAAGCTTCCCATTTTCCTCATTTGTTGGTCTATTTTTCCTGAATTTAACTCCATCCCTTGCAGAAACTTCACATGCCCTCATTAAGTCGATGTATTCTCTTATAGTTGTTCCAATTACACATTATATTATTTAGAGGATGCTAACATTTTACCTTGGAGACGTGATAGAAGATGATGCTATCTTACTATTTGTGCTAGCCACTAGTTCCTCTTAATGTGTATTGCTTAAACAATAAATTAAGGATCTCCTATTTCATCATGTTCATCTCTTCCTTTTTATTATCTTGCTAGGTATTGAACGGGAGATTGCATCATTGCAGTTGGAGGTTTGTTCATAGTCCTATCTCCATGTGAATTGTGTCAGTGATTGCTCTAGGGTGTTTAGTTCTTGATTTTTTTTCTTGGAATTACAGGAAAAGAAGTTAGTTGCCGAGATCAAGAAAGAGGCTAAAAGTGGAAATGAGGCAAGTGCATCCCTGAACTCCTATTATCAGATATCATGATCTATACAAGATAATACCTCAACCTACTTGCAAAAGAAGTCCTTTCCCCATTAACGACATTGAGATACAAATATGAAATATCAAACTTCATGCCCTATACTGAAACAATGACTAATCCATTTTGGATGAGTTGGGTTCAACAACAATTCTGTGTAGCTAAACTCCTTCACTTCTGAGTCCAAATTGTTGCAGATGAGATGGCAATCATTTCTGGTGCAACCACTAATACTGCGTAAAAGTGTCGGAGTTTTGAGTTCCCTGCATACCTAATGAAACTGTTACAGTTGCATGAATAATTCATATGCTGTTTGGTTTTTTGCAATCTCTCTAAAACTCTGATACTTCTCTCATATTGAGTAACTCTGTTCTTCTGCAAAGTAACATGATCTGCTTATGGTGGCAGGCTGCCACCAAAATTTTAGCCCGCCAACTAGTTCGCCTAAGGCAGCATATAGTTAATTTGCAAGGGAGTCGTGCTCAGATTAGGGGTGTTGCAACTCATACACAGGTCAATTTCTTCCAATAAAATGTTCTCCAGTATATTTATTTTTCTCTGTATTGATGTGTGTGAAATTTTAATTTAAACAGGCGTTATATGCTAATACTTCAATTTCCACTGGAATGAAAGGTGCAACTAACGCTATGGCTGCCATGAACAAGGTTTGCTTTCTTTTTTATATGAAAACTGATTTATGTGGATGATGTCATCTACAATTTAGATACTGATCTTTATTACCATACTTCATAAGATTGTAACTGGGATTACATAAGAATGACTTTAACACCTGACATATATGAAGAGCCTGACCTTTAATATATCATGGCTTGGAAACTTTTATGGCAGTAAATCTTTCAGCACATGTCTTCTGCTAAACAAGCTAAGCTTGTTGAATCTGAGGCTCATTTTATTTACTGTAATTCATGACATTGTAACTCTGTATCAAGTTAGAATGAAATCTATGCCTGGTACATTGACCAAAACCTGAGTGACCCTTTCATTTCAATTTCTTTTCAGCCCCCTGCTAAACAAGTTAAACTGATCAGGGAGTTCCAAAAACAGTCTGCTCAGCTGGACACCACGGTAACTATTTATTTTTGTACAGTGATAATTTGTTGATTGTGCAAAGGTTTTTAATTGGTATCGATCTAGTATTAGCTGTATCCTGGATGGATCATCATCATCGCTATTATTAACTGCATGCCTGCATTTATTATCACCTGCGTTCATCATATTCATTGCTATTGAAAAAATTCTTGAATTCTTGTTAATTAATGCTACATCTCTCTCTTGCTATCTACTGTGCAGTTGTAGTTCATGAACGAGGAATGTAGTTCCTCTAATATATAACTTGAGTAATAGCATCTAGTGTTTTTATGATTGTTTTCTGTGTGTTCTTGCATTCGGTGCTAACAATGGTATTTTCTATAAATAGATTGAGATGATGTCAGAGTCCATTGACGAGACTTTAGATAAAGACGAGGCTGAAGAAGAGACGGAAGAACTCACAAACCAGGTGCTAACAATAGCATGTCTCTTCCACTTTCGTTCTGACTTTCCTTTCAGGTCTTCTGATGAGTGGATTATTGATCTTTTCTTTTTGCTTTCTCTGTGATACTCCATGACCTATAATCCAGGTTCTTGACGAGATTGGCGTTGATATTGCCTCTCAGGTTGGCTTATTATACATTAGTAATGGACTCTGATTTCCCTGTGAATAGCTTATCTTGCCATTTTCTGACAGTATTTATATTCGCTCATTGCAGTTATCTTCAGCTCCAAAAGGAAGGATTGCAACAAAACAAGAACAAACGGTTACAAATTCCAAGTGAGTTTCCTACACATTATATTAGAGTGCTCTATTTATACTCCAAACATATAATGAGTGTAATCAGTTGCTCGGTGGAATTGATGATATAGTGATAGTTGTACTAAAATTGAAGATGTTCGATGGGCTTCAAGTGGGGAAAGTGTTAAATTGATGCAATGAATCTATGCACATATAAGATGACAATAAAAGCAGTGTGCCATTCATATAAAAGTTGGTACCCGAAAAGCAATAACCATGTAGGTGAATGATCACAAAATATATGATTTTAAGGAAAATATATGTTAATCTTGCTATGCTTTTCGAAGACATCTCACGACTAGGCATTGTTTTGAGCTGCATTACTCGCAGCTGCTCCCGGATCTGCTTTCCTCATCGGATTTTTTTCTGTTTGCAGACCAGAGGCATCAGATGTCGAAGATCTTGGGAAGAGGCTAGCCTCTTTAAGACGCATCTGAGGATCTGATCCATTTGCAACCAATCACCTTTGACGCTACATATGTGGTAGCAAACACTGAAGCTCTTACACTGTATAATATGTCTAGTATTTATTACATGTAGTTCTAATGCCTTTGTGAAGTTCATAGTGTTGGATTGTCCGGTTTACTGATTGGAGATGAACAGTGGTTGTGTGTTTGGATTGTGTTCTACTATTTGGTAACATTGATGTGATACTTAAAAGTGCAACGTGAATCCAGCCTGGCTCTTCATTCACTGTGAATTGAGATTGTTTTTTTTTCTATCAGAAAATTCATTGAGATGTACTGTAAAAAATAGGAATATGGCTATTTGATTTTCTTTTGATCTACATTGAGAATGTATTGACCCTGAAAAATCTATTTGAAAACAATTATAAATCATTAATATTTGTAAAATATTTTCTAATATGAATGTTGGCGTTAGAAAAACCGTTTTTTAAGAATGATGTTATTTCAACTTTTTTAACATTTTAAATTTTCAAGTGCCTTGGACCATGACGATGTCTAATATTCAAGTTCTATAAGGTAAATAATTTACAATTATCATTTTTTTTAATCTTAATCCAGTTCGAGAATTATGAAGTCGATTGAACTTCGAACCTCTTGGCATGGGACATAGCCCCACAACCACTACACCAACTTAGTATGATATATAATCTCATAACCATTACACCAACTTATGGTTGGTTTTGAGTGTTATTGTTTTTTAGAATGATTTTTTCATTAAGAGTTTATTTTTATACACCTAATTGCTATGAGTTGTTGCAAAATTTATGTGATACATCCCAACTGTTGTGCAACTTTTATTTTATCAACTTGATAATTCTCAACTTTTTTTTTTCACCACGGTAACCTCAAACACTAAGATTGATTTAATAAATGATAATTTAACGAGCATCAAAATGAAGAAAAACAAATCGACGTGCTTTAACATTTGAAATTAGCTTAGGAAAAATAACAAAAGTTGAGAAAAGATCACACACAAATTTTGCAAAATTTAGATATTAATTGACAATCAAAAAGTGTTTTTCCACTAATTAAAACACTAAAAACTCGTCCAATAGTTGAACCAGGAGAGAGAAAAAGGGGAAAGTGTAAGACGACAAGGGTCTCACATGGAGACAGGGACAAAATGGTCATTCTCGCAGTAACCCAGCCGGCCCCACCTGCCATTTTTATACGTGAAAACGCCAGTGGGTGGTAGTGAGTGGATACCGGATAGACGTTAAGCGTTGCTGTCGAGGGCCTTTCATATCACATCCCCCACCCCCCTCAGTTCCCCCACCAACACACCCACCCATCAGTGCTCCCAGTACACCAGTACAAAGCGATTCCACCCCGGTACTCTCTCTCTCATTATATACTACTCCGTAATAGGCGAGTCCACACTCGTTCATCATATTCATTCGCTTTTCTTTGGTTGCTTTCTCTTTCTTTCTAAACTTCGTTTCCAGAGGGCGACCGAAGTTGTTTCTTCCTGCGGCGGAAGCTGGTTTCACGCGGTGTTCGTTTCCGTTCCTGAGGCGGTATGATGTGTTTTTTTTTTTTTTTTTTTGGTTTATTTGGATCTGCGTTGTGTTTTCTTCGATTTTTCCGACTGTTGTTACGGATTGTGATCTTCGATCGTCAGATCTCTGTGTTGTGTATGTAATCGGTTGATCCAATTGAATTTGTTTGCTGCTTTCTGTGCTTTTAGGAGGTTTAGAGGCTATTGCTGCTTAATTCTAGGGTTTTCCCGTCCTTTTTCTTGTTTTGAAGTCGTTCTTTCTTTTTCTAGGGTTTTGAATGCGTTTTCTCTCCTGTTCTTCGCCTCTTTCGTTTTATTGTTCTATTCGAACTTTCAATCGTGTCCGATTGTTTGACTACCTTGCGACTCCGTTTCTTGGCTACGCAGGCCTCTTGCGCGTTTCCTATCTAGTGTATTAGGCAATTTTGAGCATGAATTTTTATGTGTTGTCAATAATTGCTTGTTTTGCTTATGATCATCATATTTTTCCTGTACGTGCTTGCATACGTTTGTTTCAAGTTTTTATGTGCTCTTTTTTTTGTAATCATAATTTCTCTATCTGCACTTTTTCCATTCCGTAGAAAGATATGCTTCGTTTTAGTCATTGATAAGTGCACGAGAGGTAGGATCTCTGTATCTGTAGTTGTTTTACTTGCGATCATCATATTTTGTTGTGTCTGTTTCAAGTTTTTGATGTGCTTTTTTATTAATCATAATTGCTTTATCTGCACTTTTTTCATTCTGTAGAAAGATATACTTCGTTTAAGTCATTGGTAATTGAACGAGTTGCCAAGTAGTATCTGTAGTTGCTTTTGGGGTGTCTTTCATTATCTCTGTGTCGGATGAATTATGTTTGATGTCTAATTCCTTTAATTTGTTGGTATTCTTTTCTTTCTATTGTTCTTAGACTATTGACAGGCTTGTTGTTTATTTTTGGTGAGCTACATTTGCAGATTTACCCTTGTGCATCATAAGTTCTCTGCAACTTTCAGTTTACCTGATTTTTGAGGCAGTAACAACTAACAAGTACTATGTTGTTTTTTGCTGAATTCTCTGCATTGTTTGTCAAACAGTTGCCAACATGGTGAGGAAGAAGAGAGGTGACCACTCTGGAGAGGGAGAGCGTTCTTACTCTCAGTCTCAACAGGCTAGTGGTGGAAGAGGTCAAGGTGGTCAGCAACCACCAGCACAGCAGCCCGCTGGCAGTCAGCAAAGGGCTTGGGCTCCACAAGGTCAACAGGGCGGTCGTGGAGGATATGGAGGTGGACGCGGTGGAGGACCACAGCGTGGTGGAATGACTTCACCAGGACCCGTTGAGTACCAGGGCAGAGGACCACAACAGCCACGAGGTGGGGCACCATCTCAGCACCGTGGCGGAAGCAGTGGCCATGGTGCTGGACCCGCTGCTGGCCCTATGAGGTCTACGATTCCCGATCTGCACCAAGCTGCACCTGCTTATCCAGCTGGTGCTTTTCCAGCTCAAGCTTTGACTTCTGGGCCGCAGGAAGCTCATATCGAGGCTGGTTCTGGTTCTCCATCTGATCAAGCTGGAGCTTCAACTTCTACTGTCACTCAACAGATTCAACAATTAAGTGTCCAAGAAGGACCATCCAGTCATGTTTTTCAACCTATCCCAACAAGTAGCAAGGGAATGAAGTTCCCTCTGCGGCCAGGGAAGGGTGTCACTGGTGCTAGGTGCGTTGTCAAAGCTAATCACTTCTTTGCCGCCTTACCAGACAAGGATTTGCACCAGTATGATGTGAGTTATCGAACTTCCTTGTTGTTATCCTGATTGTTTATAATGTGGAAGGGATAAAAGATCTTCCAATATCTGTCTGGTGTTGTCGGTTTATGCCTGTCAACTTTTTAAATCCTCTATTTATGTAGGTTACTATCACTCCTGAGGTCACTTCAAGGGGTGTTAATCGAGCTGTAATGGGACAGTTGGTTAAGTTATACCGAGAATCTCATCTTGGTAGGAGACTTCCTGCTTATGATGGAAGGAAGAGCCTTTACACTGCAGGTCCTCTTCCTTTCGTGACAAACGAGTTCAAAATTACTCTTGTCGATGAAGATGATGGAACTGGTGCTCCAAGGTTCCACTATGATCTCTGTTGTGTTTGATCTTCTGCCATGACCTTTGAGGATTACTGTCCTCTGCTAACTGTGATTCGTTGATCCAGGAGAGAAAGGGACTTTAAAGTCGTGATCAAATTAGCTGCAAGGGTTGACCTTCATCATTTGGGCATGTTCTTGCAAGGTAAACAGGCTGATGCACCGCAGGAAGCTCTCCAAGTTCTTGACATTGTTCTGCGTGAACTACCTACTTCTAGGTATCATTATGCCACTTCCTATACTTTGTCTTTGGTGTTTATTTATTTATTTTGATGAAAATGTGATTGGGATTACTGTAGATATTCTCCTGTTGGTCGGTCATTCTATTCCCCTAATCTTGGGCGGAGGCAACCTTTAGGAGAGGGTTTGGAGAGCTGGCGGGGATTCTACCAAAGCATACGACCTACTCAGATGGGGTTGTCATTGAACATTGGTATATAAATAGTTGAAAGGACTTGAGCTTAATTTATCTCTATTAGTTTTTAAATTTTTTTCACCAAGTGTGCCCATCTCACTTATTTTTTACATACTTTTTCTGAATGTTACAGATATGTCATCAACTGCTTTCATTGAGCCATTAGCCGTCATTGATTTTGTAACTCAGTTGCTAAATAAGGATGTTACTTCAAGGCCTCTCTCTGATGCAGACCGTGTTAAGGTTCATATGAGCTTATTTTAACTGAACTTTTACCTTGATGACGTGGGCACCTTCTTTGGTCTATAAACTATTTATTGTATCTTCTCATTTTCTTCTTATAATACCTGTTTATTTCTACCCTTTG
Source organism: Persicaria maculosa (assembly GCA_963922045.1). Classification (NCBI taxonomy): domain Eukaryota; kingdom Viridiplantae; phylum Streptophyta; class Magnoliopsida; order Caryophyllales; family Polygonaceae; genus Persicaria; species Persicaria maculosa. The sequence continues at coordinate 48,613,605 of OY998269.1, read as the reverse complement.
AATGCATTACTGACTGCTGGCTTCTACTATCGATGCAATTTACATTTCAATGTTTAATCAGGCTTCTCTTGGTTATACTAGATAAAAAGGGCTTTAAGAGGGGTCAAAGTTGAAGTCACCCACCGTGGAACTATGCGGAGGAAATACAGGATATCTGGGTTGACAGCACAGGCTACCCGGGAGCTTACGTAAGGGATAGTTAAATTTTGCATCACACATTCTTTAGTACTGGCCTTGTGTAAAATTGGGCATTTTTTCATATTTGGAGTTTGATTGTGAAGCCTCGTTAATTAGACAAATATTTATAATTTTGTAACTCATCAAGTCCTTTTTTGTTAGTTTCCCTGTGGATGAGAGAGGGACTATGAAGTCGGTGGTTCAGTACTTCCTTGAAACCTATGGTTTTGTTATTCAACACACTAATTGGCCTTGTCTACAAGTTGGCAATCAGCAACGCCCTAATTATTTGCCAATGGAGGTTTGTTTATCATAATGATTTCCGGTTGGTCTTTTAAACAAATATAAGTATACTGTTTTTTAAAACAATATTTGATGAAGTTAAATGTGTGATTGCTGATTTATTACCCAGGTTTGCAAGATTGTAGAGGGACAGCGATACTCAAAAAGATTGAATGAAAGACAGATTACCGCTTTACTGAAAGTAACATGTCAACGTCCTCGGGACAGGGAACAAGATATAATGCAGGTTGGTACTTGAATATGTAGCATCTTAGTTTTTTTTTTCTTTCTTCTTTTCTTCATTACATGGACATCAGTATCATAACCTATGTTATTCCATATTTTGATTCTGAATCTTGCCCCCTAGTGTGGTAAATGTATATTTATGGACAGGTGTATGAATTCCGGAAGCTCTTTTCTCCTATTTTGGTTTTTTAGTGATACTTGACATGAATGCCTGTGATATGCACCTTAATGCCTGTAGTCTTACTTTGTGAATTGTTGTTCTTGGAGCTGGCTGAAGCCATAGTTTTAACCCTGATGACAAGGACAAATGCTCATTTACAGTCCGGTCCTTACAAATCGTTCCATAAATGCAATACACTGCACAGAGAATGCAACAATGCAGTGGCACTGTATGCCTTCTGTTGTCTTATTGTTGATCAACATTGCCCTCTTGTTGCATGCTATCCCATACTCTAGAACAATTCTAGAATCTTCTACTAATGTGCTGCCGTTATTATGCTGGCATAATTGTTGGGGTTTGGTTGTTGCATAAAGAACTAGAACAGCTGCCTCATGGTTTCTCTATCTTCAGATTTTGCAACTTTCTTGTTTTTATTTGTCTTCTTGTCAATAATCATTGCAGTCTTGTTTGTTGCCTGCTATACCCCACAAGCCCACACAATAGAACAGTTCTAAAATCTTTCCCTAATGTTTTCTTCATTTTATTGGCATAATCTTTCGGGAACTAGTACAGTTGAGAACAATTACTTTTGAGATTGCCTCATGGTTTCTCTTTCTCAAGGTTTTGCCAAAAAAAAAAGTTAAAAAAAAATATCTTCCAAGAACTCTACCCAAGAGGCCTAGTTTGGGATTTGATGATATGAAGATATAGGAGGTGGAGGATTAGAAGGCTGAGAAACAAATGTTAGGAAGATAGGTAGGTAGACAAACAAAAGAATATATAGGAATACACAATGCACAGAAGAGTGATGATGGAAAACTATATTTTGTCTATTTTATTTATTTTCTGTTTCCAATGCCTAGGCTACCCAAGTGAAAAATAATGAAGTGGATTAAGGGAAAATGAATGAATGAGATGTGTAGAGCGAACTAAAATTTGGTGAACTTTTTTTTGGTAGCATTTAAATTAAGGTTTGGTATGTTTTGCTATTTTAAGTATATACTGTTTGACTATTTGTCATGCAATGAGATGTATCCAATGCTCAACTTTTTCAAATTGCTTATCTGTGTCATGCTGAGTTGCTATCATTGAAAACTATCAAACTCCCTCTCATATTTATTATTTTAAATACCTTCATTGCAGACGGTTCGACATAATGCATACCATGCTGATCCCTACGCTCAGGAATTTGGCATAAAAATTGATGAGAAGCTTGCCAGCGTGGAAGCACGTGTCTTGCCTGCTCCATGGGTGTGTAGTTTGCATTTGGCAATCTAGAGTGTTCCTTTGTTTATTTTTAATGACTGGAGATTTTTTAGTGTTGAATCGTGCTTCTTTCTTGCTGCACAGCTTAAGTACCATGATAGTGGTAGGGAGAAGAATTGCCACCCTCAAGTTGGTCAGTGGAACATGATGAACAAGGTAAAATAAAATTGAATTATGTTATTCTTTTTACCATGAACTCACACACACAGAAGAATGTTTGCCAATGGTGCCCTTGTATCACAGGCAAGTGATTACATTATGATGCATCTTTTGGGCCCTTCCACTTTTGTCTCATAGAGTATATTATTTTATTTTTGCAGCCTGTATTATTCAACAACTTTCAGCTACGTAGATTTCAAGAAATAACTATTTTATGTTAATGTTTCATGCAGAAAATGGTTAATGGGGGAGTAGTGAATAATTGGATGTGCATCAACTTTTCACGCACTGTGCAAGACAATGCTGCCCGTAGTTTTTGTTATGAGCTTGCACATATGTGTCAAATTTCAGGCATGGTATGTGAATAGATGTGGATTATGTTTAGTTTTGTAAACTTCTGAATATTTTTCTTACGAGAATTCTTATCTATTAATTTGTTACAATAGAAGAGCTGCTTGGCTGGTATGGTTCATATAATCATTAAAATTAACTTATTCGTCACTTTTCAACTTGTTATTTCCCAGGTGTTCAATCCTGAACCAGTGCTTCCTGTCTTGAGTGATCGCCCTGATCGGGTTGAGAGGGCTCTCAAAACTCGGTATCATGATGCCATGACTAGACTGCAACCTCAGAGAAAGGAACTTGACTTGCTTATTGTTATTCTGCCGGATAACAATGGATCATTATATGGTATGTAAATTTCTGTTTACATTTTTTTCTGGTCATATTTGTTTCTTAATTATATGGTAACTGATGTGTTCCCTTACAGGTGAGTTAAAGAGGATTTGTGAGACTGAATTGGGCATTGTTTCCCAATGCTGTTTGACAAAACATGTATTCAAGATGAGCAAGCAATATTTTGCAAATGTTGCTTTGAAGATCAATGTAAAGGTTGGTGGAAGAAATACCGTGCTTGTTGATGCACTGTCTAGGCGCATACCTCTGGTCAGTGATGAAGCTACAATAATCTTCGGTGCTGATGTTACCCATCCTCATCCTGGAGAAGATTCGAGTCCATCAATTGCAGCTGTATGTCTGCAGTCTTTTAAACTTGTACCCCTCCAGAAGTGTCTTGCTTTTCTTTGGATCAGTATTAACTTTTTAACACTTCGTCCTCTTCAGGTTGTTGCCTCTCAAGACTGGCCAGAAGTTACAAAATACGCTGGCTTGGTTTCTGCACAAGCCCATCGCCAGGAGCTTATTCAAGATCTTTACAAGACCTGGAATGACCCTGCTCGAGGACTAGTTTCGGGTGGAATGATAAAGTATGCATTAACCCTTTTATGATGATATAAAATGAATCTATTTGATAATTTATGTATTGACTTTGTTGTCTCTGGTTTTGATTCAGGGAACTGCTCGTATCATTCCGTAAATCTACTAACCTTAAGCCTAAACGTATTATATTTTACAGGTAGGCCCCAGAATTAAGGTAAATAACTAAATACATTGTTTGCATTGAGTATTAATTGCCTGTTTCTTATGCAGAGATGGTGTTAGTGAAGGTCAGTTTTACCAAGTTTTGTTGTATGAGCTTGATGCTATTCGGAAGGTAAGATCTCTTTTAACATAATTTATACCATATGGTTTTAGAATATAACATTTTTACCTTCTTTTTTTCTGTTTTGTTTTGCCATTGCCTATTTTTTAAGGACCTTGTAATACTCTTTTTTCTTCATGCTTCAGGCATGTGCTTCCTTGGAACCAAACTATCAGCCTACTGTGACCTTCGTTGTGGTTCAGAAGCGTCATCACACCAGATTATTTGCCAACAATCATAATGATCGCAATTCAGTTGACAGAAGTGGAAATATATTGCCTGGTATGCTTGATTTCATTCTGCCATTTGAGTTTTGTGTATGTTTGGATAGCCAAACATTCGAACTTATAATGCATAAAATTGCATTATAATATGAATTATAATGAGTAATATTATGCATTAAACGTCGTAATGCGTGACTATCCAAACAAACCCTTAATTGATAATTGGGATTCTGTGATGTTTACCATATATTGGTTGAATGATACAGGCACAGTTGTGGACAGCAAGATATGCCACCCAACAGAATTTGATTTTTACTTATGTAGTCATGCTGGAATCCAGGTATGAATTCTTCTTCTTTCCATATGCATGGAGCCCACAAACATGATTTACGAATGCCCTTTCAATTGTTTCCTTTATTTGATTTGTGTTTTCGTAACTAAATACCAGGGAACGAGCAGGCCTGCTCATTATCATGTTTTATGGGACGAAAACAACTTCTCGGCTGATGATCTGCAGTCTCTTACAAATAATCTCTGTTACACGTAAGTGTTATATCTTAGAAATGTTAGTCTCTTACAAATAATCTCTTACAAATAATATATGTTTGACTAATAAGGTGTTTGAACTTCGAATTGAAACGGCTTGTGGCCATTTTTCTTCTTATGTTCTTACCTGTGATCTTCTTTTGAGGTATTGTATTGTATCACAATTGTATTTGGTAGGTGGCTCTATTTGTATTTTTATATAAATACTTTTCTTTTTGAGTTGTGGTGTGAAGAAAGGTGTGCGTTTTCTGAATGAACTGTCAAACCTGGAATTGTCCTTTGAAATCTTCAAGTTGGTGTAGTGGCAGTTTTGAAATAAATAGATATGAATGAAGTACTCTGTCAGTGTCAAAACTCAACCAGACACAACTGATGATAATATTATGTCTGTGCATTTTGCAACTTGTTACTGATCCAATATTTAGTGATTATTTCTTTCTACTAGACATTAAAATCCTTTACTAAAATTAACTGTTTTATAAAAGTTAGATTGTATTCAACACCCTCCCTGCTCCTTCCCCCAAATTTTTATATAAAAATCAACCAGATATATTATTGTTTCAACCATGTAGATTTTGTTTTAGTGCTGTTATCAGGGTTATTCAACACTCTCCCTGCTCCTTCCCCCAAATTTTTATATAAAAATCAACCCGATATATTATTGTTTCAACCATGTAGATTTTGTTTTAGTGCTGTTAGCAGGGTTATGTTTATCTGATGATTTGAATAAATTGATTAAGGCTGGTCATGTGAACTTTCTGTTATCCTTATTTGTTGAGGTTCGTTATGTGATTTCCTTGGAACTGTTGCCTTGGAGAGGTCTTATTAAATATCGAGGTTTCTAGACCTAATTTGTTTTCGTTTCTTCCAGGTATGCTAGGTGTACTCGCTCAGTTTCTATTGGTTAGTATCTTTTCTTTTTCCTTCCCACTCTCATTGCTTTTACCCACATTTGTTTAACACCATTCTGTGGATATGATCTGCATGTCACTAATTCCATTGAATCAATACATTGTTTTTCGAATAACCATGTTGTGGTACTTGTTGGCTGACTTTGTAGTCGTGAAGATTGCAAAATCACTTGTAGGGTTCTCGCTGTTTATTTATTTAATTTTTTTTTGCAACATCAACTCACCTTTCTAGTTCGTCTTGCATTTTCTTGATTTCAAGGTTGGTTAAACATACCTGACTTTTCATGCATAGAAATACTTTCCCTTGCTACTGACTTGCCTTTTGCGTGTAATGGGTTTTATTAGTATCAGCTGCATATATAATGACTCGCCTTTTGCTTTAATGGGCTTTGCAGTACCACCTGCGTATTATGCTCATCTGGCAGCCTTCCGTGCACGATTTTACATGGAACCAGAGACATCTGACGGTGGGTCGGTGACTAGTGGGGCAGCCTCTGGTCGGGCTGGTGCTGGTCCACAGGGTGGGCGAAGCTCTAGAGCAGCAGCTGCAAATGCCGCAGTGCGCCCGCTCCCAGCTCTAAGGGACAATGTCAAGAGGGTCATGTTCTATTGCTAAGCCCTCTTTACCACCTATATGCTATGTTATGTTATGCTATGACTTTTGAAGTTTACTTTTGCCAAGTTTTCATTTCCTCTTTGACAATATGAAACTCCTATGCTTTGCACTCTGCATCTGTCTGGCATTCTGCACTATCTATCAATGTTTGCGACCTTGGATTTCCATGAAGAAAGACCCAGTATATTGTTCTTTATAATGTGTTCTGAAACTTGCCGCAATTTGAGGTTTGTCCCAAGAGAAACTAATATTGCACCTAGTTACAGTGTGTTTCTCACCCCACTCGCTAGTTAACGGAGAAACAGGTCCACTCATTGCCGTTGTACTAGAAAAAAGGTTATTTATGGAAGCAGGCAATATAGACAATGCCTTCTGTTATGGTAGTCTGAAGTGAAGTGATATATCTGATCAAGCTGTGTTAGATACATAAAGCAATAAATTTGGGTTTTCACTAAACTAATTAACTCTGGTAAGTCATAACCTTCACCGAAGTGATGATGACGACCACTGATGAGATCCAAAGATAACATTGGAAGACCAATTTTGTTCCACAAAAACCAGCACGGAAGAGAAAACAAGTGATTATTATCCGAATAAAAAGACATTTTATGCTGATCCTCATAGATATACTACAAATTCAGATGAAGTTCTTTATTCAACAGCAACGCATATCCACCATAAACCAAAATACCAAGGCTATATATATAGCTCAAGACGGGATAAACAACCAAACATTTCACCAAAAGAACACGCAAAAAAAAAGGAATCAACACAAGACACAAAACACATCCACTAGTAGTCCTCCGGAGCCAAGGGCTGGTGGGTATGCGGAGCTTCAGCTGGGATCACCAAGAACTCGTAAATCAAACCGGCTAGTCCGCCACCAACCATCGGCCCAACCCAGTAGATCCAGTGGTGGCGCCATCTCCATCCCACAAGGGCAGCCCCAAATGCCCTAGCTGGGTTCATTGATGCCCCGTCAAATGGGCCACCAACAATTGTGTTTGCAGCGACTACCAGCCCGATTGCCAAAGGCGCCATCGCTCCCAAGCTTCCTCGTTTGGGGTCGATGGCCGTTGCATAGACCACATAGACAAGACCGAATGTCAGGATCATCTCTAGGAGCAGGGCGTTCATGTTTCCCTCTCCATAAGCCACTCTGAACCCCACTGGTCTCTGAAAATTACAGGCGGGACAAAGCAATTAATATAACCATCAAGTTCTTAGACGTATAAAAATGTGACATAGCTTATAAATCAGGCCAAGGAATCGGAAAATTTTAACATTGGGCTGATTTGATACGTTAGGCATTGAACCCTTGACCTCTCGTAAGGGCACCTCTCCTTATCGTTCTATGGATAAGCAGTGAACGAATGAGCATTGCATGTGTAGAGAGCAAACATACCATTCCGTCCGTGCCCACCCTCAAGAGGGCACAAGCGACGACGGCACCGAGGAGCTGAGCGACCCAGTAGTAGACGGCTCGAAGCACCGAAATCCGGCCCCCAACCAGCGCCCCGAACGTCACTGCGGGGTTCACGTGTCCTCCGGAGACGTTGAGGCACGCCGCCACCGCCGCGAACAACGCGAAGCCGTGCGCCAGCGCTATCAGCATCAGCGACGCTGCCCCCATTGGGGCCACGTCCTTGTACAACTTCCCTGAATTACATCCAAATCCAATCCAACAAAAATTACAACTAATATATATTGGAAGCGCGGGAAATTGATGTACTTTTCAAATTTTAGACATAACTTATTTATCAAATTCAATATCACTGAAATTGCTTAACCTGTCTAGTTATTAAAAAAATAAAAAAAAAAGGAAATATTGAAACAAACCAACGGAAAGGAGGGAGCCTTCGCCAGCAAAGACGAAGATCAAGGTGGAGAGGAACTCAGCCAAGGTAGCTCTCATGGAGTCCGGGTGGGTGGCCTCCTCTGGCCTCCCAAACGCGTATCTCCTCGGCGGCGGCATCGTCCTCGATCGATCAAACAGCTCGTTCCTCGGTCTCAACGTACGTACGCTAGCTGGATCGATCGATCGATCAGATCAACTATATATATATATATAGCAAACCCTAATTCTGATTACAAATTACGACACACCGCAAACCAATTGAAAAATTGAATTGTTTGAAAGGCAAAACAAGGCAACAGCTAATTACAAGCAACTGATGGATCGGATGGATCGAGATGAGTGATTGTGGAAGTGGAAATTGAATATGGAGTTGTGATTATTAGTAGCGAAGAGGATAAAAGAGGAGGGAAAAGGGACAAAAAAATGGAGGAGACACTTGGGAGAAGGCATGCGCCCCGAGTGACACGTGGACAGTGGCTGTGGGAGGTGTCCATGGTGATCAACTCTACATGGCTTACTTGCTTTGCTGCCTTCATTTGTCTTTCTTCCCTCCATCTCTATCTCTTTCTCCTCCTTTCTCAGTATCATCTCACATTTGATTTCACCCACTTTAATTAAAAAAAAAACAATTAAAATGATGACATGAAATGAAACAAATGAAGTCAGTATTCCTGAAAAAAAAACAATTAAAAAAAAGTATTCCTAAAAACAATTTAATATCATCTAAAATATATTAAAATTTTAGTTTCTATTATTTAATAGAAACATTTTTTACTTACTGTAACTTTTAACAGAAGAAAATAATATACAGTAATACTTTGTTATCACCCTTCCAAGTAATTTTTCAAAACTTTTGATTTTAATATTATAGAGTTTTAAATGAGGTAAATATTACATTTTGATTTAATTATTTTTTAGAATTAGATATTCAAATGCTATTGAATACAAACTTTTCGAAATTTTTCTTGTTTTATTCACAAATCTATTCATTTTTTTTCTTTCTACCTATTCTGTATTAATTATCCTATTATTTATTTTTTCTTTCTCATTAGGCAGTTTGTCCCAACAATCCTATCAATTAGAGTTACCTAAAACCTTACTAATTTATGAATAAATTTATAAATAAATAAATTTAATATATATTTAATATATTTAATCAATCAATTTCAACTACAACTAGCCTATTGACTCCAGGTACGTGTTATCAAACTAACCCTTATTAGTCCCTTACAAAACGAGTGCATTTTATAAATTTTGCTTTTATTTCATTTTATTTTCCCCTTCAAATTCCATTTTCTCATTTAATTTCCTAAAACCTGATGCTAGATGGAGAATCAACAAAGTATTTTGGCAACATATTAAAGTGAATAAATCCAAATATACTCACGTGGATGATGAACCTGCAAATTTAAAGGATTGACTCTCAGGTGGTAGTTATTTGGACCTATAATGTTGTTGGGCTGGGCCAATATGACCCGTAATCCATTTATTTGACGGGCCATATCCGTCCATCCCGAAGATGTAAGTTTGAAAATACAACAGGTTTTATTTTATTCGTTATTTCTCTATTTTGAACATGAGATGAGTAATATATTTTAAAAAAAAGCTATAAAACTTTAAAATCTTTAAAATAGATATGGATGTACATGTTTTTTATTAATTTTTTAATAGTAGAATTAGCTTATTTTGTGTATGGGTTCCACATTTTAACTAGTTTATAATTAAAAAAAGAAGTTAAAAAAAAAGCTACACCAACAAGTTTATTTGGTGTTTATTTTGTTTATTTGGTTTGAAAGTACCACAATATCCCTAATAAACAACCAAATAAACTTCACTTTTTACAAATAAACTGTTTTTCGCCTCATACGAAGATTATCTTATTGATTAAATTTTTAACTACTTTTACCAACAGTTTATAAATTTTACCTTATTTACAATTTTAGTCAGTTTATTAATCTCATCCCATACGAACCCATAATCTTTTAGAGATGCTCTAAAAGTTGGTAGATCCTCTAATCTTTCCTAAACCCGGGATCTCACCCATTGCCAAGACTATTAAAGTCAACAAGACCCACTAAAAATCCATCTAGAATACTAGATCATTAAACCTATTTCATAGAAGCACCCACCAAGTGTGTTTTTACAAATTGTATCTAGTTATTTATGCGAGTATCTATGGTGGTTTGGATAATTGGATAGTTTTGGGGATAAAGAGGAAATGACAATAATGGGTTTCCAAAACGAGTTTTGATGTTTTGATTTTCAAACTCTTTTTTTTATAAATATAAAAGGATATATAGTATAATTGTTTTTAAAATGATTAGATTAGTACATTTGGATAGGACATCTTGCTCTATCTATTCACTAGTTCATGAATACTTGCCTTTATTTGCAATACCAGAGTATAAGATCTCTATCGTTAATTTGTTAGTCTTGAATCTTAGTAGCAAGTGGAAAATTTCCATTAGGTGCGGTATTAATATCAAAATTGGGTTGGTGGTTGCTTCACTTCTTTCGTACTATGCTTGGCAAATCCGTTATAGTGTGGTTTACTTGCGTATGAGAAACTCTACTGGGTACAAATCGTTTGACAACAAACTTTTGGAAAATATTTTCTTGTATGGGGTTATATCATTTCCTCCCCATACTCATCACCAGTTTAATGAAAATTAGATATTAGAACTGTAGAGGCATTGGGAAAAAAACCTTTTGGACTAATATTAATGCGTGGTGTAAAAACGATCATATCCAAATCCTTGCTTTAGCTGAAACTAAAACGGAAACTGTTCCTGATGAACGAAACTGGCTTGGTGTGGGATTCGATAATGCCGTTTGGTCTCCCGCTATTGGCAAATCGGGTGGTCTTGGGGTTCTGTGGAACTCGCGACATCTTATTAACGAATCAATTTCGCTCCAAGTGCATCTTCCCAGAATCATTGGACTACAATATCGTAGCTTGTCTATTGATCTTGCGTTTCTAATCCTCTTTGTATACGCCCCTCCCGACTATAGAGAGAAAGATCTGTTTTGGCAAACTCTGACTAACATCATTGGCAACTCAACCCTTCCATGTTTAATCATGGGTGATTTGAATGAGATAAGTTGTAGGGAGGACAAATTAGGCGGAGCTGATATTAGTGTCTCTCGATTTCAAAGACTTCTATATTTTAAGAATGAATGTTCAATGACTGATATCCCTTCATTTGGTAATCCATTCACTTGGAGGAAAAAAGCAGAGGGAGAGGGAAATATATTTGAGAAACTGGACAGAGTACTTGTTCAACATCCCATCATTCAAAGTTTCCCGGATCTAGTAACTAAAAATGAGGCCTTTTCCATGTCAGACCATTGTCCTATCACCATCTCTCTAGATAACAACCCGATCTTTAAAGCTCCTCCATTTAAACTTGAAAACATTTGGTTACAGAGAAAAGATTTTCGGAATATTGTCAAACAATCCTGGAGAGCAACCTGTGCAGGTTCTGCAATGTTCCAAGTACTTCACAAAACAAAGATCCTTAAAATGTTTGGGAACGTATTTCGCCAGCTAAAAGAGGTTGAAGACGAGCTGCTAGAGATTCAAGCTCTAGATTGTCAACAGCCCAATCAAAGCTATAATCTCCGCGAAAGAAGATTGTTGAAGAAAAAAGAGTCTCTCCTGCTATTTCATAAACAATATTGGAACCAAAGAGCGAAAACAAAACATTTAAAACTTGCGGATTCCAACTCCGCCTATTTCCATCGTATAGCAACGGGTAGAAGAAATAGGAAAATAATTCGCACAATCATTTCCAGGGAGGGAACTTCGATTGTGGGAGAGGATAATATTAAAAATGAGATTAAAATTGACTTTGAAAGACGTTTCAAAAAGGAGCCTATCAATGAAAATCTTTTAGGAAAATATTTGGATCTCATTTCACCCTCAATATCTGATATGGAGAACGAATTCCTAATTCAGCAACCAACCAACGGAGAAATCAAACGTGCAGTATTTAGTATGGGAAAAAATAAATCGCCAGGCCCGGATGGAATAACTGCTGAATTTTACAAAACCTATTGGGATATAGTTGGCACATCCATTATCCGTGCCATCAAGGGCTTCTTCGCCTCGGGTAAAATCCTCCGCCAAATCAATAATACATTCATATCACTCCTACCCAAATGCGAAAACCCTACTATGATAACACACTACAGACCAATCAGTTTATGTTCTACCATATACAAAATTATTTCCAAGATCATTACTGAAATACTTAAAAAGGTTATTGGTAAACTAATCCATCCTCTACAAGGGGCTTTCGTATCTGATCGAGCAATTCAAGACAACGTCCTAATAGCTCACGAAATCTTTCATTCGTTTAGAAATCGCTTAGGGAAGGAAGGTTGGTTGGCCATGAAGTTGGATATGGAAAAAGCTTATGACCGAGTCGACTGGCAATTTACTAAAGCATTCCTTGATAAATTTGGATTCCATCCAACTTTCGTGAACTGGGTAATGGAGTGTATAACGTCTGTTTCCTTCTCAGTCCTAATTAATAATGGACCAACTGAGGTTTTTAAACCTTCTAGGGGCCTCAGACAAGGAGATCCCCTGTCTCCTTTCCTCTTCATTTTGGGCGCTGAACTCTTAGCAAGGAAATTGACTACAGAATGCTTCTCAGGGGATGGCGATATTGGTTTCAGATTCGGCCATAATGGCCCTTGCGTTCCTTTTCTGGCGTTTGCAGAGGATATTATTATTTTTGCTAAAGGTAGAGTTTCAGCTTGCACAAAAGTGAAAACAATCATTGAAGAGTACTGCAATATCTCAGGACAAAAAGTCAACTTTCATAAGTCCGCATTTCAGACAACAAAAGGAATCATTCGTTCTCGAATTTGTGAAATTGAAGGATGTTTAAACATTCACCATGTAAATAATTTGGAAAAATACCTTGGATGCCCAATTATAAATGGGCGGGTAACGAAAGAGACGTTTGAGGATATTGTTTGCAAATCTAAGGAACAATTGTCTAAGTGGTGAGCTAACTCGATGTCACAACAAGGACGAGCAACTCTTATTACATCAAATCTAGCAGCAAAACCCTTATATGTCATGCAAAGCTTTTTGCTTCCAAGCTCAATCCATAAGCAACTTGATCAGATTAATAGAACTTTCTTGTGGAATAAGGATTCCCAACATAGCCCTCTTATTGGTTGGGACAAAGTTTGTAAACCCAAATTGTTCGGAGGTCTAGGAATTAGGAAATCACAACATGTGAATGAGGCTCTCCAAATGAAACTGTTATGGAAAATTATGGCCGAACCCGATAATTGTTGGGTAAAATTAATCAGATACAAATATTTAAAAACTACTCATTTACTTAACTATAAACGTTTAGGAAATGCATCATGGCAATGGTCCAAACTAAGCTCGTTAATAGGAAAATTTAAATCTGGTCTCATTTGGTCTGTGGGCAATGGTCTTTCGATCAAGTTTTGGAAAGATAACTGGATCACAACATCATCCCTTGTTAACAGGGATGATTGCCCACCAATTAGAAATATGGAGGAAACTGTTAGTGACTATATTTTAGGAGGAAAATGGTGGATGGAGAAACTGGAAGCTCATCTCCCGCAAAATATTTTGAGGGAGATTATGGATATTCCTATCCCATCAAGTCAGATTGAGGACCGCCTATATTGGTGGCCAGATAGAGAAGGCTGGTTCACTACGACTAGTGCTTATAGACTACTCACGTCACAAAATAGACAAATAGAGGACGAAAATGCTTGGATTTGGCGAGCCAAAATTCCACCGAAAATTAAAAATTTTCTATGGAAAATAAGCCAAGGAGGGCTTCCAACTGCCTCACGACTTGCTCAGAAAGGTGTTTTTGTACCCACCACTTGTGTGCTTTGTAATGATGGAATAGAAGACGACGCTCATTTATTCTGGGAATGTGAATTTAATAATTGTCAATCCCTACTTAATGTAAATACCCGTCAATGTATCAACAACATGATGATAGCATCTTGCGAGATGAAACCTTGTCTGACACTATTGGGTAATACACTTCGACCAGAGATTAAAGAGCAAATTTTCATTTCTTGGTGGACAACTTGGTTCATTAGAAACAAAACCATTTTTCGTAATGAACCCTTGCCAACAATTTCTAATGTGAAGCAGATTATCAAAACCCATATAGAAAACTGGCAATTAGCATGCAAAGATGAGGATGAAGGCAGTATGAGTAATGTCAGAACTAGGAAAGGTCATTCAAGTCCACAACAGAGAGACAAACAGACCAAATGGAGAAAACCGCCTGTAGGAACTTTCAAACTCAATTTTGATGGCTCAACACTTTCAAACAGGGACAGCTCAATTGGTTTTATTATTAGAGATTGGGATGGAAAACCAATTAATATTGGTTACAAACGCGTTGGTAACCAATCTCCGTTAATGGCCGAGGCCTTGACCCTTAAACATGGTGTACAAAAGGTCCTTCAGCTACGTATCGATAAAATACTTCTTGAAGGAGACTCTCTCATTATTATAAACCATCTCAAATCAAATATCAGATGCCCATGGGAAATTGAAATGATCATGACAGACATAAAAACCATGCTATCAACTGTGAGAGAATCCTCCTTCTCTCACATTCCCCGCATTGGCAATCGAGTGGGGGTCTTTACGAGAGATGCATATGTTGGGCGGTTGTGAAAAGGATTCAAATAGGGACTTAGGCTCTTATTGTCAGATCGGAGGCTATGGTGCGGGATTGTGGGCTATGCAAATTGTCAGGGAGATGGGGTGAAAGCCATTGTTGGCAGCCTCGCACACAAGGTCTGTTTGCTTGCAAGGGAGTCCCGGGTATGCAAATTGAGTTTCATACGGCAAAAGGGCAATCAGGCGGCTTATTTCCTCACTCGTTTGCGTCCAGATTTTTTTTTTTCAATTTCCCCCAAACTTATTTGATTTTGCTTCTTTTAGACCTTTATGTTGAATGCGGTTTTCCATAAAAAAAAAAAGTTAGAAAAATCATTCATGGATAATGTTTAACTACGGATATTGCATAACTTCAATTTCGAGCACACATCCATGTTGTTTTATTTATTTCGACATTGTTTTTATATTCCGTGCTTAAAAAGCCAAAACATTTTCTTTTTAAAAAAATTAAAAATTACTTGTGTGTAGATAAAAAGAGTATTTCATTTTACAATATCTAGAATAAGCTAAGCTATACTTGGTATGTAAAGTCATTTCGAACTATTATTTGAATCGAATATTGGTTACTTATATTTAGCTCATCTAAGAATGAATCGAGCAGAAGTTGAATAAAATATTAGACTCAAGTTGAAAAATGTGCATATACTTAACTTTTTTTATAAATGAACAAACACGGTAGCTTATTTTATTTTTATCAAGTATAAATCTATTCCACTTGCTTAAAAAGTATTCGAATTTCAATTTGAATTGAGGTTTTAAATATGTCATACTAGGCTCATTTAAGAAGTTATGGGGCAAATTAAAAAAAAAATTATACAAAGTAGTTACAATTTGTAATTAATTTAATACAAGACCATCTCTCAATTGACGAGGATTAACCGTATTAATAAAGCAAGACAAACGAAACTTTGAGATTGGGACATGTCAAGTGTTATCTATCTCGTAAAACAAAACAGAGAAGAAAGAATATACAATAATTAAGTATAGGTAAACCCATTCGGTGACAAAAGAACGCGCCTCCACGCGCGGACTCCTTCTCCCCACCCATCCTTGTTCCGTCTCTTCGTTTGTTCTAACAATCCCTGATAAAATTGCGTGACCGTACATCATCTTCACCAACCCTCATCTGAATCCCTTCCAAAGTAGCGATTGTGGCCTATAATCCCCTATTTGGCTGGATCGGCTACCTATTTAGGCCAAGTCTTGGCACAATCTCAATGGCTTTTCAGATTATCCACAAATTGGGGTTTGCGTGTGAGATTAGGTTTTTCTCTAATCTCGCTCCGATAATCCATCGATTCTGCAATTGGGGTACTAGGTTGGAGATGATTGTTCTAGATTGGTCAAATCGACCGCCTCCATGGCCTGATTTATGGTGTACGGACGTCAGAAAGTTGTGTGCATGCCCGATCGTGATTGGATCAAAAGTGTTCTGGCTAAGGATGGCTGGGATGATCTTCTGCAACAAGGAAGTCTGGCGCTTGCAGTTTCATCCCGAATGGGTTCGTGTTCTCTCTGTTTCCCCCCTTTTTCTTCTGGTTGAATCTCGCTATTTAAGGGGTGGGTTGCGCTTCTGTTCTACTCGCACCTCCTCTTCATCTCTCTCTGATTACAATCTCAAACCCACTAATCTGTGTCTATTTTTCGCTTGTTGTGTTCTTACTTCGCCTATGGCTCCTTCTGGAGTGGATAAGGGAAAGAAACCAATGGTGGCAGATGATCCTGCCCCTAAAAAGTCTAACACCCGAAAGGGGAAGCCGGAGGGCAAAAAACTCATGGGAGACGCTCAGGCGGCCATGGAAACCCAGGAGGCAATTCGGAAAGCGAAGGCTGAGAAGAAGTTTCGGAGGAAGACAATCAATAGGGAGAAACTGATTGCTCTTCAAGGGAGGGTCCAAGAGAACATATCCACTCTCAACCAGTCGTCACTATTTGCCACCATCATTGGAGACCCTATGGAGGCTAAAGAGGTGAGGAAGAAAATCAGGTATGTGTGGAAGTTTTTAACTGGTGGCTTTCAGTTGATTCCAATTGCCAATAACTGGTTTGAGTTAAGGTTCGATGAGGCTATTGATCGAGCCTTGGTCTGGGATAACCGTCCTTACCATGTGTCTGGCCAACTGATTCTCCTCCGCCCTTGGAGGTTAGAATTTGATCCTTGGTCAGAGTCCATCACTACTCTTGATCTCTGGATCAGATTCCCAGGTCTCCCACCTAAGTATGTGCATGATGATATTATTAGAGATATTGTGGAGGAGAATGGTCTTGGCCAAGTTATTAGGGTCTCTGCTTTCAATGCTAAGGGTGCTCGATTCAGGTACCCTCGTGTATGTGTCTCCATTGATATCACTCTAGTCTCAGGAAGAAATATTTTTGTTGTTAATGAGCTTGGGGAAGTGGAATCTTTCCCTATTTGGTTTGAAGACTTCCCCTCTGGTTGTGGAAGTTGTGGATCCCTGGAGCATCTGTTTGATGTTTGCCCTCTCAGGAATCTGTGTAACGCCCCTTGTCCCAACTCCTCGGTGCAGACAGCGACTGCTGATGTGCAGGCTCCTAAGGGTGATACTGGTGATGGTGCTGACAGTGAGTGGGTTAAGGTGGTGGCCAGGAAACCTCTCCTTCCTCCCCCTACCTTTGGTCACTCCAAAGCTGATCTCTTCATGAGCTTTGGGAAGAATGTCTCTATTTCAACTGATTCATCCTCTTCTAAGTCCACTGAGATAAGTGGTGAGGTGTCTACCACCATTCCTGGTGTGCCTGTGGTAGGGGTTGAGGAAGCCCCCTTGTCTGAGATGGGTGTGCTGGAAGCCCCATTGCCATTGAGTGTTGTGCTTGAGGAGATGTTTCCCCTGTCTGCTGCTATACCCCCATGTGATGAGAATCGGTTTACAAAGGAGGAATTGCAACCAGATCTTGATTTTTGGGCTGCAGACGATGAAGAGGTTCTGGAGCTTGATGAAGAGGAGTTTCTTGATGAAGTTCTGGTGGAAGAAGGCCTTGCTGACCCAGGATTCTCACAGGCCGACTATGAGGCAATGCTTGTGGATGTTCCACCCTCTGTGGAGTTCATCCTACCTGATCTGACTCGGCCTGAACGTCTAGCTGCTTCTGTCCAAGAGCAATTTGTCACACCAGCTGCCTCTCCTGCCTTGGCAAGAGATTCTGATCAGCTGGAGACTAGTGCAGCATCCAAATCTGAGTCTGGTAAGCGAAAAATCAAGATCGAGGATGGCGATTCAGCTTGCTCCACTTTGACTCTGATGGGTGGGAGCAGCAAGAAGGGGAAGCATGGTTAGTAGCCTCAAGGGAGACTGGAGGGTTGTGCTCTTTGATGGTGTGGAGCATTTCTCTGTTTTGCAAGTTTCTAAAGCATCTTTTGGAGAATTGATGACAGCAGTGAAGTTCTTTTGGGTAAAATGGTGTATTGGATGCCTCTCCCTCCAATTGATTTGTATATGTTTGGAGGTGTTGATTAACTTTATGCGGCTTAGCTATAAGGATATTATAGAACATCATGGGTGTATGCTTAGGAAGGTCAATTGTGGTTGTTATTTTAGCTTGACTCTTTCTTTGCTTTGGTTAATTATCTCATGTTGTAGCTGTCTATTTGTATTTCAAGTACCCCTTGGGGTATGTACTGTAGGTAAGACTAGAAGGAAATGGGCACGAAGCTGTAGTTATGTATTTCAATGGAGTAATGAAGCAATATTATATCTAGTAAATTATATTGCTCAGGACAAAGTGTCTGTCTCAACACCATATGGGTATCAGCTGGTGAACTGGGTGTTAATCAATATAGAGAACCTATTAGAAAGTACTATTAGTGCAATTCACGTAGCAGATTTTCTTATTTTCCATAAACCATTGCTATGGTCAATGAATGACATCTATAATAGCCCATACAAACACCTGTACCAAACACCAAATGTCGAAGCCTTCATGATAAGATTATGTCACAAATTATTGGCAAATAATAAACAACAATCCAAGGCTAGTATAGTATGGATCACAAGTAAGAAGAAGGCTGTTACTAGTTCAAGAGAGCATTGGCCCTGGGGCTTCAGTAAAGTCATGGTTGGTGAATGTCTTAATAGAAAATACAGTATGGCCATAATAATCTCATTGAGTAAATTACATAAAATTTGCATTCGATTAACTACCGTGGTTTATCATCCATTTACAACGTCTTCTACTACAAGGGGAAAAAATTTATATGCTCCGAACTTCTATAAAAAACTTAAAACGATAGTACCCAAACTAACCATGGATATGTTCGAATGTATACCTTACTATGAGCTCTCTTATCACTTCACACACCTCATGCTTGGCTCTACAACCCCCGGTATACCTTGCTGGCAAAAAACCAAGGAGCTCTCTGTGTATTGTAACCACCTAACCGCATTCTCAAACACATATTATTACACAGGTTTCTATCCTTGGATTATAACTACACTATGTAGCACAAGTACACTACCAAACTCATATGAACTCAATAATGTTTTCTCACTGGGTACTCGGATAAGGCCATCCCTTAGGCCGTTGTTGTCGCAAAACGTCAAAATGAATTCTATTAGCCTTAGGAAACACTTCAACATCATGTCGCATGGAATCGTATATGGAGAAAAACATGTGCAATTAGTGTGTACATATTCTCAATTGAATAAATGCTTATTCGTATTTTGGAGTCTCCAGTGCTCCTTATTTGTGAATAAGATTTGGGGGACAATTCTTGACGAAAAACAACATGATAACAATCGGAGAGTTGAAGCTATTTGGAGAAGAGCTACTCTAGTGGAACCTTTCTTCAAGAAACAATGGCTGCTGTCAGGCTTAGAATACCCCAGGTCCCTGGCAGCTTCGAAATGGTTAATATGAAAATCTGCTTCTGGAACATCAGGGGATTAGGGAGACCTAATCTATGGACAGACCTTAAAGCACTACGAGTAAATGAACACATAGCGATAATGGCCATAGCGGAAATTCGAACTGACAAAATACCACTGGACAAGGTTTGGCAAACGAGTGGTTTTAATAAATCAATATGGTCAATGGGAAATGGCAGATCAGGTGGTATCGGGCTACTCTGGAACGAGTCTCACTTACTGAACGAATCAATTGAGGTGGAAATAATAATGCCAAGAGTTATTAGAGTTAAATATTCATGTATAGATAAGAATTTTACGGGTGTCATTTTTTTCGTATATGCCCCACCTCATATGGCGGATAAAGAAACCTTCTGGAATAGTCTCACTACATTTATAAGCGCCGAGCACCTTCCATGCTTAGTTATGGGGGATTTGAACGAAATTTGCTGTAATGACGAAAAGGAGGGAGGAGCATCAACTAGTTATAATAGATTCTCGAGGTTATCTCAATTCAAGAACACATGTTCACTTTTGGAGATCCCGTACTCGGGTAACAAATTTACTTGGAGGAAGAAGATGGAAGGGGAAGACAACATCCTTGAGAAACTTGACCGGGTCCTCGTGCAACACGAATATATTGAGAAATTCCCTGATCTAGTAGCTGTAAATGGCGCATTTTCAACATCCGATCACTGCCCAATTTCTTTGAATCTAAACACGGAACATCTCTATAGGCCATCTCCTTTCAAATTTGAAAATATGTGGCTTCAAAGAAAGGATTTTCGAAATATTGTTAAACAAGTATGGCGAAATGAGCAGAGGGGAACAACAATGTTCAGACTAGTTTGTAAAACCAGAATGGTGAAAGCAAAAGCCAAAGAGTGGAATAAGATTACATTTGGTAACATCTTTAGGCAAGTACAAGAAGTGGAGAAAGAGCTGGTCAAAATGCAAAGCATTAACAATTTTAGGAATGTGGCAAAAGAAAAACAATTAATTTCCAAAAAGGAGAAACTACTCCAGTTCCAAAGGGAGTATTGGTGTCAAAGAGCCAAAACCAGATATCTTAAGTTAGCTGATACTAACACAACCTACTTCCATCGTGTAGCTTCTGGCAGAAGAAATAGGAAAATTATAAGGAATATTTCATCTGAAACAGGTACCCTAATTTGTGGGGAACACAACATACGATCAGAAATTAGAAAGGATTTTGTCAAAAGATTCATGAAAGAGCCAATCAATACAACTCTCTTAAATAACTATCTCGAGCTTATCTCTCCATCTATCTCCGAGGCTGAAAATAAGTTCCTGTGTAACCAACCATCGAATGGTGAAATAAAGGAAGCAGTGTGGTCCTTAGGTGCCAACAAATCTCCTGGACCTGATGGGATGACGGCTGAATTCTATAAAACTTATTGGGACATCATTGGGGGCGACGTTATTAAAGCCACTAAATCTTTCTTTCACACGGGAAAATTGCTCCGGCAAGTAAACCACACCTTTATCACCCTACTCCCAAAATGTGATAATCCAGCGAAAACTAAGGACTACAGACCCATTAGCCTATGTTCAACAATATATAAGATAATATCTAAGATTCTGACGGAGCGGCTGAAGAAGGTCATTGGAAAACTTATACATCCGTTTCAAGGGGCCTTTGTTTCGGATAGAGCTATTCAAGACAATATCCTCATAGCCCATGAGATTTTACACTCTTTCAAAACGCGAAAGGGATCGGAAGGTTGGCTAGCTATCAAGTTAGACATGGAAAAAGCATATGACAGGGTAGATTGGCATTTCACAGAAGCGGTATTGGAAAAATTTGGCTTCGATAAAAAATTTATTGATCTAATCATGGAATGTGTAACAACGGTGTCTTTCTCCGTTTTAGTCAATAATGGCCCAACAGAACTGTTTAGACCGACAAGAGGCATTAGGCAGGGTGATCCTCTCTCCCCGTTTTTGTTTATTCTAGGTGCAGAAGTGTTAGCTCGTAAGCTAAGTTGGGAATCCAATTTACATCAATCTGGAATTGGATTCCGGTTCGGCCACTCACGACCTAAAATCCCCTTTCTAGCTTTCGCTGACGACATCATTATTTTCTCTAAAGGAAATTTAACAGCTTGCAGCAAAGTAAAGACTATTATTGATGAGTACTGCCAAATTTCGGGACAAAAGGTCAATTACCATAAATCGGCTTTCCAAGGGTCTCCTGGTATTCCAGTTACTAGGATACCTGTGTTGGAGGGCTGCTTAAATATCTCCAGGCAAATTAAATTGGATAAATATTTGGGATGTCCTCTCGTCAACGGAAGAGTTAATAAAACTACGTTTGAGGAAATCATTGGCAAAACAACAAACCAATTGACTAAGTGGAAAGCTGATTCACTATCTCAACATGGTAGGTCAATCTTAATTAAGTCAAATCTAGCCTCTAAACCTCTATATT
This sequence comes from Persicaria maculosa, assembly GCA_963922045.1. Classification (NCBI taxonomy): domain Eukaryota; kingdom Viridiplantae; phylum Streptophyta; class Magnoliopsida; order Caryophyllales; family Polygonaceae; genus Persicaria; species Persicaria maculosa. The sequence continues at coordinate 48,591,600 of OY998269.1, read as the reverse complement.
CCATGCAAAGCTTCATGCTCCCAGTCTCGATACTATCAAACCTAGATAAGATAAATAGAACTTTCTTCTGGAACAAAGACCTTCAATACAAACCCCTTATAAGCTGGGATAGAGTCTGTAGAGCCAAATCTAAAGGTGGGATGGGACTTAGAAAATCCAAGGAAATGAACGAAGCACTTCAGATGAAGCTCCTGTGGAAAATCATTGCAGAACCTGATAATAGTTGGGTCAAAATTATTAGATATAAGTACCTGAAATCAACCGATTTACTAGAATTTGAGAAGAAAGGAAACGCCTCCTGGCAATGGACTCAACTAAGGAAATTAATTAAACCATTTAAAAACGGTTTAGCCTGGGCAGTAGGGGATGGAAAATCTATTAAATTCTGGAAAGACAAATGGGCTCCAGTTAATGACATACAAAGACAATGTACAGTACCAGGAAGGAACAATGCAGAAGAAACAGTTGATCAATACATTACTAATGGAGAATGGAGTTTAGATAAACTTAAACTAGTCTTGCCTACTGATACAGCTAAGCAAATAGCTGACATACCCTTACCTAAGAATAACATGCGAGACAGAATGTACTGGTGGCCGGATAAAAATGGATGGTTTACAACTTCTAGTGCATATGAATTTAACACAAAACATATGGAGCAAAAAGATGATGAAAACACATGGATTTGGAAACTTAGTACCCCTCCCAAAATTAAAAACTTCCTTTGGAAAGTGTGTCAGGACGGACTACCAACGGCGGCTCGTTTGTCAAAAAAAGGGTTAGCGGTCCCTCCTTACTGTGCAATCTGTAATCACCAAGAGGAGGATGCTTTCCACCTTTTTTTTGAGTGTAAATACTCTCTATTCCTCTCCGGCCTCTCGACTAATATCAACAAAACTATTACCGACTGTGTTAAGAAATCTAGGAAAATTGGACCAATATTAGCAACTATTGCAGCACAACTTAATTCCCAGGAAAAACAAGCAATGGCTTTCCACTGGTGGACTATCTGGTTAATCCGAAATCAGTGGATCTTTCAACAACAGAAACTACCCAGTATTGATGGATTCGTGAGAAAGGTGGAAGCAGGTAGGAAAGCATGGTGCAGAGCGGAAAAATTTAACAGCAATAGCAACAGTGAACTCAGTAGTCACAAAAACCCACAGAAGAAAACGACAAAGCACAGAAACAGCGATAAATGGAAGAAACCGCCTAGTGGGAAAATGAAACTAAATTTCGATGGGTCCGCCCCTTCTCATCGTCAAGGATCAATAGGATATGTAATCAGAAATGACAAAGGTCTACCGGAGGCCATGGGATGCAGTCTAATTGGGAACCAAACACCCCTGATGTCCGAGGCTCTAGCTCTTAGAGCAGGAATATTGAAAGCAAGAGAATTACATATCAACAAAATTATTATTGAAGGGGACTCACTCATTATCATCAACTATCTCAAAGATAATGCCAGATGTCCATGGGAAATCGAGCTATTAATGTCAGATATTTGTTCACTGCTTACAGGGTTCAACGAAGTCTCGTTCTCTCACATTCTTCGTAATGGTAACTGTGTAGCAGATAAGGTTGCACACCTTGCTCATGTTACCGCTAACCCTTCTCCATATACTGATCCAGGTCTTGCTGACCTCATCCGCAAGGATGCTATCGAATAGCGATTATCCGCATTCGAATTTTTTACCCAATCAAAAAAAAAAAAAAAGTGTTATCTATCTCGTGCTCATTGAAATTCCCAGCAATCAAACCCTCAGTTCCGACTCCCCAAAAAGACCTCCCTTTTTTCCGCCATTGAAGCTCTAATCGAAGCTCTGGTTTCGATTTTCAGATTCATCGTCTTCCTCATTCTCTTTCTAGCCGTCCAAATGAGCTGAGAATTGCAGATCTGATCTCAACAGACTCGTTATCCGTCGTTGTTCTGTTATAGGCATTTTCTGCTCATTGATCTACCGCTCCCAGCTGCCGATGATCCGAACACTGCTTCAGCGATTGGTCGTTTATTGGTACTCTCTTTGTCATTCTCGTTGATTTTTTTTTCTTTCCGACTTTCGTTCCTATTCGTCTCCCAGGGTACATGGTTCTCATAGCTTTGTGTGATTGGTTTTAGCTAGGGTTTTGATTGAACCTAGGAAGTTTCCGTTGGAGCTCAAACGTGTAGAGTGCGTAGTATTTGAAATGGAAAGTGGTGTATTGGTGCCTCTTGCTATTGACACAAACTATGTGGCTGGATTTGGCAGTATTTTTTAAATATTTAACTTCATTCATTTCTAATCGCGAAGGTATCATGTGATTACCAGAGTGGGAACTTTACTCTTTGTATTGAATATGTTAGCCTGCAAAAACTAATGGATAATGCCTCAGAAATGGTGATTCATGCTTGAGATCACTAGTCAAGTGAGTTTTACCATTTATGGTTGTTCTGGGAGCTCTTAAAGCATACAAATTCTGCTTCAGAGAAACTGCTTTTCTAGAATAGATAATGTATATTGCTTCATCCAAGATTTGTTTTGTTTTTAAAAGAACCCTTGTTAGTTGGGGGTCCTCACCCTCAATGTCTAAAATGCCTATATTACATATATCAATGCCCTTTTGCTTAACTTACATTTACTTATGCACAATTGATGAATTAAATGTATATGAATAACTCAGCACTGGAAAATTCTAACAAAAATCACCAAAGTTCATAATTTTGTATTGATGCATTTTTTTATTTTTCTATCCACAAAGCATTTGTAGTACTGTTGTTGCCTTGTTACTCTGCACTATTTTCTTCCATTATAAGCCATTAAAAATTAGTAACTGATATATCCCAGTGGCTTTGATTCCTCATTCTTGTCTAATTGTCTTATACGTATATAATTTAGGTCTAGATTGACTTGATGATGTAGAATGATTAGTAGAGTGCTTAATCAACATTCACATTGGCATTCTGATGCTTTTACTTCTTTTGTCTTATCCTCCTCTGTAGAGATATATCCCGATGCAGTCAGGTCCTGTAGAAGCCTCCTTTTCAGTTCAGAAGGAAAGCAGTAACTTTGCAGTTGTGAAGGACGAAAATAGCTTTGCTAATGCTACTTCTGCTCAGGGTGTGAGGGACTTGATCCATGAGCCTGCTGTTGTATCATCAGGTTCAGATGTGATTCCTGACTCTGTGGTTAAGGATGGCGAGTCTTCTAATGCCTCAAAGCAACTGGTGGTTTATGAAACCCAGAAAAATGAGTCATGTGAAAGTGAATCTGTACCTGACCCTGTCAGGGATAACCAGACTGGTACTGTGTCACAGAAGTTGGTGCTTTTTGATCCCAAAGAAAATGCCACACATAAAAGTCTGCCACCTAGAATTTTGCCATCTGTTGGGGCTTTCACTGTTCAGTGTGCTGAATGTTTCAAATGGAGGCTTATTCCAACCAAGGAAAAGTATGAAGAAATCCGCGAACATATCCTTGATCAACCTTTTGCTTGTGACATAGCTCGAGAATGGCGGCCTGAGATATCATGTGATGATCCTCCTGACATAGAGCCGGATGGTAGTAGGCTATGGGCGATTGACAAACCAAGTATTGCTCGGCCTCCTTCCGGTTGGGAAAGAGAGTTAAGAATTAGAGGGGAGGGAAGCAGCAAATTTGCAGATGTGTATGTAAATCATTTCTTTCTCTCTTTACATCTATATTTTTGAAAAAATTGACCTGATGTGGCATGCTAAGAAATTGAATTATGTTTTTAGTGGAAAAAATGTTAAATCATCAATTTTTTTCAACCAAATTTTAGTTGAAGTGGGCGCTATAAAATCAATAAAAAAGAAAAAGGCACTAAAAAATGTTGCAGTGGTTATTTGTAGGCTGGAAAAACTAACAACATAAAATATTTATTCGTCCATTTCTTGCTGTTGCTTTGGGAATATTCATTGCTTTGCTGATTCCATTTGCTACCTGATCTTGTGTTATATTTTGGGGATTTCAGTTTTAAATGTAATCTTAGCCAAGACATTTGGTATTTGGTTAATCTTCAAGTGTGTATCCGATGATAAACCTAATATTTGGATGGTATTTGGTTAATCTTCAAGTGTGTATCTGATGATATACCTAAAATTTGGAATTAAAGCAGCAGAAAGCTCAATATATATATATATATATATATATATATATATATATATATATATATATATTAAGAAATATTGAAGGGCAGTACTTGAAAATGCAACCCAAAGCACAATTGCAGTGAAGATAATTGTCAATTTCATTAATGGAGGAGCAAATAGTTGCAGTGTAAATATGTAATTTATGCTCGTTCTATTCTTTAATTGTATTGATTCTTGTTTGATACCTTATCTGAAAAAAGGAAGTTGCATTCTATGAGGAAGATTGAGATTCGCCTAATGAAAAGGTGCCTATTGTTGTTTCTTCTGCTGCTTGGCTTCCTTCTTGTGTTCTTAATTCATCCTTGATGGTGCAAATACTGCTTAGACATTTTTTTCTTTCTCTGTTGATTTGTGATGACTCATTTCTCTTTGCTAATTCTTTCAGATACTACATTGCGCCATCTGGAAAGAAGCTTCGCTCCATGGTTGAGATTCAAAAGTATGCTTTCAGTATGAAGCTTTATTATTTAAATCCTTCTCTGCAACATCCTTGATCAGATACCCAAGCATATTCAACTTTATAGTTACTGTATCCCTCTGTTTGTGGTAGATAGTCTTATTGGTTCACTGTTTTGTACATTGCAGGTACTTACTTGAACATCCTGAGTATGTTCAAGAAGGTCTCAAACCGTCCCGGTTTTCATTTCAAATCCCCAAACCACTGCAGGAGAATTATGTCAGAAAACGCCCATCAAGAGCTCTTGAACCTGATAAAGGTATGATATTTTTGAGCAAACTTCCTTTGGTTTCACTGTTTAATTTGATGGTCCTCGGCCTTTAAGAATTGCAGTCACACTTGATGATGTTTGACTGTTTATTCGTTATGATGCACGCTTTTGCTTCAATTGCTTTTATGGGGCCTAATTGCTATGGTGCTGTCATTAATGGAATGTTGCTTGAATGATTTTGATCCATTGTCTACATTCTTCTTTCATGGATCTTAGAGAAACCGCATAGCTTCATTGCATTTTATTTGTTCTACTTTGTTCATGAAGGGAGCTGGAGACTTTAATTGTAGCACGGAAATCAATTCATGATAAGAGTGATTATGGCCTTTCTGGCTAACATGTTGGATATGTGAAACAAAGTGGTTGAAACTAGTAATGAGAGGAGAATTCAGTAAGTTAAAAGAGACACCTAGGTGTGCAATTTTCCCTTATAGCAAGGGATGACAAGTCCCTCACTGTAGGTGTTTAGCCACATACTTCACTGACTCGGGGTAATATGAATATATGATATTTGTTTTTTAGAAAAAATATAGCCATCTTTGTAAAAGAAACTTCAAAATAAACGAAGTAATACAGTGAATTTAGTGGCAGGTAGATGAAGGTTTGTAATTCTTTTATTATTATGTGAACAACATGCTTTTCTTTTCTTTTTTCTAATCTGTTCTGTTTAGTTTTCGGTGAGGGGAGACAGCTTATAGCCTTATACTACTTGTCTGCGAAATTTTCTGTGCAAAGATATGAAACTTATAGTGCTTGGACATTGACACTGTTACTGGATATACCTTCAATAACCTTGTGAAAAGTGATATGCTTAAATTTACCAGTGCCAGAACTGCTCTAGCTTTTAACATCCTATAGCCATATTCGTTTGGGGAGGAGCGGAGGTGCATGTTGTGTTGAATATCTGATTTGCAATTCGTTTTGAGGTGGATAGAACTCAATAAAATCTGTTTAAAGTATTGCCTGTTTTCCTTGTTCTGCTAGCTATCAGCTTAACATCTGGAAACAGAAATATTGAAATTTATAGCCTTAGGAAAAAATTTTGTGTAATTGTCGAAAAAATTATGTAACTGCTGATGCCTTGCTGGTCATTATCTGTTAGATTTCTTCAATGTTTAAATTGAAGTGATAGTTTAGAGTTCTCATGGACTTAATTTTTTTTCATGATATGCTGTTGACTGAGATATCTGTTGGCAATGCTTCAAAGGTCGTCAGCTGTCTTGGTGAATTCCTTGTACAATTGAAAAGATGTAAATTATTTTTGACATCTTTCTTGCAGTAACTCCATTGCCCTTAGCCGGACCAGTTGACACTCCTGTTTTGAGGCTTGGTGGCCCTTTGCTCTCAGATGCCTATTCCCCAGAAACTCCTGATACTCCTCCTAACAAGCAGCAAAAGACAACAGAATCTTCCCCAATTGGTACTAATGAAAGATTGCACAATCGGATTAAGATCAAGATAGGACATCCTCCTCGTCCACCACCAAGTGATGCCATATAATTTTACAGTTCAGGTATCTCCTCATTTTGTCTATGAAACAACAGTAGAGGAGCTTCTTTTTGCTTCACAAAATTCCATACATATCATATATGGTTAGCACGTAACTTTAGTGTATAATATCTCAAAATCAGGAAATGTTTTGCTCTCCACACACTATGCCGACAACCATTAGTAGGACTGAGAGGTTGAAATGGTTTAGCAACAATGTAATGCCACGGAAAATGATAGAAATAGAAGACCATTGTTTATCTTTTGATTCTTGAGCTCTACTTAGTCACCATGCATTGGAACTACTGGAATTGGATTGAATATTGCTGCTGTACTTCCTAAATCTGGGTATTAGAGAATGTGTTATATCTTTTTGGACCTACTCGGCATGAGTGAGCAACTGTTGTATCCTTGTATATCTTTTAACCTTTTCCTATAAAAGAACGGGGAATTTGGACACCGGTAGCAGTCCCCCTGACGTTGGTGCAGAGTGAAGTAGCAGGTCCTCCGGGGCCTTTGTAGCTCAGGTCTATGTTCTCCAGCCACACCTTTTCACACGGGTTGAACCAGCTGCACTGCAAGTTTATCGCCACCTTCGAAGCTGATGTTCCGTTTATGTTTTTGAAGGTCACCCCTTCTATCCGTATGCGCGAATCCCCCTGCATTTTCATACATTCATCCATTTACATGCCTGCACTGAAAAAACTCGAAACCCTGGACTGTCGAAATTATTCGATGACTTACCTTGTGGCACCTTCCATCAGGGCAGTAGTTCTGATCTATGATAATGGGATTATAAGCCTCCTCCATGATGATATTCTCAAAGGAGACACCGGAGCAAAATCCTGGGTTCTGGGTAGCCCAGGTCTTGATCCGGATCCCGTTCAGGGTCTTAGAGAAGGTGCAGTTGGTGACCGCGATTTGCCTCACCTCGTCCCCGGGTGAGTTCCCCATGCTTCCGATGCTGATTCCGTGGCCAGGCCCACACCAGACCCGGGTGACATTGACGCCGTTGCTCCCCGTCAGGATTGCAATGCAGTCGTCGCCTGTGGCTATGGCAGTGTCTGTTACTCTGATGGCGCTTGAGAGGCCCATCTTGATGCCGTCGGTGTTGGGGCTCGTCTCCGGTGAGTGGATCCACGACCAGGCGATTTCGATGTTGTTGCAGGCGAAGAGATGGATGTGGGTCTTCTTGCTGTTCATCAGATTTACGCTTCGTATGTTGGTGTTGTTCACAAAAGCCAAGCTCAGTAGCTTATCAGTTATATACATGCAGTGGGGAAAATTAATAAATTAATACAAATATTAAATCATACGAATAAGTTGGGAAAATTAGACTCAAGTGCATAAATCCATCCAAATATTCTATTTAACTATTCATAAAAATCCAATCTCATTGTAAATCATGGAATTGAGAAAATGTGTTTTGGTTAGATTTTAAATTATAAGAATTAAAATCAAGGATATAGAAAATTTTAATTCAGAGAAGGTGAAAATAGCAAAAAAAATCAACCAAATGCACCTATTATCTTTATTTCCCAACCAAACGAGCCCTTGTATTATTTTTGTCTTTTTGCAGTTTATCAGATTACTTTTTGCAAATTGAAGTAAATTAGGGGCGCTTTTTGTCATTTATAAAAGTAATGTAACTATGGCATATGGGAGGTTGACAGTTGACTTACCGCATGGCTTGGATTGAGCAGATGAGAGCGATCCCAAACTGTGGGGCCCTGACCATCGAAAACGCCGCCGTAACCGTTGATGGTTAATCTATCAAGATAACGGAAAGCAATCCAATAACCGAGATTAGTTGGGCCTGGAGGAGCTTGCAGACGGCCCATATTAATGAATTTAATTGGGCCTTTACAAGGCCCAATAAGCTCAACTGGGTTTAACAAGTAGGTCCCACGTGGAATCACAAGCTGGGCCTCCCCTCTTCCCTCCCATTTGCATGCATCATTCCACCCCCTCATCAAAGCCTGCCACTCCCATTAATTTCAACAAATAAATTTAAATAATATTTTTTTAAAAAAAAAAACTAATTTACTCTTGTTAAGTACTCCGTAATATGGGTAGTTCTTTAAAAAAAAAAGATAATTTTTACCTTTTTAATGTACACAGGTGTTTTGGGAGTCTCTTATATCACATTGTGTAACATTCGGTGTATAACTTAATTATTTTGTATATAATTTAAATTGAAGAAAAATAAAAATTATATTTATGTTCCACACAAAATGTTTATAAATGTCAATTGTATTTTGATTTCTTAAACCCTCTTGTTAAGTTGTTGTGAACTTTCATGTAAAAAAAAAGCCAAATAATGAAGGCAAAAAAAAGCATCAATCAAATTCAAATTTCACATTGAATCAATTATGTGAATGAAACTATTTAATAAATATAAAATTGCATTACCATTTACCTTGCTATTGTCGAAGTTGTTGATCGCAGCTCCGCCATAGTTAATCAAATTGAAAACGTTTGGTTGTGCAATTGCATTGTGGAAACGTAACACAAAAAACCAACATACCAATATACATGAATTTATAAGATGAGAAAAGAGCCCCATCTCTTCTTCTTCTTTTTAAAATTTTTTTTATTGCATATATGTAATTCTCAAAATTAAGAGGGTGGATGAATATATATATATATATATATATATATATATATATATATATATATATATATATATATATATATATATAATACCCCAACATCATAAATATTCAAAAACAGTCAAATATTGAAACTTTCCTTTTTGTTTGTTCAGATTCATTGGCTGTACTTTTTTTTTAATGAGAAATGATTCATCATCTACACTATCATCTTACATTGTTAATATATTTTATATAAACAGGAAATATATTATCTCTTTCATATATGTGGATCATGTTTATTTTAACACATAATAAATTGTTTCCATAGTAAATCTGTAAGTAAATGAACCGATTCCCTCTTTACCCCTTCCAAGAATGTGTTAACATATTTTATCACGGTTTTAATAAAATTGTATAGCTTTCTTTCTTTTGTGAGATAGTTCTATTCATAAATTATTTTTCATTCTGTTTTACCTTATCACTTATTCACTTAAGTGTCTTGCAATATATGAGGTTCGTGGTAATTTCTTTCATAGTTAACTGGTTTTGAGATGGAGTATATTAAATTTATATGTTGGGTTTATAGAGTAAGTGTTAGTAATAACGAGTGCGTAGTAGAAGCAACTGATATTATGAACAAACACACGTATTTAACATGGAAAAACCGAGTGACAAGAATCAAAGAATCCAAGGTCAAATAAAAAAGAGTACAATCTTGAATCGTAGAATGTGTTTGTATGATGAAGTCTTTTAACAGAGGCTTGAATAGACTTGTATGGATGAAGCTTGAATGGTTGAGATCATGGTAAGTTTGGATCCACCAAAAGATTAACCTCTTCATTGTGACCCTTACCAGGAAGGATTGGCATGCTTGAAAAAGCTTGGAATGCAGTGAGATGGTGAATTCACTGAGCTTTATTTTATACAGGTGCAAGATTCAGATACGACGATGGAGTCTTTTTGCGTCCTCCATTCATCAAGTAACAACTTCTATAGTCTCTCCAGCTTCATCTTTGCCAACTTTTGGTGTGGAATCATAACAATGTTGGATTACTAAAAGGATCAATCCAACTGGAGGAGGTTCAGAGTGGAGAGAGTGGGTTCAGTGCATCAGTAATGCATTATGTATCATTTTATATGGATGAGTTCAACCTGGAGTGGACTGTTTCAATTTACAATTCATTCAAACATAAGCAAGAAACAATTTTATTAGTAAATGCAAAATGAACATCCCTGTTGCTCTCTGTATAAATGTATCCCAACTGAAGCTATTAAGTTCTTGAATGAGAACTGAAAGATCTGACAAGTATAAGCTATCAGAATCCAACGAGCTCTATGAGAGGAGGGCCTGCCTAGCTTAGTTCTAATGAGGCTACAGCTGCTGCGGGTTTTTCTGCTTCGGATACTCGCCCAGCTGTTTCATTTGCCAGCTCTCGTGAGGAGCAACGTGCTCTTTGAAAGGAGTAAATTGCTGCAAGGGATTCAACTTACAATTAGGTCTCATTGTCAAATAAGAATGACAGGAGACAATTAAATCTAAAACTGCACCCCAAGACGCAATCCGACCACTTCAAGTTCAAGCACATTGATGCAGCTAACTTCTGGCTTCTCAAAGAGTAAGCAAGACGCGACAATGTCTAATATAAAGAAGCATGATCATATCAAATATGTACACCACCCTTCTTGTGGATTTACTTATCCTGGAATTGGGGAAATTATATAGCATAAGGAAAGATTTGTGTGAGGGAATCACCTCCATTTTCGACAAAAGTTCTTTGGCTGTAGAGGCTGAGACAACGATGTGTTGAGCAGCTGGTTTGATGAAGCCTTCTTTGACACCATTGTCAATTAGCTGAAGCAAAGGGTTGTAGTAACCATCAACATTCAAAAGGCCAACCTGCACAAGAGCAATTTGTTTTACTTTCAAGCCTAAAAAGTGCCTGTTTTCTATGTGATTTAACGAAATTCAGAACGAGATGAAAAGTCTTACCGGCTTCTTGTGGATCCCGAGCTGACACCATGTTATCATCTCTAGCAACTCTTCCATTGTTCCATATCCTCCTATGCAATTAGAAAACACAAATGAGACTAACTGCACAGGTAGGTTCAACATTTTAGCCCAATTAGCGTGTACCGGGAAGAGCAATAAAGGCCTCTGACTCTTCAGCCATGACAGCTTTCCTCTCGTGCATATCGTCGACAACTCTTACCTCTCCAACAGATTCACCTGATATCTGATGATTTTGTCCAAGTTAACCAAATAACCACACATGTAAATCAAACCATTACTGCTAATATTTTCTTCTGGAGATAAATATCATGACCACATTGCAAAGTACACTAGTTCACATTGTGTAAAAGATAAGACAGATCAACAAGGCAAATGTTTGACATCAATGCTTCCAAAACCCTTGACCAAATGTTGTTCCCCTCAACATGGTAAAATATATCCTCCCCCTCAATCCTTTCATTGAAATAGGTTGGTGTCACATCAAATAGAGATTAACAAATTGGTATCCTTATTACACTAAACAGACAAAAGCATTATTTGATGATCAGATGTTGGATTTACCTCAATAGGCATCAAGGCTCTTGGGATGACCCTGCAAACACAAAGCAATCAAGAACAATGGTGTTACAGGAAGCCATCCAGAATCAACACCATCCAATATCTGCACTCCCATCTGTTTTGCCTAAACGCATAATAGGGATAAGCTTTCCACATAGTTCTAGGCTTATTAATAACTTCTTCTTTTTTTAAGGAGTGTTCATACAACACATGTTGAATTTCAAGAGCATTGACCCAAAAAGAGGAGCAAAAATGAATTTGGAGAATTGTTGAATGCTTACCCAAGAACATGGCAGCCCCCATCAAAAACCCTCTTAGAAATCAAGCCCATCAATCCAACACTTCCTCCTCCATACACCAGATCAATCTTCCTCTCCACCTACAAAACCCAAATCCAAAAAAAACCCCATATCATGATAGGGAAGGGGCAGAGAGAGATTGAAAATCAATTGCACTAGAGAATCAAAATTCAATGCGAGTCATAGAGGCATTTCATCGAACACCTATAATTCAATTCAGATATAAAAAAAAAAAAAAAAAAAAAACCCACCAATCCATCGCCCAAATCGGCGGCGGCGTCGCTGAAGACTCGCCGGAAACCAGGGTTGCTGCCACAAAACACACACACCCTTTTGAAAACGCTCCTTGTCGTATTATTAGCTTCCATTGTTTGCCGTATTGCCTGCCACTATGCAAGATTTAATTTTTAAAAAAATGAAATCGTGAACAAGTGTAGTATTTGGCCGTACCCAGATTCCTCCTGACCGATCTCTTCCAGTTCTTATCTTTACGCAAACCGGGTAGGCCAAAGTTCTCTTTCAATTGGTATCGTGTCGACCATTTTTATAAGGGAAAAGGCCCCCACTCGTCGAATTTATAAAGAGAAATACGAATTTGCTAACAGATTTGGAGAATCTGGACTCTCCAGAGATGAGTAATAATAATACCAATTTTATAAAGGAAAACGCCCCCACTCGTCGGAGATGAGTAATAATAATACGAATATTATTGGTTGGGCTCCAAGAAAAAATAATTTTCTTTCTTTTTTGCCTTTTAAACGTTTTTTTTATAACTCTCACAATCATAAAGACAATATGATAAACCATCGTCACCACTCACTTGATGAATTGGAAAAAAACTTAAAACTATGACAAGGAGAAAACTATGACAAGGAGGATAATATCTCGTATACTTAGAATACTAATGGTACAAATCACTCATAATAAAAAATGCGGCAGAAAAATGTTAAATGGAAAAAACCACCAGTTGGCACGTTTAAAATAAACTTCGACGGATCTACACTTTATAATAAAGATAGCTCAATTGGCTATATCATTTGTGATTGGGAAGGGAGAACGATTCACATTGGATACAACAGAATTGGGAACTATACCCCGTTGAAAACAGAGGCTTAAGCACTAAGACAAGGTTTAGTCCAAATCCGCGCACCGAGTATAAACATGTTACAAATAGAAGGGGACTCCTTTATAATCATTAATCATTTAAAAACAAATTCTACATGCCCATGGGAAATTGAATTGGCGATATCTGATATTAAAACATTGTTGTCGAGTGTGAGAGATGTTTCCTTCTCTCATGTGCCCCGTATTGGCAACTGTTGGGATAAAAAGATTATCATCCCACATTAATTGTGGGGTGGTATAGCAAACCAAAATATAAGGGGAGGGGAAGCCCCTACACAATGGATTAAGCTTTTGTGTTAGAATGGTGGATCCTGGCCTTATAATCAAAAACAAAATTAAACCCGACACGACTCCCGTTTTCATACGACCCAACCGGAGTTTCTCGGAATTTGACATGGTATCAGAGCGGTTAGCCTAACGGCCCGTGTCGATCCTAGTCTGGGTTACCTAGTTGTCCAAGTCTCAACTAGATGGTCATTCCTAGTTGGACTTGCGGGGGCGTGTTAGAGATGTGAATGAGACCAAAAGTGTCCCACATCGGAAAGTTGAACATATCAAGCCCTAGTATATGAGTCGGTGGGCTACTCCTTCTATTGCCAATTGGTTTTAGAATGGAACCTCACTCGGCTTGTGTGCTAGGCTACTAGCGCATGTGCGCCCGTGCACAAATATACTAGGGATTGTTATGTTCAACTTTCGATGTGGGACACTTTTTGATCTCATTTACATCTCTGAACAGAGTTGACGATCTGTTCTCATATCTTACGCGAAATCAATCATGTTGGATAAGGTGGTTCATCTTAGACATTTAATGGATCATGAAGCTCTCACATCTCACTCGGAGTTCCTGTTCCTTATCCAAAAAGACATAATTGAGAGGTAAAAAAGGAGTTAATAAGGCTTGTTTGGTTGAACATAGAAAGTATACTTCCTAATAAATTACTATTTATAAATTCAGTTCCTATTAATTATAATTCCTATGAAATTTTCTTAAGTTGTTTGGTTAGATTAATATGCGGAATTTAAATGGATAAAGTTGAATTTTTCCATTAAAAAAAGTGGAATTGCAAATTATCCGGCCTATCCCCTAGGTAGGCTAAGTGAGTGGAATTTACCCATTTGGAGGGAATTGGATTTTTTGGAAAGTCGAATTCTTGGGTTTTTTTAGTATTCATAAAAATAACCAAATACCTATATTTATCTTATTTTCTAGGCTTTTAAACTTTCTGGGTTTTTTAATTGTTAAGCAAATGAGTTCTAATACATTCATAGTTATAAGGAATAAATTTTAAATTATTTTTTTAAAACTAATTTACAAAGTTGATATTTTATATATAGAGATTAATTTTTTTAAATGTGTTAAAAAATTAAACGATCTACGAAGTATATTTTAAGACAAATAGAGTAAATCTTTTATTATCTAATTAGTATTAATAAGATATATTTAAATACATCATATATATATATTAATACTATCTTAGTCGGTTATGAGAGGATAGTTGAATGATACATCCAAGTAAAATGAAAATTAAAAGACCATTACAAGTCCACTTACAACTTTACAAGTTACACCCACCTATTATTCTATTCCATAAAATCTAGCAGGAATCAGGAATACCGATTACTGGTGATGAATAACTGATCCACTATTATGATGTTTCTAAAATTAATTAATGGTTATAAAATAACACGTGGTTCACTGAAACAGTGTTTATAGTATAAGGGCGTGTTTTGGATCGGTTGAGACTTGAGATTCTGGTATGTAATTTATGGTCTATTATATCATTAAGGCAAAACTAATTAAAATAACCCAACTTTTAAGGGGTGTTAAAAATATATCCTCACCTTTCAAATGTAACATAAATATCCCGATCTTTATAAGTGATGGTAATATAATATCCCAAAATTTTCTTCCACACCAAAATGCTTACATGGCACATATGTGGCAAAAAATAATGATCATATTCACAAGCGTGCTCTTGGATCTTAATGCTCGAATTATACAAAGTATAGTCTAGATTGTCATGATAATTTTTAAAAATTAAAAGTCTCTTTTGTAACTAAAAAAATCATTCAATTTAATACGTATTTATATATTATAATTAAATTTAATCAAAACAAATATAATAAAACAAGTAAATATTTAAAGTATAATTTTCAATATCTTGATTGTGTAAAATATCATTCAAGTTTATTAGATTAAATTGGATTGGTTTTTAATTTTATTTTAATTTTGGATTTAAGAAAAAATAAAAAATAAAAAATTAATTTACATTCTTTTATATATTTTTTTAATAATAATAATTTACTTCTTATATATAAATGAACGCCATTTAAT
This sequence comes from Persicaria maculosa, assembly GCA_963922045.1. Lineage (NCBI taxonomy): Eukaryota > Viridiplantae > Streptophyta > Magnoliopsida > Caryophyllales > Polygonaceae > Persicaria > Persicaria maculosa. The sequence continues at coordinate 48,576,309 of OY998269.1, read as the reverse complement.
AATCTAAATAATTAAATTTTTATTTCAATTTCGTTGTAACATAAAGTTTATAATCGACCAAATATTCTTCAGTTTTGATAAGTTAAATCACTAGCTAATTATTTACTAATTGAAAATATGTTATTTTGCTTTACATTTTTTTTATTTGGCTTGTTATAGATATTATTGATTTAAAAAAAGATATAAAAAGTTAGGTTCATATTAAATCTAAAACTACAAAAGTTTATTAAATAAACTTTTAAACTCATCTAATTTCATTTAATATGTTTTATTTGAATTGAAAATACATGAGTAATACAATACAAAAAATAAGAATTTTATTGGAGAGAAATCGTTAGGATATTATATTACCATCACTTATAAAGGTCGGGATATTTATCTTACATTTGAAAGGTTGGGATATATTTTTAACACCTCCTTAAAGGTTGAGTTATTTTAATTATTTTCGCCTATAATTAATTATATCATTTGTATCGCTTTATCTGATATGTCAAATTATTTTATTATTTCTCTTAATAAAGGAGTAGTTATTTTCCATTAATAAGAGAAGGAAGACTATAAAATATACCATAATTACGGGCTAAAGAATCCTCACTGATTTCGTAGTTATGTACTATTAGTTTATCGGTTTTTCTATCCTATGCCCCAAGGTCATAGGATAAGACACTAAATTGGAAAAGATTCCCTACAAAAAAGGCAAGCGACCCTAAAAAATCTAATTAAAAAAAGGCTAAACTAATAAAAAAGTTTAAAAATATTTCCCAATTTAGTGTCTTATCCTATGCCCTTGGGGCATAGGATAGAAAAATCGTTAGTTTATTAATAAGTACTAAATTATTTTAAATATTTATTAAAAATTTGATATTTTATATACTCTATAGTTTTTATCATAAAAAACATATGTAAATAATACCCAGAGTATGTTTTTCGAACGGCTGTTACTATTTACACCCATTTTATTTAATATATACATCATGCTCTATCCATATTGAGTCATATATGTGTGACTCAAGAGGAGTCAGATTTACTTAAATAAAAAATATATATATATGGTATAAATAGTAAAAAATAAATAAATACATGTATTAATTCTTTTTTGGAACAGAGGGAGTACATTGGAATCTAATTAACCTATCTTAATAATACTACAGAGATAATGCTAATAATATATTGTACGGAGCATGAAATCTTGATGGTATATACAACTTCCAAACTTCCGTACACTTTACTTATAATTGAAGAAGGGACAATGCTAATTAAAGTACTGTACATAGCAAAAACATTACTGGAGTATTTAAAAAATCCCATGTCTTTTGAGGTGAGTTTTCTAGTGTGTATGTAGTAAAATTTTGCAGTGCATTTAGCACGAGCGTTGAACAATTGATAAATGATATAATAGGACTTCTAAATTGATAAACAGAGACCTAAACTCTTATCTGGTGTAATTCGATTAACATATGTGTCATTTTTTGGTACAATCTAACTTAAGTTTTTTGACACGTCAGTTAATGATAATTCAATATATTTAAGTCATGTTAGACAATGATTTCATTTATTTTATTCATGTGTCATCTTATATGTTCATTTCATATCTTTAAGTGATTACAAAATCTATCATTTTACCATGAGTTGCTTTAGAAATATTGTATCTTGAATTATTTTATCTTTAATCATTAAGGTTGATTAGTTTAGTTCAGGATATAATGATAAGATTTCATTATTAATTAATTATCTATTGAATAATAAAATTTTATCATCAAAATATTTATATTAATTGACAAACTTACGGAGTATATCTTAATTAACTCGTGACAAAACCTATTATTTTTATGATTGCTTGAAAACTTTTATTGCAAAATTTTCAAATAAACTATTTTAATCTTCACATAAATTTTAATAAAAAATTATTTTACTATAAATAATATAATAAAATATAATTTATTAACAAAACATGAAAAAAATATGGGTAATGAATACTAGTTATATATATATATATAATCTATCATAATTATTGAATGAAGTTTGGGGTTTTCATAATTCTTCGCCTAAATATGTAGTATTCGTTGGTATATTGAGTATTGTAGTTCATTGCATCTAACAATAAGATTTTATTATTAATTAATTAACTATCTATTGAACATTAAAATCTTCGTCAAAATATTTTTATAATTGTTTAAAAAATTTTAAAAAACTATTTTAATATAATATTCACAAAAAATTTAATGAAAAATATTTTTAATATAACTAATATGATAAAATATAATTTATTAATAAAACGTGTAAAAGGATTGGCAATAGCGAGTACTTCCTCGGTCTCAAAATTGAAGTCGTTTTAATCTAATTTATTTGTATCAAAATATATGTTATTTAAGATTTTCTACACACGGGATTGTAATAATTTGTATTGATTTATATATTATTAATTTTTTAAATATTTTAATTAGTGAAATGACGAAGTCAATTAAGGGATTAATGTTTTATTAAAACCTGTTCAAACTCTAAAAATAACTTAACTTTTGAGCATATTTTATTGAACGAAGGGATTACCGACTGGCAGAAGAACTGAGTAATATCCAGAAGGAAGAAGAAGAGTCGGCCACGTCATCAATGTGGGACACGTGGAATGGAACCGTCTAGAGATAGCTACCTAGCTATGCTGCTAAATATATCATCAACTAACTGCTTGAAGCATCCAAATTAATTACACAACAAAATCAACAGTCAATCGAGATGCAGTCGAGAATTGCGACTTCGATCATCCAAAGGCGAATGAATCGGGCGGTGCTGAACCGCCGCAGCTTCACCGCCGACGGCCGCGGACAGCCCCCGCTGGACGACGTGTCGTGCGCCGGGATCGACGGCTCTCCTGCGGGGCTGGAAGGCGGGCGGAAGGAGGAGGACGACAAAGAGTACTTCAGCCACCACAAGCCGTCGGCTTTGTCGGAGATAGAGGTGGCTGACACGAGGAAGCCGATAACTAAGGCAACGGATGGGACGGCGGCGGGCAGCGAATCTGTGGGGTACTTTGGGGACGGGAACGTGGTGGTGTGGCTACCGGAGCAGCTGGAGACGGCGGAGCAGACGATGATGAGAGCGGCCGAGATTTGGGAGCGGAATAGGATGAACGGGGACCTTGAAGCTCCTCACTCGAGGGTCCTCCGTGCTCTCTGCAGCGGTGAAACCTAGTTCTAGTTCTAGTTCTAGTATTTGATCGAGGGTGGCCGGTGGGTGGGCTGTACCGCCTGTACGTACTCCTGTCTTCCTAAATTCACCCTTTTTTTTTTAGCTGTTTGGGTCACCTTACAAAAAAAAAATGTCTTGTTTTAGGCTCCGTTTGACGCAATAAGTTCGGAACGTGTGATTTTGATATTATATAGTTTTAAATGAAATAAATTTAAGATTTTAATTTAATTAGTTTTTAAAATTATATTTTCATAATTTTTTTTATAAGTTTTCATCAATTATCTTAATCGTTAGACTTATTAACAATCATATACTAGCTTATTAACTCATATTTAACATAAATAATATATTAGTTTCAATTATCCAATCACCCATACTTTACCAAACACACCATTTATATATACAAGTTACGCGACAATGTTGAACCCAGTCAAATCTTACTAAATTATCTCTTTAGCTTGCTTGTGATTTGTAAATATGGCTTTAATTGCATCTACTTGTACCAGTTGCTACTTGCTAGTTAGAAAAAATTGGAAATTTGATGGAGGTGGGTGAAGAGAGAAGCTCTTTAATTAAGGGGCAACACATGGTCAATTTTTGGCTAGTGGCACGGTATCGGTGTCGATCTCCGAAGTCGCCATGAATATTACAAACATTGGTTCTTTGAGACGGCAAGCCACACCTAATGCCGACTCCCTAACTAGGTCGGCATTATCAGATTTAAACATGTAGAATTCCTGAATCTACGAAATGTCCCCTCGATTTGAGTCAATGTTGACTCCATAGGTCGGTATTGGCGAAACCTGCAACATTATAAGCGGATCAACCTACAAGATTCCTGAATTCTACGAGCAGTCCTGTCAACCTGAGTCGATGCCGACTTAGGATGTATGTGTTTGCTTACCGACCCAAGGTTCAACAGAGGTATCATACGGTATGCGAGATTTTGTCGCTCGAATAGCATAACCGTTAATTAAAGGTTGAAATTTTTGTTGGGTGTTATTAAGGGTGTGTTTTCCTCACCTCTTTTTTAAGAGGTGGAGGAGATGGAGGTGGGGAAAAGGAGGTGGAGGTGGGGCAAATTCTCCTACCTTGCTGAGAGGAGGTGGAAGAGGTGGGGTGGAATTCCACCCCTTAAATGAATGCGGGGAGGTAGAAGAGGAAAACACACCCTAATGCATTCGATTCGTTAGGTGTCCCCCAATGATAATCTTTCTAGGAAACCATGTTTTCCTAGGAAAAACCAAAATTTGAAATCGGAAGAAAAGTGGGAAAAAATACCTGCAAGAAACGTGGTAGCAAAAAAAAGAGGAAAAGAAGCACACTCCTTCAATTCCTACAACAATGTTGGCAGCGCTCATCCTCCTCGCCTTTCGTCTCAGTCCAGGCCTCCGCGGCACCAACGTCGAGAATGAACTAGCTAGCGAAGAGGGGGGGTGGAGCTTCGTCGTTTGTGCCTTTGCCGTTGTCAATAGAGTTTCGTCGTCGCCTCCGCCATTGTCAACGGAGTTTCGTTGACGCCTCCGTCCAAGTGCTTCTCTCCCTTCGCATCCCATGGTGGCAGCACTCATCTTCCTCAGCTTCTGCCCACAACGAACCTCGAGGCATCCGCCTACCTCAGCGATGAACGGGGAGATTTGGGGGTTTTCAGTGGGAGTGGGGATGGGGTGGTCTAGTGGGGCTAGAGCTTCGTCGTCACCTCCGACCACTTACCTCTCCCTTCGTAGGCGATGGTGGTGGTCGATGGGTGATGGGCGGCGAGGAGGAAGCGGAAATGCAACCGTGGATACAGGTCGAGGAAGATGGAGGATGGAGCAAGCTTCCACTTTTTAAAAAATGTAATTTAAAAATTAAAAAATAATAATAATTAGAAACGCGGTTTGAAATCGCATTTCTTTCGGGTATTTTTTTTCCACTTTTCTTCCGATTTCAAATTTTGGATTTTACTAGTAAAACGCGGTTTGATTTCGCGTTTCTATGCTAAATCTGACAACTGACAAGAATGAATATTTTTGTAGATAGTTTGAAAATGTGAATATTTCGTTAAATATTTATTTTTCGGTGAATATTTTGAAAAAAAAATCGTAGGATTTATAATTCGGTTCGAAATGAGTAGTTTAAGTTTTTAATCTGATCTCCAATAAGTTCAAAGGAAAATAAATACTCCAATATGTATTATATACTTTTAGTTTTACCGTTTTTTATATTTTTAATATAAATTTTTATGGTTTAAGACTTTAAATAGATACTATATACTCCGTATTATACATTCTATATGATTAAGTTGCTAAGGTTTAGACATACATTATATATATGTTTAAACTTTCAATAAATTAGACAATTTGTTCATTGATTTTTTTCTCTCTATCAAATCTCGGTCCAAGTTCGAACCTAATGCAAATCAACCTAATCTAAACCTATAAATTTAGGTTCGGTTCTCAATTTGCATTTTCACTAATGATTTTCGGTTCAACTTGGTTTTGTAACGGTCCTACTTATAATGTAGGGTTGGTTTTTGTAATTTTTTTTTTTCATTTGCTCCTATTTATCTAGAATGGGTCATTTTTTTGAAAATGCTCTATAAATGTGATTGGTCTATGCAAATTCTTCAAATTTGTTGCACTTGATTGCTAAGTTCACTTAACACAAAGTATAAAAACAAAACAAAGCTAGAAGGGATGGCACAAAGTGTAAAATAACAATATATGAGAGGGCAATTAAGTAAAATAAGGCTGGAGGCCAAGAAAAAGTGTCCGTTGGCGTTGGGTAGTGCAATTTTTTTGAAATTCAAATCCGCGCGTCTGTCGGTCTGAGATGAGCAATTGAGCCATTCACGTCCCCCCACCTTTGCTTTTCCCATTAAACCCCCTTTCATGATTTCATCCTCTGAAGCCCAATCTCCTTTCAAAACTACTTTTGCAGACTCAACTTCTTCAATTGAATTCACTCTCTTTCTCTCTTCCCGCTCCAGTTTAAGATCACTTTCCCAATTCATTTTCTCACCAAGGTTTTTGCGTCCACCGACTGATGGGCGGATCTGGGAAGTGGGTGAAGTCGTTAATCGGCTTCAAGAAGCCGGAAAAGGAAGGCACACTAGCAGATCATGTGAAACCCTAATCAAAGTTCTCTGCTTTGGATTTAATTTGGTTTATTAAGCTTCTCGTTGATTGAATTTCAATTTTCTCAACCTCAGGAGAAGCTCGGAGGAGGTAAAGGGAAGAAGTGGAAGCTATGGAGGAGCCCCTCGGGCGATCTCAGCTCTTGGAAGAAGGGATTCAAAGCTCGTCGTCATAGAGCGGAGGTAGCTTCTGAGGGAGGCCATTCCCCCTCCAGAAACGACGCGTTTAATGCCGCTTTCGCCACTGTCGTCCGAGCTCCTCCCAAGGATTTCAGGGCCTTGAGGCAAGAGTGGGCTGCTGTTCGCATCCAAACCGCTTTCAGGGGACTTTTGGTAATTCGATTGTTCTTCTTCTTCACTTAAGATATATACCAACTTGATACAGCTTCAAGGATCTTGCAGAGCCAAAAGTTTAAACCTTTATTAGATAATCCCAACAATCTATAATGCATTGAATGGTAATGTGCTGCTTGCTTGCTTCGATTAGGTAAAAGATGCAGCTTACATAAACCAATTTTTGACCTAAAAAACCGCCTCTCAAATGCAATACTTTCAACCAAGTTCCCAATTTTTACCTTTGCAAGTATATGTATGCTAGCAAGATAGGAGTTGGACGTTGTTGCAAAAGTCCTTTTGGCATTAATTGAGTCTGATGCAATGTTTAGCTACACTTGATTGAAATCCCTCTTACCTCTTACCATGTCAGTCATGTAATTAATGTGGGTATTTTAGGGAACCTGTACAGCAAAGTTTAAACCTGTATATAGTTAAACACACATTCTTTAATGCTGTCGGAGTGGCAGTGATCGTGTGCAGTTTGCTTGATTGGATTTCGAATAGTTGATTTCAATTTTGAACTGCTGTTCAAATGTATTGATGTCAACTGTGTTTTAAATTTCGAACTTGTAAGTTCAACTTTGTGGGAATTTTCATTTTAATGGGGTTTCCAATTGCTGACAAATTGGGGAAACAAATGTAGGCAAAAAGGGCTCTGAAGGCACTGAAAGGAATTGTAAGGATTCAAGCTTTGGTTCGGGGTAGGCAGGTCCGGAAACAAGCCGCTGTGACCCTTAGATGTATGCAGGCTTTAGTTCGAGTTCAGGCCAGAGTTCGAGCCCATCGTGTCAGGATGTCCCTGGAAGGTCAGGCTGTGCAGCAGATGCTCGACGAAAGGCGACAGGAGGCTGATCTCTTGAAGCATGCTGAGGTATAACAGGCAAAACCGGACCACCTTGATTTTTTTTTTTTTTTTTTTAGTATTAGCTAATGGTTTGATGCATTTGACATTGTTTCAGGAGGGATGGTGTGACAGTAAAGGAACAGTAGATGAAGTTAGAGCTAAGTTACAAATGAGGCAAGAAGGTGCACTCAAAAGGGAGAGAGCAATTGCTTATTCCAATGCCCAAAAGGTTTAATTGATACAAATTCGAATTCACTTCTTGTTTCGAAATCTAATTCTAGATTTTGTTCACTGTATTGATTCTGTGCCTTTTTTGTTTTGCAGCAGTTGACATCAACACAAGATTTTGGTCCAAACACGCATATCCGAATGTTCTCCAACAGAGACGCTGAAATCGACAGGAGCAGCTGGGGATGGAGCTGGCTGGAGCGCTGGATGGCGGCAAAGCCATGGGAAAACAGGCTGATGGAAGAAGTTCAAAGCACATCATCAGATTTGACCCCAATTTCGAAGATCCAACCGTGTTCTTCTCATAAAAACACGCGTCTAAAGTCCTTGGAACCAACCCCACCGAGCTCAGTGAGGGTCACAAGGAACCACATGACGACTAGGATACAAGCAAAACCTCCCATGTCGCGCTCATCTCCCAGCCCAAGCTCGGAGCTGAGGTATGATGTGAGCTCAGCATCATCTTCACTTTGCACATCAGGAACTCCTGCTTCGGGTGCAGATGATCCGAGGGGCAGCTGTGGCAGGCCAAGCTACATGAGCATGACCGAGTCAATGAAGGCTAAGAGGAGAGCCGGAAACTATCCGTGTCAGCAGTCAATGGATGAGTTGCAGTTCTCTAAGAAGTTGGGAGGAGGGCACTCAGGCGAACTCTATACGAACAACAATGCCGGTTCTGATCCTTCTTTGAATGGCTACTCCAGACCGATGAATGTTCCTACTCGAATGGGAAACAAGACCCCGAGAAAGCCATCACGCGACAGAAGGCATCTGGTTATGTAACTGGCCGGGGGAGGTACATGGGATTTGATATATGTTCAACAGCTTGTTGTTCTTCTATGATGCTTAAAAATATACATGGAATTGACTCTTGTTTTTTTTTTTTTTTTTTTTTACTATAAGTGTTGTTCTTTGTTCTTGAGAAGTTTTTTTTACAATGCCATGAAAAGACACAGGAAAATATTGAAGCTTAAATCAATAGTTGTGATTTGTGAATGATTTCTGAATTGTACTCAACGCCTTAAAATGTATGATATCTGCCATTTGGTCAGTATCATGATTCAAACAAATCAAACCTCATTATTTCTATTTATAGGAAGTGTTTTATTTTGGCATTTTTAGACAAAATCTTGTTGAGTAGACTTTTTTTCTCTGATTGGGTTTGGCTCAATCCAAGCCCAATCCATAGAAGGAATTTTTTTAAATCAATCTGATCATGTTGACAAGATTTTTACAAATATAGGGTTGGTATGGGACGGGGTTAATAAACTGACTAAAATTATAAACAGGGTAAAAATTTATAAACTGTTGGTAAAAGTAGTTAAAAATTTATGAAAAAATATAAGCTCCGTATGAGACGAAAAACAGTTTATTTGTAAAAAGTGGAGTTTATTTGGTTGTTATTAGGGGTATTGTGGTACTTTCAAACCAAATAAACAAAATAAACCCCAAATAAGCTCCCTCAAGTAGTTTTTTTTAACTCATAATTTTAACCATTTTTATGATTTTTTGGGTGTCCATACACTCTTTAACTAGTTAAAAAAATAAACAACCTATTCTACTTATTTTTTTAACTAGTTAAAAAGTGCATCCATACATACCCATAATCTTAATAATACTCCCTCCATTCGGAAAATTTTTATATAGTTTTTAACTTCTTAAAAAGCGTGTCAAAAAGTCAATGGACTTATATTTTCGAACGGATTGAGTAAAATAAATTAATATTATATAATTAAATAAAATATTAGTTTAATATTTTGAATTAAACATATAAGAACAAACTCATAAGAAAAATGTGTAATAAGTTTATTCAAGATGAACATCACTATGATAGTATATAAAGATTTACAAATAGATATAGATTATATATTAATTTAATATTTTGAATTATCCATATTGATTATGTAAAAACATGAAAATCAATTGTAAAAATAGGGGAAAAAAAAGAAAGAAAAAAATACGTGATTAGTCGAAAATGAGATGATTAAGGTGGATGTAATTGAAAAATTTTCTTAAAAAAATATACTATTAAGACTGAAATAAAAGCCAAGCATATCTTCCATTTATGGCGAGGCAGGGGGATAAAAAGTGCATATCTATTTTCCAAATAAAGGTGGAATTGATTTCCGAAAAGAGATGAAACCGAAGAATGTGTGTATGGATTTCATTATATTTCAATAACAATACATTTATAATTACAGTCACTTGGAAATTATTTAATTATGCACTAGTGAAATTCCCGCGCCATGGCACGTTTGCGTGACAAAAATAAAATAAATATAAAATATTTTTTAAAAGGAAAAACCAAATAACAATATAAAAATATTCAAAAATTAACCAAAATTAATAAAGAAATGTAAGGTAATGTTTTCTAAACTTTTATAAAGCAAGTTACAGAGATTGAATTTTGAATGTCGGATTTTAATTGATGTTGTCAATTGCTCACCAATTCAACTGAATTGTATCTGAAATGTGATACAATGATTCAAGATAAAAAAAACATCCAGTGTTATTCTCTAAATCAAGATTGTTAATCAAATGATAACAACCAAAATCCAAATGATAAAATAAACCAACAGAAATGAGTTCCAAGAAGTAACGAAACAGACACAAGTAACGAAACAGACATATATCTAGGTGTGAGCATGCAATTAGGTATTTTGATTGGAAAATGGAAATAAATCAGAAAAAAAAAAAGTATTTTGATTGGTTAATTGGGAAAAAAATTTAAAAAGAAAAAAAAGATTGGTCGAAAAGGAGTGAAATGTGGGGATGATGCCACGTAAGCGAAAGGTCTTCTGAATTAAGTAATTATATAGATTAAGGTTATGATAAAAAAATATATTTTTCAATATAGAATGAAATAATATTGTATAGTTAATATTAACTTTATTAAAAAAAATTTGAATTAATCCCATTGTTTAAAAAAAGTTATTTCTAAATATATTCAATATAAATGCTGCCAAAAATAACTTTGCGCGAGGGTGTGACACGTGGCATAGGTGCTTTGGTTTTAATTAATATATAGATTTAAAAAAAGTTATTTCTAAATATATTCAATATAAATGCTGCCAAAAATAACTTTGCGCGAGGGTGTGACACGTGGCATAGGTGCTTTGGTTTTAATTAATATATAGATGTTTAAAAAAAGTTATTTCTAAATATATTCAATATAAATGTTGCCAAAAATAACTTTGCGCGAGAGTGTGACACGTGGCGTAGGTGCTTTGATTTTAATTAATATATATATTGTTTAAAAAAAATTATTTCTAAATATATTCAATATAAATGTTGCCAAAAATAACTTTGCGCGAGGGTGTGACACGTGGCGTAGGTGCTTTGGTTTTAATTAATACTAGTACAGTACCCGCGCCATGATGCGATTTTGTAAAAAATATAAAAAAATTAATATTATAAAATATTAATAAAAGTTAGGATAAAAATCATAAAAATAATTACCATAAAAGTATCACGGAAATAATTTTATATATATTTTTTTTAAAAAAACTCATTTAAATTAGCATATATAAAAATTTATAGAAATTTTAAATCACTCTTATTGGTTAGAAAAATAATAAAAACATTGTAACTTTTAAAAACAATATATATCATTGTAAATTTGGTATTAAGAATATATATGGATAGTTAGTAAATGTGTTAAAAATAAAAGAAAAAAATTAATTTAAAGAGATAAATGAAAGAAGAAGAAATAATTAAAGGAAAAATATTTGATTGGTTTAAATAGCTAATTAAAAACACGGCAAGGATAACATAGGCTAAAACTCTTATGTTTTAAGAATAAATATATAGATATAGGTATAGATATAAAGATTTATATATAGATTAATAGTAGGCATTAGATTGCATTCAAAAAATTATTAGATATTTTAATTACTATAATATATATCATGTAATTAATATATAATGAAATAATACTATATAGTTCATATAGTTAATATTACCTTTACTAAAAAAAAGTTTTGAATTAATCCCATTGGTTAAAAATATATTATGAGATGATATTATGTTAATAATGTGTAAATAATATTAGATAGTTTAATTACCATAATTAAATGATATTGTATAAATAATACCTTACAAAAATAACTTTGCGTGAGGGGACGACACGTGGCATAGGTGCTTTGGTTTTAATTAATATATAGATAGATGTGTAAATAATACCTTACAAAAATAACTTTGCGTGAGGGGACGACACGTGGCATAGGTGCTTTGGTTTTAATTAATATATAGATAGATAATATATATCATGTAATTAATATATAATGAAATAATACTATATAGTTCATATAGTTAATATTACCTTTACTAAAAAAAAGTTTTGAATTAATCCCATTGGTTAAAAATATATTATGAGATGATATTATGTTAATAATGTGTAAATAATATTAGATAGTTTAATTTCCATAATTAAATAATATTGTGTAAATAATACCTTATAAAAATAACTTTGCGTGAGGGGACGACACGTGGCATAGATGCTTTGGTTTTAATTAATATATAGATTATGAGATGATATTATGTTAATAATGTGTAAATAATATTAGATAGTTTAATTACCATAATTAAATAATATTGTGTAAATAATACCTTATAAAAATAACTTTGCGTGAGGGGACGACACGTGGCATAGATGCTTTGGTTTTAATTAATATATAGATGGTTAAAAATATATTATGAGATGATATTATGTTAATAATGTGTAAATAATATTAGATAGTTTAATTACCATAATTAAATAATATTGTGTAATAATACCTTATAAAAATAACTTTGCGTGAGGGGACGACACGTGGCATAGATGCTTTGGTTTTAATTAATATATAGATTATGAGATGATATTATGTTAATAATGTGTAAATAATATTAGATAGTTTAATTACCATAATTAAATAATATTGTGTAAATATTACCTTATAAAAATAACTTTGCGTGAGGGGACGACACGTGGCATAGATGCTTTGGTTTTAATTAATATATAGATTAGATAGTTTAATTACCATAATTAAATAATATTGTGTAAATAATACCTTATAAAAATAACTTTGCGTGAGGGGACGACACGTGGCATAGATGCTTTGGTTTTAATTAATATATAGATTATGAGATGATATTATGTTAATAATGTGTAAATAATATTAGATAGTTTAATTACCATAATTAAATAATATTGTGTAAATAATACCTTATAAAAATAACTTTGCGTGAGGGGACGACACGTGGCATAGATGCTTTGGTTTTAATTAATATATAGATATAGATTATGAGATGATATTATGTTAATAATGTGTAAATAATATTAGATAGTTTAATTACCATAATTAAATAATATTGTGTAAATAATACCTTATAAAAATAACTTTGCGTGAGGGGACGACACGTGGCATAGATGCTTTGGTTTTAATTAATATATAGATTTTTAATGCAGGTAGAATAACATAACTTTTTTTGGTAGTAAGAATAACATAAATTTTAAATAAATTATTTTAGAATTTACGTCAATCAAACATACTCTTATTGCATGAAATTTATAATTACATTATGAAATTTATAATTATATTATAAATTTAATGTAATTGATTGACACATTTTATTTTATAAAGTATTTTATTCAAAATTTATATTATTTTAAACATATTGAAAAATATATAATCAAGTACTATTTAAGTCATTATAAGTATAGTGAAAGAGAAGGAAGAAATGGAAGGAAGCAACACATGTGGCAGACACATACTATGCATAAAGGTTGTGTTAAATCACTCACACTCCCATCTTTTTTATATGTATTTTAATCCCACCTTATTTATAAATATAACTTGAAAGGTCTAATATTAAAGTTAGTTGAAATTCGTGACAGGGTCATATACGTGAACATTTATGCGCTACTAGCCTAGCATATAAATTAAGTGAAGTTTTATAATAAAACTAATTGAAAATAAAAGGAGAAACAACTTACTTATATACTAGACTTATTTTTACTTAATTTTTAAAATAAAATTTTTATTTCTTCACGTCTCTCAACATCTAACCTTGTAAGTTTGAACGAGCTAAATAGGGAATATAATTTCAAAATATTGGTGAGGTGTGGACTAATCAAGATCTTTTGGTTTACTTATTGTCGACTTACTTAAGTTATGGCCACAAAAATTGACTTATATAAGTCTTCATTTGATAATAAAAAAGTTACAAAAATGATATCCATGTTTTATAAATCGATTTTTCTATCCTATGCCCCAAGGGCATAGGATAAGACCCTAATTGAATTTTAAAAAATATTTTCCAATTTAGGGTCTTATCCTATACCCTTGGGGCATAGGATAGAAAAATCGTTTATAAATATATAAAATAACTACTCCATCCGTTCGAAAAAAACATTGCGTTTATTATTTATGTATGTTTTTTTTAAATGATAAAAAAAACTATATAAAATATTTACTTTTAAAATTTTTATAATAAATTTGTACTTATTAATAATAACTACGAAATTACTAAAAAAAAAAAGTTTAAAAATTAATATTTTATGTAGTTATTATCATTTAAAAAGACATATTTTTATCGAATAGTACAAATATTTTTAGGAAATAGGATTGGTGTGGGACCTACGTATGTTGCCGCTCTCCGCGGGTCATGGAACGGAGAAGGCAAGAAGGGGGCTCACACAACCACATGTTTGCCGTTGCCCGGTTGCCGTATGCTGACGTCGCCAAGCTAGCCAAATTTGAAACGGAACAAAGGGTCACGACGTCACTGCTTTGCTAGACCCCCACTGCTTTAATTTGGTGGGTCCGAGTTAGACCAAACCAAAACCGGAGTTATCGAACCGCTATTCTTCTTTCTACCGGCGCGGATTACAATCTACAAATGCTACTATATCCGAGAAGTTAATAAGGTTGCGGATAAAATGGCATGTCTGCTGAATTCGAAGTCGAACTCACCCCTCAATCAACATTATAATTCTACTAACTTTTTCATAAATTTTATTATTTTTTTAATACTCACTATATTTTTGAATCAATCAAAATCTTTAAAAATGTCAATAACACCTAAATCAATACAAATCAATACTCCCTCTGTTCGGCAAAACATGTCGTTTACTATTCACGCACGCTTTTTTAGAATGATAAAAACTATATAAAATATTTATTTTTTTATAATTTTTTTTAACAAGTTTGTACTTATTTATTTATTTATTTTTGCTAAGGTAAGAATTCGGTTGGAAAACATAACCGATAGCATCCTGACGGATGAGATCCTGAATATCGTTATGTGAAGCCAGCGCTGATCCGCAGACAAGACGACAAAGGTGAGCAACCTTATCAACCGCCTTGTTACCCTCACGGGGCACATGGAAAAATGTTACAACCTAGAGAGATTGTAAAAGTCTCTTTATATCACTCATTAACAATTCAATTTCCCAAAAACATTGTCCATTTGATTTCAGATGATTGAAAATAATATGAAAATCACCCTCCACCTCTATTTTTGTGTGTCTGAACTCCTTTGCAAATATAATGTCTTCTCGAAGAGCGATCGCTTCGACCAGAATTGGTGATAAAGACCCTAGAGGGTTGAAACCAATTTTAGAGACGGAACCTTCCCAATCTCTCACAATATATCTATAACTAGCATGTCCATCAGAACACATTGCACCATCGAAATTAATTTTGAAGAAACCACGCACAGGTTTTCTCCATCTGACACTTTTCCTGCTCAATATACCTTTCTGTACTGGACGAAGCCCACAATCTGCATTGTTTTCATCATGCATAAATCTGGATACTTTCCTTAAATTATCTTTGGTTGAGTTAAAAAAAGAATGAATCTCTATATTTGAAGGTTTCTGATGGTTTCTGAAAGAGATTTGATTCCTAAAATACCATATTGTCCACCATTTGAGTGCCAGATCTTTTTTCTCCTCTTTCTTTAGAGTTTGAACTTAAATTTTAATGATAGACTTGCCACTCCTATCCGGAGCAGGGATTGTATTTACTAATTCACGAACCCTAGGGCACCGAAGGCATGAGTTCCTGACAAAAGGCAATCAATAAATAAATGATAATCATCCTTTGAAGGTTGGTCACAAAATGTACATAAGTTAGGGATTGAAATTCCTCTCCTACTAAGCCTTTGTCTAGTAGGCAGACCATTTTTAGAAACTCTCCATAAGAAATTTTTAATTTTCGGGATCGTGTCCACTCTCCATGTCCAACTGCATGGATCGTCAGTGAATGAGTCTTGATTAGAAACCAATTTCATGGCGCTGGATGTTGCAAACCAACCGTTTTTGTCAGGCCACCAGTATAATCTATCAGATATAGGTGAGATGGGAAGGGGTATATATCTAGTTTTTTAATAATTTTTTTTAACAATTTTGTAGTTATTATTAACAAGTTTGTACTTATTAATAATAACTACGAAATTGTTTAAAAATTATTAAAAAAAATAGATATTTTATATAGCTTTTATCCCCTAAAAAAGCGTGCATGAATAGTAAAGTGACATGTTTTGCCGAACGGGGGGAGTACTGTCATCTACCTGAGGGCTGACGACTTGGATATACATCGACTTTTTCTACAGGCTGATGATTTGTATAGGTTATTTGGGTTTTTTCTTTTTTCTCTGATGATTTGTGTTATTGTGTATTATTTGTATTGACGGTTCTCCGTCTACCGACTTGGTCGGCTCTCGAGTTTCAGGTTTACCTGAGCTTAAATTTTTACCTAATAAAAAAAAAATTACTGTCATCTACCTACAAAACCTAAAATGACATATATTTTGATACAACTAAATTAATCTAAAACGACTTCAAATTTGAGACGAAAGGAGTATATATTAATAAGCTAGTGTGATATTTTATAAACTTAACCGTTATGGTAGCTTATATAAATTTATGAATATAAAATCAAAAGTTCTAAAAACCTTCGATGAGTAACCATTTAAAAACTCCCATTTCAAAAGCTAATATCAAAATCAAAAGCTTCAAAACGCTACAATTGCTTAATTGTGATATATTTATACTATTTATGGAGTATATATTTGTATTAAATTATTTTTAGGCTTCAAATAACGTCAAAATTCGAACCTAAAATTGCTTAATTGTCTATATATGATACTAGTTTTATTACTCGTCCGTTGCGCGATTTGTTAATAAATTTTATTGTATAAACCATATTGAATTAATATAAATTACTACTCCATATAAAGTAAATATATAATCTTCAATTGTGTTTTTTTTAACAATGTAAACACACGTTTGAGTCTAGATTAATTATGTTTGTTCTGGTTAAGATATATTTTTATCTTGAGTCTAGATTTTATACTTTTTAATAAAAAAATATTAAATGATTAAAAAAGATTACGTATTAAATCCAAAAGAAAGTAACATAACATAAATTCCATATGTAAATTCAATCCATTTTTTATTTTTATTTATAAAAAATAAATATAAATATTGATAATATTTATAGCAAAATATTATCAAAATATAACTAAGTAAGATAGGATAATAACTTATCGATTGATATAATATTCGATAGATTATTTGATCTAAAAAGATAAGTTTTCTAACTAATTAAGATATAAGGTTGAATATTTATAAGAATAAGTGGGGCCATTAATTGAGATGACAAAATTATATTGGTTTATTAATTGATGTGGCTAAAAAAGATAACAACGTATTAATCCAGAATATGACATGTATGTGAATTGCTCCAAAATATGACACATATACAAATTACACCAGAACCAGTTTCAGACCTCTGTTTTAGTATATTATATAGAAGAAATTTGGCCCAAAGGCCGAAGGCATTTGGGCCATTTAGTAATTGTCCTCCACTTTTATGAGTATAAGTATTTGTCCAAAAATCTTTCATAATACCTAAACTACCCTCATTCTAATTTTCCCCACCCCGTTCCGTGGCTTCATCTCTCCTTTCATTCAGATCTGAGCTTAGATATAGATCCATGGCCGCTCCCTGCAGCATCGCTCCTCCCTTTGCACAACCGAAGAACTAGTTCCAGTGGCCTCCGCCCTCTCCTCGTTCTCCTTCGCCACCCACAACTCCCTGCCACAACTCCTAGCCGCCGGTGTCGATGACTCAACCTCAACATCGATCGATCAGCTCGAGCACCGGCTGGACGGCGGCCATGGTTGCGGCCTCGTCGCGGTGGAAGCGGCGGCGGCCGTTGTTAGCCGGGGTGGTAGAGCGGTTGAATTCGTAGTCGGTGGGGGTGGACAACGGCCATGGTTGCAGCCTCGTCGCGGTGAAGCGGCGGCAGCCGTTGTTTGCCGGGGGGGAGCAGCTGAATTCGTAGCCGGGGCGGTGGAGTATGTTGGGAGCTCCTCATCTAATGCATTTGGAAGGAAGAAGTTGAAGGCTCGTATCTTCTGGCTTGTTTTTAGTATCTTATGGCTATATAAATATATAAGGAGGCAAGCGAACAATAAGCAGATGCAATTGCCAACAAAGGATTAGAAATAGAATATAGGTTCCAAGTTTTAAGTATTCAAGGGCTATGCCCACCGACTTCACCAACTATCCTACTTAACTAAATAATAGATCAGGGGCTTTAGCCCCAATTTAAACCAAAAAATAAAAAATAAAAAAAAATTTATTTTGATTACAGTGTCTATGACCCTGTTTTATAGTGGTGAAAGTGTCTATACACCTATTTTTATTTTGGTTACAGTGTCTATGACCCTGTTTTTATTTTGGTTACAGTATCTATGACCCTGTTTTTAATTTGGTTACAGTGTCTATATCTCTATTTATATTTTGGTTACAACGTCTATGCCCCTGTTTTTATTTTGGTTACAGCATCTATGACCTTGTTTTTATTTTGGTTACAACATCTATGACCCTCTTACCCATTCGTATATTAAAGGAGAACTGTCACCACATGTATTTTGGCTTCTCATTAGCCCCTATAGGGTTTGTGCTTTCATTGTCCTAGGTTTTTTTTTCCTTTGGTTACAGTGTCTATAACTTTGTTTTTATTTTGGTTACAGTGTCTATTAAAATGTTTATATTTTGATTACAACTTCTATGACCCTCTTATCCATTCGTATATTAAAGGAGAACTGTCACCACATGTATTTTGACTTCTCATTAGCCCCTATAGGGTTTGTGCTTTCATTGTCCTAGGGTTTTTTCCTTTGGTTACAATGTCTATAACCTTGTTTTTATTTTGGTTACAGTGTTTATGAAAATGTTTATATTTTGATTACAACTTATATGACACACTTATCCATTCATATATTATAGGAGAGCTGTCACCACATGTATTTTGACTTCTCATTAGCCCTATAGGGTTTGTGCTTCCCTTTGTCCTAGGGTTTTCCTTTGATTACAGTGTCTATGACTCAATTTTTATAGTGGTGACAATGTCTATGATCCTATTTTTATTTTGGTTACATCGTCTATGACCCTCTTACCCATTCATATATTAGAGGAAAACTGTCACCACATTTATTTTGGCTTTTCATTAGCCCCTCTAGGGTTTGTGTTTCCCTTATCATAAGATTTTCCTTTGGTTACAGTGTCTATGACCCTGTTTTTATT
Source organism: Persicaria maculosa (assembly GCA_963922045.1). Lineage (NCBI taxonomy): Eukaryota > Viridiplantae > Streptophyta > Magnoliopsida > Caryophyllales > Polygonaceae > Persicaria > Persicaria maculosa. The sequence goes on along the minus strand of OY998269.1, from coordinate 48,557,021 downwards.
TTGATTATAGTGTCTATACCCCTTATTTTGATTACAGTGTCTAGAACTATCAAATGTAATTAATAATTAATTATTAGTGGAATTTTGCCTTAAACTAGTGATAATTACTCCATCTTGAAAGATTTAACAAAAAATAAAAAGGAAAAGAGGGAGGGGTGGGGATGTAAGCAATCTGAATGCAGGAATCAATTGGATTTAAATTTGACAAAGCTATCTCATGAATCAAATGATGACTTAGTACTGTAGTGCGAATCAAATCAATAACTTATACTCCAGGAAACAAAAAAATAGAAATACAGAACAAAGAGACTTGGACACAGGGCGTCGACTTTACCGGTCCCAACATTTCGACTCTTCATGAGAACTGGAGGGAGAGCAAGTTCAGCGCCGGCGGAGGAGGATGACGGAACAACGACGGAGGTGACAATTGCTTCAATGGCGGAGGGAGGAAAACGACAGAACATCATCCTCTCCCTAGCTTCTCACCGATCGTCGGTAGCCATGGAAGCTCGAAGGAAGCCATGGAAGAGATCGAAATCGAAGATGAATGGTGCTGAATTCGACAATCGTGCTTCAGATCGAAATTGAAATCACGCCCTTTGCCGTCTTGTTCTTCGTTGACGTTGAGGGATTTGGAAGAAAAAAATCAAGGAACGCTAGGTATAATTGAACAGGGTAAAAATGTCAATTATGGACACTCTCCTAATTTCACCCCTCTTTTGTCCAGGGTTAATTTTTGTCCAAATTATAAACAATCACCAAAAAAACCCTATTATATATAGATTTTATTGTCGAACCTTATAGTTGAATTTTCAGCTAAGATAATTATCCATTTGTCGTATTTATATTTTGCCTAAAATTTTGAATATGTGTTCATATAAACATTATCTATAGATGAAGTTATAATTTGTAAATTTGTATTATTTTTAGTTTAAAATTATACTTCATATTATTAATTAAAGTAATTTTTTCTAAAATGAAACCCTAGTTATGAAACGAGAGTTAGGGGAATTCAGATCTAACCATCAACCTTAACTAGTTGATAATTACAAGAAACCATAGATATGATATAGGCCGATGCATTGCCCACAAAAATTACAACCCTCGATTTCCCAATATATTAGAATACCCTAAAAGCGAGCAAAGGCTTTACTCGACTCAATTAATTCAATTAATTAAACCTAATTAAGGTGGCAAATTTAGAGATTCGCATAAATAAATAATTAAATATTTATTTATTTATTTATTTAGCTATATTATATATATACACATATATATATATAATTCTATATATATAAATATATATATTATATAAATATATATAATTCTATATATATAAAGAGGTTAGTTCCGGTGTACACAACCATTATCGTGTATCATGTACTCAAAAATTATTCGTCTATTTGTTCACAATTATTCATCTGTAAAAAGAGTGTAAAAACTGTAAATTTTATTCTACTGAATAATCGCCCAATACTACCGAATAATTTCATTCCACCGAATAATCTCCCAATACCATCGAATAATCAGAAGTTACTTTTAATCTCATCCGTTGATCTTCTTAATTCAATGGCCCAGATTTGTTAACATGATACACAATAAGAGCTGTGTACATTTGATAATATATATATATATGGAGATATGGAATTTATATAGATATATAAATTCCAGATCAGAAAACTCGAGATTGAAGGAGACACACAGATCATCATCAATCCTCTCGCAAATAAAGGAAAATGTTCTTGGAAAATTGAACTGACTATGAGAGATATTAAAACAATCATTTAACATTTTCAAAAAGTATCCTTCTCGCATGTCCCCCGTATTAGGAATAGAGTGACAGACAAGGTTGCATATCTTAGCCGCTCTTTGGGGGGACATGCATTTTCAACAAATCCAAGTCTTTTAGACCTCATCCGTCAAGATGTGATTAGCTAGGTCTTTACCAGCTGAAATATTTTCTTATTAATATATATATATATATATATATATATATATATATAAAGTGTGACAAGTTGTTACATTTCTTTAGGTAACGTCTGTGATATATATATATATATATATATATATCACAGACGTTACCTAAACAAATGTAACAACTCGTCACACTTAGACAAACTAGATCGATCTGTATGTACATAACAAACCCACCGAAGCAACAACACATTAATGTACGTTTAGTTGGAGAAAATGTACGTTAAGGTTAATTATATATACGGAGTACTGTTTATACCATTATTATGAATTTATTATTGTAGGATTTGGAAAGTAGCCCACAAATTTATTTAATTAGCGTAAATCCATGTAGGGCCCCACTAATCCCTAGCTACTACCTCCATTGCCTTTTCTAATTTCTATCTCCAATAATGAAAAAATAAATAAATTCAACTTTTCTTTTCCCAACTTTTCGTTGCACTTATTGTTATTACGTCGTCAACTAAATCATCACTCAACCACACTCTCTGTCTCCCAAAGGCTCATCGCGTTATTCATTTCAATAAATTCTTTTTATTATGTCAATATTTAAATTTTAAATAATGTTATGATTAGTAAATTGTTTTCACATAATATACTATATTATACCTAAATTTGTTGCTCTTCGTAAATAACAAATACCATAAACCTTGCACTATAAATATAATATATTTTGTCAACCACGGCGTCAATATCACGCGCTCCATTTTAATTAATAAAAATAGCACTAATCTTAGGTTTATAGGTGGGGTAAACTAATCACTTATTTTCACTATGAAACAAATTAAAATAATTTATACGGTTAAAAAGAAGTCAATTATCACATGTTAGGGTGGGAATAAAATAAAATGATTTTTCTATACTCTAAGCCTCTAAGGTAGAATGTAAGAGTAATAATTTTGCAAATATTTTTAAGTTTTAATTAGTTTAATTTTTCTTTTAATTAGATTCATAGGGTCAATTTTTTTTTTAGTACATATTTCGATCTTATCCTATTTAGAATCTAAAGGTATTGAATATAAAGACCGAAAATAAAAGTATGGATGAAACAAGAAGTTTATTTGGTTCTTGTATTGTATGTTAAAGATACTCCATTAATTAATATTCATTTTTTTAATTTAGAGGTAAAAACCCCTTATTAATTCATCTTGTCCTTTTTGAGAGGTTGAGAATAGTTTTTTAAACACCATTTTTTTCATATTCATTAGAAATTCAATTATTATTGGGTCGTTATCAAAATACCTTAAAATGTAAAATAAAAGAATTGAAGAGAAGCAATTATAAATTACAGTATTAATTATTTACACTAATTTATCCAACGGAAATTAGTAAGGTCTCAGATAGTTGACCTATCAATTACTCCGTATTATTACTCCTCTTATTTATGACGGAATATTTGACCTATATATAATACAGTATATATATATATAATATTTTTTTAAAAGACACAAAATTGATGGGAGATTATCTCATACGAACCACTTGCGGAGATTTATATTGATATTGATATATATCTAAATTTTTATCATAATTTTTTTTTAAAAATATTTTCTAAAATAATTAAATTTTAAATATCAAATTTTTATCATAAAAATTTTTATATAAAAAATATTTAAAATAATTAAGTGTTAAATCCAATATAACACTACCATACGAACCCTAAGCATATCCAACAGTTTTTCTATTTCGAGAATTTTAAAGTATTTTTAATCTAACAGATTTTTTATCATATTCTCCAAAATAAAGAAGCAGTATAAAAAATAGAGAATTCCCTAAATATATAACGGAAAATTTTTTCTGTATACATACTCTGCCCCTCTTGAGTCATAGGTGTGTGACTCAAGAGGCGTAGCTATTTTTTCTGTATACATACCCTGCCCCTCTTGAGTCACACGTCTATGACTCAGGAGGCGTAGGGTTTATTTAAAAAATAAATAAAAACTTGAATTTTGGGTGTAAATAGTAAAATTTTAAGGTGTAAAAAACAACACCCATATATAACCTTCTCCAAAATTTTCCAAATCTTCGAAATTGAGAAAAAGTTGAAATTAAAATTAAAAAAATTAAATAATATATATTTTATTTCTTCATTTAAAAAAAATTGTAGAAAATGGTCTAATTAAGCAAATTTACTAACGAAGTGGACCTTTCATAACTTTTTTTAAAATTAAAAAAAACATAATATTCCAATCGAACGTTTATAAAATCTCACTTGCCTAAGTTGGCTTTGCTTCCCCCCCACAAATATTAACTCCCACTCGCGCCTTCCCTCACCGGTACCGCCACCGCCGGCGATCCAATCCCAAAAAATCAAGAAAGATTGAATCCCGCCGGGAGCAGTGCTCGGTCGACCGATCGGTATGCAATTCGGAATCGACGCGGAGGATGAGTCATCGGAGGCGAGGATCGGGCGGCTAATAGCCGAAAACCCGGTGGTGATCTTCAGCCGATCCAACTGCTGTATGTGCCACGTCATGAAGCGGCTCCTCTCCACCGTCGGCGTCCACCCCACAGTCATCGAGCTCAGCGAGGAAGAGATCTCCGCTCTCCCCCGCCCCTCCTCCGCCGAGCAGGAGGCCGGGGGAGGCGGCGCCGTCGCTCCCGCCGTCTTCATCGGCGGTACGCGTGTCGGCGGCCTCGAGAGCCTCGTCGCTCTCCACCTCAGCGGCCACCTCGTGCCTAGACTCGTCCAAGTCGGAGCTCTTTCGGTATGATGCCCGATCGATCGATCAAGATTCGATCTTGATTTCGAATCTCCTTTATTAATCGTACTGAAATTGAAGAAACCCGTTAGGTTAAATTAGGGGAATTAGTGTTCTTATTACACCTTTTGTATGTTACTTTCGATCGCTGTCAAAATCAGTTCAATTGTGATCATATTCTTATGTTGCACTTTCAAAATTTATCTATAAAGTATGGAATTTTTCAAGTTTAATTAGGAATCTCTCTCCATCATCTGTGCGGCAGATCCTTTTGATTGATTTTGGACAGAGAAAAACATTTTTAGTTGATTTTATGTCAAATAATTTGAAAAAACTGGCCTGTTTGGTTAAAAGTAAGATATATTAGTCAAATTTTTTTAATTTTTTTTTACCAAACTCCATGTTAATTTGTAAATTGGTTTTATTAACCTGTTGATAAGTATAAGGTCGCGATCATCCCAACCAGTATATAATTAATTACCTTATATAGTGAATTATTATTACCGAATCAAGCAAAAAATTAATTAATGTGTATCTTTCTTTTGGTATAAACAAAATTAAAACAATTATGCATGTTTATAATTAAATTGGTTTTCATGAATGAGTAGTAAAAATAAATATTTCGATTTTGAATTTGTAATGTCAGGTAGGATAAAAAAAAAGGAAAATAAAGAGGACTATTTATGGTTTATTAATTCCCAATTTACATATGTAGTTTCATTGATGTCTTTTGCTGAATAATTCCACTGAATCTTTGAATGTGTGTAGGGGAGTTGTTTGGATTCCATTAATAATTTTATTTGGGGGTCAATCAAAGGGGTAGGCACCCATAGTTTTAGGATTCCATTAATAAATAATTGTGGGTTGGAAATTTCATACCAATTACTCATTACTAATTGATAAAGGAAGATTCAAGAACAAAAATGAAAGAGAGTATCAATATATTAAGACGTACTGTATACCTTTTTTGGATTAATTTATTATTAACCCCCCTGTTTAAAAATATAATTTTTTCACTTTTTATATATAAAAAATATTAATTTTTTAATATAATTTAATATTTATTATTAATATATATTAAATTACATTAAAAATAAAAATTTATATTTTTTATCTCTTTAAAAAATATATCGAAAGTGAAATTAGTTATATATATTTTTTAACGGAGATTGTAATTACTTAAGTTAAGGGTGTGTATGGTTAGACATTTTAGTAGTTAAAAATTAATCTTTTGTGTGTGTTTATATTTTAAACAGCTTAATTGGTTGTATGGATGACAAAAATAATGAAAAACGTGTTAAAAAAATAAGCTAGAAAACAGAGGTTATTTTGGTGTTTATTTTGCAAAAGTACTGTTTTACCCTTTCCTTTTTATCTTACTTGGTTTGAAAATACCACAATACCCCTACTAACAACCAAATAAACTCCACTTTTTACAAATAAACTGTTTTTCGCCCCATACGGAGATTTATCGTGTTGTTTCAAATTTTAACTACTTTTACTAACAGTTTATAAATTTTACCCTGTTTTTAATTTTAATAAATTTATTGACCCCGTCCCATACGTACCCTAAGTCACACAATTATTGTATGCGTGGGGCATTGCCATATATGTGCAAAAATTAGATGAGCGGTTTAAAGGCAGGTTAGTGGGTCATTATCATCAACAAAATGATAAAAGCATCGGTCATTATCAAGTTAGAAAAACCACATATATGTGTATAATATATATTTTTTGTCATAATGTATAATAGCTATAAAGATTCTATGAACATTACAAGGATTCCGGGTTCGACAAATTTGATTCGTTGGCTGTTTTGGGTTTTACCCACGTTATTTGCTATCCGTCTTGGTTTTTTGTTGGAGTTTGTAGGTAGAGTCTCACATTAATAAATACGGTGGAGAAAAAAAAATCAAAATATATATTTTTGTGTTAGAAAGATGAATTCCGACAAAAACAAAATAAACTAAACATAACTTTAATTTTCATACGATCTGACCGGGGTTTTCTCGAAATTTTACATGTTTAGTTATATACAGATATTAGGTTCTTTACTTTGAAAAAAAATAGAGTGTGCAATGTTAGACATTTGTAGAAAATATTTATTATTATTATTATTATTATTATTATTATTATTATTATTATTATTGTGATATGTGTAATGTTAGATATTTTGTTTGATTTATTTTGAAAGACACCCTTAGGTCATTCACAATCGTGAGCCCAACCTCGTACTCTTAATTAACTTATTTTTTCTTTATCACCTCAACTTAAGATCCATATTCTAACTTTTTAAAATTTTCACCCTCATTCGTGAGTCCGAACCCCGAACTCATAACTTACTTTTTACCATTTTCCTTCTATTTAACAAATTATTCTATTATTTATTTATTTATCTATTTATGTAATAATAACGTATAAATTAAAATATTTATTTTTTAATATTTAAAAAAGAACATATGGGTATTATTTATTCAAAAAAAATTCTCTCAAATATATGCAATATGGATGTCTATGAGTAGATAAAATTAAATTACATTTAAATTGTATAACTCTATTAATACAACGGTCAACGGTATCATATTTTTTTAAAAAAAAATCAATATAATTAAATTTATAATAATTGAAATAATTAAATGATACTCGTAATTTATGTTCAGCTTTAAAATTACAACGGAGCATATATTTTCTGACGACACTAATGTGAACATTGAGAATTGAGATGTTTAATTTAATTTGAATATAAAAAATGACAAATAAAAATGACTGGAATGAGCTATAGGAATCTCCTATGTGGCTATCTTGTCTTTGATGTTGAGCGGTTTTCGTTGGTGCTGCATCTTTCTTGTCGGCTTGATTCACTTATTGCTCTCTATTTATATAAACACACTTCAGAGAGACGGAAAATTCCACTTTTAAACTGCTACATCTGTTCAGAAATCAAAAAAAATAAGTGTAGTTTGATTTTTAACATATTTTTTAATAGGCTAAAAAATATATAAAATATTAACTTTTTAATTAACTTTTTATATAATTTTATAGTAATTTCCTCCGTTAATTAAAATTTGTCGTTTTAGAAATTTGCATTCTTTTTAATAAAACAAAAAAAAAACCAAGGGTGTTTATTAGAATGTCCATATTTTCCGCCTTTGTTATCATTTTGTCTACCAACCTATCAATATTAGCTAATGTCCACCGTGTTGCTGAAATTGAAGTTGTTGAAACCTGGGTTGCTGATATCGGAGTTGATGAAACCGACGCTGCTGAAAGGAGGTTCTTCTCTCCCTCCTCCTCACCATTCTCGTCCCCATTCTCCTCTGCCTACCTAAACCACTGTCTCCACTACTGATGCTCCCCGTTTCAAACTCTGTCAGGGACACCAATGCTAAACCTCATGCTCAATCGTTGCCGGAATATCATCCTCCCTCCATCGGTTCTCAAACCAAATCAGATCTGAAACCAAATTAGAGTGGAAGAGAGCAAATGTCGGAGGCTTCGGATTTGTGGTGGAGGATAGGAGGGAGGGCGGCGGATTTGTGATGGAGGATAGGAGGACGGAATCGGAGGAGAAAGTAGATTTACCGCCTTTGAATCACGAGGAGGACTCCACCAGGGCTCATATCCAAATCGGATCTGTGGTGGAGGAGAGGAGGATGAAGTTGATGAGGATGAAATTGATGTTCTCCTCCGAGGCGGACAAATTGGACCAGATCCTGTCGGGACCATACTGCGTTTGGGCACCAAACAAGTCGCCTTTGGTTCACCCCATCTCCTGGAAGGTGATCGAACGAAGAGCAGCTCGACTGAATCATCAAAGGCGGGGAAGTTGAGAGATCTCCTCCTGAAGAGGAGCAAGAGCAAAGACAATGATGGATGCCGACTCATGATGCTTCTCACGCCGAAGAAGAAGGCGGAAGTGCCGGTGCTGGCGCTTGGCTTTAGATGAAGCCCGATGGACTTTTTCTTAATTAAACAGCCTTGGTGGACATTCACTTAAAAAGGGCCTTAAAAATGGCATCTAATGCAAATTTATTCGGAGTTGTAACCTAAAAAAAGAAGAATATATAGGCTGCCTTGAAATATATATCATATCCAAAAACATTATATAGAACCTGAAAATAATCAATAAACTTATTTATCTTCAAGAATTTGTTCTCAATTTTAATCTTATAACCTCTTCTTTTATAATCATCTCTACTAACTGCATATGAGTTAGGCAAAAGCGGTGTGGATCCACTCTCACAAAAAACTGTCTCCCTATTCCTTCTCACAAAATCCCACCCTTTACTATTTTTTTTAAATTAATCCTTTATTTATTTATTTTGGGGTGAGAGAAGCCCAATATAGGGAGTGTCCCCTTTGGGACAGCTGATCCCATTCGAGGCAAAAGGTGGTGGCAAACAATAAGACACATACATGGGGTTCCTTGATCATCTTCATATTGTCACATATACCACATAATATACATAGAGAGAGAGGCTGTGAAATGGCCCCCGACGAAGTCTTACCCTTTGTTTCCCTCATCTTTGAATCATATCTCGTTTTATTGACTTTTCATACATGTATATGTCTGGTTATTCATGATTGAAATATTATATGAGATATGATTCGATGAAATTAGGAGTTTGTCGCAATTTATCTGTGTATGGTGTTACTATTCACTTCGAATGATCGCTCTTTATTTATCAAATTCAAGGTGTACGTTACTATTCACTTGTTTTCCTTTGGTTTTACTCCTGGCTGATTTTTTTTTCATTAGGAGTTGATTCAACATCTTTTGGAGGCTTAAAAACTTAACTTCTTGGGTTTTTACTTCGGGAAAGAGTTGTAGATCTTCTTTGTTTTCTCTCCTTTTCAGGTCCTTTTTTCGTTGGGTGAAGATGGATATTTATAGGTCGACTTCCAATGTGAATTACCAATCTAACCCTCGGTTCCTCAAAATTCCAATGTGAATTAGAAACTCCAAGAATCACCCTAAAACTCATTTATTTATACATTATTTCCGACATTGATCAAAATCGGAAATCAAAAGTCCCAAAACCGCAATCAAATTAATTGAATTGCTTTCCAAACGGTTAAAATATCGTCACGTTAGTTGCTACGTACGGTTTTCAAAACCATTAAGACATGAGAAATTGACTCGGCTATGGTTTCACAATCCGTGAGAGAAGTCAAATTATGTCTCTCTTCAGTCACAGTCGAATAAGATATAAACATTGTAAGTTGTAACACACACAAAAAAAAAGGTTTTATTGACTCATGGTAGTTTTTTTTTCTAAAACCCATTTTACCGGTTTCAGTTAGAAAAAATTATCATAGTTTATGAAATCGTACACATAATCATATGATATTCTAACGGTTTATGAAACCACAACCACCTAAATCTCTCATGATTTAAAAAAATATCACTGACACTGCAATATGCAATGAGATTTTCACCGTGTCAATTATAGTCCGGCTTAAACCTATGGTTTGGTTACGACCATCCGCCACTGCCGGCAGTCAAATCCATCCTTTCTGTTTTCGAACTTTTTTATGCCGGAGAATGATGATGAATCTTGAAATCATTTTAACAAGATAAATTGGCCATTACTATTACAGTATATGTAAATCAAATTAAAGGATATATACACCCTTTCAGATAATTAAAGGGTTCATAATTTCTCTAATTTAATACTCCATATTTGAATTATAAGTATCTAGCTAACTTAGCCTAGGTATAAATTATAATTCATACGTAGGTTACAACTAATCTGATCCAATTCGAACAAAAACTCCCGTATAAAAAGTTTCATCTGTGTTGCTATCATGCTATGGGATTGTGTTGCTATGAGTTTCACATTTGCAATCGTCATCATTTTCTATTATTAGTTAATTATTTTACAAATAATTTATTTCATTAATAATTTCAATTTAAAAATACGTTTTCAATTTTGTAAGAAACAGGTCAACATGAAACAACCTATAAATGATGGATTTTCCCCCAAAAAGAGCCGTTATTTTAACAATAAAAAAAAAATCATTGACCAATGTCATGTCGCTTTTTCCCCTCATTTCACTTGCTTTATTCGATTATCATTTTTTGTAAAGCCTTATTTGATTATCAATAACTAGTATGATTCCCGCGTCATGGCGCGTTTTTTTTAAACTAAAATATTATATATAAAAATATTAATAGATGTTAAGATAAAAATCATAAAAAAAAACTTTACAACAAATGTACTTACAATTATCTCAGAAAATTATTTTTTAAAAATCTTATGTAAAGTATAATACATAAATATAGATATTTTAAATTACTCAGGAATAATAATATCAATATTATGATAACATTGTTTAAATGTGATGTGTCAAATCAATAGTTATATTCAATGTTTTGAATTGAGCTCAACAGTTACTAAATAAATTTGAATTAAGCCCAATGGTTATATTAGATTGAATTCAATGTTTTGAATTAAGCCCAATAGTTATTAAAATTAAAGAAAAAAAGAGAATTAAAGGAATAAAGAAGAAAAAAAAGAGAATTAAAGAAAATCAAAGAAAAATGGCAAAAAAATATGATTGGTTAAAACTCCTAAAATGCCTTTAAGATTGACATATCATCCTAAACTCTTCTAAATTAAGAGTTTATATAGATGCATTCCTTCCTTTAGAAAAAAAAAACAGAAACACCAAATTTTCCTTGGAACAAATATCAGTATTAAAATATTTTATAACCTCATGAAATCACGATAAATCCCAGAATTTTTCACTTAACCAACGACTAAATTTAAAATTATACAAAATCGCCAGTTAAATATGATTTGTTAACAAATCATCACCCAAGAAAAAACATCCATCAAAATATCAATAAACATGACTAATTTACCCCCACTTTTTAATCAAAATTTCTTTTCATATCCATTAAAACACCTCAAACATATAATTAACCGAAAATAAAAAGTATTGTTTTATCCTACCGTCATAATTCATACACCAATAAGACATTAAATTTACGAAATTTCATTAATATGCGTCTAGTATGTACAAATGCGGATGTTCAATTCCTCAAAAATGGTACATTGGTCATTTATAATATTTTTTTCAAAAAAAAACTTAACATAATTTTATCATAAGTATTGATTTGTTAACAAATTGTAATGAATGGGTGATTTTGTGTAATTTATAATTTAATGAGCAGTTAAGTGAAAAAAACTTGATATTTAATGAGTGCTTTTATATAATTTACCTTTTCATTAATGTCTAACTATAAATGGATGGGACCTACATCTCAAAAGAATCCTTCAAATATTAAAAAGAGGAGAGAATCTCCCATTTTGAATCTAGCTCGTATTGTAGTCTTGTAGAAGATATAGGGTATGTATGGATGCACTTTTTAACTAGTTAAAAAAATAAGTAGAATATGTTGTTTATTTTTTTAACTAGTTAAAAAGTGTATGGATACCCAAAAAATCATAAAAATGGTTAAAATTATGAGTTAAAAAAAAGCTACTTGAGGGAGCTTATTTGAGGTTTATTTTGTTTATTTGGTTTGAAAGTACCACAATACCCCTAATAACAACCAAATAAACTCCACTTTTTACAAATAAACTGTTTTTAGTCCCATACGGAGTTTATATTTTTTCATAAATTTTTAACTACTTTTACCAACAGTTTATAAATTTTTACCCTGTTTATAATTTTAGTCAGTTTATTAACCCCGTCCCATACGAACCCATATATTGTGTGAGGTTGTAGGGCATATTAACCTATATATCTATTAAATATTTTGGTTTTCTAACATAAATGTTGTATATTTGTATTCGTATGCTGATTCTTATTAGGGTCAGAGGTTTTTATGAACCATTTGATTAAAAATAAAATTTAATATGCACACTCCTCTAATCGATATTTTTTATTTCAAATATAATAACCTCAAATCTGACATCCAAAAAAAATTATAAATTGTTGAAAATTGAATAAACTGAAATCATTCATACGTCATTTACCAAATCATGATTTTTTTTTTGTTTATTAAACTTCATACCTTTATATTATAATTATTTGAGAACTTCAAATTAATAATTATTTGAGAACTTCAAATTAGTAGGATTTATTGATATATTTAAAAATCGTGTAATAGTTAGGCACTAATATCGGTACTTGGATTCAAAATTTAATATAATTTTGTGTTTTTCTTGCGAATATCATAGTCGGAATTTCAAATGTGATATATCATAGGCTAGAAAATCATACGACAAGGTTTAAAATAAAACCAGATTCAATTTGAAGTAGCTTTAGATATAAAATAAAAGGCAATAAACACAAGATAAACAATATTTTATACTGTATAATATTTTATACTGTATAGTTTTTATCATTCTTATAAATATGTCAAAATAAAAAGTCAACTTTTTTTTGAGAGGGAAGGAATATTAAATATTCAAGTTAATTAATGAAATATTAAACTAATAAGTACTCATTACAATTAACATATATATAAAGGAATCGGGCTGAAACTTTGAAAGCCAATCAAAATCCATAACTGAACCAAACGAATATGCTTTTCTTAGTTGAATACTTGAATGGCACCTTAAACAGTAAATAGAACAAACCCTAGTAGTAAATACTCCCCAAAACTTGTCATTTTAACTTTTTTCATAAGTTTTAATACAATAACAAATGTACTAATTTATCCTTAATTATTACCCTCCTTTTTTACTTTATCAAAAACTATAACTAACAAACCATCAATCATATCAAGGGTATTTTTGTAAAGTGAATGGCAAAATATATATCTACAATGACAAGTTTTTTAACAAAAATAACACCCTAAAATGATAAGTTTTACCGAACGGAGGTAGTAATTACTGAATCAAATATGTGTTGATGAGGATGTCATAAATTGATGGATACAGTGAATCCTCATGTGAGGAGTGAAGGGGTGCCCCTAAAAGTTTGATTAAGAAAGCTTTTAATCATGATTTATCACAAATGTGGCTCCTACTGATTACATAATTCTTTAATTCCTGGTTGCACCTTCACTGGTTGGCAGCTGCTTTCCCTGTCTCTGTATAATGCATGCTTTTCATTATAGGTAAAATAAGAATGATTTTTTTTTTAAATCGTACCCTTTTTTTTACAGTAATGTATGTTTATAGACACATATTAATAATTTTTTTTAAAAGGTCAAAAAAATACTAAATTATTGGGTATATAAATCATAGAAGCTAATAGATTTTTTTTTAAAGTTAGTTATTTTTACAAAACAATTCTTTCTAAATTTAAAATTTTTGATGCATGTCTATAACCACACATGAAAGAATTATATTACTCCCTATTATTCTAAATGAAACCAATAAAATGGGTTTTAAAAAAAACTCCTACGGCAACTTCCAAAACCGTGGGCAGTCTCTCGTTGCCATTTTATTAATGGTATATGCTTTCTACATTATCAAAATATCGTCAAATACACGGTAGCTAGAGATGTTCCCTCTTCGATCACACGAATTCTAGATCCGTTTAACCTCAACTTGATACGTATCCAACATTAAATATATCTAACATTAAAAAAGTAACGAACGGATCAAAAATTCGTTCAATATAAGTAACAAATCCATGATCCGTTCATATGTTTTTTATTAAATAAAAAAGCAAGCTTAAATTTTTCAAAAAAAAATAAATAAAAAATTTAAATACACGGACGGATCTATAATCCATCCATTTTGGTTTTTATTTAAGTTTCAACTTTAAAAAAAAAATTAACACGAATGGATCATGGATCCGTTACTTATATTGAACAGATCTTTGTTTCATTAATTTTTAAATGTCAGACATATTTAATGCCGAACACTTGTCAAGTTGAGGTTCAACGGATCTAGAATCCGTTCCGTCTGAATGCATATAGCATGTGATCTTGGTGCATATAACAACATATAAGAATAAAAATGCTCAATAATTCTTCTTTTTGAAGGCTTTCCCTTACATAAAAGTTAGCATAAAGTTAGTGTACAAGCTTTGGAAAGCAAAAGTCCCCGGGTCACTCAGATAGAATCATGTTTTGTGAGATAATAATTGGGGAGTCTTTTATATATGGAGAGAGTAAGAATTAGAGATTATTTGAAACTCAATAGATCGACAAATTGGCAGACGAAAACCTGTCAATATATATTATAGAAAACTAGAAAGTAGTGCAATACAATAAATAATACGCACTCAACAACACGAAGAATCTAAGCAAACCTTTTTTTTTTATAAGGTAAAAATTTGGGTGAGGTTATGCCCTGCTAGACCACCACCAAGTGCATCCTTGCGGATGAGGACGTGCAGATCAGAATCCGCAAGGAGGTCCTGCGAGGACGTTGTGTGGATGAGTCGAGCGATTCTGTCCGTAGTCGAGTTGACCTTCAGGAAAACGTGTCCGAATTGCACCCTAGTAAACTGTTGGAGTAGGAACAGGGTCTCGGAAATCAGCATCTCAATCTCCCACGGACAACACCATATATAGACCTCGCAAACAATTGATGACGGTCAGGTTGTCGCCCTCGATCATGATATTGGATAGCTGAAGTTCCCTCGCCTTGGCGAAGCCCCCTTTTATCGCCAAGGCCTCCGCAACCAGAGCTGAAATGTGCCCGCATTTGAAGCCACCGCGTCGATGACTGCCCCACGATGATCCCTAATAATGAAACCTGTAGAAGTTTGACTCGAATATAGTTTGGATCCGTCAAAGTTTATTTTGAAAGACCCCTCATCTGGTTTCTTCCATCTCAAGTTCCTTCTTCTCCGTGGCTGCCTTGTTCGAGTTTTCTGGTAGTAGTATATGGGCTCCTCATCCAAGTTCAATTTAGATGCAGCCCAGTTATGTATTTATTGTTTGGTACAATTCTCCATATTGTGGATGGATGTTGTACTTAGGTTTTCAAATATTTTCTGATTCCTGCTTGTCCATAGGCTCCACCATGTAGCAGCAAGTCTTCCTTTTTGTTCAACATTGAGTCTAGTAAAAATTTTGCATACAATGTTTTTAATCGATGTGTTTCTGTGTCGATGTGTCGAATCAATTTTCAATATTTGGGTATATAATTTTGTGAATCAGTTGTAGGGTGTGATTGCATTTGGTGAAGAGATGGATTGGGCTTTCATCCGTCTGGTCACACAAAGCTAGCGCAAGATAGTGGTACATGAATGCCTTTTAGTTGCTAGCCTAGTTTTCGTCGGGGTTCCATCTAGTGTAAGTTTCTAGATGAAGTTTTTAACTTTCGGATAGGTGTCTAGGGTCCATATCCATGTCGTGTCACTGGTTTTGTGTTTTGCCTTGTGATGTGTGCTAGTGCACTTGTTGTACTGAACCATCCATTTTTACTGGTTTCTTCTGCCTTCTATGTTGTCTTCTAAGCAAACCTAAAATTGGAGAGAGTCTCGGGTTGAATATACAAATACACATAAATAATAAATTGAATAATTATAAATTGGATTAAAATTAGTTATATCATCAGATCGTATACAAGAAAAAATCAGCAATGAAAAAATTAGACATAAAAAATAAATTATGTATTAAAACAAATTAGCTTAGTAATTAACCATGGGAAACAAATTAGCTTAGTAATACACATAAATAATAAATTAAATAATTATAAATTGGATTGAAACTGGAGAGAGTCTGAGTTTATGTATCAAAACAAATTAGCAATGAAAAAATTAGACATAAGTTGAAGTACTCCCTAATTAAAAATCTATATACATATACTAAAACCGATGCATAGCGTCCTATGTGGCGCGTTGTGCTTGATTTTAGGGCAAAAAATCCTATGTGGCGCGTTATGGTTGATTCTAGAAAAAAAATTAATAAAATAATATGTTATCATAATTTATAGAAAGTATATAATCCACAATCTATCTATCTATATATTTTAGTTGATTGACAAAAATATAAATATAAATAAAAAATATTTCATAGTATTAATTTCTGGTGGAAAAACGATTTATATTTAGATCATTATTTTTTTTTATTATTGGAATCTATCTAAATTATTTATAATATTGTGTTAATGTATTCTTCCCGTACACGGGACAGGATTTACACTAGTCATTTATAAATCCCGTGCGTAGCGCACGGGAACTGCACTAGTTAGCTTATAACTGAAGTACTCCCTAAGTTTTTTTCTTCTTATTTTATTAAAAATTACATCAATTTTAAAACAACTCGACCTATCAAACAAGTTCCAATAAATTGTAAGATAACTGAGTTTTTTATTCATAACTTGACAATCCAAAAGGTAAGGAGGCCCTCTTTATTGAAAATGAGTTACACTTAGTTAGCCCACTCATAAATCATCCCAAACTTTTAGTATTAACATAGTCACGGAAACACTATATTTCTATATAGATTTTTTTATTGTCTTTTTCCGAGAGTCCAAGTTGCTTATAATAATAAATTAATAATCATTAATCAACATGAAAAAATAAAAGTTGCAAAATAAAGATCCACAGACAAACAAAAATGAGGGAATTTTAAACCACAGATTAACCACTCATTTGGTTGTGTTCATGTGGGCACTAAAACAGACACTATATATATATATTGTTCATGTATTTCATTTTATTTTTAATTTTGCTAAAATGTGCACTTTCTTTGGACAAGTCTAATTATGTCATGTTGGGATTAGGGTTTGTTTGGCAAAAAAAAAAAAAAAAATTCCCATGGACACACATTACTCATTATAAAATCATATCTTCGCATTATTAACAAACATAATCCAATCAACACATCGTATTAAACGAATATTTACTAAATAAAAAGTATAAAATAAACTCGGTTGGTCATACATCTCTTATAAAAATGCATATTTTCAGAACTCCTAAACTTTACCCAACTTGATACTGAGTCGTTCTATTTACTCATATTATTAGAGAAGGGATAAGCTAGCGGATTCGCTTGCTAATTTTATTTTCTCTTTTGGTTTAATTCGGAGTTCATATGTTTTAGACGATACTCCTCCTAGTGTTAGTTGTCAACTGTTTGGCGATGCTAGAGGAGTTTTATTTTTTCGTATGATTAATTCAATAATATGCGGAGTAAAACCACGTCGTTTTCGACCAAAAAAACTTCAATTATGACTATTTATTGGTCTGACATTAAAAAAAAAAGACTTAATATTGTCTATAATAAACACAACCTCCCTGGATGATACAGATAGAACACAACACATCATACATAATCTTGGGTAATGTACAGCTAAACTTCTCAACCACTGTAACAACAAAAAACATTACAACCCCCTGAAACAAGTGAGAGGATATCAGGCAGCAACAGTTTTAGGCTTGGCGCCCATTTTCCTCCAAGAGACACTAGGCATGATCTGCTTCGTGTCGACGCGATCTTTGTACATGACTGCGAAGTTCAGCAGGGAGTCCAGAAGGGAATCGGAGAGGAGGTGCGGCTGTAGCCCCAGCTCTATCAGTTTCGTGTGCTTTGCGTTGTAATAATGCTCCTCTGCCTCGACTCTTGGGTTGGGGACGGATATGGTTTCCACATCCAATCCGAGATTGTGTCCTGCCTTGGTCACCAGGGCTGCAAGATCTCTTACTGAGAATTGTTCTGTGAATTGATTGAAGACCCGGAACTCACCAGCCTTTGCTGGGTTTGCAATGGCGAGCTCCACGCACTGCACTGTGTCTCTAATATCAAGGTATCCCCGTGTCTGAACACAAAGATAAACGGAGATGTTATATACACAATAGTGTTATGCAATCGTCTAAGCATGTCACAATCAAAGATTTATGAGCTTATGGTTTGAAGCTGGGAATCTCATTCCAAGGGTATCAGGTTTGATACTCATACCCGGACAAGCCAAAGACAAGGTATCAGGGAGGTTCATTCCGAAGCTAATTCCTAAATTTCCTACAGAATCTACATGTATGACAAGCGAAAACAGATAACTGATAAATGTAAGCGAGGATCAAAATGCAGAACTAACCTGGCCTCCTTTTCCGTAGACTGTGAGTGGATGACCAACAGCAGCCTGAACACAAAACCTGTTTAAGGCTGTTCCAAACACACCATCATAGTCAAATCTGTTAGTCAGCTCTTCGTGCAACTCGGTTTCATCGGTCCTGACTCCATAAACCACACCTTGATTCAAATCAGTTGCCCTGATACCCCAAGCCTTGCAAGTAAACGCTATATTGTGTGAATCGTGAACCTTGCTCAAATGGTAGAAAGAGCTAGCCTGCTTAGGATAAGGCAAAGTGTCTGTTCTTCCATTATGGGTGATAGTTATGTAGCCTTCCTCGATATCAATGTTGGGAGTTCCATACTCTCCCATGGTTCCTAGCTTTACAAGATGACAGTCTTCACTGAACTCCTTTATAGCGAAAAGCACATTCAGTGTACCAATTACATTATTGTGCTGCGTAAATACTGCTCTTGAGCGATCTATCATGGAATAAGGAGCAGACCGTTGTTCCCCAAAGTGAACGACAGCATCAGGCTCAAATGAGTTGAATGATTCTGCTAAGAAGTCAAACTCACAAATGTCACCAACGTAGAGTTCGATGGTCTTCCCAGTAAGCAATCTCCAGCGACGAATGCGGTTGTGGATGCTGGCAATAGGGGTCAAGGAGTCAAGACCCAGTTGATGATCAAACAGACGACGCACAAGGCTGTCAACAATGGCAACTTCGTAACCCTTTTTGGAGAGGTGCAATGCTGTTGCCCAACCACAGTATCCATCGCCTCCAATTACCATGACTCTCTTTCCTTTTGACATCTCGTTCGCTGTTCCATTTGATCCAGTGTCAGATTTTGATTTAGCTTCTTGATTTAGAGGAACAGCAGCTGCGCGTACGATACACATCCTCTGGTGATTCTTTCCATGGTAGACAAGCCCTTTACTCGGAATATTTGAAGCGTTCAGGGAGAAGGAAGATGAACCAGTTTTAAACTCTTGGTTCGAACGTAACAAGGAGCATTTGGTACTAGACGGCATGTTCATGGAGCAAGAAGTCGAAAGTAGGTGTGCCATGCTTGACTTTTGATCGGCAATTGATGATGCCTGCCAATGAACACACTTTCATACCAATGAACTTACACCAGAATAAAATTTTAATTCTCACTTGCAAGAATGCATACAATTTTATTGGCTATCATCCAACCAGATACAAGCACTTAAGAACAAAGGCATAGGATTTTCTATCCTATGGCCTAAGAGCATAGGATAAGCATTACAATTTAGGAAATATTTTCTTTAGATACACCCAATTTAGCCATTTTTAAAATAGATTATGGGGTTTACTCATGTTATTTAAGAAAAAAGTTTCCCAATTTGGCTTCTAAGGCATAGGTAGGTTAGACAAACCGAAATAAATAATAACACAACATTTACATGGAAAGGAAACAACCTAGTCATGGAAAGAGGCCATGACTGAGATTACATTACAAATAGGGTCACATTTAAAACTGAATATAACAATAAGATGAAGCACTCATGCCTTGTGTAAACCTGTATCAAAATCAGTATGAACTTGTTTTGATTTTGAAGGTTTAACTTTTACATGCGCTGCCCATTTTTCTAATAGTCCAAGTTGTAAAACACAATTTGGAACTTGTTCACACCCCATGTTTTGGGGCTTTTATTGTAGGGGAAAAAATGATTCCCGAACTACAAAAATGATGAAGACCTGCTCCCCGCAAGTCCTCAACAACCATTAAAACATCCCATGTTTTGGCGCTTTTAGGCTACTCTGAGTTATAAAATCATTGCAATATCCCCAAAACTAATGTTTTACTTCAACTTGCAATAGGGTATGGGTACATCAACACTACAAATTGTTAATTTCCAATGCTTAATTTCATTGAAAATGAAAAGTCAACAAACAAATCATAGAGCCCATTGTCAGTTGCTACACTGAGCTTAAACAGTGGTTCAGACATTTTAACAAACACCTGGCGTGCAAACTGCGGCAGGTCTAGATTCAGGAACAAAAATTAACAGGAAAGCGAAATTGGCAGAAACCCAATTCGGAACAAAAAAAGGAGAAGCTGTTAAAGAGGACAAGGGAAGTAGAAACCAGTACCTGGGGAGTCCGATTAGCTCCTGAAGAAGAGGTGGAGGAGTACCCAAAATGGAGAAATGAAGAGCTTAAAGTGGACTGGAGTAAAGGGAATGTTAATTTTGGGGGATGGCCATTGCTTCCTCCCGTTAACGCCTTAACGATGGGATTGGGTAGAGCTCAGCGGAGGGTAGATGCATCGGATATTCCTCCATAATCCATTCCATGATTTTCATCAATGTCTATTTTATGTTGCTTACGAAATTACTATTTTATCCCTGCTTACATCCCAATATTTCTCTAGTGCCTTCTTTTTTTTGGTGAAAATAATATTTACCCTGCTGATTAAAACATGTTATTTTATCCATTTACACTAATTTAAAATAGCCTAACAAAATATGCCTTTCAAGCAATAGTCGAAAAATTATAACTAACTATTCACTAATAAATTTAAGGATAATTGTGTAAAATAAATATCAATATGCTTAAATTAACATACTTCCTCCGTTCTAAAATACATGGGGTTTTAGTCATGTGTACAAGTTTTAATAAAACACTTCATTTAAAAAAAAACATCATCATTTTACTGATTTTTTCATAAATTTTATTATTTTTTAATACCCGTTACATATTTTAACCAGTTAAAATCTTTTAAAAAAATCAACAACATAAATAATTACAATCAACTACCTATAAAATAGGAAAAATGACCAAAAATAATACCAACTATCACCCGTGAACCAAAAATAATATGAACTTTAAAAATAACTAATTCGTATACAAACTATTCCCTAATAAACCAATTTTGATATGTCTAACATTATTTTACTAAAATCTCAATTAAAGTGTTGATTTAGTAAATAGAGATAAACTTAGGGCTTAAAATAAAATTAATCTAAAATTTAGGGAGAAAATGTCTAAAGAAAAACCTGTACCTTCTTCCTCCCCGTTCTCGACCTCCCTCATGTCCATGGAAGACTATAAACCAGTCGTTCGACCCTTTATCTCCCTCATCACCACTCTTTTTTGGTCTTCGTTTTCAAATCAACTCAATTCCGAGCAAAGAGCCAACCATGGAAGCAACTCCGCCCTCGCCTTCTCGTGTTCTTCTCCATTATCGTTCATTCTTGTGTTCAAAAGTCATCTAGAATTTGACTTAGCTTTTGAGGGGATTTGATTAGAATGAGCTTGTTGATGTTTTGTATGATGTTTTTTTGTGAATTATTTGGAGAAAATTGGTTTCAATTTTGCATTTTAAAAATTAGGGTTCTTGAGCATAAAAATTTAGATCTAAAAAATTGAATCGGTTTAGATGAAATTGATGATGCTAATTATGTGTTTAAGGTGATATGATTTAGATCTATACCATCCCTATAAAAATTCATACGATTTCTTGGGTTTGCATAATCCAATCTTCCATGTGAGAGAGTGAGGTCCGAAGTGGGTATCTTCCATGTGAGACAGTAAAGCTCGAAGTGGTCTTGCCCTGAAGTTGAATTTTTCATTAAATATTTCTTGCAAAATTTTATGTTATTTAAATTTTAAGTCCTAAGTTTATCTCCAATTGCCAAATCAACCCTTTGATTGGAATTTTGGTGGTCATATCAAAATTGGTTTATTATGGAATAGTTTATCTCCAATTGCCAAATCAACCCTTTGATTGGAATTTTGGTGGTCATATCAAAATTGGTTTATTATGGAATAGTTTATATACAAATTAATCATTTTTAAAGTTCGTATTATTTTTGGTCTACAAGTGATAGTTTGTATTATTTTTGGTTATTTTTCCTATAAAATATAAAAGATTTTCCATTTTGAAATAAAAACTAAAAGCCCATCAATTTTTTTAACGGGTAGAGTATTGAAAATGGCTTGCCAAATTTCGACTAACAACCAAATTTTATTGAACGTCGGTTAAAAACAACGGTTGTTGTTGAATGAACCAACAACTTTTAACTTCCGGCCCAATGGGCCAGCCCAATTTGTACAGCGCCTCTTTGACATGGAAAAACATCAATCTTGATAGAAAGCCAATAGGAAAATTCCATATGTAATGTAATCCTATAAATTTGCAATTTTCCATACAGTGTACCATATTTTACAAAAAAAAAAAAACTCTGTTTTAGGATCATTCATACAAATACATTTTATTCATTGTACTAACTTACTCGATAATACCTAAATACTCGCGAGACAGCGCGCTTTTATACTTGCATAGCACACACGAGAAGTGGATGCTCGTCTTGCGAGATGACAAGGGATGGTTTTGGCTCAATTGGGAGAACGAGTACCTGTTTATATAGGAAGAACGCGATCCATGGATGAAGACGGAATATTTTGCCTCAAGGATGTTCTATGTTAGAGCAAGGTCGTCGTGGCTATAACCATTTATACATTGTCGTTGCGAGAAAGAACAGCATCTACGTACCATTGGAAAACCTGAAATATTTGCATTGGCAAATGACACTTTATATAACGAGACGAACTACTACGTTCTCGCTAACTCGCACCATAACCGAAACAACATTCTTCATCGGTTGGATTATTTCGCTTGCTTGATTTCGCCATAGCTTACCATGTTGAAGCAATTCAAGACTATTCATTTTTATTTTTTTTATTAGGTAAAAATTCGAGTTCAGACTAACCTGAAAATTCACATTTCATTTATTAAAAATAAAAAAAAATTAAACTTGAACAATTAACTTGAACTGTTGAGATCCAATCGAACTGTTGAGATCTTCTCTTTAATGGAGCTTCAAAATTTTATCAAATTAAAGTACTGTATATATATATATTCTCCCTATTACATTACATTCACCATCAAAAATTAACTTGAACAATTACAACATCAAATTATCCACAGATTCAGAAACACACAAAAATTACTGGAAGATTCATATGTATGAATTCATATCCTTATATCTCTCGCTTAATCAAATCAAACAAACGAGATGCATCACAGCAAGTAATTCATACTATAAAAGTGAAAATAAAAAAAAAAATTAAAAAAATCATTCTTTGATCTTTTTCCCAATTGAGGCAATCCAAAACTTAAGAAATGACATCAAAAAAAGGAAATTATTCAAAGAAATCAATCCTAAAAAGTGAATTTCCAGATCTTAATTCTAAGATCCACCTTACATTTGGCGTTGGAAATGGTTGCCAGCGCCGGCGTCGTCGTCGTCTTCTTCTTCTTCTTGCCGGAGGTCGTTTGCTTCGGCACCGACCCCCGGATTCCGTCGCAAACCACCCGGATTCCGACCTTCTTGCTGCTGAGCTTCCCCATCTTCACCTCCACCTGCGTGTCCATCTGGACGCTCAGCGGGAACCCGTTCCTCTTGCTCAGATCCGATTTCAATCCGCTAACGGAGTCCGAGTCCAGATCCTGCGCGGGGTCGCTAGCGACGGTCCCCCTGACAATCGTCGTATTGCTCGGGACGTGAGTGAACGCCGGGAGGGTAGCGTTGCCGATTTCCAGCCCACCGGAGGAGGCGACGGCGACGGAGAACGCGTCGTACACGAAGGAGATCTTACTGTTGGGGTTTTTAGCGGAGAGAGTGAAATCGAGCTTCGAATTGAGGTGAGAGAAGTCGCCGGGAGTGGAGAGGTTGAAAGACGAGATCTTGACGGATAGGACGGAGAAAGTCGGGTGCTTGGGATGGTACAGCACGTAGAAGATGGAGCCGGCGATGGCGGCGAGGAGGAGGAGGCAGAGGAGGGCGATTAGTGTATAGATGAAGCAGAGGCAGCAGAAGCGGCGGCAGGAGCAGGTACCGCGCTTAGACCGCCGGGGCTGGGGGCGGTAGGGCCCGCCGGGGCGGGGGCGGTTGGGGTTGTAGAGCTGCCCGGGGGGTGCCTTGGCTTTTGCGGCGGCGGACGGGGCGGCGGCGCCGTTGGGAGCGGGGGCGGCGCCGGACATTGCGGGAGGGGGGGGTGTGGGTTTGGAGGAGGGGTACACTCTGTCCGCCATGGATCTTGTAGTTGTAGTGCACTCTCGGGATCGGATTTTTTTTTTTTTTTTTTGTTTTTTTATATATGGTGTGAAAGTGAGAAATGTAAATTGAAGGAGGGATTTTATAATGATATTTCTCTATATATATATAGTGGGTTGTGTGGGGAAATTATGGGTCTAATAATGAAAAGTTGTCATTTCATTGTGGAATTATTAGTTGGATTATTTTAAAAGGAGGGATTTTAAATTTTAAATTGATTAATTTTGGCCTTTTTTTTATATTTTTCTATAGGTGTCTTTGAGGTGAAATAAGATGGTCCTAAATCCTAATTTGTGGTTTTGGTTATTTATGGAAAAAAAAATATAATTATATATATGGTGTAATTGATAGAGATTTAATTTGAAAGTAGGTGTGATTTTCCTTCTAGAAAAAAAAAAGATTAATTAGGTGTGGTTTCAATTTCATATTAGGTTGAAGGATTAATGTCAAGGTTAATTTCAACTACTAGGATTACTTCACAATTTAGCAAGTTAATTTGCAACTCCTTGTATTATTAACAAAATTAAAGAAACGTTGATGGGTAATTTTATATTTTAAATAAAATAATACAGTAATACTTTAAATAATGAAATTAATTCTCAATTTCAACTACTTTATAAACCCATTATTAGATTTACCCAATAGTTCAACTAATTTCAAATATTTAAATGAAAAAAGGGAAAGAAATTAAATAATAATCCTAGTTTTTTCGTGGTATCTACGGCTTCAACACACTACAGTAAAGCGAGGGGGAGGTGGGGCCCGCACCATACATTTTCCAGCTCAACACGTATGCTTTGTTTCCACGTGATCATATCGCGTCTTAAATCCGGAAACCCATCAAACGATGCAGGGAGGCGGGACCCACGTTCCACAATCCAATCCTGCGGCTGGTAAAGCATGTGTACCATAAGCTGTATGGGACGGGTTGTAGGGAATCATGTCCCAACTTTCCCGATTAAATAAACACCACCGACAATCTCAAGCCACTTTTTAGAAGGGGGTTCGATGGCATCATATTTTGTGTCATTTATTGTACTGTATTTAATTAAAAATAATACTACTGTAATTAATTAATTAACGAGGGTTACAACGTCCTATTTAACCTCTTAATCATGGTCAATTGTTTTATTAATAAGCTAACTATCACCTAAATCAATTGTTTAAGTCCAAACCATTTTGACTTACCTCCTCACTTTTACCTTTCATCCATACTTATGTTTCTAATTTTAATTTAATCACAAAATAACAATGTAATGGATGAGTTTAATTAGTAGCACACTTTAGAACTATTTTATCTACTTTTAATCATTTTTTTGATAAAATTATTTTTTATTATTTCTTTAAATAATAAAATATACAGTAGTATCTTTATATTTTATTATTTAATATTATTTAACTTATATTTTATTATTTAACATTTTTTTAAAGAATGATAAAATTGTGAAAATATTAAGATTTTATTATTTCTTTAAATAATTTGTTTTTTTTAATTTTATATCTTTTAATCATTTTTAAAAAGCATAATGAATAATATAAACACTAAAAAAAACTGAGAGTATAATCTTGCACATATTTTAAAGAAAAATCGAGGCAGCTATTCTTGGTTACATAATAAATGATTAAACTATTTTAAGACAGATAGAAAGAGATAAAATATGAACTTGTATTAGTTACAGCTATGTTTGCAATTTGTTTGTCTTTTTAGGGTAGATTAAAATTTGTTTTATTTATTATGAATTGTTAGCTTTATACCGATTATTTAAAAAAAATCAGCTAGTTAGAATTAGAGTTAATCAATCAACTTGTGAAACTTGAGGTAAGTTGAGGTAAGGATACGAGAATGATGCACATCTTTGTTAAAAATACTGCACATAATCAAAATAATAATGCAATTAAAAAATGTATGTGAATAATAAAAATAAAATAAAATAAAAAGATTCATTATTTTGGCCTAAATATATAACTTTTTTTTAAAAAATATGTTTTTCCCCATAAAATAATATACATTTAGACCGAAAGGATTTATATAAAAATACAAAATACACATATTTCTTTTTTCGTAAAAAAGCATTATTTTTTCAGTATTTATAATCCTCGCGTCCTCACTGAAATGTCCCTTCTCACTACAATATTTCCCTATACATAGTTAATTATTTCTATACATAGTTGATTATTTGTTAATACAAATAAGCACTATGAGTTTAAATGTTTAATACTCCCTCCGATTTTTAATATAAGACATTTTATTAAAAAAATTAATATTAATGTAAAAAAATTTCATTAAAAAAAGTCATATTGTATATAGATTTTAGCTCCTTAAATCACGTGTATAAAAGTCAAATGTCTTATACTAAAAATCGGATGGAGTACTGTATTATAAATAAGATTTTTAATAATAAGTTAAAACATCTCGTCAAACGAGCTCTTAATTTAAATAATTAAAATAGACAATTGGAGATATGATATATGGGTCATATATGGGTGCTCTTTTAGCATTTAAGTGGTTTACAAAAAGATTTGATTATTTGGTGTTAGATGAGAAATCAATTAAGATCCATCGTATTGACCCTGACACGAATTGGGTTCCTCCCTTGATTTCCAAGTTTAGTCGCTCTCTTCATTAATTAAGGCTCCACCAATATTATAATATTCTAATTGCTTTCTTCCTAGGCCTTAACTTAATTTCCCCTATTTTAAGTTTTAAAATATTTGTGCATTAAGAAAAAATACAATAAAACAAAAATAAACTTTCTAATATTATTGAGATTCATTTCATCTCAGTAGCGTATAGTTCATAAAATCGAAACCAAATAAAATTTTATGTGTTATTTTCTGGTGCAATCTAATGATTCAATATATTTAAGACACTTTATATAATGACCTTATCTATTATTTTAGCATGAGTTATTTTTATAAATATTTTACCCTTGAATTATTTTATTTTTATTCATTAAGATTGATTATTGTAGTTTATTATATCTAATGATAAGATTTCATTATTAATTAATTATCCATTGAACAATCAAATTTTATTATCAAAATATTTATATTAATTCTTGACCTCATATCTTAAGTCGTTACAAAATTATTATTTTTAGCACAATTAAAATTATTTCACTTCAAATTATCCTGCGTGATATTTTTATACTTTCGGTTAATTTTATATAATTTATTAATAAAACGTATAAACGTATGGATAACAAATACTACTAGTTAAATCTATTTTTAAATTTTTATGTACATGTAGTAGATACGAGGGTTTGCTGCCTAGAGAAGCAAATTGATGTAATAATTTAAGCTAAACCATAACCATCACCGTCTCCTAATTTCCTAAATTTAGATGATTCGACCGTGATGGTTTAGCTATATTTTAATTAATTTTGATCATTTTTGTGCATGTCTATTACCTAGGTGTATACCATACATATATTTTTAGATATTTTTATGATACGAAAAAAACATCTAAATTTAACTATTTTAATTGTATAATTAAAATATATATACTCCTATTAATTAGAACTGGACATACATATGTTTTCCAGATTATGATGGAGTCAATGTTCTAAAAAACGCTTGGCGGACACTTGGCGGACACTTGGCGGTAGGGTACCGCCAAGCGCCAAGACAGTTTGGCGGCCTTATTAGCGGTTTTTGGCGGACAAAACGGTTTTTTATTATTTTCTTATATTTATCCCATGAACTATGTATAAAACATATATTATGTAATAAATTATGCATTTATTTCAAGTCTATGACATATGTCAAATAAAAGAACGTCATGGTCATATTAAAGTTGTCCGAATTAAACATAAAATCGCATAGATATGTTCAAATAAGTATCACAACTTTATAATTGAGAAATTTGAAACCATAAAAACTAATAATTCTCATTTTAAAACCGCCAAGACCACTAAGCCTCCGTCCCGTGCCCGCCGAAACTCATCCCCGCCAAGCCCGATTTGCACCCGCCAAGGCTGCCAAGTCTTCGTCTTGCACCCGTCAAGGTGCTGTTTTATACCCGCCAAGGCCCTCCTCCGCCAAGCTACCCCGCCAAGGCCAAATTCAGGACGGTGTGGGTCCGCCAAGCGTCTTGGCGCCGTCTTGGCGGCCGTCAAGGCCGTTTTTTAGAACAGTGGATGGAGTACATAAGCGGGGTAAAAGGTAAAAGGCCACTTTCATTATTTTCAACCTACATTAGGGGTGGGCATGGGACGGGACGGGATTGAGGTAATCCGCGTCCCGTCCTGCGTATTTTTTACCCACCGAGACTTATCCCTCACGGAACAGGACGGGACTTGTCCCTCGTAAAAAAAATCTAAAATAATCCAATACAAACTTTTATTTTTTTGATAAAAACCAGATTTATTAACTAGATAAATTATTGTATACCCTAAAACATAACTGACTAAAAATCAAATTGAGTGCAGTTCAGTAGCATGGAAATATATACAATAGATTTACATGCATGTGTTACTGAGGTATATATATACAGTATATTATATATACATATATATATATATATATATAATACTAATTCTTGCTCATTGAGGTATATATATAGTATATTATGTATATATATACACTACCAAAAAAAAACATGCTACAGATCGAAGTATATATATTGTATATTATATATACAACATTTTATCAAATTCATCAAGTGCGTACTACTCCAAATTCAGTGGGTTTTATTCATGACTACAACATACATATGCATACAATGAGTAAAACTAATTAAAACCGACATTATATATATATATATATATATATATATATATATATATATTTAATTTTAATATTTTTTATATAAAATATATAGTTTTATATATATGCGGGACGAGACGGGATTTGCAGGACAAGAACTTTCCGTCCCGCGTCCCGTCCCTCGTATTTTTTGCGGGACGGGATTGAATTTTTTTTTCAAATCCCACCGAGATTGGAACGAGATGCGAGACGGGACGTGATTTGCGGGATTTGTGCCCACCCCTAATATATATATATATCCCTATTTCATGTAAGTAGGTGAATTTATATGAATGAGGTGCACTTCGATTGCCATTATACCTATAAGACCCATTCATGACACCCTATTAATAGAGACGTTTTCTTAAAATATCCTTCTACTCTATTTTTTTTTTAATTTTCAAAAATAAAATAAAAATAATAACCCCCCATTCCCTTGCTATTTTATGTGCATGTTAGCAATGTAAAGCAATTTTTCATCATTCCCCTCGCATCTTTTGATTTGTTTGGTTGACGATACTGTGTGGGATATCATATTATCATGTGAAGACACATAAAATATTTACCTTCAAGTTAATGTTGTTGCTTACTCTCTTGTAAAATGACCACTTTAATTACTTAATTTATCTCGATACTAGTAAAAAAATATTCATGAGTAATCTATAAATACATATGTAAACGATCATTGGTCCTTAAAACATGTCCTGATTCTACTTGTGTAAGTGGAGACTAACCGATCCAAATTTGTTTCTATGTATATTTTTAAAAAAAGTTAACTTATGATTATTAAAAAAAGGTCAAATTTTATAAAATCAACCTTTAAATACACCATTTGCACAAAACCACCCCTTAAATTGAAAATTTTAGAAAACCATAATTGAAAAGCTAGATGTTTGTAAAAAACAATCCGTCTCACCTTTTCCATTAAGATTGCTATTTATAGTGTGAAATTACCATTATGCCTTGGTACTTTTAATATACTTGGAAGGTAAAAGTGGGATCACCCTTCAACAAATTTCATTCTGCATTTGATGATTGAGGAGAGGATTGAGAGATGAAATATGAACACTGGGGAGAAATTTAAACCAACTAAATTAAGGATGGTCAACTTCGAACCAATTAAATCAATTATGAAACTCTGGGAATTGCCAAGAGATGAATTAAGGTATTAGTGATGAAGGGGTAAAATAGTAATTTCCCACTTTTAACATAAAACTTAATGTAAAAGGTGAGATATGTGGTTTTTTGCAAACATATAGTTTTTAAAGTATGATTTCCTAAATTTTGTACAAAATAATGTGTTTAAGAGGTGATTTTCTTGAATTTAGGTGGATCCTCAGCCCAAATCCAATCCAGCCCAATACTTGACCCGCCCTTTACAATATTATAAGAGTTAGTGTATTTGTGTTTATAGATGGGCTGGGCTAAAATGAATTATACCAACATTGGCCCATTTAATATTTTTGGTGGGCCTTGAAACATTATCTTGAATACGAGGAGAAGGTTTGAGTACTTCTGAATTGACCAACACATTGTTAAGGTGTGTTTTAGATTCTAATTTAGTATTATATTAGATACATTTTGATTATAGTGGATACAAATTTGTATAGTGTTTGTTTAGTTTCATAATGTATTAAAAACAATTTAAATTTTAAATAAAATACATTGTAAAGTGTGTCAATTAAACACTTACTATTGCATATAATTGATTGTCACAATTTATAAAGTATTTTATTTAAAATTTACCTTATTTTGAACACGATGTAAAAGTGCTAATCAAACACTTTTTGAGTGCTTATGCATTATAATTAGATTCCAAACAAAGACGCGTGAAAAAAAATAGATGGACAAAACCAACGAAAAATCACTTTAAGATCAATTTCGACGGTTCCAAACTATCTCCTGGTTTAGCTTCAATTCAATGGACTTGTTGTTCATGGACATGAGAGTTTTGTTGTGTCTCATGGCTCGCCACTTCACTAATGATCCAAACCATGGTGCTCCAGTCGGGTCTTGTGGCAATCAAAGAATTGGGCTTGCGACGTGTTAAGGTTAAGGGTGATAGTTTCACTGTCATCAAGACAATCTCCGATATCCGTTCTTGTCCTTAGGAGATTGAAATATTTGTCATGTACATCCAATTTCTCCTACAAACAGTTTGAGTATTCTCAAATCTTTTGTGAAATTAACCGAGTAGCAAATAAGATAGCTCACATATCAAACATTTCACTGAGCACGGACTCTCACATGCCATTTATAGTTCAGGTCTCTTGTCTGAAAGAATGACATTAGGAGGTGTGTCAACAAAGTTCAACACCTCTCAAACTGTTGCTTTGTATTAAAAAAAAACATAGAGTACTTCTGAATCTATCCAACAATTCATCCACTAGTCCTGAAAATCTTCAAATTCACAGCCTCTTTCGTCTCCTTGCGGCGAAAAGGCTACACATACTCTTGATTATATGTATATATAATATTTTCGGAATTTAGAGGTCATCATTTCGAGTGGATGGTTATTAAAAAAAATTATGGCTGATTTTTTTTTATAATATAGGGTGTATAATAAAGAATTGAAGAAAATTTTAGAGTTAATTTTATAGAAAAAAATTGTCTAAAAATTTTAGAGTTAATTTTATAGACAAAAATATTAAACTTCTCTTGTTTACACAAAAGTCCACACAATCTTGTTAACAGTATTTGTTGTAGCTCATTAGCTCGTCTAACTGAAAAGAATAAACAACACACATGAATACACGATCAATACGTGACTACCCATTAAAATTTGTCCAAGTTAATTGCTCTAAACCTAACTAACAAATACTAACACGTAATAAAACTTGCTTGATGAAAACAAAATACTCTCTCCGTCTAAAAATTTAAGTCGTTTTAGGATTTTGCACAAGTTTTAATAAAACACACACCCCTCAATCAACATTTCCGTTCCACTAACTTTTTCATAAATTTTATTATTTTTTAACACCCATTTCACATAAATCGATACAAATCATTACTATCCCCTACCTAAAAAACCTAAAACGACCTAAATTTTGATACAAGAATTAAAAGCTAAAACGGCCTAAATTTCGAGACGGGAGAGTAGTATTTTAGCCTACTTAATGGAATATAAGAACATAACCGTCAAATCTTACTAGCTCAGTTGATAAGGATGACATATAGTGACTCAGTGACTAGTAGATCATGAGTTTGAATCCTCCTTCCTCATATTGTAATGGATCTAGTGTCTACCTATAAACCAAAAAAAGACAAGAACATAACCAAGACCTGGTCAAAACTTATCGACCATATTCAAACTGATATAAAAGCATTCTTTTTTCGTTAATTTCTGGGAATTTTGATTTCCATCTTGATTAAATTTGATTTTTGCATGATTGATTTACATTTCGACCAATTATATGAGTTAGGAAAAGTTGAAACTCGACCATTATCTAACACTATCTACGCTATTTTTTGTGCGATTTTTTAATAAATTTTATTATATAAAACATCTTTGAATTAATATAAATTACTACTCCATATAAATTATATATATAGTTTTCAATTGTGTTATATTTTTTTAGAATGTAAATATGTTTGAATCTAAATTAATCATATTTCTTCTCTTATTAAAAAATGGTCAAAATCTATTTTTATAAATATATCATACACATATCAAAAACTTTTAACACCCTATTTATTTTATAATTTATTTATTTATTAAAAAATACTACTATAATCGGAAGTGCTATAATTATATCTTTTGTAAGATTTATTCAAATAAGATTTACGTGTGCTAAGTTGATTTGATCTTTTATAAGCTTTATTCAAATAAGCCATAAATTTTTATCAAAATATAACTAACAAAAAATATGATAATATTTTATTATTAATATTAGTAATAAAAATCAAAACAAAAATCTAAATAAATATAATTTATAATAAGATTCTACTTTAATCTAAATATAAGGTTATATTGGATAGATTATTTGATCTAAAAAGATAAGTTTTTTACCTAACTATATTCGTTTATTAATTGATGTGGCCCAAAAAAATAATATCACTTTAATCCAGAAAATGACATGTAAGCAAAAATAATCCCGCTTTAATCCAGAAAATTCCGTAGACGCGAGATCGCACCAGAGCCCGTTTCAGGCCTCTGTTTTAGTATTTTATATAGATAATTGAAAGTTTGGGTGGATTTGCCTCCAATTACACCAAAACAGCCAATCAGTTATAAAAATATTGAGTCCGCAAGGGTTTAGCTGAACTGGTCACAGGGGTGACATTTGGAATAAGAGACCAATGATCGAATCTCACCAACGGCAGTGTGGGAGCAACCTCTCAAATGAGGGGGCTCCTTGTGCGCAGTGAGAACAGGTCTTGACCTCTGTGGTCGGTTGAGTCACCATGATTTACCTCCTCTCACAATTCCCAGAACTCCTCTCACAATTCCCTTCGGACTGGGGTGAGGGGCGCCCGGGGTGAGCGATTTCACCTTTTTTGGAACAAGTTATAAAAATATTGAAAAATTGTATACTAACATTAGTCAATAACTGAATTTAAAATACTAGCCAAATTGATTTGATAATTAATGTTATATCCAAAATCAGTAGTGCCCGAAACTTAATTCGACAACATGTCCCAATGTGTTTTTTCCATGGGAAAACCTTGGATAAAATATAAACCAAACTATAACTTAAACCTCCCTAACATCAACCAAATTCAAAATAGACTCTTACCTAAATACCTAACCATTTCCCAAACTCAAAATAACCGGGCATGGGTTGTCACTTAAGAAATGGAGAGTAACTACCAACCATAAATAGTCTTATTATATATAGTGATGGGTATCATACCAAAATAATCAAATTCGAATCTCTTGATATGTTGAGATGTGAATGTGATAAAAAAGTGTCCCACATCGGAAAGTTGAACATATCAAGCCCTAGTATATGAGTCGGTGAGCTACTCCTTCTATTGCCAATTGGTTTTAGAATGGAACCTCACTCGGTTTGTGTGCTAGGCTACTAGCGCATGTGCGTATTTATAATAATATACGGGGTGACTATATGTACACATGACAGGTGATATATGCATTCCTTAGAATGGATTATAGATTACCCATTGTAAATTTTAAAAAAAAAAATATACGGACGAATCCTAGATTTGTCGTTATTAAAAAAAATTAAAAAAATTATATTAAAAAAAATTATATAGAACGGATCCATGATCCCTCATAATAAATTAAAAAGCAAAAAAAAAGGTTTTTGCCTCTCTCTTTTGCAGTTTTTTGGTTTTTTTTTTCTCTAAATACTTTCCCCTCTCTCCTCTTGCCAACTTTTCTCTCTTTTTTTTTTTTTAAATTTATTGTAACAGATCATGGATCTGTTCTATGCATTTTTTTTATTTTTATAACTGATGGATCTGTCCGTGTGTTTTTTTATTAAACTTGCAATGGGCGGATCTATGATCCGTTCATCTGAATGCATATAACACTTGTCTCGGATGTATATAGCACATAAAGAACCATAGAACATGAGAATTATTTACCCAATTTATGTAAGAAGAATGACATTAGGCGCGCTATCAAACTATTATTTTTCACTATATGTTTGAGACACGGTTACGAATCTACGATGATCACTTAAGTTTTAAATAGGGAGCAAACTAGAAATCTGAGTTCATATTTTGAACCGTCTATTATGATTGTTTTATGAACTGAGTAGTTTGAGTTATGTTCAGGTTCAATTTGATAAAAGCTCGGTTCGAGTATTTACTAAACAAACCGAGTATGATTACGATTCAAAGTTTGACTGGGTTCAATTCAAGCTCCAATAGCTCAAATTTTATAAAATTTATACCATTTCCTTCAATTTACCATGTCATAAGCAAGAAATGATGTTTAATACTAGAATAAAGTGTGGCTTGAGCTTGTACATTTACTCAATAAACCGAGTTTGAGCACAATTTTAAATTCAAATCCAAATTTAGGCTCGACTTAAACTAGTGGCAGATCTAATTTTTTTTAGCGGGGGGCTAAAAAAAGTTTTAGAAATTTTATTTGCGTGTATGTATGAAATTATTATTTTTTGTTTAAATATATTAGAAAAACTTTAAATTTATGATTTAAATAGACATTTTTATGGAAAAAAATTTAAAGAAAAACAAGAAATTAAACAAATTGAGAATTATTTTTATGTCTATATATAGAAAATAATGTTTTTGTTAACATACATTTGAGAGGGTCTTAAAATTTTTATTTAATTAAATATTTTTAGTAGAATAAAATTAGGAGAAATAAAAATTATAAAAAAAATGAGACTAATGGATTTGAACTCATGACATCAAACTAATAAATTTTTCTCCTTTTCAACTAAATTAAGTTATCTTAGTGATTTATTACTCCTTTTACACTCTTTTAACTAAAACATTAGTAAAAAATACCAAAAAATTCTTAATTTTTTTTTTACGTTTGTTTTTCTGGGCGGGGTGCTTCAGCCACTCCAAACCTTCCCATGGATCCGCCAATGACTTAAACTCATCTCTTCTATAAACAAGTTGAAATATAAACAAACAATATCCGACTCTTTTAACTCAAATAACAACCCTACCATCTTGTTGATCTAAGTTAAATCCATTGAGTTTAATCCAAAAGGAAAAAAATGAAGTGGGGGGTAGTATACTGTAGTATTGTCATAGACTCATAGTGTGCTAACTTTCAAGCTTTTTAACATGCGGAAAGGATTGATGAACATCCCATCCATCCCACTCAACACAACTAAAAAACAAAACCAAAACTATAAAATAAAAATCCAAGATTACAAAATCGTGTCGACACTCTCGCGCTCTCTCTGCAGTAAAAAGCAATGGCGGTTGACCCTTTTCCACCTTCCCTAACTCTCTATCCCTTCAACTATGTCGACACTTTCTCACTCTCTGTTTTCATCCCACAAAGGGAAGCTCCTCCCCTCTTTCTGCCTTCTTCCCCCACACACACTTTATCTCTGCATCACCAAACAATAAAAAAAAAAAAAAACCCAACTTGACTAACCAGTATTCCAGATTCTCGGTCTTCTTAATTCACTCTCCTCCATCCAAACACTACTTTACCCACTCCCACTCCCTCTCCCATCCCCATCATCTTGTATAAAAACTCCCTCTCTTTCAGGTTCTCTTCAATCTTCATCACCCACCTTTCAGTTCGTTGCTTAATCAATTTCATTTGACGTGCTCTGTTTCCGCTGCATTTTATTGATTTTTGGAGAATTTAAAGGTTTCTCCTTTTTTCCCCCTTTTCAATTTAATCCCCAAAATCAACGCGCGCCATGTTCAATTCGAGGTGTTTCTCGTCAGAATCCGCCGCCTGCAGCGACGAAACGTCGCCTCTGACCTTGAAATTGATAGCCATGGCTTCAATCCTCGCCGCCGGCGTCGCCGGGATCTCGATTCCGCTGCTCGGGAAGAGCCGCAGAGGCGGGTTCCTCAGCAACGACGGCAACCTCTTCGTCGCCGCTAAGGCGTTCGCCGCGGGAGTGATACTCGCCACCGGGTTCGTCCACATGCTCCCCGATGGATCCTCCAACCTCACCAGCCCTTGCCTCCCCAAATTCCCCTGGTCCAAGTTCCCCTTTTCTGGTTTCCTCACAATGTGCTCCGCTCTGCTGACTCTGGTGGCTGATTTCGTGGGGACTCAAATCTATGACAGGCAAAGGGATGGAGGGAGTGAGGTTGGGAGAGATGGCGCAATCGCTTCGGTTTCGGGTTCTGGGGTTATGCCTGTAGAGCGTGTTGAGGGACTCCACATTGCAGGGGTTTATGCTCATGATGATGATCACCATGGACATAGCCATCACCCCAAACTTCGTGTCGAGATCGAGGAAGGCCATGGCCATGGCCATTCGCACTCGCATTCTCGGGGTTTCGGAGATGGAGATGGTGGTGGAAGGCATGCTGTTGTCTCACAGGTGAGTTTCTTTTTGGCCAATTCATTCCCTTCCAATTAAGATATCAAGTGTCGTCAATATCGAGTTATATCAAACACTAGATAACAGATATTATCGTATATCAAATATTGCCTTTTTGGGTTAGAAAGTAAGGTCATTTTTCAACTTTTGCTTAATTATAAATCCGCCGTCAAAAGATAGTTGGTCCCAAGAAAAAAGAAAGCTACTTACTTTCATCACTATTAATAAAAGAACAACAACAAAACCAGAATATCTCGCTATTAATAAAAGAACAACAACAAAACCAGAATATCTCGTTTAGAGAAGGGTCTGGGTCCCATTGTACGCTCTTTTTTCCTGACTGGTTGAGAGAGAGTTTCGTACTGACAAAAGAACAAGATGAGGAATTTGGATGGAGTGGTTACCATTGATGATGATCTTGGTTGATCTCCAGTCAAAGTGGCCAAAGAATAAAGGATGGTGATATATACGATATTATTAGTAGATCTTTGATAGGATTAGGCACCTAAAGAAGATATATGACTTCCTATTAAGAAGTCCTTTTTTTCCTCTTTATGGTGATTCTCTACACACTAGTATAATTATGTAAGAAGGATTTGAGAGCGTTCAAGTCGCGTCATGCGGGGCATAGTGGCGAAAAAAACGCTTTTAAATCCGAAAGCTATATTTAGTGATCGGATCAGAACTTAATTTGGTTGGAGGGAGTGAGTTGTGCCAAAGGTAGTGAGTAGTGACTCTATCTTTTGCTTGTTTTAGTGGGAGGATCCTCATCTCTGTGAGGAAGACATCTTAATTCTTGCCTACTTATAAAGGAAAAAAGAGTATCGCTTTAGTTGATGCTTTTTGCAATCACCTAAAGAGGTTTTGAGATTACTCACTTGATCGTTCTTTTTTGTAAACCTAAAATAGATCACTTTTGTTGATTGATTCTCTTGTCCATCTTTGGAATATTGTTGTATTTAGCTCACTGTACTATTGCTTCCACAAGTTCGTAAATCTGCGTTTTAGACTTAGTTTGCTAACTGTTTCCTTCTATAGGTGTTGGAACTGGGCATTGTTTCACACTCGGTCATCATCGGCCTATCTCTCGGGGTATCAAGCAGCCCCTGCACGATCCGACCCTTGGTTGCTGCCCTCTCCTTCCACCAGTTCTTCGAGGGGTTTGCACTCGGAGGCTGCATCTCAGAGGCCCATTTCAGGACCCTAAAGACGACAATGATGGCATGCTTCTTTGCTCTAACAACCCCCTCGGGTATAGCAGTTGGCATTGGCCTTGCCTCGTTCTACCACCGGGACACCCCAGGGGCATTGATTGTCGAGGGCATCCTAGACTCGGTCTCAGCTGGGATCCTCATCTACATGTCGCTGGTTGACTTAATAGCCGCGGATTTCATGAGCAAGAAGATGAGGTGCAACATCAGGCTCCAGATAGCGTCCTACTTTGCGTTGTTCCTTGGCGCGACTTTGATGTCCGCCCTTGCGATCTGGACCTGATCAACGACCAACCCTGATGTGATGATGCCTATGTAATGAAGTAATGACTACTAACATAACGGCGTAAAAATGCAGGGAGCTAGCGCGTTTAACTTGCTATTTCGCCAATCCCTTTGTCGTTGCTCATCGACTACTCACGGGAACTGTAGTTATCGCGCTTGTCTATAACGTATTCGTAGATTACCTGCTACCAAATATGCAGGGCTAAGGATCTTGGTTCCTACATTTGACTGCAATATTAACAGTCGATCAAAGACGGAGAGCCTCGGTGGGTCGGAACTCGATCCGGTGACCGGTGAAAAATATATTGTGGGCACAGAATTTCCCTTCAAAATTCAAAATTGTGTTAGAAAAATCCCCTTGGTTGAAAATCAAACTTCAAATTTGGGCTTTTAGGTCTATCAATTGAACTTCAAATATGGTAGCTGGATCATTGGTATTCCGAAGTTTTTCATCCGGGCCTGCCTTTTTTCTCCAAGTGTTGTTGAAAATCAGTCTAAGAAAGGAAGATAAAAATCATTCGTATAAAATGTTAATTTTTAATTATTTTTAAATAATTTAAAAGGATTAATGACAATGCAAAGGCAGAAGGCGTTATTGCTAGGGGTGCAGAAAGCCAAACAGCTTCATATTTCAAATCTCCAGATTGAAGGAGACTCTTTAATAATAATCAAACACTTGCAAGATAATTCTCGCTGTCTGTGGGAGATCGAACTTCTCATGTCAGATATTAAACTGCTCCTTCAAGGATTTAAAAATATATCTTTCTCTCATGTGCCCCGTGATAGCAATAAAGTGACTGATAAAGTTGCACACCTTAGCCGCTTTGCCAAGGGGCAAGAGATTTTCAATGATCCAAGTCTACTAGACCTCATCCGAAAGGATGCTATCGGGTAGACTGGGTCTACTTGAAATTTTACCTAATAAAAAAACATTCTAAGGAAAATACTTGGTCACATATTTTATAATATATTTAAATAGTATAAATTTAAATAAAATACATTGTAATTATAAATTTTATGTAATAGTAGATGTTTAATTGACATGATTTGTAAGATATTTTATTCAAATGTGATCTTATTTTAAATAAATTATAAACGGTTTTTCTATCCTATGCCCCAAGGGCATAAGATAAAACACTAAATTGGGAAAAATTACATACAAAAAAAGGCAAGCGAACCTAAAAAATCTAATTAAAATTTGGCTAAACTAATTAAAAGTTTTAAAAAAATTCTCAATTTAGTGTCTTATCCTATGCCCAAAGGGCATAGGATAGAAAAATCGAATTATAAAATATATAAACAAACAATGTTTAAATAATTATAATTATATTATAATTAAAATACAAAATAAAACAAACCAGTTGACTTACTAACAAAGTAGGTTTAATGTCCTATTTGTGCAAAAATGATCTTATGATTTTCAACCGTTTCGTTTTTTTTTCCAGAGGAAAGTAATTAGGGGTACTACCCACATAACGTATTTCATCTTAGAACATCTTTACAGATAGAATTTGTAGTTCTTTATCACAATGAAAGTTAGTGACAAGGATTAGATGATTAAAATGGATCAGTGGACTATAGACATTACGAAGTTTAAGTAAGTCTAAACAAGATATCATTCCGCCTTTTTAAACAACTTTAGGACTCATTTGGTTTAAATTTTAAAAAAGGTAAAGGGAAATAAAATGAATGTAATGAAATGATTAGTCTATTTACTCCCTCCGTTCAAATATGTAAGATCATTTATTTTTCGACACGTAGTTTAAGGAGCTAAATACTATATAAAATATTGATTTTTTTAAAATTATTTTTTTACATTTTAATACTTATTAATAAAAAGTGTTATATTGTAAAAAATTAATTTTAAAAAAATTAATATTTTATATAGTATTTAGCTCCTTAACCTACGTGCCAAAAAGTAAAAGATCTTATATTTCCGAACGGAGGGAGTATAATTTAAGACACATTGTTTAAAAAATTAATCATTACCCCCTCTTCACAACTCTACATACAAAATTCATTTTGTTTCCTCTTTATTTCAATCACTCGTTTGAACAAATGATAACTATATTTCTATACCCTCTAATCATTAACCATCCTATCTTATTTTTCAAACAAAAAATAAAATAACATTATTCTCTTATATACATATATACATTTTTTTTTCTATACAAAATTTATTTTCATTTCATTTACTTTACAAGTTTATACCAAGCGAGCACTTAATCACCATTTTTTTTTTATAAATAAATACTGAAACAAAAAACGTTTGATCCGAAGCAGACCCCAACCATACACACCACCGACACTGATACTGACACCTCAACCAGTCCTCCTCCCCCTGAAATCTGCCGCGCTTTGTTGCGCTTCCTCCACCCCCGATCTCCGCCCCGGCCCAGCCTCCACCGCCGCCACCGCCACCAATGCCGCGGATCTCTTCCCCTCTCCTCCCCTCCGACCACGACCACCCCTACTCCAAATCCGAAAAGACCAAAAAGCCCTTCTTCTCCCACCCTCACTCCCACTCCCATCTCCCTCGCTCCCCTCTCTCTCTCTTCGTCATCTCCCTCGTCTGCCTCTCAATCGGCATTACCTCCACCGTTTTCTCTCTCTACTCCTTGTCCTCCCGCCCCAGGCTTGCTCCCTCGATCCGCTGCGGCCGCGTCCAGGATACTTTCCGCGCGCATTACTCGGCCTCGTCCCTCGCTTCCAGGAAGCTCGGTGCCGGCAGAGATGCCGCTGGTTCTGTGCCTGATCGCCCCAAGCTTCTTGGTTTCGTTGGGGTTCAGACCGCGTTTTCATCCGCCGATCGACGAGATTCTGTCCGGAGCACTTGGTTTCCTTCCGATCCAGATGCTCTTCTGAGGTTAGGGTTCCTATTAACTACTCCGATCTTTTGCCAATTCTGCGATTCGATTTTTCGTGCATTTGCTGGTTCTGAACCTTTTCCGGGATTTTAGATCAGGTTTACGTTTTTATTTGCTCTTTGGTTGTTTACGGTTATAGATTGGAGTTGTGATTTACTTGGCAATGGATAATTGTATAGACCTGATGGATTGAGAATGGGACATATATGTTGGTTATCAGGGGGATACTGGAATTTTCTTTCCCTCTGATGGAAGGACTATATGATAGGGCACCATTGCAGAAGAGGCAAAGATGACAGGGCATCATTGATTAGGCCTCAATTGTCATATATAATACCAAAACTTTCAAATTAGCATTAGATTGGGTGATTGGGACCAAGATTTCCATTTAGTTCATTGCAGATTTAGCATTTGTTTGTATATATTGCTTGTTTATAAGGAATGCCAATGTTTGTATTCCTTGGTGCTTTGGGAGCTGATTCACATTTCTCACGGAGATAATGGCACTTAGTGCTGATTGTTTTATTTGAGCCATCTTAGAGAGGCAACTATCTTGAGAGGGGGAAAAAAGCTAAATTTTTAACTTGAAAATGAGGGTCATCCGCCTACTGAGACGTCTTTATAAGATACTGTTGAGATTAAGAATAAGAAGAAATTGGATAATTGGCAGCAGTGTTTATGCATGTTTGTTAACAATGCCAACTTCATGCTTCATACTTATTCATTATGATAGATTTTTCCTGTTTCTTGTCATTTCATTTACATGCTTGGTTTAATTTTGAAATAGTGGCATTTAAAGTTTACAGTTTGATGATTATAGTCACCGATTTATTTCTTGTTTCTTTGCTCACAGGCTGGAGCGAGCTACAGGTTTGGCTTTTAGATTTGTGATTGGTCATTCAAAAGACAAGAAAAAGATGGCTGAACTTGAGAAAGAGGTGGACAAGTACAAAGATTTCATGCTTATTGATGTGGAGGAAGAATATGCAAAGTTGCCTTACAAAACGTAAGTTCAAAATTTTACTTGGTGGTGATATGATGACGAGTATGGAAAAGTGAGATTGTTTTTTTTGAAATATTAATTATATTTTGATTTTTTGGTTGGTTACTTCATCTTAATCTCATGTTTGCCATTTCCTGATATAGCTAAACACATCCTGATGCTCCATAAGTCAATAACAACCCTTTATCACTACTTTATGGTCTTTGCAGATTGGAATTTTTCAAAGCAGCATATGAACTTTTTGAAGCAGATTATTATGTTAAAGTAGACGATGACATTTATTTGCGGCCAGGTACATAGAAAATCTGTTTTCATATAGAGCTTGTGAGGTTCCCATTCTCCTTTCCCCTATGCAATCAAATGGTCTGTTTATGGTGGGGTTGTCGGCTTGGGTTTCAAGGGGGTGTTGGGTTGGGTTCCAAGGGAAGGGTGCAGGTTGAGTCAATTCAAGTCTGATAAAATAATTATGTGCTCAATGACTTTGTGTTAGTTTTCTCCTGTGGAAATTGTGGTTATCAGTTACGTACCCTTCCTTTTCCTTTCCCCAGATAGACTTGCGACACTTTTGGCCAAGGAGCGAACTGGTTCAATGACTTACATTGGTTGCATGAAAAAAGGACCAGTAATCACTGATCCAAAAATGAAATGGTAAACAAAACATGTAAATTTCTATTTCCATGTTACTTTGTGCTCCAATGTCACTATCTGACTGTACTTGTTTACCTGATTTCAAAGGTATGAAAGTCAAGGGCACTTGATTGGAAATGAGTACTTCTTGCACGCTTATGGTCCGATGTATATTCTGTCTGCTGAGGTGGTCGCATCATTGGCTACTGCTAAAAACAAT
The DNA here is from genome assembly GCA_963922045.1 of Persicaria maculosa. Lineage (NCBI taxonomy): Eukaryota > Viridiplantae > Streptophyta > Magnoliopsida > Caryophyllales > Polygonaceae > Persicaria > Persicaria maculosa. The sequence continues at coordinate 48,513,401 of OY998269.1, read as the reverse complement.
AGGTTTGTATGGCTTGCGCTTAATTGTTTCTGCTGTGTATAATATACATGTGTTTCAGTTCAAAGTTTTCCTTATCCTATCTTTTTCCCCTGTATTTGTGTTCATTGATCAATTACTGATCAGTATGGAGAATACATGAACAAAATGGCATGGGTTATTTCTTTGTATATGAATAGTAGATGAATGAAACTCATTAGCACAGATCACTGATACTTGGGAAAGAGTTGGGAAGTGATAACCACATAAATTTCCGGCCAACACAAATACCTGTAAAAAGCTATCAAAAAATAAAGGAATTTAAGCTTGAATTGAGCCCCTTCTTAACCAGGCATCCAGGTGACAGGCCTTTTTTTATTTCCTGTCAGAAACTAATCCAAGCAACTTTGAGCATAAGACTGAATTCGAAATGTGTGCATGTGCAATGAAAAATATAGTTGCTTGAACAACATTTCATGAAGAAAGAGAGTAAGTTCATTAGGTATGAGATATAAAGATGAACATAAAATGGTCTCTTTGAAACTTCTACATTGTAAAAAAATTCCAATAGCCTCGTGCCAAATCCCTCATAAATGCTATTCAAACAAAAAAGTAGTTCCCTTCTGCCACTTCCCTTCCCCCGCCCCCTCAGATTTGTGACAACGAAACAATACAATGGTAAACAATTACAGTTATAGGTTTTAAAGTCCTCTTATATCTTTTATATACTCATTCCTAAAAGGTTTTTTTCTCCCTTGGTGCAGTTTGAGGATGTTTAGCAATGAAGATGTCACTATTGGGTCATGGATGCTGTCCTTGAATGTCCGTCATGAAGACAACCGAGCAATATGTGATCCAAGATGTACACCCACGTCAATTGGAGTCTGGGACATACCAAAATGTTCAGGTCAGCACCTTTTGCCTTTTCTGCTCCATGTTTTGGAGCAAAGTTCCATTTTATGATTTTCATATAATTGTCCTTTTGTGGAAATACATGTCCTTTTGATGTTGAAGTTGCTCTAATGTCTGTTTCCTATTTACCTCACTCTCCTGCATGATCATATATTCTTGTCCTTATGCTGTTGAATGCTTGTTAAGCTTAGACAGATGGTCATTTTGTTTTCTGCTCATCTGACTATGGAAAGTGACCATTTTTTTTTACATGTCAATGTGAGCTTCAATTTTTTTTTTTTATGGTCAGAAAGTTTGCAATGTTTTCCCTGTATAAGCATGTCAAAATTTTACTTCATTCCAGTTCAGCTCAATTGAGTGAAATAACATAACTGTCAAATTCAATTGTATGATTTTGAATCTCTAGCAATTCAGTCAGAAATGACATACCCGACCTAAACTTGATTTGTACCTTTTAATGAATCAACTTTTGGGCTATTTTTTACACCCAAAAACAAAAATGTTCAACCTTAGCTAGAAAGTTTTTTTTTAATTCCCCTTCTTTCAATCATACGATTGCAAGCTGGAAATGGCTATTCCATCTTTCAAATCTATTTTGAAAAACCTCACAATCAAGCATCGTCTTCCAGTATACAGTAATTTCTTGTTTGAGGCAACTTCATTTGTAACCCTATTAGGACATTGGTATATAACCTTGGGTAGCTTCTGCAGGTCTATGCAATCCTGCTAAAAGGCTGAAAGAGCTCCATCAAATCAGCATGTGTTCAAAGAGTCCGACACTGCCACCCGATGACGACGATGACCGATAAGCTAAACTCATCGAGCTCCTGGCTTGTAACCCTCTCAGGTATCATAGCAACACCGTGGAGTTCTCGTGTATGATAGCAACACCGTCTGAGTATAGCTGACTTCGCTTGTACCCGGAATATGCATTTTCACACATCACTAAACCAAGAAAAGCAATACTGCATCTGAAGAGGATACCTTTTCCTTGTGTAATGGCCCCGGTATAATAGATTCAGTTGGTGTAGAACTGTTGTATTTGTATACTCGTTTCACACGCCTTCAGGTGCAGCTGCTTAATAGAACAAGATCCCAAAATCTCCAATTGGGACTATCTTAAAATCTTCTTTACTCATAGATTTGAGTTGATTTCTTTGGGAATTTCTTTACCCTGTGTCATTTATAAGTGGTTAATGTAAGTTTTGTGGTATATTGGGGAGCTATCAATTTGTAATCGTGTTTTTAAAATTAAATTCTTGCTGCAATTCATGAGTTGAAAAAAGCAACACTTTTTTTGGTAATGGTACATTTGGTACCCAGCCATATTAAAGTTTCTATATACTGTTATAAAGCAACCAAAAGTCCAAAATCTTGAGTGACTGGAACAACACAGTAAAAAAAGAAAGTAAATTATGATTGACAATGTCAAAGAAGTAGGTAGATTCTAATTCCTAACCCCTTTCATCTACATCTTATACACAAAAATAGAAATAAAACTTATTGAAATTGACAAATCATGAAACTAGAGTTTGTTTTGTTCAGCTTTGAGCTTTCAATTTTCAAGCAATTTTATTTTCTAAAATTTATAACATAATTTAATTAGTGTAGAATATACCACATTAACCTTAAAAACCATGTTTTTACTCCGTATGTTTTTAAAAAAGGGTAAAGCTAAAAATTCGAAAGAGGAATTACACTACTACTAAGAAAATCATGTATTACAAATACAATCCTATTAAAAATGATGGATTTTTAGGGCAATTATTTTCCCTAGATATTTTTAATGGGTAAATGACTAAATGTGATTTTTTTTTGGTTCATATGTAGGCAGGTACTTAGGCCATTATAATAGGCGGAGGGGAATTCGAACTCGTGACCTATTGGTCACTACATGTCATCCTTACCCGCTAAACTAGCAAGGCTTGACCTAAATGTGATATTTTTAATTGTTCTAAAAAAAAAATACCAATTGAATAACCCAAGGACTAAACAATTAGCTCACCAAAAAAAAGGACTAAACAATTAAAAACATTTTTTAAATGGGTGACTGTATATTCCCTTGGGAGTTTGTGAAGTGCCACGCCAGCAAGCTCCAGTCTTTTTCCTCACCTACTCTCACTGTCTCATTTTCTACTCCAGATTTGAGGTTTAGACCCCAGTGAAAATGATCATCATCAAATCAACAGTCAACTTCACTGCCACAGTGCCACCCACCAACGGACCAACCCATCTTCAAATTAAACTGCTAATTCATCAAATTCCTACTCCTTGAATACATCTTTAATCTTTTGATTAAAAATTAAATTTTGTCAAGAAAAAATAGACCTTTGTTCGTAACAAACTTTCCCAACTAGAGTTCTTTTTTGTAATTTTTTCCCCTTGATTTTGGGCATTCGATGGACCCCATAGTTCTGTTTTCAATTCAATTCCTACAGGCAAGATCTTGCAGGAGGAATCTTAACATCATTTCTTCAGATCCCATTGTGCAATTAAACAATTTTTAGCCCACACCCACCGCACCCCTTTTTTCTTCCACTTTTCCTTCAATGGAATATTGACATATAATTTGCAGCAAAGGCAAAACCTTTTTCTTCATCTCTCCTCGGAATTTCTCAGACCGAAATCCCACACAAAAATGGAGCGCGCACGGCGGATTGCGAGCAGGGCACTGCTCAGGCGGTTGCTTGCCGACACCAAGCCCACCTCCAATGGCGCCTCCGCTTACCTTCCCCAAGCAAGGTACATCTCAACCATGGCTTCTTCATCTTCATCCCCTCTATTTTGCCACGGAAATCAGGGGTTTAGAAATCTTGCACAAGCTAGATCAATCTCAGTGGAAGCACTGAAACCCAGTGACACATTCCCCCACCGCCATAACTCAGCAACCCCTGATGAGCAATCCCAAATGGCCCAATTTGTAGGGTTTGATAGCCTTGATTCACTAATTGATGCCACCGTCCCCAAATCAATTAGACTCCCAGGTATGGTGTTTGATAGATTTGACGAGGGTCTGACTGAATCCCAAATGTTTTCCCATATGAAGAGCTTGGCTGATAAGAACAAGGTTTTCAAATCCTTCATTGGTATGGGTTACTATAACACCTTTGTCCCGCCTGTGATCTTGAGGAATATAATGGAAGACCCTGGTTGGTATACCCAATACACCCCTTACCAAGCTGAGATCTCCCAAGGGAGGTTGGAGTCTTTGTTGAATTACCAGACCATGATTACTGATCTTACCGGGTTGCCCATGTCGAATGCTTCGTTGCTCGATGAGGGGACCGCTGCTGCTGAGGCTATGGCGATGTGTAATAATATCCTCAAGGGAAAGAGGAAGACTTTTGTTATAGCTAGCAACTGTCACCCCCAAACAATTGATGTGTGTGAGACTAGAGCTGGTGGGTTTGACCTTAAGGTGGTAACCTGTGATGTTAAGGACATTGATTACTCGTCGGGTGATGTTTGTGGGGTGCTGGTTCAGTATCCGGGGACTGAAGGGGAGGTTTTGGACTATGAGGAGTTCGTAAAGAAGGCTCACGCTAGCGGTGTTAAGGTTGTTATGGCCACTGATTTGTTGGCCTTGACGATGCTGAAGACACCCGGTGAGCTTGGGGCTGACATTGCTGTTGGTTCTTCTCAGAGGTTTGGTGTGCCTATGGGGTATGGTGGTCCTCATGCTGCTTTCCTTGCCACCTCTCAAGAGTACAAGAGGTTGATGCCCGGGAGGATTATTGGAGTTAGTGTTGATTCTTCGGGAAAGCATGCTTTGCGTATGGCGATGCAGACAAGGGAGCAACATATCAGGAGAGACAAGGCTACAAGCAACATCTGTACTGCTCAGGTACAACTTCATTAATGCTGATTTGTTTTCTGTTGCATCATACGATTTGTTGCCTGAATTCATTGAATGAGGACTGCAATTGATCGCGCAGGCTTTGCTAGCAAACATGGCTGCTATGTTTGCTGTTTACCATGGGCCGAAGGGTCTGAAGACTATTGCTCAGAGGGTCCATGGTCTTGCCGGGACATTTGCTGCTGGTCTGAAGAAGCTTGGCACTGTGGAGGTTCAAGAGCTTCCATTCTTTGACACCGTGAAGGTCAAGTGCGCTGATGCAAAGGCAATTGCTGATGCTGCTTACAAGAATGAGCTAAACTTACGAGTAGTTGATTCAAATACTGTGAGTGTCATTCTTAAAAGTTTTATCTCGTTTGTTTTTGCTACACTAAGTTGTTTCACTGTGATTCATACTTTGCTTCCCCTTGACAGATCACTGTCTCTTTTGACGAGACCACCAATTTAGACGACGTTGACAAACTTTTCAAAGTATTTTCTGGTGGAAAGCCTGTGAGTATTTCTAGTTCTTAGGCATACATTTGAAATCCATCACTGCTGCCAATCTTTGGGTACATATGGCAACTTGTTTGATGGTAAAACTTTTTAGGTGACATTCACTGCGGCATCTATCGCCCCAGAGGTTGGAAATGGAATCCCTGGTTCCCTGGAGAGGCAGAGTCCATACCTGACTCATGCAGTATTTAACTCGTAAGAATCTTACAAGTGAATCTGAAAGTTTTCAATAAATTTTGTATTTACAAGACTCTTTGTTTTGATTTTCTCTACTAGGTACCATACGGAACATGAGCTTCTTAGGTATCTCCATAGGTTGCAGGCAAAGGATCTATCTTTATGCCATAGCATGATTCCTTTGGGATCTTGTACAATGAAGTTGAATGCTACCAGTGAAATGATGCCAGTCACTTGGCCTAGCTTTACAGAGATCCACCCATTTGCTCCATCAGAGCAGGCCAAGGGTTATCAAGTAATTGAGTTGTTAAAATTACGAAATTTTCTGTGATTGTTTCTTCATTTCCTAAATTCCATGTCATATCTAGTAATCTTGATTTGTGATTTCATGATGCTTAATGCTGTTATTTTACTGTCTTATAGGAAATGTTTGAGAATCTGGGTCATCTGTTGTGTACCATCACAGGGTTCGACTCTTTCTCGTTGCAGCCTAATGCAGGCGCTGCTGGCGAGTATGCTGGATTGATGGTTATCCGTGCATATCACATGGTATTGATATATTACCTGATTTGTCATTTTTGCATAACAAGAGAACTATTTTCTTGCTAAATGTTTTTGTTTTGTTCTTGCGGTACCTTCCTTATGGAAATGCTTTGTTTCTCTTTAAGCTGATATTTTTTTTTGTTTGGCTAGAGTAAAACTAGAAAATCTCACTTTACTTTGTTTGATTTGATGAATTTATCTACAAAAAAACCTATCATGGTAGTGATCAAGAGCAATTTTATTGTTGGCATTTGCCTTGGGCATTGTTTAACACCGTTTTCAATGGTGAAATTTTCTGTAGTCCCGAGGAGACCATCACCGTAATGTTTGCATCATCCCCGTCTCTGCCCATGGGACGAATCCTGCTAGCGCTGCCATGTGTGGGATGAAAATTGTTCCTGTGGGAACTGATGCCAAGGGAAACATCAACATTGAAGAGCTAAGAAAGGCTGCTGAAACACACAAGGACAACTTATCAGCTCTCATGGTATGTTATCATCACTACAAAGCACAAAACTATATTCCTATTTCTGTACAACACTGTTTTTTTCATTGGGATATAAAAATTCAGGTTACATACCCTTCAACCCATGGAGTTTATGAAGAAGGAATCGACGAAATCTGCAAAATTATTCATGACAATGGTGGCCAAGTTTACATGGATGGTGCAAACATGAATGCACAGGTTCGTCTGCATTCATTGCCTTAGTGTTTTTGCATACATAACTGTTTAATCACCATCTTGTTGAACACTGAATTTTTTTTTTATATGTTCTAGGTTGGGCTGACGAGCCCGGGATTCATTGGAGCGGATGTGTGCCATCTTAACCTACACAAAACATTTTGCATTCCCCACGGCGGAGGTGGTCCTGGTATGGGTCCGATTGGCGTCAAGAAACACTTGGCCCCATTCTTGCCCTCGCATCCTGTGGTAAGTCCGTGAGGGCGTCCTACAGGCTCACTATAAAGGAGATGAAACAGATTGATCAAGTCTTTAGTAGTTCATTCTTTTATATGTTCAAACTGATCAGTAATGGTTTTCTGGCACTACTTATTTGTTTGTTTGTCTTGCATTGAAGGTCTCAACCGGGGGGATTCCTGCACCCGAAACACTAAACTCACTTGGTACCATCTCCGCGGCACCCTGGGGCTCTGCTTTGATTTTGCCTATCTCATACACCTATATAGCTATGATGGGGTCCAAGGGCTTAACGGATGCATCCAAGATAGCTATCCTGAATGCCAACTATATGGCGAAGCGTTTGGAGGTTTGCATTGTTTTCCCAATTCTCTTCTCCGCGTTTTCCCTGTGATCAGGATGGTGCATTTTTGTGAATGATTTTGGCTATGGTTTTTCACGGTTTTTGCGTTTTGCAGAACCACTACCCTATCCTTTTCCGCGGTGTCAATGGGACAGTTGCTCACGAGTTCATCGTAGACTTGAGAGGCTTCAAGGTAGTGCTGTCAACTGAACGGTTGTATGTTTAAATCCCAAACCTCTTATTGTTACAGAGGACTGACGTCTTTATGTTGTCACTGCAGAACACTGCTGGCATAGAGCCAGAAGACGTCGCCAAGCGTCTCATGGACTATGGTTTCCATGCACCCACCATGTCTTGGCCTGTTCCGGGTACGCTCATGATTGAACCCACGGAAAGTGAAAGCAAGGTATGTGTCGTTGCCAAGTTCAACCCGTATGGTCTTCTGTTCATCACTTTGCTGAAGTTTCAGGTCTGATTTCTACTGCAGGCCGAGTTGGACAGGTTCTGTGATACTCTTATCTCCATTAGAGAGGAAATTGCTCAGATAGAGAGCGGAAAGGCTGATCTTCACTATAATGTTCTCAAGGTTAAACCAGAGAACATAGTCCCGATACTCGTCCTTTCACTGTGCTCGCTTTCTTGGATAATGTCTAAGCCATAACTGACTCAATGTTGTTTGTGCAGGGAGCTCCTCACCCGCCATCACTGCTCATGGCAGATGCGTGGACAAAGCCATACTCTCGGGAGTATGCAGCGTTCCCTGCTTCCTGGCTGCGCACCTCCAAGTTTTGGCCCTCTACAGGTAAGTTTCTGTTCATTTTTTACTCTGGTTAGTTTGCATTCATACTGCAAAGTTTCGACTTACACTTATCTCGCTTGGTTGTCCAGGCCGCATTGACAATGTCTACGGTGACAGAAACCTCGTCTGCACCCTCCTTCCACCTTCACAGATGGCGGAAGAAGTGGCTGCAGCTACAGCTTAAGAACACACCATTGCCTACAGATCAAGGGTTCTCTCATCACAATTCAGAAAAAGGCCCTTTGTATTTTACATACAGACCATTCATATACTGATGATATACATGGCAAATGCAGTCATAAGCTGATAACCATCATGTATATGGCGAATGCAATCATAAGTTGCAGTTCACGAAAACAATGTAACCATTTGTTGCTGCCTTCAGTGTTTAAGATAGATATGGCTTTTCCTTGTATGATCTACTATAAAAATAGTGATTCTACCCAGTTAGACCCAAAAACCTCACAAAATCCCCGGAAGGAAAAAAGCTTACCAAATCAACCCTTACAAGTTAAAACCTATAAATGGATACAGTATAGTAAACGGTGTCTGATTTGGGAATTGTTCATGCATAGAGAATAGAGATGTATACAATGAGTATATGACATAGAAGTATATGCAATTTCTGTACACTATACAAGTATATTGACATATGAAGCTGGAAGCTTACACCTATTCGGAATCTTGGCTGGGCTCTCCACAGAAAGCATCTGGCTCAAATGATCTGGCTGATTCCTCACTGTAAACTCCTGCAACCACTCTACCCTCGCCCACATCGGAGTATTTGTATACGCTCTGACTTGATTCGAAATCAATGAGAAGGAGACCACATGTCATCAATGACGCTGCTAGACCGATTAGGATGTCCTTCAATCTGTTAAGGATGGGCTTCACCTATCGAAGGAATAGGTCCCAACACTTCGGGAGGTTAGAACGACTGAAGCTTAAGATGTGCTACAAAAACACAGCCATAAAGCTCACCTGAAATGAACCTAGAAGGCGATCACGTGTCAACACTTCGGGAGTCTTTACCCATATCTGTCAATAATGAGACCAAATAAACCAATCAATAGCTTACTAAGTCTCTCTTCCACACATTGTAGCCAGTTGTTCAGCTCTTGAGCTTAAAAATGATAGATGAGTAAACCATAAAGAAAACACAAGAAGTTTATCATGGATCCCAGAGTACATTAAACTAGAGTAAATCAACAATGTACAATGATCAGAAACACTCCATCAGAAAATTGAAGTCTCAGGAAATGCACTTGGAGATGGTGTTTCAGTGTATATACATACATCTAATTCCAACAGCAAGTTTCAATCCAAATTACCCACTCTTGATATCCAAATAAGTCACGGTGATTTCAGTTGATGAATTCTACTCAGCTTAAACACTAATTTGAGATGAGGAAGCAAATAAAGCTCAAGAGGAAATTTCAAACCCTAATTTCACCTTTATCAATTCTACAAATCAATTGCAGAGTAGAGAAATCACCTGGCCATCATACCACCCCGTCTCTTCATCTGCAATCAATCACAGGAAGAGAACCCTCAGACTTCACCATCGACATAAATCAATAAAGCGAAAGAAGAAACATACACTCGACAGTGGCGCTGAGGAGGCGGTTGCCGACATAAGCCCAGCCGAGGTACATTCTGAGAACGGCGAGGGTAGTTGCGAAGATCCCGCTGGAGAGGGAGCCGAGGAGGAGCCTGACGGGCTCGGGATCGGATGAGGCGAGGCCGGAGCCGAACCAGGAGATGGGGAGGCCGATGAGGAGGGAGAAGGAGAGGCCGGTTGCGAGCAATCTGGAAGGGAGGAGGAAGGGATCGGCGGCGGAGGAGGCCCAGGAGAAGGGGAAGGAGGAGGAGAGGGCGTGGTACTCGTTCACGGGCTGCTGATCTTGGGGGACCGGGCAATCGGTTTCGGATCGGGCCCTGCCGCTGCCGTCTCTGCCGGAGGACGATGAGATTGAGAAGGGTGGATTTCGCTTGGTAGGAAGGGTGCGGGATTTGAGGCGGCGAAGGTGAAGGTGAAGGTGAAGGTGACGATGAAGGTGGTGGGAGGAGAGAGTGAGTTGCAGGGGAGAGTGGGAAAGGGCGGTTGCCATAGCCTTCCCGGGAAATGGCAAAGCTTTCTTTGTCGCTCAGCCTTATCCACCCGAGAAGTGGGCCCCACTCCGAGAATGGTGGGGCCCTTCTCCTAGTTAAAAACTCCTTCCTTCACAGTTTTGTTATTTTTGGTGGGGGGAAAATCACAGTTGTTGTGTGTTGCATTTTAGGTCATCTTTATCGGTGAAAATTAAGCATCAATGCTAGAGCAACAAATAATAAAAAAAGGAACAGTGGTGAAACATTACAAATTGAAATGTTTGTAAAGCAGCCTATTAGTATCGATGCTTATGCAAAAAAGGGGGACACATGTCGCTTGGGTATAGGCTAAGAGGGTCAGGGCCGTTCCAATGATTTTCGAGGCCCTGTGCAAAAAATAATCCTAGATCTTTTTAAATTTTAATTGACGCATTTAAAATTAATTATAATTTTCATTAATCATATTTTTAGTACTCAACATGAAATTATATATATATATAAATCAGTATTATATAAAAAAATGAAATTTTAAAAAATTTGCAGAAAAGTTCAAATAATTTTTAATATGGGTAGGAGTGTAGTTAATTCACATTTAGTTAACAAGTTAAACGTAAATGTAAATGGTTTAGTTGGTGATCTTGACCCTATTAATATGAAGAATTTAAATAAATAAACATAATTGTTATTTGTTTAGTATTTTTTTGGATGGAAAACTGGAAGTGTAATTGGTAAGAAAATGTTCAATTAAATGAAAAGTAAGAAAAAAAAATTAATCAATGGTGTGTGGCCTATATAACCTATATTCATGAAATTTATTAAGCCAATTTAGCTTTCTAATATCTTCGAGACCTCCCCCTCTTCGGAGCCTACCCCTCTTCGGAGCCCTGTCCCCAACCCTCGTTCTTGCAAATTCTTCCCCTAAATTGCCTTTGTGTGCCTCAATTCCTCTCAAAACTAACCGGATTCGGTCGATTTACTCCCCTTTCTCCTGTATTGAGTTCCAATTTGGGCGTTTGGAGTACTTCTCCTTACCCCCCTTTTCGCCTCCTTCTAATCTCGTCTTCTATGGCGGTGTTCTTTTGTTAGGCGTGGTGTTTACGACCTGTCCATGGGGAACGAATCCAGATCTCAGAATAAGAGAGGGAGCTTGCTGGAGGCTCTTCGGTTGCGACGGCACGTCAACCCTTTTCCAAGTGTGTTGATGGTCGTTTGGAACCGGTTTGAGCCGATTCGAAGAAATTTCAGAAAGAGAAAGAAGAAATCTTCTATTTGGGGGCGGAGGTGCGGCATTCCCGGTCCCTGGAAGAGTGACTGTTGGTGCGGGTGCGGTGGTTCAGATGATGGTTGTCATTGCCGGTGGGGGAGTGTCGGTCATTGGTGTCGTCTCTGCTGGCAGTTTTTGGTTGTTGATGGGGTTTCATCTCATGGCAATACCAAAACCGGGGTGGTGTGTTATGCACCTTCCCTCTCTAATTCCCGAAAGGGCCCAAATCCTCCAAGCGAGGCTAAACAACCGTTTCACAGTTCCATCTCTGATGATGGTTGCAAGCGTGGGAAACAAAAGATTAAATGGTGGCTGGTTCGGGCTCGGGTGGAGCTGTCTCTGGGCAGTCTGTGTTATATGATTTGGTGGGCATTTCTGATGCTCCTTGTTCCCAGGTATCACATGTTGTTTCTCTGGGATTCAACTTTTTCTCATAAACTCAGTTGGCTTATCAACTGCTTGATAGTTCTCTTGATTTCCACTGAGATGATACTTGTCTTGTCTCGCTTGATGCTTACAACTCTGTTATTCAGAGATTTAGAAAACCCGGTGTTAGAGGTTTCCTCTACACCCCTTACCCCCCGATTTTCGGGCCTTGAACAAACTGTGGTTATTGGGGCTTCTTTTGTTCCTATTCCCAGTTATGATAAAGTTGTGTATGTCTTAAATCCTGTTTTTGAAAAAACAAATTTCTCTATCAAGACTTTTTGGTTTCATTTGCTTGCCAAACCATATAAGTGTATCCAAGAAATCAACTTGGTGTTTATGTTTAATATCTCTTGGTCTGATGATGAAGTTCCCTTCTTAAAATATGTGACTGATTTATTGAGCCTTGCTTGTTGGTCCCAATTTAACATCAATCTTTCATCCAGTATACTTGATGTTGCTACTCACGTTTCCTTTGATAAGTTTCTTGAGTTTGTGAAGATTGTCTTATATGTTTCTCGCCCTCGAGCTCTCGAATGCTACATGGTTGTGTCTGCACAGGTGCAGAATTTCATGATCTATCGCTTAAAAATATTTCGATTCGCTAAGTTATGTAGGTGTATTTGGTGTGGGTTGAGACCCTTTGTTCTTTGTTGTACTATATACTTGTCTCAACCCTCCATTTGGCATGAACTTTGCTCGTATAACTATTTAGGGTCATCGAACCTCTTAATGGGGTTGTCTCCTATGAAATTTCCTTGCAGTAAGTATGTATGTATTTGGGTGTATGCAATTAATTCTAGCATCGTCTGTTATGTGGTGCTGATTTTGCTTCAAACAAAATTTAGTTCCTGTAACCCAAGGTGGGGTGGACTCCTGAAGTCCATTATGGATTCTCATCAATCTTGGTAGTCTGGTCACTGTCCAAGCTTCGAATATACTTCCCCGATAATTCATCCTAAAAAATGTTTCGATACGAGGATTTTTACCATTTCTCCTCGTATCTTATTCAGTTGCATATGAAAATAAGTTTCTGGAATTGTAGAGGCATAAAAAAGAAAACATTTTGGACGGAAATTAATTCCTTGTGTAAAAACGAACATATACAACTATTAGCTCTCGCGGAAACAAAGTCGGAAACTGTGCCTAATGAAAACTTATGGAAACATGTTGGGTTTGATATGGCCGTTTGGTCGCCTAGCATTGGCCGTTCGGGTGGACTTGGTGTGCTTTGGAAGAACCACCAACTATCAAACGAAACCCTGTCAGTTACGATTCACTTACCTAGGATAATCGGGATAAAATATGAAAACTTTAGTGATAACCTCACAATTCTTCTATTATTTGTATACGCCCCACCAGATTCCCGGTAAAAAGAGTTTTTCTGGGCTAGTTTAACATCAATTGTTGAAAACTCACCGACCCCGTGCATTGTCCTGGGGGATTTAAACAAAATCTTATGTCGCGAAGATAAACTTGGTGGAGCTACCACTCTACCGGCTAGGTTCTCTCGCCTCATTAATTTCAAGAGTTCTTGCTCTCTGCTGGATTTGCCGACCTTCGGAAATCCCTTTACTTGGAGAAAGTCTCCTGAGGCGTTGGATAATATCCACGAAAAAATAGATCGAGTGCTGGTTCATCACCAAATTCTACAGAAACTGCCCAATCTCATCACCAAGAATGGGCCATTTTCGACCTCTGACCACTGCACCATAACAATAACGCTTGACTGTAGCTCCCCCTTCAAACCACCTCCCTTCAAATTTGAAAACACATGGCTGCAGCGAAAAGATTTTCGTAATATTGTTAAACAATCCTGGCGTGCTTCTTGTCCAGGTTCTGCAATGTTCAAAATTATTTTCAAGCAAAAAATAATAAAACAAAAAGCTAAAGAATGGAATAAGAAATCCTTCGGAAACATCTTTCGCCAGTTAAAGGAGGTGGACAATGAATTAATTCTAATCCAATCGTCTGTCGCTCTCAATAATTTTCAGGCTAATGACGGTAAGGAAGGTCGACTGCTAAGAAAAAGGGAAAAACTACTGGCTTTCCAAAAAACTTTTTGGAACCAAAGAGCTAAAACAAAACATATGAAGCTCACGGACTCAAACACCTCCTACTTTCATCGCATCGCTACTGGTAGGAGGCATAGGAAGCAAATTCGCAACATTACAACATCAGAAGGTACTCTAATAGTTGGAGAAGAAAATGTAAGGAAAGAAATTAAAAACGATTTCCACAAACGATTTACAAAGGAAACCATTGATGTCAATCTCCTAAACGAAATGACTAACATCATCCAACCATCTATCACTCAGGCCGAAAACGAATTCCTCATCCATATACCAACAAACAGTGAAATTAATCTGTTGTGTTCAGCCTAGGCAGAAACAAGTCTCCAGGACCCGATGGAATGACAGCTGAATTCTACAAACATTACTGGGATATATTGGGATCTTCAATAATTAAAGTCGTTAAATGTTTTTTCTACTCTGGAAAAATACTTAAACAAATCAATCATACTTTTATATCTCTACTACCAAAGATTGATAACCCAACGACAACAAATCACTATCGTCCTATAAGCCTCTGTTCTAACTTATATAAAATCATCTCGAAAATCCTGACAGAAAGGTTGAAGAAAATAATTGGAAAACTGATTCACCCGTTACAAGGGGCTTTTGTGTCGGACCGTGCCATCCAAGACAATGTGTTAATAGCTCACGAAATCTTTCATTCCTTCAGATCGCGCCGGGGTCGGGAGGGGTGGTTGGCAATCAAACTAGACATGGAAAAAACATATGATAGGGTTGACTGGCACTTCACCAAAACTGTCTTAGAAAAATTCGGGTTTCACCCTTCCTTTATCTCCTGGTGCATGGAATGCATAACAACGGTCTCTTACTCTGTACTAGTGAATAACGGTCCTACAGAAATCTTTTTCCTATCTAGGGGTCTTAGACAGGGGGATCCCTTATCGCCGTTCTTGTTTATTCTAGGCGCAGAAATTCTAGCGCGTCACCTGTTGGTGGAAACTTCGTCTGTCAGGAGTCCAATCGGCTTCACATTTGGGAGGGATGGCCCGCGTGTTCCTTTCTTATCTTTTGCTGATGATATTATCATTTTCTCAAAAGGCAGCTTGGACGCGTGTAGGAAAGTCCAAATGATTGTAGACTCATATTGTAAAATCTCAGGCCAAAAAGTAAATTATCACAAATCCTGCTTCCAACCAACAAAAGGGATTGCAAACTCTAGAATCTCGGAACTTAAAAATTGTCTAAACATTAACAACGCCAATTCTCTAGAAAAATATCTAGGATGTCCAATTATTAACGGTAGAGTAACAAAGGACACTTTTGAAGATATAATATGCAAATCGCGAGAACAACTGACTAAATGGCGTGCCAACTCTTTGTCACAACAGGGTAGAGCTGTTCTTATAAATACAAACTTATCAGCCAAACCCCTATATACGATGCAGAATTTCCTGCTACCTTCAGCAATACACAAAGAACTAGATCAAATCAATAGAACGTTTTTTTGGAATAAAGACCTTCAACACCGTCCTTTGATTAGCTGGGACAGAATCTGTAGACCAAAAGGTTGCGGAGGATTAGGAATCAGGAAATCGAAACCAATGAATGAAGCACTACAAATGAAACTCCTATGGAAAACACTAGCTGAGCCGGAAAACGTCTGGGTACAAATAATCAGATACAAATATCTTAGAGAATTGAATATCCTCCAATATAAAAAAAAACAGGTGATGCTTCTTGGCAATGGATAAAACTATCAACTCTCATAGAAAAGTTCAAGACTGGTCTTATTTGGTCGGTCGGATCTGGAAATGCAATCAAATTCTGGACAGACAATTGGATCACAACGTCCTCCATTCAGACAAGAAATGACTGCCCGTTGATTGATAATATAGATGAAAAAGTTAGCAACTATATTCTGGGTGGCAAATGGTGGACAGAGAAACTCACCGCTTCTCTTCCGCCTAGCATTGTGTCGGAAATCCTTCCTATTCCGCTCCCCGCGTCAAATTTTGAAGATAGATTGTATTGGTGGCCAGACCGCGCGCGCTGTTTGGTTCACCACCTCAAGCGCATACAAATTAGTTAGAGCTGAATCCTCTACTCAGCTAGATAGTAATGCCTGGATATGGCGTGTGGATACCCCTCCTAAAGTAAAAAACTTCCTTTGGAAGATTTGCCAAAACGGACTCCCGACCGCCTCCAGACTTGCCCAGAGGGGAGTTTCTGTCCCCTCTACCTGCCCCCTTTGTAATAGCCTTGAGGAAGATGATGTGCACCTATTGTTCGAATGCCATGTCACGAGCTCCTTACTCCAATTTCCAACACACATCAGATCTTTTATAACCACCCAGATTAACCTATCTAGAGATATAAAACCGATCATGTCTTTTCTTGGCACAAACCTGCACAAGGATACATTAACGAAACTTGCTTTTGCGTGGTGGACGTCGTGGCACATCCGTAACCAACACGTTTTTCAACAAATACCCATTCCTTCCACCGACGTCGCCTTACGACTCATCAAAAATCATGAAGCGAACTGGAGCAACACTCTCAGATATGACAATATTCTTGACGACAACATCTCCCCTAAATCACCTCGTTGTGGTTTTCCTAAAAAGCAGCCCAGGGAACGCCATATTAAGTGGAGAAAACCACCAAAAGGAACATACAAACTCAATTTCGACGGATCGACAATTACAAATGGTGCCAGCACTGCTGGTGTGGTAATCAGAGACTGGAATGGACAACCGATTCACATCGGTTATCAAAAACTAGGAAAGAAAAGCCCTATAATAGCTGAAGCCCTAGCACTCAAACTAGGGATACAACATGTCCTCAATTTACACATCGATAAAGTCCAAATTGAAGGAGATTCCAGTATAATAATAAACCACCTTAACAACAAATATAAATGTCCCTGGGAAATTGAACTCATCCTATCGGATGTCCAACGTCTACTATCAACTTTGAAAGAAGTCTCCTTCTTTCATGTACCCCGTTTGGGCAATAGAGTGGCTGATAAGGTTGCACACCTTTGCCACTCTGCCTGGGGTGCCGATATTTACAACAACTCAGGTCTTTCAGACCTCATCCGTAAGGATGCCTTCGGGTAGAGTAGTCTCACCCGAATTTTTTCCTAATAAAAAAAAAATGAAATTTATTAAGCCCTATAAAAAATTAGTACTAGCTTTTTTAAAACTGGAGAGATTGAGATGGGCCATGAAAAAAATTAGCTTTCTGAAAACTGGGGACAATAAGGGTCCAATAAAATTAAAGGTGTTTTTATGAGGAGTCGAACCACGTCTCTTTTGCAAAAAGACACAACACAAAACCAGTGAGCCAAGATAATTCTATGTTAATACCTCTAGCTTCTTATATAATTAGGCCCCAAAAAATTTCCGGGCCCTGCGCGATCGGACCTCATGCACCGCCCAAAGGCCGGCCATGAAGAGGGTGAGTGGCTGGGATGTTGACACGTATATGGAGCTAAACGGCTATGATTTAATCTGACATATCGAAATTAAAATTTGTACTATGTAATTTTCGACATTAAATATGCAAAATAAAAAAAAATTACCACAATACTAGATTTATTTTTATCTACATATTGACATCAATATTGAATATGTTTGACCATATTAAAAAAAATATATTTTATTTGAATACAATTATGTATAATAACACCCAAAAATAATATTTTTAATCAATGTCAAATATGTTTGACAATATTTTGAAAAAATATAATTTTTCTTTGAATACAATTATATAAAAGAATACCAAAAATTATTATAGAGGGGTATAAACATGTTGGAAATAATTGTTATAGAGGGGTATATTCGTAAATTGAATTGGTAGAAAAAGATGAATTATGGGATGCTAGAGATACTATTGTTAAAGTGAAAAAGTAAGAAAGGGATGCTATGCTGACGTGGCGGAGAGAGATAAATAAAATAATAATAATTTTAGTATCTTGAATAGTAACTGATAAAAATGGCCTTAGGCCATGCACAGTGGTGCACACTTCCCCGTGTACTTCATCCACTTTATTTTCGCCACCTCAGCGTAAGAACACTTTTTTACTTTTTTATCAATTACACCCACATCCGTGTACTCCACTTCCGAAACCATCTCCCAATTTTCAATCATTTGCGTTTTATGTACTAACCCGATATTATAGATTAATATAATTGTTAAATTATTATTAATAGTTATTTTGGGCATGCCGTTACTAATATTTAAAAAATATATATAATTTATTTTTTTAATAATTATTGAAATTATATATTATACGCCATGCACGTTCATTCTTGAATGATGCATGCTTCTCATGGTCCGCACTATATAAGATTCGAGCATTATTCATGACATCGTCTTCCGACTGGCCACTTGCCCTTGCCCTTGACGCCTGACTATAATTACCAGCAAATTTACTTACATCGTGGCTAACTCGACCAAAGCGAGCTCTACATCGTTCTGCCAAACATGGAACCATCTCTCCCCTCCTCTCGTTGTAATAAGTTGCTATTCTGGACCAAAACTTGACACCAGATTGGTTGTTTGCTTCCACAACATCCTTGCTAGTGTTCAACCATGCACTAAGTAGCAACTTATCTTCTGTCTCACTCCATTGCCTTCTCTCCGTGCGTTCTTGAGTAGGATGTTCCTCAACCTGTTCTTCATGGACCTCTTGTGTGCTATAAGCCGGGATGCTTTCTTGTGTAAAATGCACTGTTGGAGATTGAGAATTTAGATTGGGATGCATCATATCGGGATAATATGAATGCACGGCATCATGAGAATGGTGATTCAGGGTAGTATGATTTGTATTTGGAGTGGAATGTTGCTCAGAGTACAAAGAAAGCATATCGTAAAAGCTTTGGGGAAATTTTTGTGGAGCTTGATTCGGATCCATTTTGAATGAAAGAGATGGATTAGGGGTGGAATAGAGAGATTTATGATTGTTGTGGGGTGATGAATATTGATGGAAGAATGTTATATTTATAGGGGGAGAAAAATCATTAAAGTTAATATAAGATTTGCTTATTACTAATCACTACTCCCTCCGTTCGGCAAAACTTGTCATTTTAGGTTGTTATTTTTGTTCAAAAAAACTTGTCATTATAGGTATTTTGCCCTTCACTTTACAAAAATGCCCTTGATATGATTGATGGTTTGTTAGTTGTAGTTTTCGATAAAGTAAAAAATGAGGGTAATAATTGAGGGTAAATTAGTACATTTGTTGATTGTCTTAAAACTTGTGAAAGAAGCTAAAATGACAAGTTTTGCCGAACGGAGGGAGTATTAGTTACATAGAGTTTCTGGTGTTTTTTTTTCCTCTAAAACATATACAAAATGGGTGTCTATGGGTAGACAAAATTAAGAGCATTTCAAAAATAATTTTTATAATGTTTAATTCTTAATTAAATGCAATTAAAAATGGATTAAAGTGGTGGCTAATTTTGAAAGATAAAATATCTCTCCCCGTTTGATTGAACTGGTGCCAAATTGAAGGAAATTAATTCATTTCCACATTCTCCAACACATTTCAAAGAGTTGGAAGGTGTGCTGTGTGTATTTGAGAGTGTTCCTGCAGAAGCACACTCTTCAAGTGTACTTCAAGTTTTTTTTTTTTTTAATTACATTTTGGGTGAAAAATACCCCAAAAGAGCACCAATTTCCGGTTTTTGAATGAAAGCTTTATCCATACAGATTAATTTCCCCAAAGCTTTTTTTTATTCGAAATTAGTTTTCGAAATTAGTTTTTGGAGACATTTTGAATGAAAGAGTTGGAAGGTGTGCCTGTGTGTATTTGAATGAAAGCTTTATCCATACAATTTTTTGGAGACATTGCAAACCGGATTGGTTTTTTTTTTCTTTCACAATTTCGGTGCAGAAAATTACTTTTGTTGTAATATGATTAACGACACACACAAATTGACATAACTTAGACAATCTGCAAAACCTCACATTAACAGGCAACACAACCGAAGCTGCTTGAGCTGATATGGGAACAAACGTATTGCCAACTATACAATTCTGTCATCGGCGACGGTTTCGGAATTTTACCATAATAGACTCCCATTTGACCTTATGGTCATCTGGCAAATTACAACAAATTTAACAGTTACAACTTACAACCGATGCAACAAAGCTGATTCATTAACAGCACAAGAGCACACCCTAAAAAAACCCAAAAAAAGGCACCAAGTCCTCTACTTTTATTTTTCTTTCTTAATTTTAGGAAAATTTCTTGCAATTGGAGAAAAGGAAAAATAACAAACTTCTTCTGTGGTGATATTTTTTTCTCTTGCATATAAAAATACCCGTTTGGCATATGTTAATTATAATGCAATTTATAATCACTAAAACAGTAAAACACCATTTATGTACCCTCCATGGCATCCTCACCTGCACATTGTCGCAGCTGCGTCAAGGATCTCCGCTTGCTTTGAAGCTGGATTTGCCGAGTCCCCACTTCGAATGAACCAGCAAAATTACCAATCCAACAATTACCTGTACTGTTTTTTACTTTACAGTATCATCACAATTCTCTTTCACTTCAGCAGCTAACTTCAGCCACTTCCCCTGCTTTCGCTCTTTGAGCAAAGCAGCAGCACCTACCTATAAACACAATTGAAGGTGATACTTCTGATGGGTAAATTTTTCTTTGTTCTTTTTTCTTTTTGTTTGTTTGTTTGTTTGTTTTCGGAGTCTTAATAACTTTGAAGAAGGCGCTTAAGGCCTCTAAGACGAGATATCAGCTCTGAAAAGGATGGCCTCAGACTTGGGTCACTGCAGAAAAGATCAATACACAGTTCAGCCAAAGGCGGAAAATAATAACAAAATCTTAAATCTAGGTCAACTGAAAAAGAGCCTTGGATGTATCATGTGAATAAACTTGAGAAGCTTAAAATCTTATTTTTTTCAACGAATTTTATTGCAAGCTAATTGAAGCCCGCTCAAGAAGCATAACTTGTAGTCCAGTCGAAGCCAGGCATACAGTTCAAATAAAACTATAAGAAACTGAGATAAATGTGCACATTAAGATGCACCAACAGTGAAAAACAGATCAGCATATTCCAGACTTCCAGCGGCATGGTCATTTTAGGAGGACATGCAGTTGCGGGAACATGGGTTTTACTCGCATATAAAGGTGTAATAAAAGAGAAAACTTGATACGAAGGTATCATGCTCATTTTGAATGCAGAAAATTTGACACATGCATCAAAAGGTGTAATAAAAGAGAGAACACAAAGATGATCCAAGCAAGCACTTACTTTTCCCAGCAGTCTTGTATAATCTGTGTAACTACTGAATCAACTTCTTTAGGAATTTCAAGTCGTTTATCTTGAAATCCAACAACTCCTACAACTTGCATAGGATTTAAACCATGCCACGGTATACGCAATGTAGCCAACTCCCATAGTATTACACCGAAACTGTAGACATCACATCTGCATGAAGGCCAAAACTACTAAGAGATTTTCTAAAACATATTTTAGAATGTGCAAACTAAAGGTAAATGTCACTTACTTTTCACTGGATTGTTCATTCCTTAAAACTTCAGGCGCCATCCATTCAGGCTGCAATTCAACTAAAGATGGTAAGTCGATCAACTTAACATCATTCAACAACAAAGACTTGATTTTTCATATATCAGCTTTGAGCAGGCACTATACTCTGAAAAAAGGGAATCCAGCACTCTAACCAATAAATATTGTACATGTAGTATAATTTTTCATGAATTCTGAGCAACGGACATTGTGGGGTACACAGTCCATTGCAGACAATGGCTATTGCCAATCTTCTACAGCGTCCACAACAGACATGCCATATCCTGCCCTTTGCTCTAAAATGTATTTTTACGTTGTTCTAGACCGTAGGACCCTAATTTTTTTAAAACTATTTTAGATTAAGATTATAAATACTCTCAGGCTCCCTCGCTGGCTGAGGATTTGGTTGGAGAATAAATACTCTCCAGCTCAGCGAAGTTATGTTCATCTCAAGAGCCCTAAGTTTGTCTTTCTTGTATCTGTCACCTTTCACTTCTTTTGTATGAATTGCTCAGGCAACTCACAACCTCAGAGTCACAGCTCATATTACTCTCAGATTCTCATTGTGTCCCTTTATTCCTTACACATGTCACTTTTCACCTCTCCGCCTCTCTTCATTCACCCTTTATTCGTCTCTCTCTATTTCTCATATCTGTCAGCTTTCACCTTTCTTCCTTTATGCCACCCGCCCCGGGTTGGGAAGATCCAATTTATCTCTATATCTATTTCTCATAATCTCATCCTTGTCACTACTATCCCATCTTCCCCCATGCCACATTGAAGCAGTGTTCAAAACCCAATTCTCACATATATATATATAGAGAGAGAGAGAGAGAGAAGTATATGGTCACGGTCTTAGTTTAATATAATTGGCATTGGGCAACCCAGCATATGCAATTTAATCTTCTTGTTTTCAGACATCATAGCTTTAAAAGTGGAAACAATGTAGAAATCAAACAAGCATAAACCTTGTTAATGGCAATATTTTAGGTCTTTATGCCTTCAAATGAATTTTGCTTAATATTCCTTACTTTTTGGCAAAAATAGAAAGCCGAATAAATGTTTAAATTAACAAATATTGTAAATATATTACAGATAAAAATCAGCCTAAATATCCATTGTAAATCAAAGTTATGGATTAATTTAGAGAAGATTATTTAGAAATGTACTCAATTAGCAAACATTACCGTTCCAGCTGTAGACTTTGAGGACAAGAATGTATGATGCTTCAATCTTGACAAACCAAAGTCACAGACCTACACAAATTACCATAGGGTGTCTATAATAAGTTTCAATATATGCATATTTTTTTGATGCAATTGAAGAAAATTGATTAGAAATAATGAGATGCTTCAATGCAAGATGTAAATATGCAATTGTATCAAAGACATGTGAAAGTGTAAGGTTGTGATATCTAATGAAAACAAACCTTAACAACCCAATTCTTATCCACAAGAAGATTTGGAGTTTTCAGATCTCTATGCACGATAGTAGGATGGCTTGTATGCAAGTAATTCATTCCCTTTGCCTGAAAGTAAGGAACATTAGAAACTTAATTGAGCTAAAAAAAATGTAGTGAATGATGGGATTTCCGGTTAGTACCACATCAAGGGCCATTTTCATTCTCCTCTTTTCATCAATGTGAACATTGGAACGATGCAATAACTTGAACAAACTTCCCCTGGACATCAATTTTAGTATCAAAGTTTGCATTTGACAAAATAAAAATAAAAATCAAAGTTTGCAGGAGAAGAATAAGAAAGCCAAAAGGTGAACCAAAGAAAGAAACTCAACAGCTTTACCCCTACCCCTATTAAACCAATTCCCCTCATGCCTAACTATTATCATTTTCCATTGAAGAAAATTGGAGGGTGAGTGAAGGAGAAAGCTCAGCACCTTCTTTCCCTTGTAAACCACTCCCATTCTCAGAAAAAAGAAATCACTTCAGGCAGAAATTTTATGAAAAATTAAAACAGGTTAGGCCAACACGACATGCTTATTGTTACTCTAAGAAACATATCACAGAACCATAAAATTCCTAATATTCATATAGACCTTGGTCATAAATTATAAAACTGAACAGAAGACAATCAGGCATTTCCCATAAATCACACTGTTTCCTCTAACTTCCACAAATAGAATAAGATGATTACTTGAATAAATTATCACAATTACCATGTTCTAAACTTTTAGTGAAAAAAAGGAGAAAAATGATGTTTATAATTATAGTCCATCGAAAATACAACAACAACAACAAACCCATTTTTTCCTACTCATAGTGATCCACTACAAATAAGATGGTTATTTGTTAGAAAGCTAACACTTATCCTACAAAAAGATACAGAATTATGTTGTCAGAAGAAACAGGAAAGAATAAAGAGTATTGACCTGGGAAGAAACTCAGTGAGTATTGAAAGATTTGGGGGACGGGTCACAGCACCCATGAAAAGAACAACATTAGGATGTCTTAACCTTATCATCATTTCAGCCTGGATAGAAAAGAGAGCAGCGAATTGAGCAATTATCCATTTCAAAAACTCGATTCAAAAGCAAAAGGCAACTGAGTGGCACTTTACTTCGCACTTAAACTGATTTATCACGTCACTGGTGAAGTCTTGGACCAAAAATTTCTTTACAGCAACTTCCTGCAATAAGCAAACATTTATATTTTTTAAATGCAAACAACTGCTAAGGTGTACCATAATAGCAGTTAGCAACCAAGAAAAGTGCTAAGGTGTACCATAATGATTTGATTGACCTACAACTCATCAACCAACAACAAACTTTGATTTGCATTTTCTAAAATAATATCCAAATTAGTATACATGGGAATTGAACAAAGAAAAATGTGGCGTGACAGTATACAATTGTCTATGCAACATACTCCACGCAAATAAGACACCATGACACCTGGATCTTAGAATGCCGTGCATATAGAACTAGCTTGACTGGGAGGTAATCTAGTCGATCATCTTAAACAGCATGTAAAATAAAAGAAGGTGAACAAAACAACAGCGGGAGGTCATATACAGGTACAAGCACAGGTTTTGGCTAAGAATCATATAATGAATTCTAGTTATCACTGTCTTTCTGGTTTGTTTGGTGGACCTTATTACGGAGTAACTTGCAAAAATGTGTCCTATTTAGTTTCAATTTTTCATCAATTAACTAATACTCCCTCCGATCCAAAATACATGTCGTTTGACTTTTTAACACGTATTTTGAGGAGCTAAAAACTACTCCCTCCGTTCAGCAAAACTTGTCATTTTAGGGTGTTATTTTTGTTCAAAAAAACTTGTCATTGTAGGTATTTTGCCATTCACTTTACAAAAATGCCCTTGATATGATTGATGGTTTGTTAGTTGTAGTTTTCGATAAAGTAAAAAAGGAGGGTAATAATTGAGGGTAAATTAGTACATTTGTTAATTGCCTTAAAACTTGTGAAATAAGTTAAAATGACAAGTTTTGCCGAACGGAGGGAGTATATAATATATTAACTTTTTTATTATTATTTTTTTACAATTTAATATTATTACCAACAAATATTAAGTTGTAAAAAAAATATTAAAAAAAGTTAATATTTTATATAGTTTTTAACTTCTTAAAATACGTGCTAAAAAGTCAAACAGCATGTATTTTGGATCGGAGGGAGTAACTAACATGACATACGGTATCTCTTAAATAAAAATTTATAGATGAACTTACAGTGCCATTCCAGTCTCCATGGTATACCTCACCATATGAACCTGAAAAACAGAACCAAGAAAAATCATCAAACTAGCGGGAAAAAAAAATCCTCAAGTAGATCTCGTAATAGCAATATTTCATATTAGAAGATCACGCATGCAACGCCAAATAAGCATGTCAAAAATAGGAAACTGGGGTGCGATATTCAAGGAAACAACCGCAAGGATAAAAGAAAAATATGTTGCGGTTGTTTCTTGGACAACTAAATCATTGGGAAACTTTACCATGAAGTTTATAATTCCCAAATCTGCTGCATCATCACATTATCCATATATGACAGAGGAAGAAGGATATAAAACTTGACTCCATGATGGATTAGTTTGTAAGGATTAAAGGATACATTCAACTGGAAAACAACCATTTAAACGTCCATCAAAGAAAACTGGAGTTTGAGAAGAAAATTGACCTATGCCTATCCGGTCATCAATCTCAAGATCCTCCCATGGTATCTCCCATTCTGCCACCTCACCAAGCATGGGGTTTATCTCCTTTTCCTGGACTACACTTGCATCCTCGTTCAGTCCTTTTGATGAAGTGAAGTACCCATTGGCTGTCCCTACCATGTTAGTAGCGGAAAGGCTACTGTCACTCATTATCCCCATGTTACCTTCACCTTGTACTGTCCCAGTTGAAGATTTAACTAGAGAAAGCACAAACAATAAATCAGTTGTCAATCATAACCTGAAAGCAAAATCTTTAAGTGAACTCAATGGTAAAATAAGGACAAACTGCAAACCTGTTCCGGCAAACGGGGTCACTTTATTTACTTCAGCAGTAACAAGACAAAACCCCTCTACATCATGTTCAGAACGTGATTGATTTACAACGTTTACAACCAATTGCAGTTGTTGACTAGCGGACTCCTCATATGCATTCTCTTCTAGTTTATTATCAAGGCTATTTGCATTCAACGGATGTGTTCCAGACGGGGGAAGAAGAGAAAGCTCATTATTCGACCAATATAATGCAGCCATGTTCTCACTCCCTTTTGTTGATTGTATTTGGTCAGCCAACTTTGAGTCAACCGGGCTGCCAGGGTTCATATCTGAAAACAAATCAGCAGGAGGAGAAGCCCCACTTTCTAAAAGAACTGCATGAAGCTTCTGTGCAAATTCTGGGTTTTTAGCTGCACTGATTACATATTTGGAAACATCTTTGACCTTCTTCTCCTGAGCTGGCGACCATTCTTCAGAGATAGGTGGTGAATTTGATTTTGCACTAGAATCAGACAAAGCATGCTTTCCAAAACCACTTTCCGATCCCTCAGCCAGCATTGTATTTCCTAATTCATTATTTTCTGATGGTTGACCACCATAAGAACTGGTTGATTCAAGACTTGGCAGAAAAACAGAGGGAACCTCTGTAAAGTGAGGTATAATTTCCTGAGTTATGGCAACAGTGCTGAGAACCAAGCCCGGATCTCTAATAAGTCCATCACTATCTGCAATGCCCCTAGTTTCTAGCACGGTATTCAGGAGAAGACTGCTAGGTATCTCAGCAGGAATGAGAGCCCCAGGAGCACCCATCAAATCGATGATATATTCACTGCATTATTCAACAATTGTAAGGACTTGCATTGTAGTATACATCATCAGCCCTCAAGAAACTAAACAGGACAGAGGTAATAAGATAAGAGCCTAATAAAGGAGTTGGACAGTATGCTGACTACTCATAGGCTATTTTAGAAGATGCTTGCAGAGAACAGGATACATGGATACATGACAAATGACAAGAAAATAATTATCTAGGCAATTTCAAGAGAAAACTGCAGCAGGAGTTTAATTACAAGATTATGCAATAAATTAAGAAAGCCAGTGGGGAAGTGAATACCTTCCATCAACAGTTTTAACTAAGTTTACAGCTCCGTCATCACTGCCAGTATATAAGCTCCCCTTAAACAACATGCATGGAAGATTAATCTTATCTGCTAGTACCTGAAAACGGCAATTTAAAAAATATCAAATAATGCCCCAGAACTTCTCTAAAGTTTAAGAATTCTATATTCCCAAACCAGAGCAGCTAAAGCAGAGAACTATGCGAGCTCTTAAATTTTGTCACGAGAATATCTTAGC
Source organism: Persicaria maculosa (assembly GCA_963922045.1). Lineage (NCBI taxonomy): Eukaryota > Viridiplantae > Streptophyta > Magnoliopsida > Caryophyllales > Polygonaceae > Persicaria > Persicaria maculosa. Next base: position 48,486,186 of record OY998269.1, on the reverse strand, counting down.
CTATATTGTTTATTTTGCTCGCTTTGATATACAACCTTTTGCTACAAAACAACAAGCGAATTGGCTTTGCATACTACAAACTAATACATTGTGACAAGGAGAATATGCAGCAATTTATGAGATTGTACCACAATTGAGACAATTGGAATAAAATGGATCAGCAAAATGCAAACAAAATCGATTATAAATCTACAAGGTAGCAAGTTAATAGAAATATGAGATATGAGATTGCACTTTAGCACCTTAAATAGCAAAGCCCTGTGGCGGGAAAGTCCAACATTGAGAAGACCAAGAGGAAAGACAACGGTATTCAAAGAATCCTTCAGCTTATCACTTCTTAATCTCCATCTCTTAGTCATTTCTTCTGCATCACTAACAGGACCCCCCATTCTATCAACAACCAGATCAGCAATCTTCTGAATCAAACCATTGGAAAACAAGCTGTCTCCCAAAACTCTACATTCGGCTGATATAGAACATGCTTTGATCTCAAGGGATCGCAACTGAGGATCTATTGCCCGGTTTACCAATATGACTTCATTACCAACAGTATCCAGATTAGTAACAGCTTGAAGATCAGTAAGCACGGGCATTTCACCATGTGAACTCGGACATGATGTGGTACAATAAACATCATAAAATCCATCCACCATCTTCTCATCATAATGAACAACATTATAGTTCTGCACAAAACAGTTGAGTTATGCTCGTCCAAAGATAGGATAAATATATTCCAATCATCATATTAAGTAAAAGAAGGAAAGGTAGACAGTTTACGAAACTTTTTTTTTAAAAAAAAAACATTCCAATCAAAATTGATTAAATTCTTCATAGATTAAAGAGGAAGAGTCGTTAATCACGAACATCGATCAGCCCAAGTCTCCCATTCACAATCAAATAAAATTAGAAAACAAAATCTACTAACAGGTACCAATCTCAGTTCACAAATCAACCTACTCACTAATTAATCCAGCAATTCAACTTTAGATGAGCAAGAATTATGACGTGTGGCAAGAAGTCAAGAACCAAACCCTAAACCTAATTCCTGAAATCGATCCAACAAACGTTTCTAGAATTTAGAATAGAGTTTATAACAGAAAATACAAGGGCATAAGCTCACCCAGTATTTGAGAGATAAGAATTCGCCGAGTCTCTCATTATCCGCCACCGACAGCGGGCAACCGAGGCTCAATTGCCTGGCGGCGTTGATCTGGTCTGATTCGGGATCATTCTGCCTATCATTATCCGAGACGCTCAGCGCCAGCGCCAACTGGACCTGAAACTCCTCCTCGTAGAGGCAGAAATCGGTGGCACTACTACTGCTACTAGCAACCTCCTGCGGCGTCGGCTGAGATGAATCCCTATCCGGACGGTCGATCGAATCGGAGGCCCGCACCTGCGACATTGCCGCGGGAGGGACCGATAAGGAAGACGTCGACGGCGACTCCGATGGCGAGGACGACGGGGAAGGGGACGACGTCGTTTGACCGGGCGCAGGAGACCTAGCGGCGGCGGCGGCGGCGGCGTGGTGGTTGCTGTGCGGGTGGTGATCGTTGCCGATGTGGAGCTTGCGAAGGAGATGTTTCATCTTCGACATCGTTGAATTCTCATCGACTGCGCTCTGGATTTCTCTCTCTTGATTGGGTGTTTGTTTACTTTCCTTTCACAGGCGAGAAGACGAGAAAGATTCTTCTCAAAGAAAGGAAAATAAAAATAAAAGAGGGATTAAAAAAAAATTAGAAAAAAAGGAAAGAGGAGAGAAAGAAATACACTTCCTCGTTAAGCTACCACCACGTCCACGTGAGTATTGGATGGGGTATTGCGCTGATTTGGGGGTTTTAAATTTTAATTAATGTAATTACTCGATTTATGTTAGTGTTTTACTGTTTTGTTTTATAATTAAAAGAAACTAGTAGAAATCCCGTGCCATTGCGCGATTTTTTTTAAATCTTAGTAAAATAAAAACATTAATATTATAAAGTATAAATAAAATTTAACATAAAAATAAAATAAAAATCTTTACCATAAATGTATCTTATAAATCTTTTAGATTTTTAAATCTCATTCAAAATAGCATACATAAATATAAACTAGTACAGTCCCCGCGCCATGGCGCGTATTTTTCTTTTAAAAAAATAAAAATAAATTTTTGTAAGTATAAAAATTAAATTACCGCTATAAAATGAAATAAACTATTACCGTACGTTAACATAAAATAGAAAAAAAAATTGATTTGATAAAGTAAGTAAAAATTTAATATTTGTGAAAAATGTGTAAAAATTACATTAGTTTAAGATTTAAGTATAATAGGTTGGTTGAGTGAAAATCCTAAAATAAAGGTGCTTATAAGTTATAACACCTAATAAAAAATGCATACGGTTTATTAGTTAGATATAGATAAATTAATTAAAGAAACTTGTCCAAATTTTAATAGTTGGATTTTTTTTCTAGGTTCAGTTGATTGGGAGGAAATTGTAAAATTAAGGTGATTATGACATCTAATTAATAAAAAAAATATTTATCATTTAATAGTTAGAATAAATAAATTCCATTGGTCAAAAAAACATTTAACAATTTTATCATGTGAAATTTTGTGTAGATTAGGTTGGTTATGTGAAATTACAAAAATTAAGGTTATGATAAAAACAAAAATAGTTTTTATATATATATATATAGATAGATAGATAGATAGATTGGTTGCTCCAAAAAAATCATATATTTGGAATGTACTATATATATATATATAAAGTTTTAAATTCATCTCGTTGTTTAAAGAAAATAGCTTGAAATGATATTGTATAATTAATATAGAATGAAATAATATTGTATAGTTAATATTAACTTTATTAAAAAAAGTTTTGAATTAATCTCATTGTTTAAAAAAAGTTATTTCTAAATATATTTAATATAAATGTTGCCAAAAATAACTTTGCGCGAGGGAGCGACACGTGGCGTAGGTGCTTTGGTTTTAATTAATATATAGATAGATGTTTAAAAAAAGTTATTTCTAAATATATTTAATATAAATGTTGCCAAAAATAACTTTGCGCGACGGAGCGACACGTGGCGTAGGTGCTTTGGTTTTAATTAATATATAGATTGTTTAAAAAAGGTTATTTCTAAATATATTTAATATAAATGTTGCCAAAAATAACTTTGCGCGACGGAGCGACACGTGGCGTAGGTGCTTTGGTTTTAATTAATATATAGATATAGATTGTTTAAAAAAAGGTATTTCTAAATATATTTAATATAAATGTTGCCAAAAATAACTTTGCGCGAGGGAGCGACACGTGGCGTAGGTGCTTTGGTTTTAATTAATATATAGATATTTTAAATTACTCGGTAAAAAAATACAGTATCATTATGACTTTGTTTAAATGCAATGTGACATAATCAATATCTAAAATAATATTAGCTATGCCACATCATCATAAAAATAAAAGAAAAAATGTGATTGGTTTGAATTAGATTATATTAAATTTTAATATTTTGAATTAAGCCTAATAGTTAGTAAATATGTTAAAAATAAAAGAAAAAAATGTGATTGGTTTAAAAGAATAAAGGAAAGAAGAAGAAAAATTAAAGAAAAAATAGATTGATTTAAACAGGTAAAAACGGTAGGGATGTCACGTAGGCTAAAACTATTTTATTTTTAGACTATACATTTAGTTCGTAAAGGTGTTAAAAATAAAAGAAAAAATGTGATTGGTTTGGAAAGATAAAGGGAAGAAGAAAAAAATAATTAAGGAAAAAAATTTTAATCAATTGATTTAGCCCACTCTCTCTATATATTTGATTGAAAATTATTAAGCCCAATAGGTATATTAGATTGAATTAAATATCTTCAATTAAGCACAATTTTTAGTAAATATATTAAAAGAAAGGAAAAAATGTGATTGATTTAAGGAGATAAGGGGAGGAAAAAAAGAAAAAAAGGAAAAAAATGTGATTGGTCGGAAGAGAGTGATGAGTGGAGAACGCGCCACGTAAGTATAAAGTATATTGAATTAAGTATATACAGTATATAGATAGGTATATTAGATTGAATTAAATATTTTCAATTAAGCCCAATTGTTAGTAAATATATTAAAAGAAAAGAAAAAATGTGATTGATTTAAGGAGAGAAGGGAAGGGAAAAAAAGGAAAAAAAACGTGATTGGTCGGAAGGGAGTGAAGAGTGGAGAGCGCGCCACGTAAGCACAAGGTATACTGAATTAAGTATATATATATATATATAGATTCTTAAAAACTTATACTCCGTATAAATGTATAATACTAATATATATACTTTCTCCGATTGTAAATATAAGACATTTGACTTTTGTGCACGTAGTTTAAGAAGTTAAAAATTATACTCCCTCCGTTAATTAAAACTTGATGTTTTACTATTCATGCACGCTTTTTGAGGTGTTAAAAACTATATAAAATATTAACTTTTTTAATATATTTTTTAATAATTTCATACTTGTTACTATTAAGTATGAATTTATAAAAACAAATTTTAAAAAAAGTTAATATTTCATATAGTTTTTATCATTCTAAAAAAGCGTGCATAAATAGTAAAAGACAAGTTTAAATTAACAGAGGGAGTATAAAATATTAATTTTTTTAATGTAAAAATCTATTAATAAGTATTATAATGTTAAAAAAATTAATTAAAAAATTCAATATTTTATATAGTTTATAGCTCATTAAACTACGTGCATAATTATAGTACGTTTATAACACTTATTTGTATAAATATGATTTTTTTTATGCTTAAAATATTAATATATTATTATTATATTTATAAATTTAATTATAATATTATTATTTATTTTAATTTGACATATTTATATTACAATTTAATTTGATATTATTTTAATATTTTTAAAAATTCTTCAAAAAGTTTGAGTTTTTTGACCCGATAGGTCGACCCGAACCCGGGATAAACCCGATTTGGCTCGATCCGGAATAATCGGTAACCCGATTGATCCGAAACTCAATTTATCCGGACCCGAATAACCGGAACCCGACCTGAATTACCCGATTCACAGGTATAGCAATAGCCAATAGGTGATCTGCACTACTCGACTTAAAACGGTTCAATGAATCTAAAATACTCCCTTCTCTGTGTCCAAAACGTCTCCTCCTCCGGAACGAACGCCTTTCTCTCTCTCTCTCTCTTCCAGACTGGCAAGCCGTACACCGCCTCCTCCGGCACCCTGTCGCCACCTACCTCTCCGGTAACCTCCCACACTTCTGCTTCTCCTCTCGCATGCACCTGCCATTTCTATCTGGTAGATCTTTTGTCGTAAGATCCAGTACGTTTTCTTTTTTGTTTCATCCCAAGATTTGTTTGATTTCTCTCAATTTTGCTTAGCGAAATGCCGAAATTGCAACTTCAACTTGAAATTTTGCTTCCCCCAACACAATGAGATCGCTCCTGTTTGTGGCGATTCGCCTGTGGTTGGTAGCATTTGAATTCCGTTTTCTTCGCATTTTCCCCTCGATTTGACGCTCGGGAACTTCGGGAGGTTTTCTGTGTTAGCTAGAAAATTGACAAACACTCTTTTTCCATGTGGTTGTTTGCGTGCTTTTTGTTAATCTTACTTGATTTTTCTGCCATCAGGAGGCCCAGTTCTTGATGAAAAATGTTTGTAGGGTTATATTTTATCATTCTAAAGAACATTTGGATGGAAAGCTACCATAGTAGGTAGAATTCTACTCGAAAGAGGCACCTAAACAGATCGAGCTGGTTCCATGTAGTCATAAAGAAAAGAGATGGACTAATATGAAGGAAATTGGTTCCACATGATAGTTAGGGAGGGTGGTTAATTGTTCATAACCTTGTTAAAAAGAGAAATATCTAAATGCAGTGTTGGAGAGTTAGAGAAAAAGGAAAATGAAGAAAGGCAACTTCAATCTCACCCTCGTCGACCACCTTCAATCATCTCAAACTTTTGAAGGGAGTACTAAATCCCAAAAGAGGCAAAAATCAAGCAATCGAGCGAAGGAGAAAAGCCTAATTAAGTTTGGAAACAATTGTTCGATTAAGTACTACCCTCTAAGCAATCGAACAAGACAAGGGTTTTCTGGATTTGATTCGGAAGAGAGAAATAGAGGAGAAGGAGTGCTTGAAAGGTGCCTCTTTTGTCAATGGCTGAATTCGAATGATAGTTTGGCTTATACGACTCACATTAAAGGCATTGTGGTACAAATTGATTGTAGTTGCGTATCGTTAATGGTAAAAAATATATTTTCTTCTTCTTCTTTTTGTCGATGGAGGGTAGAGAGTGGTTTGATTTTTTTGTCTGGTAGTAAATTTAAAAGTTGTGTGGATAGTTTAGGAATTTGGATTTGGAGATGTTTTTGTTTGGTGACATTTAGCGATGCCCTGATTAAAACTCGTGTTTTAATAATTGCATGGTTGTTTTGAGTTTAGTAATTAACTGTCCGAGAAATGGATCATTAAAATTCTATCTCAAATGGTATTTAGAAATATATAACCGCATCTTAATACATTATGGTTACTATGTGTGTTTCATGTATTTGACATGAAATCGTGGATGGATGTTATCCCATATAATGGTAATATGTGAGATTATTAGTTAAATGCTATGTGTTTTTTTTACCTTTTAAAATGCGTTATATAAAGCATTTTGTTATTTAAACTTCTTTATTTTGTATTTTTTTCTATAAGAAGTTCGAACATTATTTTACGTATTGCTTTTTTTTTGTTAAAGATTTTATGTATTGCTTGTTAAGAAGTTTGTGCCTTTATGCTACTTCTTGCATAAACATGTTAGAATTCAGTAACTGAATTCATTTTATGATTATGGTCAAACTTCAGTTTATTAAGGTCCATTTATTGAACATAATGGTAATATGTGATATTGAAAACATATGATTTTGCTTTTTATTGGAGCAAATTTTTTTCCAAACCCTTGGAGTATGTTTTAGCAATGAACTTATAATTGCTCTGTTTTACACAAATATTCTATATTGTTATTTTTTTTAATTTACCTGTTATTTGTTTTTTTTACTTCTTAAAATGCCTTTTAGTTACATTCAATTTTCAGTTGTAGTTCTTCTCCTTGTGCTATTGCATGCAATCTCGAAAAAATGAGATCCTATGGAACCTGAACATTCCTAGATGCATTCCAAGTGTCAGCATACGATTTGGACTCAAGATAGCAAGTTGCCCAAAAAATGTATATGAGAGATGCGTAAAACATTTTATTTCTAGAATGGATTCGTGGAAAGGAGGAAACCTGCCATAAATGATGGTTAAACTCTGGGAAATTCTGATGTTCAATATAGGTCCATTAAAGAACAAATTGTGAAAATTATATCCTCTGAAATTTCCTTTGACATGTGAGCATGATCTCATATGCTGTTGTTCAAATATGGCTTCCTTTCTTCTTTTTTTCTGCACCTGAAATTTCAAAACCATGTGATGTAAATTGCTTCCCAGATGTTTCAGGAGTCATTTGGCATTCGGTATGTTTGGGGTTTTGGGAGGGAATTTGTTTGAAACTCATGAATTGAAGATTGAGGAATCATCATGATAGAATTTCCTAGCTCTATATTTTCTCCAGATTTCTTAATGCTGATGCGATCTATGGCGGAGGAGTATCCAGCTGGCAGACATCTAGGTTGTTGAGTCGTGTCTATTGTACCGTTGCATCTATGTTGCTGTTAAGTCCCTTAATTTACCTTTTAGTTTGCATGTCTCCGTTCTTTACATCTGTGTTGTTATTATTGGGTCTATCGGAAATACTCTCTCGACTAGGTCGGGGAAAGTGCGTACATCCTGACCCAGACCCTACTTTATCGTGGGATATACTTGTTTGTTGTTGCTGTATGCTGATGCGATACTACCATTGAGTTGTGTTGTAAATCCATTGTGAATGTATCTGCATGAAGATTTACTTCTTTATTTGGTTTGTAGGGAGGCATATTGTAACATGCTTGCTAAAAGATGTTAGGATTTGTTGGAAGGGAACTCCATTGATCTGATTCCTTTGTTAAGCATTCGATAATGCCTGAAGACTTTGTTTGATACGGCTAATCTTCTTCTATCGAAAGGGGCTAGACGCCTAGAGATGTTGGCTTCACAGTCTTCTGACATGGATATGGAACATGATCTGTGGCCTCTTGATGCTATTGACCCAAACAAGTCAAAGTTCCCATGTTGTCTGGTTTGGACCCCACTTCCTGTTGTGTCATGGTTGGCACCTTTCATTGGGCATGTGGGCATATGCAGGGAGGATGGTGTTATTTTGGACTTCTCTGGTACAAACATTGTGAGTACTGAGGATTTTGCATATGGTTCTGTGGCAAGATATGTTCAACTTGACAGGACACAGGTACCATGTCTATGCTCTTTATTTGTATTTTGGTTTAATGTTCTCCAATTGCTATATAATGGCATTTGACTTTTCTGGTGGTTACCATCATTTTGCTCATCCATGCATTGATATTACTGTCAAACTTGAAAATCAGTGTGATTAGTTTTTCGAATTGTTGATTTGAATATAGAGGCAGAGAGCTGTTCAATATTATGTTTTTCTCTCTTGTATAGGTAAAAAATGTCATAGATGCATGACTTATTGTTCTCTTAAACAGTTAAATTAATAGGTATCAAATGTTGAGAACTGCTACATGAATGACATGAGAATTTCATAGAAGAGCAGTTTCTTATTTTTCCCTATCATGCAGTATTTCTGAATTAGTCATTTCGATTCATGACTGACATGCACTCTTGACGATTTTCATATTTAATGTGTAACATATCTCGAATACAGCTAATTCACCTAGTTGATAGCATTATGTGCATTTACCGGTGCCAACCATTATGAACATTATGAACATTTACTGGTGACACTTGACTTTTATTTCCATGACGTGTTGAGAATTTACTTATTTCCATGAGGCAACTTCAATCCTTTGAATTGAGCTCTTCCATGTACACTACTTTGATACCTGTTTTTTTGTTTTGTTTTTCCCTGGAACTTTCCATCCTTGACAGTGTTGCTTTCCTCCTAATTTAGTGGGACATACATGCAAGCTTCGTTTCAGACACACAGAGTTTGGCAGTGGCATCTCTTGGGATGATGCCCTAAGGTCTAGTATGAACTACTATCAGCACAAATCTTACAACCTCTTCACCTGCAATTGCCACTCATTCGCGGCAAACTGCCTGAATCGCCTCTGCTATGGCGGATCCATGGACTGGAACATGGTTAACGTGGCTGCTCTCGTGTTATTCAAGGGACACTGGGTGGACTGGCTGTCAGTCGCGAGATCCTTCTTGCCTTGCGTTGTAGTAGCTTTCATTGGCGTCTTCATGGTTGGCTGGCCTTTCTTGATTGGACTTCTATTGTTTTCGCTTCTTCTCTTCTGTTGGTTTATCGTGTCCAGTTACCTCATCAAGAGTATCTCAGATTGCTAAACCACAGAATCATCGGTTGTTCGCTGCACCATAGTGCTGGATCGTCGCAATGGATTCGGCCTCTGGCTTCATTTTGACAAATCTATGGCTTAATTTGTAACTCTTATATTGTAGTTTGTCGCATGTCGTCGGATGTTTATGCCTCATCGAATAGCTGGATATGCAATAGGAGAAATTGGTATGCCGTATGCCCCTAAAAGGATATATTTTGGTAAAAGATTAAAAAAGTTGCATGTTATTTTAAAATGAAATGATCATATCTAAATTTAAATAAATACTCGGTAGCATTTTATCAATTTTATATCTTAGTTTACATTTGATGCTTTGCTATGGAGACTTAAAAGTTAGTATAAATTCCATTTTCTGTCCATAACATTCTACCTTTGTTATATTTTACCCCATTACTTTTAAATTGTTTCAAAATAGTTCTTGATTTCCGACCAAGAAGAAAACAGTCCTTGGTTTTGTTACATTTTTTTGTTAGTTTTGCATTTTGAATCCCAACCTTTTTCATTGTTTCATTTTAGTCCCTAGTCTTGTGTTTCTTCTTTTACAATGAAATTTAATGTAAGAACAAAGGACAAAAGAATTTATGGTACTCGTATGTGTTATCTTATTGGGTCGGGTTCAAGTCGGGTTATTATATTATTGGGTCAATTTCGAACACATGTTTAATTTTGGGTTTAGATTATCATCTAGTTGAATTATAATTAAAATAAGCTAAAAATTTAAATTTAATGTCAAATATTTTGGGCTTGAGTTTCACTCTATTTCGAATCAATTTTGTTACGGATCAACGAGTTTAAGATATTACACTTATTGGGTCAACTCAAATCGGATCTCAAGTAAACCGCTTCACTTAGACTCACCAATTGTATTTATTGTATTTTGGAACAAATTGTCAAATTGTTAATGACTCAGCAAGGCGTGAAAGAAGAGTGATTGATTGCATGGAGTGGAGTGGACTCACTCGACACATAAAACATACGAATGTTCATCAACAAGACAAAGACTTGAGAAGTCAATTCGGTGACCCCACTATACTCTAGAATACAAACCGGAGATTCAATGCTTGTTTGACATTAATACTTTTTTTTTTATTACGACGAGTTTATAAACTAGCTAAAGTTAAAAATAACAATTTATTTAAAAAATTAAGCCTCGGATTATATATATATAATAGCTTTCCAGTGAGTACACCCCTTACAATGAAACGGGGGACAAATCTCAACTTTTGGATCAAAAAAATAAAGGGCTAGGATTAACTTTGAAAAACAAACTGTTTAACCGTAAAACTACCTAGTATTCATATTTAATGTTAAATATGAATACTAGTTGGTTACACGTTTAAGCGTAGAGATGAAATCCCTGATATTTTACTTGGAACCACTAAGCACTAAATATGAATATTTAATAATTTATATATGAATAATTAGATAATAAAATAAGAATATTAGCACAATATGGGAATAATAGTTTTTGGTTACCTGCTTTAAGCGGTTAACATCCTAGTATTCATATTTAACGTTAAATATGAATATTAGGTAGTTACACACTTAAACAAGAATTTTTAAAAGTAATCCACACTATTGGTTTTCTTTCATCCAAGGGCCTAGATTTGTCCCCCCGTTTCATGGTAAGGGGTGTACTCACCGGAAAGTCCCCCTATATATATATATATATAGGCAAGAGTTCCAGTGAAACAAAGAATACGGTGAAACGGTGAAACGAATGAATATTGCATTATATTAATATGAATATGACATTATGTGGATATGAATATATGAATATTGTGGTGTGTGGATATGAATATGGTGTTATTCACTTTATATTATTTGAATATAAATAATAACGTATTCATATAACCATATTTAAATCATATTCATATTTACACAAGATAATATTCACATTTCTATATTCATATAACATAATATTCATATGAATATGACCCAATATTCATTCGTTTCACCGTTACACCGTATTATCCGTTTCATTAGAACCTTTCCCTATATATATATATATAGGTTGGATCCCGTGTAAGCATCCCTTACGGTGTAATTTGTGAGCAGAGAAATTATTCGTAGGTACCAAGCGATTATTCGTGTGTAATAATATAATTATTCGTATGTACAAACAAATGTAATTATTCATATGTAACAAAATATTATTCATATGTATGTACATACGAATAATCACATGGTGCCTACGAATAATGTTACTATTCACAAGTTACTTTTAATTTCAACCGTTCGATCTTCTTAATCTGAAGTTCCAGATTTGCTCACAAATTACACAGTAAGACTTGCTTACACATGATCTATCCTCTCTCTCTCTATATATATATATAGAGAGAGGCTCTTTTCGGTGAAACAACTCTTACCATGTAACGGATGGACAAATTTGAGCCATTAGATTTAAAAGAATCAAGGGTCAGCATTTGTTTTGAAAGAAGCGTGCAACTACCTAATATTCACATCTAGTGTTAAATATGAATATTAGATGGTTAAACGCTTAAAACTTGTAACCACTAACTATTATTCACCAAATATGTTAATATTCATATTTAGTAACATAATTGTTCAAATCTAAGTTATTAAATATTCATATTTTACAAACTAATACAAATTTACTATTCATATTTAAAGATACGTTACACCAACTAGTATTCATATTTAATTTTAAATATGAATACTAGTTTGTTATACGGTTAATTGTGTTTTTTTTAAATCAATCTCCTCCCTTCATTTCTTTTGATCAAAGGTTCCACAATTGTCCATCCGTTACATGGTAAAGGGGTGTCTTCATAGGAAAGTTGTTCTATATATCTATATATTCGTTTATGAGGTCATCAATTCAATGTGTGAATTTGTGAAATTAGTTGATTGGATGATTAAGACATGGTTGGGTGTAAACAAAGAAAACCAGCTAATAATGTTTACTTGCCGTGATGTACAATTCAACTTACTTTTGGGCTTCAGTGATTGAAGGGCCCTGTTTCGTTAAGCTTGTCAGCTGTCAGAACTTACCCTTCATTTTCTTCATAATTTTGGTCCTAAAGAGAGAGTTAGAATGTAGCCTTCATTGCGGTTTATATACCAATACATACAATAATAGATCAATCAATCTTCTTTTAATTTGGTGACATATATGGAGTTACATACCCGGCCTCCTATTCAAATCAAGTAATTTGTTAGGACTGGATCCGATTCCGAGGTGATTTAGAGTTGAGATTTGGGGGAAGGTGAAAGGAAGTAGATGAGAGTTAAGAGTTCAGACGAGAGAGCGAGGTGATTTAGGGTTGAGATTTGGGGAAAATCTCAATCCTAAATCACCTTGGATCGAGTCCGATCCTAACATAAGTGGATTCAATTTGTTTGAAATATAACAACCAAAGTTGATAGTTGAGACCACATTAAACGATATGTATTGGCAAGAGATTCATCTATTTAATTTACTCGATGCAAAGTAAACCACCACTAGTTTTAACAAAAAAGACTGTTAATTGATTTTGAGAAGAATTTTTTAATTTATGTTATTTGACAACAAAAGGTTAAAATTCAAATATAGTCATTTTAAGATTGGAAATTAGAGATATAATGTGGTATTTTCAATGTATTTAAATATAAATGATAAATTGGCGGTATTTTTATAATTAATTATTTATTTGATGTGTAATGAAAATGTTTGAATTAATGGTCCAACTCAAAAAATTCCAAACTAATCAAAACTCAATTTATATCTAATAATGTTGTGCAAAAAGCTAATATACGTAGCAGATAGAAGTGCTCATTTTGCTTACCATATCCCTACCAACAGAAGCTTGGAGAAGGATACATAACTGAAGATTCTCGTCCGTAAAGATGCGTTAGAAAACTCAATTTATATCAGTTTAATATATATTGATCGATTTAATTATATGAATACTCGCACAAACAAAAGAGTAAATTGATGTTAATCACTTGATTGTCCATTTGTCCTGTTAGCTTTATTTGAATTGTTGACTAAATATGATAGCAACGTACGTGGAGACATTTTCCTTTCACTATAAACTATTCCCTATTAGACCTAACATTCATCACCATATATAAACAGCAATCAAGATGTTCATTACTGTTTGTTGTTTGACACTATAAGTATATATCTTACTGTCGGGGTTTATGACGTTCGATATAGGTTGAACGGGATTTCACCTCAAAACCAATTAGTAGGTACTAGAAGCTAACTAGGAGGCTAGTAGTCTATCAACCTTTTATACATTATCTCAAAATGGTTAATATATTATCGAGTTACGTACTAATTATATAACAATATCAAGAACGCGCGTCACGCAATAGACTTAACTACTTAAAAGACTCGAATGAAGCATCATAGAGATGGCGGCGATGCTAATACTTGGACGGGAACTCTCCTTGCTAAAAGGCTTTTTTGGAGAATATAAGATGGCATGCATGGGGACTAAGTTAACACTTGGATGAGATCGAAGTTGGATATCCGAAGTCCATAAATTAAATAGTACGAATGCTAGTTGATCGAAGCTAGTTCTCATGTCATCGATTAGATCAGAAGTTGCTGATACTCAGTGGCGGAGCTAGCTAGAATTTTTTTGGAGGGTGGCACAATGTTATATGTTCGATCGGTGTTATTTAGGTTAAATTAAAGCAGCATAAAGATCGATCTTTATATAATATGATAATAAATGATACTATTTTAGAATACATCTTCTGTTTCTGATTAAAAAAACCCGTCATTTTTTCCCATTAAAAAAACGAATATAAATAAATAAATGAAATAGCCAATGCAAAGAAAATAAAACTAATAAAATAAGGATAGGAAAGACAATAGAATACATATTGAGTCAGTATTTAAATTGTTGTACTCTTAACATGCAATATTGTATAATCAAATATAAAAAAATTTAAACTTACATAACTTCTTATCTAATTGTCGAACTAAGCAATATAACCTGTGGTTTCGAAGCTCTCGAGATGAATTATAATATGTGAATTTCAATCTAAGTAAAATATAAAAGAATTATATTTTATCAAAATAAAATTAAAGTGATTAATATACCAATAATTTTCAAACATTCATAACTTTTTGTTCGATCAAATGTCAGATTATGACGTATTATATATCAAAACAAAGTCACTGACGAGGAGAGTACACATATGTAATTCATCTGATGAGGAAGAAGTCACGTGCTCCCCCTTAGTTCCACCTGCTGATGCTGTATCTCACAACACAAATAAATAAAGAAACTGGTCCATATATAGTTAAACTTAGGCCTTGTTTGTTTGAGTAGAAATGAATAGAAGGGAAAGGAATTAAAATTTATATGAAAAATTTGTATGATCAACACTTTTTTGTGCGTCTAGAAAATGAGAGGGAGAAATAGTTAGAGCATTCTAAGGGTTATGGTTACCCTATGCTCAAAGTAGGTTATCAAACGGAGGAAAGGAATTAGATTTTGTATGTAAAATGAGGGAAGAATGATAATGATTAGAATAATGATCAATGAATTTTAAACTAAAAATAGACTAGATTCGGAAGGGTAACATTACCTTTCCTTACCTAAAAACAAACGAGGGGTTAGTGATTTTTTTTATTTTGAAAAAAAATCCGATTAATCTTATATGTTGTGCTTATGTTGAGAGAATGTGAATAGACCAAAGAATCCCACATTGATAATATGAACCAACAAATCTCAGTATTTAAGTTGTTGGGGGATGAGGGTGTGTGGCTAGGGGCAGTCGCAAGGGACAACATGGGGCGTCTTCTTTGGGTGGGTGTGCAGCGTGTGAAGGCAAATTGGAGCGTTAGCATCGCTGAAATGCAGGCGGCTCTAATGGGAGTGACGCAAGCATTAAGCAGGGGGTCGGAGAACGTCCATCTAGAGGCTGACGCAATGCACCTAATCAAATCTTTGAAGGCAGCAAGTGACCCTTATTCATATTCATGTATGTTGGCAGAAGATATATGTGAACCCTAATTTGATCGGTACCCCCGGTGCGCTCGGCATGGAAGGCGGCACCGTGCCGGTGGAGCCTCCTGTCCCTCCACCGGCAATATACAAAGATACCACAGGCCAACAGGATGAAATCATGGTGGAAAACAACCAGGTTAGTAATGGGCTCCCTGCTAATATTCCGCTAGTCTTCTCGGTGGGGAAAGGAGGAACTGGATCTGAAACCGTGGCGGCACCCATCGGAGGTAGTATGTCTTCACCACCATCGGATCGACAAACACCAAAGTTATCTTGGAAACAGATTGCCAATGGAGAACATTCTGGAGGATCGAACAGGACCCGCTTTGAAGGAAAAACGTTTGAAGGCAAGATCACTACAGAATTCCCCAATGGACCGGATAGCGACCCGGTTATTACAGTGGCTAGTGATGTTGCTAAACTCTTGGAAGAGGTGTGGAAAAATGCAGTCATCTTTAAGGTGCTGGGATTTTCGATCGCCTTCCCGGTTATGGAGAGAAAGGTTAGAGAGTTGTGGAAACTTGGAGGAAGTATGCAGGTTATTGATCTACCTAATGGCTACTTCATGGCACGCTTCGATAATGAGAATGATCTCACTAATGTGTTGACGGGAGGCCCCTGGTCGATCTTCGGGAGATGCTTGATCATGAAGAGATGGACACCTGAGTTCTCCCCTGCTGAACCCATTACGTCAGCCCCGATTTGGATGCGAATTACTGAGGTGCCAATTCAATGGTATGAGGAAACGATTTTGTGGAATAGACCTTGGAAAACCTTTGAAGAGAGCCATCATCATAAATGGTAGACGATGCCCTATTGAATACGAAGGTCTCCAAACTATTTGTTATAGTTGCGGAAGATACGGACACTATGCGGCTAACTGTCAATTCGTTCAGAGGAAAGATTGCACTCCCGATCAATCACAAGCCTCTAGCAAACAAAATAGAACAAGAGGTGGGAGCAGAGAGGATGGGGAATCAAGCGCTGGAAAACCAGAGAGCAAAGGAAGAGATGTAGATGCCTATGGACCTTGGATGCATCCGCCGAAGAAAACTGGAGCCCCGAGGAATAAAATATTCAACAAAAATCATGATTCGGGAAAGGGTAGCAATGGATGGATAGAACACAACAATGGAAGAAACAAGGCGAACAAAGCTAAGGTCGGATCCAGTTACGCCCAGGAGGGGAAGCAACAGCATATAAAGAACATGTTTGAGGTCTTGGAAAGTGCGAGGGGAGATGAGGAAGAGAAGGAACCGGAAGGAAAAGCGGCAGAAGGAGGGAGTACCAAAGGTAGTGATCAACTTAACAACAGAAATCAGAAGAGAGTGACGAATAAAGGCAAAGAAGTGATGGAGCAAGAGGTTCAAGTGGTCACCATATTCACCAGTAAAGAAAGTGATGCTAAGACAGCAGAGATGAAAGAGAGTAACAAGAAGAAAAATAAAAACAGAAGTATAGCGAGGAAAAAAGCTCTCATGAACGCTGAAGCTAGAGAGGAGAATTTGAGTGTTTCGGCAGGGAAGAAAAGAAGGTACCAAACTAGAGATGAAACAGAATCTTCTGAACAAAGAAAAGAACAGGATGCCATCGAGTTTGGCGCTGAAAGGAATACTGTGCAGGACAACCAACCGACCAGTAAAATGTTGACCTTGGATAACTCCGATGGAGGCGTTGGTGGGCACGTCATCAAAGGTGATGGTCCCCCACGAAATCAAGAGATAAGCAGTGAGAGAGAAGATCCTGATGGCGCAGGGCATGGAAGCTTAAGGATGACAGAGGGTGAAGATGGGAGATCTCAAGCTTCCCGGAGAGTAACGAGATGCAGCAGTAAGGTTTTCGTCCTCTTCCTTGCTGGTTCCTTATGGAGTGTCTTCTTTGGAACTGTTTCGGAGCCGGTAAAGATGGGTTTCGAAGAGCGATGAAGTATATCTGCAGACAGCATCAAATTCAAATTGTGGCTATTTTTGAGACCAAAATTTCGGGTGATAGAGCAGATAAAGTCTGTGCTAAACTCAGGTTCAACAATTGTGTTCGTGTGGAAGCTACCGGTAGAGCTGGTGGGATATGGCTCCTGTGGAATGATGAAAAACTTAAAGTTTCTATCATCAAGACCAATAGGAACTTCATCCATGCGGAAGTTATCAACGACAAGTTTTTTATGAACATTATTGTTGTTTATGCCCCGGCCACTGCGGAGGAAAGTAAGAACTTCTGGCCGATTTTGGAGGAGGTGATCAGCGGCATCACTAAGCCTCTCCTGGTTGGGGGAGACTTCAATTGCATTCTTCGACAAGAGGAGCGTGAGGGAGGTTCGGGAGGTCTACACAGTGATTCTGAAACCTTCAGACGATTGGTGAATGATGAAGAACTCATCGACATGGGGTTTTCGGGCCCGAGCTTCACTTGGCAGAGAGGTAAGAATGTTTTGAATTGAGTTGCTAAACGTTTAGATCGTGTTTTCATGAACAAGGCTGCTAGGATGGAGTGGCCGGAAGCTACAGTGAGACATCTTGCTAGATACTCGTCCGACCATAACCCTCTGCTCATCTCTCTCGCCCCCAACCGTGATGTCAAACCGAAGAGACGCCCCTTCCGGTTCGAAGCGGCTTGGACCACTCACCCAGACTTCAAGACGGTGGTTGAGGAAAATTGGCGCCCCGAGTACAAGGTCAGTCGTTCCCTTACTTATCTTAAAGATGCTTTAATATCTTGGAATCACAAAACTTTCGGGAATATTTTCCACAGGAAGCAGAACCTGGTCCGGAAGATCGAAAACTTACAAAGCAATCCCAACCTTGGAAACTCAGAGGATCTGATGGTGCAAGAGAAAGCTCTCCAAGATGACTTAGAAAAAACCCTTGAGCAAGAAGAAATTCTTTGGATGCAGAAGTCTAGGGAGGATTGGCTTTGCCAAGGGGATAGAAACACAACTTATTACCACCTTACCACCATTGTGCGGAGAAGAAGAAATAATATTGATGGCCTTTATGATGAAAAGAGGAATTGGATTGAAGATAATAAGAAAATGGAGAAGTTGGCCTGGCGGTTCTTCAAAACCTTGTACAGCACGGCTGATCTTGCTCCGATGCATCCTTGCGAGATTCAGGCGGGAGATTTTCTTACTATTGAGAAAAGCATGTGGGATCGTCTTAAGGAACCCATTACCGAGAACGATATCTGGAAGGCGATCAAGGATATGGGGCCGCTCAAAGCTCCGGGCCCGGATGGCTTCCAACCTATCTTTTTTCAGAAATACTGGGGCATCGTGGGGAAGTCGGTGGTCAAGGAGGTCCAAAAGTTCTTTAAGGATGGGCAGATGCCGAAAGGTATGAACAACACCCTTATAGCTCTTCATGCTAAAGTTGGGAAACCGGAAACTATCAGACAATTTCGGCCTATAGCCCTTTGCAATGTTATATACAAGATCATAACCAAGTCTCTTGTCATGAGAATGCAAGATGTTATGAGAGATCTTATTGGCCCGACTCAAGGTAGCTTCCTCCCCGGAAGATGGATACAGGATAATATCGTTCTGGCTCAGGAAGTGGTTCATACTCTGGGCCGCAAGAAAACGGGAAGGAAGTGGATGGTCCTCAAGCTTGATCTCGAGAAAGCGTATGACAGACTCAGATGGGACTTTGTAGAGGAGACTCTTCATAAGGTCGGGTTCCCTGCTAATTGGATTCAGTGGATTGTGGAGAGTGTATCCGAACTGTGTCTATGCAAGTTCTTTGGAATGGGGAGGTCTCGACGGAGTTCAAGCCCGAGAGGGGTGTTAGACAAGGAGACCCTATCTCTCCGTATCTGTTCTTGTTATGTATCGAGAGACTTAGCCATCTTATTCAGTCAGCTATTGAAGAGGGAAACTGGAAGCCGATCCGCCTATCGAGGAATGGCCCCCCGATATCTCACATGTTCTTCGCTGACGATATCATCCTTTGTGCAGAGGTGTCGGAGAGACAGATTAGAGTGATCTTGGAAGTGCTTGACATCTTCTGCAAAGCCTCGGGTCAGAAAATCAGTAAAGAGAAATCCAAGATCTTTGTTTCGGCTAACGTCTCCATGGAACTTAAGAGCAAAATCAAGCCTGCTAGTGGGATGGGTGTCACTAAGAATTTAGGAAACTATTTAGGGATGCCGGTTCTACACAGTAGAGTTTCGAGAGAGCATTTTAGGCCCCTCCTTGATAAGATTAATGCCAAACTTGCAGGTTGGAGGAGTAAGACGTTGAGCCTTGCCGGCAGAATCACTCTCACGAAGTCTGTCCTTACGGCGATGCCTAACTATGCGATGACGACTATGTTGCTGCCCAATCCGATCATCAAAGAGATCGAGGGGACGTGCAAGAAGTTTATTTGGGGAGACTTTGGAGATGCTCGGAAGATGCATATGGTGGCCTGGGACCAAATCTGTAAACCCATAGAGGCTGGCGGTTTAGGGATCCGCGATTTGAGGACGATGAATTTAGCGCAGGTGGGGAAACTGGCTTGGAGAACCCTTATCGACGATAAAGCTCTCTAGGTGGAAGCGTTACGGACCAAATACGTGCGGGAAAATAGAGTGATTATGAATGGAGCCTCCCATGTCTGGAAAAGCATTAGAACTGCTGCTGTGAAAGTGGTCAAGAAGGGGCTGAAGTGGACTATTGGAGACGGAAATGGAGTCCATTTCTGGACGGACAGGTGGCTCATGAACACTCCCCTCATGGAGATAGCTAAGCGGGGGTTGCATCAGAATGAGCTGGAGAGGCTCGTGGTTGATTTTTGGGACGAAAATGGTCACTGGAAATGGGAGATGCTTGCGGATGATCTCCCTAAAGACACTCTTCTGCAGATGTCTACCATCGACGTTCGGCCTGAGTATGGGCAGGATGAAGTCTGCTGGGCGGCGTCGGATACGGGAGAGTACAGCGTTGCTTCGGCTTATAATCTGATTCAGGGCTATAATGAATACGCCACGACCGATGCTGCTAGCTACAAATGCATTTGGAAGTTGATGGTTCAAGAACGGGTGAGGGTGTTCATATGGAGATGTATGCAAGGGGCTGTCCTCACCAATTCTGAGCGTGTTAGGAGACATCTCGCTACTAACGCCGATTGCCACAGCTGTCCGGGAAACGACGAAGATCTCATCCACCTGTTTCGCGATTGCAAAGAGGCCAAAGAAGTGTGGCGAAAATTAACGGCTCATCGATTTGATAAGGACTTCTATGGAACTTCCTTCGCGAATTGGTTGAGAGGTAACATTTCCAGTACTAATGCTTTTGATAATTCTTGTATGTGGAGAGATATCTTTGCAGGTACTATTTGGTGGTTATGGAAGTGGCGCAACGAGAGAATATTTGATGGCAAGGACAATCACTGCAACAAAGAAGCCCAGATTATCAAAACCATAACGGACTATAAGAGTAGCTGGAGGAAGCTCACCAATGGGCAGGAAAAGAGCATGAAGAAAATGGTTAAGATAGCGTGGGAGAAACCCCAGGACGAGTGGATCAAAGTCAATACAGACGGAGCTGTTCGGAAGGATGGTAATGCTACAGCGGCGGGAGTTCTTAGAGGTAGTGCAGGGGAGTGGCGTCGGGGGTTTCTCTTGAACCTCGGAGTATGCACTGTACCCAAAGCCGAACTTTGGGGAATATTCCAGGGGTTGAAGTTGGCTTGGGAGAGTGGTTACAAGAAAGTAATTCTGGAAACAGATTCTCAGCTTGTAGCGACCCTCCTAAAGAACCAAAGAATCTCCCGAGGCCACCCCCTCGCCAGTCTTGTCATTAAGTGTCAAGACTTGATCAAAAGAGACTGGATGGTCCAGTTTCGACATGTGTTTCGCGAAGCCAACAACGTCGCGGATCACCTAGCTAGCTTAGCTTTCAATTATGACATTGGTTCTTATGTATTGTTTGACCCGCCAGAGGGTGTTTTACCTTTCTTGCAACATGATGTTAGGGGTCGGGCTATCCCCCGCTTGCTGACTACTTAGCCCTCTTTTATATTTTAATAAAAGCGCGTCTAGATGCGCGGAGAGCCCCGCCTCTCCTTCTAACCAAAAAAAATTCATGTATGTTGGCAGAAGATATATGGGAAATAGCTAGCGGCTTTTCCTCTTTCCACTTTGTGCATGTTCGCCGCAGTGGTAATGTATTGGCACATTCGGTAGCTAGACTAGTTCCGCCTAATGGCGTTGATCATGTATTCCTTGCTCCATTTCCGCAAAGTTTGATCGAGCTTGCGGAGATTGATCTATTGTAATAAGATGTGCCACCGTTTATTAAAAAAAAAAGTTAGTGAATTACTTTTCCTATTCCCAATTAGTTTTAAGATGATACCTCACTCGACTTATATATTAGGATATTAGTGCATTGGCGCACGTGTTTCAACCGACTTCAATAGCTTATCGTGCGTGTAGATTGTATGGATCAATAAACGCAATAACACACCAATTAAGCATCCACAAAAGCCACGAGTGTTGACTAATTGCTCATAAGAGAAGACCCATCATATTGGTGGTCGAAGACTTGGAAAGTGACAGTCGTTTTCGTACTTAAAATTCATTTAATTTCCCCCAAAAATGCCTTGGTGGACACTTCACTAGTACTATTTAGGCTTCTATTTATTTATTAATTTCCACGCCCATATTTTTATTCTCTTTGCATTACTTTTACTGTTTGTGGAAACTTTGAATGAGTATTAATTTTGATTAAAAATTTATTTTCCAAGGATTGGATAAGATTTTTAAATTATATATATAAAAAATTGATCCTAGGGATCTAATTAAAAATAATTATAAACTAATTAAAAGTTAAAAAATATTTCCAAATTAATACTCTTATCTTATACTTTTGGAGCATATAATAGAAAAACCGAAAAAAATAATAATTAAGAGAAGATATCAGTCTGTCAGCCTACAATATTTAAAGATTGTATACGTGGTTTTGTGCTTTTTTATTTATATTTGATTTATTAGTGTTCTAGATCTTCATATCCATAGATCTAATTAATTTTTTTTATTAGGAAATCATTCGAGGGGCAGACAAACCTGATACCTCGAGAGGTTGACGAACTGTCAAATATACAACGTAAAATAAAAAACAGTGCAGTATATAACGTGGCAAGCAAACAGATACACGCAAGCAAACGAGTCTAATCCTAAAACGCTGGGGACAACATAGACTAAGACCGAAGTAAAGCGTCACCAAACAATGACACTGTTGTCAGCGGTACACCAGGAGTCCCTGTGGGCGATGAAGACGATCCTCCTGAAAATTTCCGAAACACCGAACATAGATCCGATTTAAATGGTTCGTGTGAATAAACTGGTTGTTGAATATAAAATGAAATATTCTTTTTATTTTGTCTGCTTGTTTGTTCGCCTTTAAGACAATTGATCGATTGATATGTATACACATTTATAATATGGTCTTTCCATCTTATGTCTTTAGAGTATAGGATAAAAATCAATTCAGGAAGGATTTTCTATAAGAAATGAGTGTACCCTAGGAATATAATATAAAATTTAGCTAAAATAATTAAATTAAGAAAATAATTTTTCTAAAATAGGAATCTTATGAAAAAACGTTTTATAATTTTAGAAAATGTAAATTGGCATGGTGGAGAATAATGTAAAGAATTTAATTAATTACACATTTTCATTTAAATTAATTTAATGGGTGTATGTTGCTCACTTCGCACCTACTAGTTTGAAACGTTTTAACATTTAATTTTGATGTATCGACTCGTTGATCATTTTCATTTTGATTAATATATATAAAGGATGGTTACTTGATTGAAGTATATATATATATATTGTATGATAGTGCATCACCCACTAGAACCAATTGCTGACCATATATTTTTCCTTATCCCTTGTGTCTCCCACTCTCTTATATATGTATATATTGGCACACAAACACGTCTAGTTATAAAGGCAATTAGGAAAACTACAAATCAAGTTTGATTAAGAATTTAAGATGTAGGACCAGTCTCTCAATTGGGGATTTAATCCTTCAAATTAAGAGTGATGTAGTCAAATTTATATAATTAGTTGGTCAATCAAAATAAACTGATTTAATCTCAACCGTTTGATCTTCTTAATCTAACGCTCCAGATTTGCTCATACATTACACCGTAAGGACTACTTATACATGATCTATCCCCTCTATCTCTCTCTATATATATATATATATATTTGAGAATTTTATGAGATATATTTCAAATAGGAAAAGTTTGGACCATCAATCAATATTTATTGAATTTGAAAAAGAATGAGAGAATGGATATTTTGATCGATTTTTCTTATTTTGATTTCTTAGACGAGTTAATTAACTGGATAATAGTATTAAATGTATTTTAGATAAATAATTGAATTGCAAGTAGATTGTATTAATTTAAATTAAACTATTTCAGTTTATTCACCCATTTTATTTTGAATAAATTTTAAAGAATATAACAAATTCGTATGATAAAATATTAATAAAAATTAGTATAAAATAAGAAGGATAAAAGTTGATAAAGTAAAATAATATGTTTAAAAACTCTTAAAATTATGATATTTATTTATTTTTTCGGTAAGGAAATTAAGATATTTATGAGATATAAGTAAAAATATTTATCATTTAATAGTTAGATCATTTAAATTTTAGTTGTGAGCAGGCCAAATTTGCAAGAGATTGGGTACATACCAAGTAATACGAAACAATAATGGACAAAGATGGTGTTATAAAAATAAGGCAACTCCACTTAACTTGAACCAATTATTTTGCACAAATAGCCAAAATTAAGTTTTCAATTCATTGTTTTAGCCAAATAACTTCACTTTAAGGAAACAAGTAATCCCCCACCCACTCCCACCCCAATAACTATTGGTTTAATCCAACTTGTATTGGATAGGTCCAATAAAGAAAAGTACTCTATTTCTTGCCGACTAAAAAAAAAAAAGTAATTCGTCTGTCGACTTATCGGCCCTCAAGATTTAGGTATGTCTGACATCGAATTCTTTCCTATTAAAAAAAATAATCCGTTTTTAAAATTCAAACCTCAAATATCTAATTAAGGGTAGAGAGTTTTAAGTAAGTCGTCACGCTTCTAGCTTATGGGTAGGAGACAAATAATCTATTCCCTTGGTCAAATAGAACATAGTTTGTATTTTAGTGTAATGTTAGTAAAAAAAAAATTATTATGGACGTTTTGATATTTATTTTTACAAAATTGTTCTTATAATTATTAATAATTAATTATTATCTTTCATAGTGGATTGAGTGTTGGCCCAATATAAAGATAGAATTCGGGACAGGCTGGGCTTTCTTCTCCGATTGATGGGGTTCTAGCAGTTGGAGTCGGGACAGGTTGATGTCGTGGTAGTGTGTATTGAGACGTCTCTTTTTCTCGGGAAGACTGTTTCCTTGGACGTTCGTCTTCACTGCCCACATGTGACTCATGATGTACCGCTGGCCTGCGGTGCTACTTCAGGGTAGTGTTTGACTTCGTCCGTAGTCTATGTCCTCATCTCATTTGGTTTAGTTGTGTTTAGTTTCGTTCTTGTAGAGTGCTCTTGTTTGTATTTTGCACCATCTATGTATTTTATGTTTGTTTTGATAGTTATTAATTTGCTGACTTGTCGACTTTCGAGGTTTAGGTATATATATCCGACCTCGACTTTTTAACTAATCAAAAAAATATATAAAGACATAGGATCGAGGAGTGAAGGAAATGAGAATGCCACAATAGATATATATAATGGTATTCTTCATATTTATTAGTCTCCTAGCAAATTGTAGGAAACAACATATTTATATTTATTAGTCCCCTAACAAATTGTAGAAAACAACATATTTTGGTGTAGAGATGAAGTATTAACAACCATAGGATCGAATGCACAACTAATAATAATAATAATAAAAAAAAGGATCGAATGCACATGTAATATATATAAGTGCATGTGTGCACGCAGCATGCTGTATAATACCCATAAACTCTACCAAACCTTGCTATAAAAATATTGGACACAATAATACACACGTTTCAAAATTGATTTTGCTGATTTTTATTCAAAACTATATATTTTAAATAAGTGGACATATCACATTTTCTCTAGTAGTTATTTTTACAGGCCTGACATGTTTCGTACTCCTCAATTGTGTGAAAAGTGGATAAATATATTGAACGAATTATGCTGAATGCAGATAAAACAGATAAAACATACAGAGAGATAATTACTGGAATCTATGCTAAGTTCTCAACAAAGAAAAAATCGATTCTTGTCTTCTCCTTTTAGGGAGTTTGGTCCATGAGTTAAAAGAATGGATCAAGTACATGAAACTTTATTTTGATGGAGCTAAAGTCATATTGGACTTGTCACTTATGGGTTTAGGGCTGTGTATGATTCGGTTCAAACCGAATTTTTGGGTCGAACTAACACAAACCGAACCTAACCGAAGTTTTTCGGTTCGGCTTTCGGTCCGAGAATTTTCATTTTTCGGTTTCGGTTCGGTTTGTGTTCGGTTTATGTTAAACCGAATTTTTTAATATTCCAATATATATATACTACTTTTTATACACTACATAAATATTTTTTATACACTACACATATACAGGGTATATATACACATATATACAATATATGTATTTACATTACTGTGTCTATATATAAATACATATATACAATGTATTTGCATCACTGTCTCTATATATAAATACATATTTTTTTTGTGTGTAGTGTGTATATATATAAGAAAAATAATAAAATATAAAAAATATTATAATTCGTATGCGGTTTGGGTTCGGTTTGTGTTAAATCGATTTTTTTTAAAAAAATTAATTTTTAAAGTTTTTAAATGTAAATTTGGTTAAATTGTGTTAAAACCGAACCGAACACAAACCAAACCGGTAAATAACCAAACCGAACCTAATGCTTTCGGTTTTAAAATTTTGAGATTTTCGGTTTCGGTTCGGTCCGGTTCGGTTAGGTTTTAGACCGATGCACACCCCTATATGGGTTTGTCATTCGAAATAGCCAGGGTGTAGTCCTTTCTTGCGGGGTGCAGGGTCTCAGTTCGGTGTCCACTTTACAAGTATAGTGTCTTAGTCTCCAGGCTGGGTTACAAGAAGCTACTTTGACAGGTTTCTTGCTATTGGAGGTGGAGGGGACTGGTATTTAATAATCCATCCGTTAATTAAAACTTATTTTAGAAATATACATACTTATTAAGAAAGAGTGTTAGATACACCGCAAATCTCCCATCAAAAGTGCACGTTGGAATTAACGTGCATGCCTTTCCAATTAATTAGCACTCTAAAAAAATTAATTAGCCCATTTCAACCCTGCACGTCAATTCCGACGTGCAGGATTTGGGGTGTATTTAGTTTCCACGTTAAGAAACCAAACAAAAAAACACTTACAAACCCTCCTAATTATTACTCTACTTTTATTTTCTCAAAAGCTACAACTAATAAATTCTAATCATTATACAAGGGCAATTTTGTAAAGTAGATGATAAAATACCTAAAATGACAAGTTTTTCTTAACAGAATATACTTCCTAAAACGATAAGTTTTAATTAACAAAAAAGTATAGGTTTTATCATTTTAAAAAATATGATTTAATACTAAATGATATATTTTGGTTAACATATGGGTTATTATTCTACAACTGCTGGAATGCGTAGACTATAAAAGCACTTTTAACTCATAAATTTTAGGGTCTTGTTAGATACACCGTAAATCCCTTTCTTTAAGTGCACGTTGGAATAGACGTGCAGACCCTTCTCAATTAATTAGCACGCTTTTTCAATTAATTAGTCCACTGCAACTTGCATGTCCATTCCGACATATAAAATTTGTGGTGTATTTAGTTTCTCCGTAAATTTTATCCAGAAACTTAAATAACAACAAAAGAAAATACTTTGATTGACAACTTTTCTTAGTTGTTGTACGTTCAACACAATGTGGACATAAGACATTAAGACGTAGTTTTTATAGAGATTCAGTCCAACCAAGTAGACAAAATAAGTATACCGCGTAGCAAAGTTTGTTTTTTATTCATTTGGAGACGACTCGAATAAACCTAGGGCGGAAGTTTATAATTAATTTTCGAAAAAGCTAAATACACCGATAATTTTTACTGAAAACACCGCTAATGGATTCAAACTTGTTAATTAATAACCCATTAGCAGGATCCACCTATGTTCAAAAAATTAAAAAAAGCGCCAGTAACGGATCCGTAATTTATTGCTGATCTATTAGCAGTGTATCTAGTAAAAGTTACCGCTGTATTTAGTTTTCCCGTAAAAAAACGATATAATAATCCATACTCCAATATAATTAGTGTTCATAATATATGGGCAAGGCAAATAAATGTTTAAAATGATTACTTGTAAATTTTCGCAAGATGTGAATTTTGTGAAGATATTTACTACTAGTACAGTTTGAAGTTTAACGGTGCACATGAATTGATGATTGGACTGCCAATATTGTTAATGAATGATGCAATTATACATAGACATAAAGTCTCCATCAAAAGAGTCATGATCAACATCTGTAATTATTGTTGCTGTACAAAATGGAATCCACTGAATCTCCCAACAAATTTTACTCCACTCCTTAAGGTTTAAAAACCTATTAATAGAAAATAAAATTATCAAAAAAATTTCCTATGATATGTAATCTATCAATCCATTTTAGTTAAATAAATTTAAATCGCTTAATCCATTAATATTATTAAAAATAGGTTCGTATTTTACGGAGTATATCTTAAGCTAGGGGTGTTCGAGCCGAACTTGGTATGTCCAAACTTGATTTGTTTGTTAAACGAGCTTGAGCTGAGTCGATCGAGTCTAATTTGTTATCAAGCTTGGCTTGTTTAGAAAATGAACGAGTTCGAACCGAGTTTTTTTTCGAGCTTTAAATAGTTCTACTTGGTTATAATATATTAACTTAATTTTTTTAAAAAAAATTCATAAAATTTAAGCTATTCGAGCTGAAATCGAACGAGCCGAGCTTTCAACCGATCAGTTTAGAATCTTGTTCAAACTCGGCTTGTTTAGATAAGTGAACAAGCATGAATTGTGTTTTGTTCGAGCCATCCTGAGCCGATCTCAAGTTGTTTACTTCATATAACATCAAGCGAATCATAACATACGATAAAGACTAAGATAGAAACAAATGGTAGAATAGAATCTTCTTATAGTACACTTAAGTGTGGGGTTTTCCCCCCTATAAATACCCTCCACCATTGCAGCCCTCTCTCCTCACAAACTCAAACTCAAAAAAACAGTCCTTTAAAATTTGATCAAACCAATCAAACATGGCTTACCATTTCAGCACTTCAATCCTCCTCCTCCTCGTCCTCCTCTCTTCCTCTCCGCCTCGCCTCACCGAGAGCCGCCTAACCCTCGATAGCTTGAGGCTGCTCTCGGAATCTCTCCCGGCAAACACCGACCGCATCTCCCGCCACCGCCGAGCCAGTGGTGCTGCTGGCGGCACCAACTGGGCTGTGCTCGTCGCCGGCTCTAACGGATTCATGAATTACCGCCACCAGGTATTTAATTAATTATTTAATTCACTAAATAATTATAATTAATTGATTTAAATTTTGGTTTTGTGGACTCATTCAATTTATTTTAAGTAGCGTTTGTTACATGGGCTTATCAATTTAGTTAGTTTGATGTGATATAAGTGATGTTCGTGTATAACTATATATCTCCTTTTATTTATTGCGTTATTATATTAAAGTATTTATTAATTATGCGGTGCGTAATTTCTTACTAACAAATTGAAACCTCTTTATTATATTTCGGTGTGAACTAATAAAAGCCTCTTTAATTTACTTCGAGATGAAGTATGAGAGAGATATGCATTAGAAAGGTCGTTGGACTATTTCTGTCCATATATATACACACACATATATTTCACATCTTTTGTATATATCCCAATTGTTTCAATTAATAAGTACTAGTTCTCTATTGCGAAATTCAATTATATAAATATTATATGTATTATATATATGTTTTTTTACCAAAATAAATATTATATAAATTAATTACCTTCTCACAAACTTAGATATATACTCCGTATATATATATATATGTATTCTATTGATAAAAGCCAAGTATTTTGAGAAAAAAAAAATTGAACTTATATATTGATCTCAAGTTCTCAACTCATTAAATATGCATCAATCTTATTTATTTAGAAATATATTAACTGAATTACACATATAACAAGCTGACCTATTCATTTCAGTTTAAATACATATATAATAGGTTGAAATGAGTATAAAATAAATTTAGATACATGTTTCTCATTTTTCAATATGATATTTACTTCTCAATGAAATTAAAGGAACCTTAATATATATATATATATATATATATATATACACGTAACTTTTGGCCACCTTTAATAAGTGGTAGAAACTGATGATTTAGGAGTAAAGTTTGTTATATAAAAAAATTGGAATGATTATCTTATTATTCTTTATTTAAAACCATTTAAATAATTAAAGTTTAAACAATATGATTGAACTTGTAGACCACCACCCCTTAAAGGTGACTAAAATGTTGCTCCAACCAAATAGGTTGGGTCCGCATACATCTATATTGTTAATTTGTTATTGATCAATTGATCATCTTCTAGAACAATTATTGTAAATCTGACCAATTTAGTTGATAAGTATGATATATGTAATGACTAATGAATCACGAGTTAAAAACTTACTAGTTTAGTTGATAAAGATAATATATATAATAACTAATAGATCACCCGCTTGAATCCTCCTTCCCTTATTTTATACTCCCTCAGTTTAAAAATAAGTGTCGTTTACTTTTTTGACAATTTTTTTTTGTATAATTTTATACTTATTAGTTATTATAAGTTTAAAATTATTTTTAAAAATAAAAAAAAATTAATATTTTATATAGTTTGAGCTCCTTAAAAAACATACTCAAAAATCAAGTGACACTTATTGTTGAATGATGAGTGGAGGGAGTAATAGGTTATAGGTATACCTATCTAGTATTTATGGAAAAATAAAATTAGACAATTATTCATTATTTTTTCCCCTAATTTATTTATTTATATAATCCGTATGATTTATAGTCCTACACTAGGGGGCCTAATTGTCAATTAACACGCACATATATTTTAATTTGTGCATATTTTATTTTTAATGCACTTTATGACGAAACATTGTTGTCATTACACACCGATATACGTTTCTGTCGTAATAAGTTTGCTAACTAATAATTCAAGCGTTACATTTGTAACTAGTAAATGGATTTAAAAAACATAAGAAATTTTTTTCTATTTATAGTAAGTTCTTATATACTCATCAACAATGCAGGCGGATATATGTCACGCATATCAGATATTAAAGAGAGGAGGCATAAAGGATGAAAACATCATCGTATTCATGTACGACGACATTGCCAACAATTCAGAAAACCCTAGAAAAGGCGTCATCATCAATAGCCCTAAAGGATCCGACGTCTATAAGGGTGTTCCCAAGGTACGTATCTATTGAAAAAGGAAAGTAATTCGAGTTACCAGACAAACAAAATCCGTCGTCATTGATACTTGGTACTCAAATGGGGTGGGCAGGACTACACGGGAAAGGCGGTGACGGCGAGCAATCTTATAGGAGTGATACTCGGAGACAAGGCTAGTGTCAAAGGAGGCAGCGGCAAGGTCGTCGACAGCGGTCCTAACGACCGGATCTTCATCTACTACTCTGACCACGGCAGCCCTGGCGTTCTATGTACACCTGCTCTCTAACGGTTTTGAATTAAACTCATTCATATGCGCTATAAGCCCAACACATTTTTTTAACGGGTCTATGAATTTGGCAGCAATGCCGGAGGGAAGTGATCTCTACGCCAGCGATCTTGTGAACGCGTTGAAGAAGAAGCACGCCAAGGGGGCGTACAGTCAGATGGTGATATACGTCGAGGCGTGTGAGGCTGGAAGCATATTCGATGGGCTGTTGTCAGCAGGGATGAACATATACGTGACCACCGCGTCGAACCCAGATGAGAGCAGCTATGCCACCTACTGCCCCGACACCGATCCCAGTGTCCCTCAAGGGTTTGATACTTGCTTGGGTGACCTCTACAGCGTTGCCTGGATGGAGGATAGGTATGGTTTGCATCGAATACGATTTGGTTTCGTCGGTTGATTTTCGGGTCTAGATTTGGTTTGCATCAAGTCTAAACTTGTGCTGTGATCTCTATGACAGTGACAAGGAGAGCCCGCAAAGTGAGACTCTAGGAATACAGTATCAAGTGGTGAGCAAGCTATCGACGATTATCGTAATTAGGGTTTGTTGGGCGGAGTAAAGCTTATTTGTGCTGACAAGGAGCTCGTGGTACTGTTGTAGGTGAAGAAGCGAACCATCAGCGCAGGCGACTCGGGATCTCATGTCATGCAGTACGGGGATGCGGCCATGAGCAAGGAGATACTCGCCCTCTATTTTGGAGCCTCGTCCTCTGGCAAATATGAATCCGCCAATGCCAAAGACGAGGGCTACACGCCACTGGTGGCTGTTGATCAGCGTGACGCTGACATTGTCTATCTACAACAGAAGGTTCAAAATCCGCCCTCTTGACCCATCTTTCGTTCACACATGAGACATAAGCATAACATTGGGTATGCAATGAAACAGGTCCGAAGGGCGCCTGAAGGTTCTAACAAGAGAGTCGAGGCTCAACGAGACCTAGACGAGGCATTAGCCCATAGGAAGCATGTAGATGGAAGCGTAGCTGCGATAGGGCAACACCTATTTGGCGCCAAGGATGGCCCTGTGGTTCTGAAGACGGTACGACCAGCAGGAAAGCCGCTGGTGGATGATTGGGATTGCCTCAAGTCACTTGTGAGTACCACTTGCACTCTCCTACTCTCTCAATTCATATGAAATTTAAGTGCTACTGTAATTTATACAACAAAAACAAAATGTGCAGGTTGAGACTTACAAGGCGTATTGCGGGTCACTGGCGACGTACGGGATGAAGTATATGCGAGCCTTCGCTAACATCTGTAATGCTGGGGTGCGCGAGGATCGTATGGCTCAGGCTTCATCTCAAGCTTGCAAGAAGTGATGGGCATGATTTAAATGTTAGATATGCAAACAACCATAAGCTCCAGCAAGTGTGTAACAAAGCCATAGCAATTAGGGTGCCTTTTATGTAATCCCAAAACGATGTGAAATTTGTCTAATATGAAAATGGTACACATCGTTTTGGGATTTACAAATGTAAAAAATGGTTGTATGGTAGAACAATAGAAATTATAAAGTGAATAAAGATATATACTAAACAAATTTCACATTAAAGGTTCTGAAACTGAATGAACTGAACTGAACTTGTTTTCACTATTTAAAGACTAGATTTTTAACTTGAAAACAATAATCATAGGTTAGTGATTTGTAGATCAGAGGTTCTGAAACTGTATGAACTTGTTTATCTATGAACCTACTCCAACATCAACTGATGATCAAACTTCACTTGAATTGTAGCAGATAAACCGACGAACAAAAAGGGGATAAATCCATCCAGAGAAATAGCCAATTTGGCTCACCAGGATCACTGCAAAAATCAACACTCGGATGACTCTAAAACACACAGTATGGCTTTCCCATAGCACGTAATCTTGAAGTACAAGCAGCGAGCCTGCGAGAAAGAAAGCACCATGAGTCGTCTCGTCTACACTGATTTTTTCCAAAATGATCCATACCGCAGTTTCCGACAGCCACACCCATGCACATCACCTTCTTCAGCTGGAACTTCACCGTCGCCTTGATTTCAATGCCTATTGATTCCTGGTGCGATACTAAAGTCGGGAATTTTCCTGCAGAGATTGCACTTTGTCAACTATAATCATCTAATGGAATACAGTAGTTCCACTAAAAAGCATATCACAAGCTTAGAATGTACATGCCTGCCTTGTTGAGACCGGGACCAAGCAATCGCGGAATCTGGTTGATGCAAGCTTCTTAACCAGCTTCGACGTCCATGCTGTCCAAGCCGATCTTCTTAGACTGTAGATTGGGAGAAAAGATGCACATTAGAACACCTAGATGCGTACACACCGATTCTATATGCCTAACATACAGACTATCTTCCAAATACCACACCAATCTCATTATTAGCAGAAATCAAGATGGTTAGAAATCATAAACTTCCAGAGATTAGAAATCCTAACATACATACAAGCAAACAATGCAGTTTGAGCGGGGAACATGGGGAAGCTTAACAGATCCACTGAACTTTTTATCTTTCTGTGGATCATAGTTGTTGAAACCAACCTGAAGCTCAATTGTCTCTGTGAACTTTCTTAGCTTATCCTCTGCATCTGCATATTTCTTGATGATGGCAATGGACTCTCTTAAAGCTTCACTCTGAAGCTTACTGTTTGATACAAGTATCAAAATTTTGAAGATATTGATACAGTATACCGAATTGCGAATGGTAGGATGTACAGAAATCAAGAGGATTGTTCACACTGACAACGTATCTAATTACAGTTGTTTTCGTAAGAGAAGGGAATGGATTCACACCATGAATCGAAAGCGCGATGATTGTAGCGCTCAAATTATAGGGGAAGGGATGAAATTGGCGGGAAGAAGAGAGAAAATGAACGGCGAATTGACGAACTGGGATTACCTCATGGCGGCAGCTGGATTTTGTCCAAGATGAGCAACGGTGAATCTGAAGAGCAAGGCAAACGGTATTCAATTTTCGATCGGTGATTGTGAGAACAATGCAAAGGAAAAATGAGATGGAAACGAAGACGATGGATGCGCGAACTTGAATTAACCCTAATTGGGGTTTCCTTGGGCCGGTCCAGGCCCAATCAACCTGCATGACAATCACTGATTCCTTCGATCGATTTGTTCGGTGCTCTCTCTCTCTCTCTCTCTCTTGTTTCCCCCGGCAAGCTACCGCGCGCTCACTACGCCGATCCCAAAACCTCACGGCCATGGAGTCTATGCAAAGCCAGAACACATCAGTACAGCGACTTCAAAATGTAGAGAAGGTAAAGTACAGACCTAGTTTTCCTTGCCCCTAATTTCCTTGGAGCTTTGACATCTCCACGATTATCGACGGGGATTCCTTACGAATCGAATGATGGATGTTAGTTTGAGCTGCTACGATTGTTTGATTTTCGCAGAGAATCGTTAGGGTTTTGGAGCTCGCTGGTGGAGTCATGGATGAACTTGCCAACCCTACTGGTCCTCGCAAAGACTTGCTGAATAATCACTGTGGCGAGTTCATGAAATTGATCAAGGTTTCTCCCTCTCTCTAGAGATCTTACCGCCTCCTTGAGTTTCAATTTCAGTTTGATTTTGTTCGATAGTGATTAGGTTTTGGAAACTCAGAAAAAGACACGAAATTTATCGTTTGGTGAAATCTTTGCTCGGATTTCATCCTCTAAATTCCCTTTTCAATGTTCTACCAAATGCAACTATGCAAGAATCTTTACAGTTCCATTCAAGATTTCCTGTACTAAGTTCAAGGCTAAGTGGTTGCTGGTCTATATCCTTGTTCATGGCAAGTAGGACATTCAAGTGACATTGCGGGAGGAAATCAAAAGTGCCTGCGAGTATCGTCCATTTGAGAAGTCCGATTATGGTGCCAGATTGGCTAATGAGATCTGCTGCAAGAAGTTGGAGTATACATTGGCCCAGCTAGACACCATGAAGCAAACTATTGATGAGTACCATAGCACACAGGGATAATAGACTCTGTAAGTATATCTCCTGCATCTTGAAATTGACATGGTTTGGAGAGTGAAAACTGTGAGAAAGAGAAATGTAGTAACAAAACTCCTGTTGTTTAGAATTTAGATAGCATGATTTTGAATCAAAGGGGCATGGATGATTCGATGGCAGCTTGAAAAGTGAATTCAAATTTATCCAATCATGGAGTGTTCAGTACATTTAAATTATCAGTGTCTTGGTAGGTTAGGAAATGAAGAATGTTGATGTTAAAAGATGTAGGTAGATTATTGAGGAAAATCGAAATGTTGGATTGCCTGAATAAAGAATGGGCAGTAGAATTTCCCAGTCTTTGTAACTTGAAACACTCAAATTGTATGAATGTGCAAGGAAACGAAATCCAGAAAGAGAATAAAACTTGATTGCTTGTGTGGTGTTTGAAAAATACCTGTAGGAATTACCAGACTTGATTGAACTGCAATGTGCTGAAAAAAGCTTATGAGAGAGGAATTATCATAAAAAGAGTTAAAGACTGAAATTTGTTGTTCTTGTGGTGTAAAATTAGCAAGAGTTGGTTAGTGAAAGTTTGTAATACATAGGATTTTCAGGATTACAAGACTTTGATTGAACTGCTAGTTCCCGTGCTGAAAGTTTGTGCATTTAGAAACATAGAGGGTTTCTTTGGTGTGATGTGTTGATTGCTTATAAGGTGCTGATAAGATGCTAATTCCCGTACCGATTGTTGATAGCTTGTGTTGGTGGTTCTGTAACAAGGGAAATTTTTGAAATTTCAGTATATTGACTAAAAAAATGGAAAATTGGTTTCTTACTGATTGTTCTACTATGATAATGAAAACATTTAAGCATTTTTTCAAGTAAGCTTTTGTCACCTCAAATCACACTACCGTTACTAAGCTGTGCAGTCACCGCATGGTTCGTATGTCTGCTCTAAACTCTTTCCTTTCGGTTGCAGTCACGAGTCTGTGCAGGGCAAGGTGAGCAGTGCTACATGGAACAGTGATGGATGGCTGACTAGGGTATGAAAGAAGTTAAAAATTAAAAGAACGAAATATATAGATTTTGCTTAGTTTCTCAAATTGAACATTTTTTCAAGCTTTCCATGTAGAATGAAATAGAATGAGGTGAACGGTGAACCATATTATGAAGTAGATGTTTGCATATGTATCTTATTTTAGGAGTTGCCCCTTCGTTGTAACAATCTTGCGTTTCGACGAGATACAACTCTTTGAGCGGACTTCTGTTTTTCTGCCTACTGTAAAAAAAAAAAAAAATCATTGTGCAATTTGTGTTTTTACATTACCACAATCTTAAATGTAAAGCATTTAGCAATAAAAATGGGATTGTAGTACTATTGATGTGTTTTGCTTTCTGTATGGCACTGTAAATCGTTATTTGTTCTGCCTTTGGAGTTGAACTTCAGTGAAGTTAAAGGTGCCATGGAAATTCCCATTTACATTTGATTCTTAGCCAAGCTACAAGAAATATTTCCATTTATTCAGAACTCAAAAAATACAGGAGTAAAGTTTTTGTAACAATGAGGCCAACACAAACAATAAGGGCCTATAAACTATGCTTCATAGTTCATACTATACTCTTGTATACCTGAAACCTAGTTTTGTAAAAGAAGGGCGAAAGCTCGAGATTATTTCTCTAAACATAAGTTCATCTCCTGCACCCTTCACCTTCGATTCTACCTGCGGAGCGATCAGTTCACTGAGACGCGACTAGTAAATGAATGTAAGCCCCATCTCTATTAGATGCGAAAAACTGTTGGCGCAAGCTCGAGAAGAGGCTCCAAGGCGTTGGGTGCGAACTTCCTAGCAAACAGAAAGCAAGCCGCAGAGGGCTGGTCATTGTAGACGCAGCTGTTGTCTTCAATGATCCTCTTGAAGAACTCTGCTGTGATATCCGCTTTCCCGAAGGTCGCAGGGTGAGCCCCGCCTCTTGACCAGTCGACCCACGTGAGGCTCCTGTTGGCCAGCAGATGGGGGGCTTGGATGGTGAGCATGGTGGGGAAGTAGTGCTCATCTACGTAGCAGGCATGCGGCAGACAAAAGTCTTTGAATTTCGGGTGGAAGGTGGAGTCTTCCACGATGTTGATTGCGAGCTCTCTACTGATTTCGAACCACTGCGAGCCTTTCCTCCACTCGGTGACGTTCACCACAGGTGCCATGTTCTCATTGTAGCGGCCCCTGCCATAGGGTCCAGGCTCGTCGACGGCCCCTATGAAGCTGTATCTGGACTTGGATATGTAATGGTAGATTGCACTAAAGTTGGAGAGCGGTATGCAGGACTCGGAGAGCAGGATGAACCATTCATTGGAGACGTCGAGCAGTGAGTTGGCAAGGAGTCGTCTCTCGGCATCACACATGCTCATTTTCCCCCACTCAGACAACTGCAAGGAAAAAAAAAGACCCATTAGTTCCTAAACTTTCATGTCAGTTTTTTATAACAGTGTGTTTTATAAGCTGTGAATCAAATACTTCACTCAAGAATCAGACACAAACATCTTATGATCTCGCTCGTGCAATCAACGTTTTGCTACATTCTGCCTTAGAAAAGGTAGAAAGCATGATATGAGAAAACAAGGGTTTGAATCCAAATTGCCTTCCAACATCAGGCATGTCGAAGGAATCGCATTACTGGCAATATGAGAAGCAACTATAGGCCTCCTCAATTGATGATTTGATGCTATTGACATGTTCCATCAATTAAGGAAGGGAAATCATCTCATCATCCATAACCACATAAGCTCATTTGTACAAAATCCTACTCGAATATCACCCTCCCACGCATTCCTTGTGAATACAACACTACCACAACAGCCAAATATAATGATAAAGGTCAAGTCGCCCAGTTGGCAGGCCACAAATCGTACAAGAAGAAAAACGTTGTATAAATTTCAAACTGTATTAAACCCTTGAAAATCATTTTCAGCTTTACTGCATAAATTTTATGCTTGCCTCATCTTACTCACACTTCTAAATTAACTTCAACAACAGACGTCATTATGCAGATTTCAGGGCAAAATCTCGATTCATATACAGCTAGAGCAAATCAACTAGACTACAAGAATGGCACTAATATGCAAAAAATAGATCCATTCACAATGATTAAAGGAACAATCCTGCGGAGACTAGAGTTGCACCGGGTTAGACAATTGCTCACATGACTACAGTTTGTCTCTAATCTCTTGACAATCATATGGCTGCAGAAAAAATTAGGGATCCACAATTTCATTATTGTGCAAGATTGTGGGTAGAGGACGCGAGGAAAAATAAATTTCTTGTTTAAGCTGTCATGGATTCAACAAACTATTTATCACCAACAAGAAGACAGCACATCACCTTCTCCAATTAGATGTAGTAGTATTCAATAGCTCTGATTTTAAGCTTTTACTAGATCATGTTAATTCAGATTTCAAAACCAGTTACTTCCCCAAAATCTAATACAATGGTTTTATAGAAGATCTACTTCCCTTCATCCATGACAAATCCAAGTCAGGTCTACCAGAACTTTTACTTATTATATGGAATAAACAATTGATTTTTAGACTCCAGGGACGCAATATTATCAAAATCAAGGGATGGAATTTACCAATGAAAGGGATATTTGCAAAAATAGGCCTATTTAGTTACATTTATCAAAGGAAAACCAAACTCAAATGAGCTTGGAATGAAAGCAAAACACACCTGGCTTGGAATATGTCTCTTGTAGAACACAGAAGAGGATGGGAACTCCTCATTATACGAAGGCAAAGAGTGAATGTAGATCGAGTACCGCCCTTCGTTGCCCTTGAAAAACCTCTCCCACAAGGGTGAGAAAGGCAATGGGCCCTTAGTCAAGAACATGAAGGCGATCTTAGGGACCCTAACATAAGGGTACCTCTTGATCCTAGGAACAAAAGAAGCCCTCCAGAAGAGCTGTTCGTCGCTCATCGAATGGATCAGCTTCGATGGCGGCTTGATCCATCCATCCAAACTAGTAGATTCAATTCCACAAAGATCAACACTAGACCTAGCAATGACCCCAAAGTTGGTCACCCCAAACCTCCTAATTGAAAAGATGCTAAGGAAGGAAACCACAAAACATGCCCCCAAGAAAACAATAAGCAACAAAAGTAGCCTCCATGGCAAAACCCTAATTTGGCCAGCTCTTGGTAAATTGCTGGGATCCTTCCCTTCCTCTAAAGATGATACCTTTTTCTGCATCTTTATACACTAAACAAAAAACCCCCCACAATCTCAGCAACTCTTTTCCGGGTATCACAATCAACTAAAATTCACACAGATCTGAATAAATGTAGATGTAGAATGAGATTGCTCTGTCCTTTAAGAACAGAGCAACTCCCCCCTCTGTAAGTGAAAACCCTGAGAATCAATCACAATTCACACACCCACAAAGTGAGAGAAATTAGTACTAGAGATTAGGACCAATGCCCAATTAAGGAAACCTAGTAAAAAGGAGGTGGCCAATAGTCACTCCCCCCTAGGGTTGAAACTCAAAATCCTCCCTTCCTCCTGCCTTTATGAGTAATGAAAAAAGGAGAAACGGTGGTAGGGGGGGTTGAGGTTGAAAAATGAAGAACAAGGGTGGGGTGTAATTAGGCTGAATCTTAAAGCGTAAGCGGGAGGAGAGCAACAAATCTTGCAATGAAGGCGCCCTCTGATTAAGGAAACGTCATTGGAATTTGAAAGAATGAGAGAGAGAAAGAGAAAGAGGGTACTGAGATTAGAAGAACTAGATTGTCTTTTTCTGTGTGTATTGCTTTTATATATTCGCTCTCCCCACACACACACCCACAAACAGGAGTTGCCTCTCTCTCTCTCTCTCAGTCTGAAGCGCTAACGGTAGTTGCTGGACCAACTACGAAGTAGGAGGAAAATCCCCCATTTTAGTTTGTTTATCAACCCTACCACTCAGATCCCCATTTTCCAATCAATTCATCGGACTTTTCCTCCTCGCTTTCAGGGGAAGTGGGAAAGGTTTAGCAATTACAAGTAATCAATTTCGTTGAATCAATAAAGATATACTTCTTCAAAAAACAAAACAAAAATACTCCGTAATACTGTAATAAAGATATACTTCTATTTACGGTATTTCGTCATTTAGGAATAAATTAGTCTATATGTCATTTTTTTTTATATAATATGATAATCTGATCTGGATTTTTCGATACGTTAATAAATGATGATATAATATATTTAAGTTAAGTTAGACAATAATTTCATTTATTTTATCCGCGTGTCATATTCATATTTAGGGCTGTTATATGAACTGAACAGCT
This sequence comes from Persicaria maculosa, assembly GCA_963922045.1. NCBI lineage: Eukaryota > Viridiplantae > Streptophyta > Magnoliopsida > Caryophyllales > Polygonaceae > Persicaria > Persicaria maculosa. The sequence continues at coordinate 48,445,752 of OY998269.1, read as the reverse complement.
CGAGCTCAGCTCGGAAAAGCTCGACTCGAGCTCGCTCACTTATTTAAACAAGCCGAGCTTGAACAAAATTTTAAGCTCGGTTGAAAGCTCGGCTCGTTCAAATAAAGCTCGAATAGCTCGAATTCTATGGAATTTCTAAAATTTCCTATAAGTTAACATGTTATAACCAAGTAGAATTACTTAAAGCTCGAAAAAAGCTCGGCTCGAGCTCGTTCATTTCCTAAACAAGCCAAGCTTGAACAAAATAAAAAGCTCGTTTAAATATTAGGCTCGGCTCGGCTCGAGCTCGTTTAACAAACGAACCAAGCTTGAACATGCCAAGCTCGGCTCGTTCGGCTCGAATAACACCCCTATTCATATTATATTTGTAGGTTACAAAATCTACCATAAAATATTTTAATTTTTATATAAAATGTATTTAATATAATAAAATACGGGTGTTGCTATATACACCGCAAATCCGGATTAAGGATTTGCACGTCCTTAAGGACGTGCAAGTCTGGGACTATGCACGTCCACTAGCAAAGGCTTGCACGTCCTTAACAACGTTCTTGCACGTCGTTAAGGACGTGCAATACTTGCACGTTGTTAAGGACGTGCAAACCCTAGTAGGGTTTTAGGGTTTAGGGTGTAGGATTTCCGAGGGTTTTGTAATGTTAATTGATAAAATTGAAGTGTTAGCTAGTGGAGTTGAAGGATTTCGGGTAAAATTAAATAGAAAACAATATTTGTTAAGGTTTTCATTCGGATAATATGCGAATAACGTTACAAGGAACGGAAAAAAAAGTTTACATTCATAATTTTAATAAACTTGTGGAATAAAATCTAGGAAAATAGTAAAGGGCGGCCGGACTCGACACGCAAGGCTCGAAATCTCTCAAACTGAGCTTGAAACGGAGCATCCCATCCTTCGACGCTCGGATGATGATGTGCGACCCATTCTGGCGGAGGCGGCGGAATAGGAGCGTTACGACGCAACCAGATCTATGAGAACGAAAAATTAGAGTTAGAGTATTGACATATATATGAAAAGCAAGAATAGGTAATAAAAGAAGACGTTTGAAGTCGTACCGCGGCAAAATGGTCTTGGTTTCCGATGCAGGCTACACCAAAGGTTGCTGATTGAGGGTTGTTAGCAGGTGTCGGCGAGGTCATGGGAAGACATGTGAACGGATGATGCCAAGCTAGGACGACGAGAGGAATCTGATATACCGTTGCAAATACTAAACCCATAATTGGTAGCTCTATCCACCGTCTCCTATCACCATGCACAGCTCCCGCCCATCTCTGGTAGTCGACGAACTGCTGGAATTGGTACCCTCCCGTATAACAACCGGCGTACAGATCGGCGTGATCCTCCAAGTGATTGCATAGTAACGTTTTGAGTTCCGGGAAAGCAGTCTCGCCGATCGGTGATGTCAAAGCCGCCAAAGCACGGTAGCCACAATGACCATCTCCAACAGTGTCCCTCACTGTCTCAATATGACCGAGCATGAAGGGATCAACGTTGTTTCGACCCCAGTTGAACCCTCCGAACACATCATCACGTCCACGTCGAGCTGAGGTCGCTTGTGGACGATGTCGAGCAGCACGCGCTTCTTCTCTCTCAAACCTTTCCCTTACCTCCTCGTATGGCAACGGGTTGGTTCTGCAGGCATTCCTCGACCCCCGAGGCCTCCCCTTCCTTCGGACGCTTGCTGATGAGGGTGGGTGCAGCTCATCCTCGCATAAATCGTTGGAAGCCGTATATGAAGATGACAGCTCATACGGCAGTGGGGTGTCGTCGATGTCAGTCCATGACAAATCCATCCAGAACGGGTGGATGTTCTCGGCGGGTATCGGAGTACCGAAGTTGACGTATTCCTGAATCTCATGGACACATGGGATCCCGTAACAAACCCTCCAATGTCGGTCCGTGCATACCGGAGGAACCTTTTGGTCCACGACGTCCTGCCACATCTTGTACAGATAATCGAAGCACTTTTTGGAGATTAAAGTCTTTACCTCATCGAAAAGGTTGACTTTATACGCCGCTGTTGGCCATTTGAAGCGGTCGATCTCCAAAGCAGTTTGCAGCTCATGCAGTTGACAATCGTTGACTCTATGGATTGCATCGATCACGATGCGAAAGTCACCAGTCGATGAGTGAAGTGCCTCCTTCAGAACCTTGTGTTGACCCTCAACCCTATTTGTCGTACGGGTGCCGAGATGGAAGACATTATCTACGTAGCATCGTACGATGCTCCTGCTGTGTGGAAGCCACACCGCCTCTAAATACGCCACCACACCTGGGAATGGGTGCCATGCAGCGTGTAGCGCCCGACGACGTCGGTTGAATGATTCCTCCGACCTCGATTCGAACAGCCCCCAACAGTTGCCCTTAAAGATGCCAGCGTGGTTTAAATTCTTCGTGATCTTCAAATCAGCTTCCTCGCATTTTCTCGTCACGTGTAACCAGCAAAGGAGATGCTGGACGTCGGGGAAGACAACATTCAGCGCCGCCATGAGACCTAGCTCCCGATCAGTCATGATAGCTTGAGGCTGAACCGTCCCAAGCAAGTTCTGAAGCTGACGCAACACCCAGGCGTATGTGTCTTCGTTCTCTTTCGACATGAAGGCATAGGCGATGCAGTAAGTATTGCCTGAGGGTGTGAACCCGACCACTTCGCACAATGGAATCCCATATCTGCAAGTGTAAATGTGTTACATGTAAAATATTTTATAATGGGCTATATGTGCAATAATGTAATCGTTATTAAATAAGTTACGCATTTGTTTTGTACGTGCTGTCCATTACGATGACGTAATGGAACCTTCGGAGAAGCCGGATCCCGTCGGGATGCGCCAGGAAGAGGTCGCTCAAGACGTTGTCGTCATCCGGATGTCGTCTGAATTCGTAGTAGTACCCTCTTTCCCGCAGATGGTGCAAGGTATCTTGGGTCATCGTCCGACTACCTCTTTCTTCGGCGACCATCATGGTGAGCGTGTTGGTAAGGCTCTTCCTTGACGTGACGCTGGTCTCATCCAACTGTCTCAATCCGTACCCAATGGATTTTGGAGGAGTGCCAATTTCCTTCATCCACCTGGCCATCTTCTTTTCCCCCTCTGTCATCTGTCCGGCGATGGCGTGACCCTTGGGTCCGAGAACTCAGGTGTAAAGTCTCGAAACTGTATTAACATTAGTGGAATATGAACAAAACGGAAGGAATACGCAATATATTCACTATACGAAACGTATCCGTACCTGGAAAACTTGGAGACGAGGATTGCTTTGCGGCTCGGCCATAACGATTCTAACGGTGAATGAATATATCGACACAAGTCGGACTTTGTTTTGGAGTGCGGAATCAAGCTGTCTCCCTTCGCTTCAAATAGGCACTGATGCGTCAATTGTAAGCAGAAATGCACGTCCTTAAGGACGTGCTAGGGTTTAGGGTTTGGGTTTAGGGTTAGGTAGGGTTCGGAACAATGAACGTCGTTGACCACGTGCTTATTTGTATCAAAATAAAACTATCAAAATATACAAACTATATAATATCTATCAAACTATATACTAAAACTATATGATCTATTTTTTATTGTCTTTCAATTAGAATTTATTTGTATGTAGTTTAATATATTTTAATATATTTTAATGTTTTTATTTTAATTTATTTTAATGTCTTTTAATATATTTTAATATGTTTTAATATCTTGTAATATATATTAATCGTTTTTATTGTTTTTCCATTAAAACTATCAAAATATACAAACTATATAATATCTATCAAACTATATACTAAAACTAAATAATTATATAGTATCTATCAAACTATATACTAAAATAATCTATCAAATTATATTATAAAACTATATTAAAATATAAACTATATTATAAAACTATAAAAATAAATCATACAAATTAAATAAATCAAAAAAACATACCGGTGGGGTCGGGACCGGCGAAACCTCTACAGACCGCCGCTTCCGCGGCGGTAATAGGTCCGCCTCCACCACTCTGTCGCCATCACCACCACCACCACTACCGGACACCGCCGCCGCCGCCGCTGCTCCACCACCACCACCGTCACCACCACCACCCTCCTCAACCTCCATGGGCGCCGCCCCACCACCACCCCCGGCCACAGGCTCCACCGCCACCCCCTCCACCGCCACCCCCTCCCCCACAGGCTCCACCGCCACCCTCGATCTCTCCGGCTCCATCTCTCTCACTCCGGCGAACTCTCTATCTCACTCCGGCAATCTCTCTCTCTCACACTCGGCAATCTCTCTCTCTCGATTTCTCTGAGCAAACGACGGGAAGACGAAGAGGCACGTCCTCTTCGTCTTTTGTAGACGGGCTTGCACGTCCTTAAGGACGTGCATGCCCGTCCGTAAGAACGTGCAAGCACGTTTTTTTAAAAAAATAAAAACGTGCTTGCACGTCCGGGCACGGGTGGCTGCATAATACCTTGCACGTCCTTAAGGACGTGGGGATTTGCGGTGTATATAGCCGGAACGTAAAATACTCCTTCCGTTAATTAAAACTTGACGTTTTACTATTCACACACGCTTTTTGAGGTGTTAAAAACTATATAAAATATTAACTTTTTTAATATATTTTTTTAATAATTTCATGCTTTTTACTATTAAGTATGAATTTATAAAATCAAATTTTAAAAAAAGATAATATTTCATATAGCTTTTATCTTTATAAAAAAGCGTGCATAAATAGTAAACGACAAGACAAGTTTTAATTAACAGAGGAAGTATAATTTATTAAAGGCGAAACTAATTAAAATAACCCGACCTTTAAGGGCGTGTTAAAAATATATCCCAACCTTTCAAGTGTAAGATAAATATCTCGACCTTTAAAGGGGTGTTAAAAATATTTCTCAACCTTTCAAATGTAATATAAATATCTCGACCTTTATAAGTGATGTTAAAATAATATCTAAAAAAAATTATACAAAATAAAGCTAACAGTACATGCATATATGGAAAAAAAAATTTAATAAAAAAATAAAACTTTAAAAAATCTATATAAAAAATTATAGATTTACATATGTTTCATCTTTTATATTTTATACACACTATTTTCTTATAACTCTATATTAAAAACCTTGTTTTATTAATCCAGTTTTCTTTTTTTTTATCAAGGGAAAGAAATAAATTAATAAAATATAAATATAGATAAAAAAAATGATAGATTTACAAGTGTTTAATCTTTTATTTAGATGATTTTTATATTTGAGGGATAACACCCATATTTGTATAATGGGCCATTTAACTAATTTCGCATTTTTAATTAAAATTTAAAATAGAAAGAAGAATAGTTAGAATTTTAGTAAATAAATTATGTAAAAAAAATGGGACAATTGAACAAAGAAGAATAATATGAAAAATTGAAATATTAATAAAGTGTCTTGAAATTTTTTTAAAAAAATAATAAATGAAAAACCTTGTTTTCTTAAACCCTTTTATTAATTTTTTATATGTATTTTTTAAATTTTATTTTTTTATTAATTTATTTTGCCACATACGTATGCCATGTTAGCTTTTTTTTCCTAGAGAATTTTTTTAGATATTATTATAACATCACTTATAAAGATTGAGATATTTATCTTACATTTGAAAGGTAGGGATATATTTTTAACACATCCTTAAAGGTTGAGATATTTATCTTACATTTGAAAGGTTGAGATATATTTTTAACACACCCTTAAAACTCGGGTTATTTTAATTAGTTTCGTCTTTATTAAAAAATGCGTAAAAGCGCAGGCAAGAAATACTAAGTGCAAGTATATATCAATATCTGTATTTCGGGGATTAGCTTCATAATCTTATGTAAATTTTAAATGTATCAGTATCACTATAATAAATCTATTTGAAAATAATAATTATTATTATTTCAAAAAATAATTTCCAATAGGTTATGCACTAAATAGACCTACATCGCAAATTGGGGTGTACTCCGGAGTCCGTACATACTCAAGTCGCTTTTTTAAGAAATCTTAAATCTTAAATGAGATTTGTTATTAAAATTCCCTTTCCTGGTAAACTATTTTATACTTATATTCCATCTGATACAAAATAAGAGTCATTTTAACTTTTGATACAACTTTTAAGTGAAATATTACTCTCTGTTCGCGAAAACATGTCGTTTTAGAGTTTTGATTTTAAGTAAAATGATACTTGTTTTGGATCGGATGGAGTATGTTGCAGTAATGTCAAGTTTGAGATATGCTAGATTCATTTTTAACGTTTAACGAAATAATTCGTGTGATATAAAATAAGTTGTCAACTAGAGAAACTTATTGGATATTTAAATCGACTAAAATTTATAATTCTATTTAAGTTGAAATTTTTACTTATTTGGACAGTTATAAAATAAGATAAACTTCGTGAAAAAATAATTTATTTAAAAAAATCGGAGATTTATTTATTTATTATTAAGAATAATTTTATCTTTTTATATAGGATACCAAATAAGCATCAATAACCCTTAATAATTTTCGGTTTTATTGTATGTTCGACGATTCACCCTTTTGTCGACCTCTCAAGTTTAAGCTATGTCTAAACTCGAATTATTACTTAATAAAAAAATCAATAACCCTTAATAAATTATCAATAAACTCCAAATTAGCGTTTCTCATTTTAGTCAAAATTTCAACCAATCTTAGAAATTGTTTGGTAACCAACAAGAGTTTGATCATTTTCAACCGATTGAAAATATTGATTTCAATTCAACCAGGATCATTGGCTCAATACACACCCAATTGCTTTCCTTGACAATAAATCCTAAACGTGGGTCCAATATGGCTGTGTTCGAATCAAGTTCTGCATGTTGGGTTGCATAAGACAATATGTCAATTTGGCGATGAGATCTCATAAAATTTCAAAAAACCCTTCTTTATAAACAAGATTTATACTTTATACGTACATCTAATCCGTCATTTTGCTATCAGAATACGGTATTTTTTCCGATATTTAATGTTGACAAAAGTCTAACCAACACCTGCTTCTAGAGTTAGGAAAACTTGGAACAATTTTAACGGACATACTTTTAATATATGTCACGTGAATGATTGACACAAGTAGATTGGCATGGACATGGTTTTAAGGACGAACTTTGAACTATGTTGGTCGTTTAAAACAATTTTAACTCTTTAAAAAACAAACTTTTAATATCAGTTGTCTAAATGATAAACACAAGTATTTCAACCGTTGTTGACTTTGAATGTCAGTGACGGTGGATCCTTCATCAACTCCATACCCATTTTTATTTTGATGATTAAATCTAGTTCCTTTATTTTTTTTATACAGAAAAAATTCGGCTACCTCAAGTGAACTCTAATGTACATGTATCCCAATAGCACCCAAGCAGATGAAGTCATTGATGTCGCGATTACTCCTTAAAGTAGTTTCAACAAACGATCAACTAAGATGTACAACTTTATCAGCAATAGCATTCGCCGCCCTAGCAATATTAGAATATTGCAAGTCTAGCATACCCATGGACTAGAGCCGAATTTCATACATCATCAAGTTACTTCCTTTTAAATCTCACCCAAATAACCCCTTCTTATTTTTATTTTATATTTAAAAGAATATTTTTAAGAGGATATTGAAAACTCCACCCATACAACTATACAGTTAATCAGTTATCCATCCACTATAAGAACATGAGGGATGGTACAAAGTTTTCCCATTACAGCTAGTTTTGAGTTGTCTAAACTATATATAGTGGTTAATGACTAGATTATCTTTGCTTTCCAGCCCCCTTCATTGAATTAATTGACAATTCCTTATGTATATGGAGTTCGACCTTGAAGAATGAAGAACATTCTTACAACAGAGTTAAAAACCAGAAACAAAAAATAACACCAAGGAAACCTCCTATACGAGCTTGCGTTTTCCACGTAGAAAAAGACCATGATTGAATACCTTATACAGTTCCTCAGGAATTTTGCATTGTAAAATCCTAGTGGAACTGGAATCGGTTAGCACGAACTCTGTTGACTAACATCGAGTGCGTGTAATAATTATAATACATTGGATAGTGTTAAAGTAACCAAACAATTCAAGATCAAATCGAACGGGGGACAGCCCTGTATTCCCCTCCCCTCACCCCAATATCAAAAAATAAAAGAAAAATGATTAAAATTTGTAAAAGAAAAAAGAAATTAGTAAAGGAGTGAGTTTTTGTGAGGATGGATAGGGAGACAGAGAGATTCCGGAACAGTGGATCTGCACCGGATCAAATTGGTTAAAAAAAAGGGTTATACACATTAAAAACCCCAAATCCAGAAAGATTTTTTTAAAAATAAAGGTTTTACCTTGCTTAAGCCCTAGGGTTTATACACAAGGATTTCTTTTTTTTTACCTCCTTTTGGAATTCTTCATTATGCACCCATGAATAAACATAAGAAATACCCTTGTAATAAAAAGGCGAGCATGCCAATAGGGATCATCAATGGGCACTGCCAGACCACAACTCATCAAATGGAGATCACTACACTGCCATTACCAGCTCTCACTCTCTCAGAAAACCACAAAATAATAAACTACTCAAGTCAATTGTCCAAAACAAGGCAAATTAAAAGACAGTAATTTCAAATAAATCCTCTTATTTCCATCCAAAACCCCAGAGTATGTGAGATATGAATATGGCTGGCTGAAAAACAAACAGGTTGTTTTGAAGACATTTTGACCAGAAAATCACTCAAGAAGCAAAAGATTTGAGCAATGCTCCCATCTATAAAGCTGAGTCGTACACCAACATAGCCGCAAGTTCAAGAGTATGCTTTAGTTTTCATAGATTGCAAGAAATGCAAACCAGCAATCAACACATAAGATGATGGGATTCAGAATTCAGGATGTTAGTCATGTTGGAAATGGCAAAAGCTGCACAATCCAGTCAGGTGAAAGTTATCAATGCACACACTTGTACATACCAAATGCTTTCCAAGTTTAGAGGTTGATCCTATTTATTTACCAGAAGGATGCACAGATTTGTCCAAATACTTCCGTTTTGTGGCAGTTCCTACTTGGCCACCTCGAAAGTGGCACGCAAGTTGGATATCATCACTGGGCATGCCCCCTTCTCATCATATTCAGAAAATTCACCAGCAGATAAGTCCAGATCTTCAAAAGTTGTCCCTGCCTCCTGAAATATTTGCACAGGCAACAAGAACAGCAAGTTTAGAGCAAAACAAACCAGTAAGCAAGCAGTTTGGTAAGAAGTGTTTTCAGCAACACATTTTGAAGAAGCGAGAAGTGATTTTGAAGTTTAATAAACATGGAAGCAAAAAGGACTAAAAAATCCACGCAATTGCCTAAAAAAAATGGAATTCCGAAACTTAACATTATAATCTCAATTAAGTGACTCTTTTTCCTAAAGCAACAAAAACCAGTTAACATAAAAGTGAAGTGAATACGAGGACAACAAAATAGATTGGTTTGGTGGCACTAAATGAACGTTTGTGCCAGTTTAGACAGCAAGATCTTGATGGATCAATGCTAAGTGAATCAATGTAAATTCATGTTTTTCCTTGATAAAACCATCCTGTATATCTATGCCTCTTGCATTTAAATGAGCTGGTAAGTTAGTAATATTTATAAATAACCCTAAATCCCAGGATATATGCCAGTTGCACGGAAGCATTCCCTTTACATCATTCATCCAAAAAATTTATGGGTAGGGATGGAAGGCAATGCTTGCACAAACAGTAAAATGTAAGTCTTCGTACAATATCAAATTTATTGACGTGAATGTGACTAAACTTATTAATACCAAAGCAAAACAACCAACCCTATGACATTTTTATCCAATTTTAAAGCAAAAAGAACACCGGAACTGAAACACACACACATACAAAACACTTCAAACGAATAAACACAAGTTTTCACTGAATCTGAAATATGCCCACGCCCTAGCTGGAACCACTCTGAAAAAGGACCCCAATCAGAAATATGACCAAGTCTGAACCTGAAATTATCCTACCAGATTCATAAGCACCTACTAGGTTACAAAATAGACCAAATTTAAAATTTTATTGCTAATAATAAATTATTTTACTTCAATACACTTACATACTAACGCAATCGATTGAACAAAGACATAAATAAATCAATAATCTACATGTAAATAATTATTTAAAAAACCAAAAAAAAGAGACTAGACTCGAAAAAGGTTCAACTGAAGAATGGACTGATCCATGGATGACCAACTTCTAAATCTACCCTAGACATGACATAAACCATAAACCAATAGTGGCATTAAACAGGTCTACCCAAAGACAACCACATTCAAAATGAATCGATCTGAAAAAGATCTGACAGACCTCAGATTCAAAGCCAACTTTAATCAAAATCAATATGCCAATATATGCAAGAACAAAATGAAACCAAAAACTGCTGAGCCATTCAACCATGCCACATTGCCAACTCTGTTGACATGACATTTAGTAAGCATTGGGTTGATGAGTAGCAGGCAACTGTGTCAATTTCTGTACTGCAGAAGGAGTATGCAAAAAGAAAGTTGATGGCCAGAACTTGAACCACATAAACTATATCCTTCAAGGAAGTTAGAAGGTGAGAACCGAGGAGTCATATTTACCAAAACCAAAGTTGCACAATGTATCAGGTATGAATACAGTATATTTGCCAAAATCATGACGACCAATGCCACGCTATTTATCAACATAATGAATACAATATAAACAGAGCAGGTATGCATAGACCAGAGAAGAAGAGGTCTTACAGATTCAACTTTCCATCCATCACCAAAAGCAAACTCTATTGGTTCGAAACCCCTGCAGTCAAAATGCATCAAGGGAGCAGACTTCCCAACTTCACTGACGCTCAGAGTTAGAGGTCGGCCTTGGCCAGCAATCATGTTGATATTTCCCTCCCTATCACAGAACTTGCACTAAAACAACAGAAAAAAGGAGTTACAGCCACACTAAATCATATCTGTCAACTAAAGAACTAATCACATTCTACAATTGCAATGTCAACGAGCATATCGGCGGAACTGCCATTTCAGAATCAAGAGCTAATGATATTTATCAAAGTCGACCATCTAGTTGGACTTGGACAACCCAGACCAGGATCGACACGGGCCAATAGGCTAACCGCTCTCATACCATATGAAAATCCGACTCGGACCCCCAACCCAGACCAGGATCGACTCGGACCGATGACTGGGGGTCGTGTGCACGGGCGCACATGCGCTCGAAGTCTAGCACACAAGCATTCTAAAACCAATTGGCAATAGAAGGAGTAGCTCACCGACTCATCTACTAGAGGGCTTGATACGTTGAACTTTCCGATGTGGGACACTTTTTGGTCACATTCACATCTCAACAATATTAACTCATTTTGACGGTTATAGAACGAAACACCGTCAACTACTCTTTTTGTAACAAAACCACAATCGCGACCTTCAGCACTTTAGAGTTTAGACACCATCAACTAAACAAAACCTCAATCGCGACCTTGAGACTTCGAGATCAAGAAGCGATAATCAATCGGCAAAGCATAATTCCAAACAGAAAGCAGAAAAAAGAGCGAGAACCTTCTGGACGAGATGCGCCGTGCCTCTGCTCTTAGGAAGGGAAACAGTCTCGCTCAAGGAAACACAGGTCTCCTTGGCAGTGACCTCTCCACAGCTCTCGCATTTCAGCTACCGAAGCACATGAAAATCGAAAAACACGGGATTCAAGATCAGAATAAGGACGAAAGTGAGGCAAGACGGAAACCCTAGCGAAGCGGACAAAGAGAGAGGAGGAGGAGGAACCTTGAAGTAGTAGACGAAGTTGGGATCATCACATCCACCTTGAGGTTGAAGGTTGGTGAGGTTCTCGAGATCGGCGCCGACCATCAGCCGGTAGTTCACCATTGTCTCTCTGGTCTTGTCCAACTCGCAAATCGATCTCAGTGATTTTGGTTGTTTCTTATCAGGGCGTCGTTTTGATGGTTCTAAAATGTTCGCTTGGGTTGTAGGGTGTGTTTGGATTCCATCGCTTGGGTTGATGGTTCTAAAATGTGACCGTTTGGTTGTAAAAATAAAAATCTCGTAAAAATCAAGGTAAAATCGTAATTTAATCAAATAATCACATAAATCAGGATAAAATAATTGCATTATAATTAATACATCGTGGAATCCAAAAACACCATAATTTAAACACCTTCAAAATTGTGTTGACCAAACACCGCCTTATCATTTTGCATTATAAACATAATGCATTTGGAATCCAAACACACCCGTAGTCGTAGACTTGTAGTACTAACGCTACAATCGGGTCAAGACTCGGATCGGTACGGCAATGGTGAACTACTGGCTGATGATCTTACTCCTTAAACAGTGAGAAATCATGATAATTAATTTCTTAAACGGTGTATGATGGTATTCGTGGACCATGGGAGATTGAGATGTTGACGGCAGCTGCTTTTCTTTTATTACAATTTTTCGAGACGGTGACGTGTCTTCACATCTTTAGATAAATTAATCAGGTTGCGGATAAGGTGATTCAACTTCGATTAACATCGGATTCAGCTTTGCTAGCTTCTCATCATGAGCTTTTGCTCTCGTCGAAAAGACACGCTTAAGGGGTGATCGAATAAGATCTATCACCCATCTAAATTATTGTCTTTTTAAAGGAAAAAAGTGAGAAGTATTAAAACGATAACTATTTGTTAACACATGAAATTTATTGAATACTTCTAAGCTATGTAGCACGAACATTAACATGGTTGTGGGATACGGTTAGATATAGGGGCATGACAATTCTAAAAAACATAGGACACGGACATGATTAGGAAATTTGCCCCGAACTAGTGTTTTCGAACCCAAAACAATACTATCACTACCAGATAATCTAGATCTAGACAAAGATAATGAGAGAAAATACACGTGTGACAAGTGTCATGTCGTATCCAAGTGTTGAACACATATACGCTGTCTTTTTAGAAGTGTTCGTGCTACATAGCTTCTAAATGGTTAGGTAGCACGGATATGGGACACGGTTAGACACAAGGATATGACAATTCTAAAAAACATAGGGCACGAGCACGGCTAGGAAACTCACCCCAACTAGTGTTTTCAAACCCGAAACAACACTATCACTACTAGATAATCTAGATCTAGACAAAACTCAAATACAACGAAAAAAAGATAATGAGATAAAATACAAATGTTTTGAAGTCTTGACAAGTGTCATGTCGTATCCAAGTGTCGAACATAGATACATTGCCTTTTTAGAAGTGTTCGTGCTACATAACTTCTAATTTTTTTTTATTAGAAAAAAATTCGGCTAGTAAAACTATCTGATGAGATAGCTTCTAAGTGGTTAGTATTGAATTTGTGGAAATACTAACACAAATTTATGATTTATACGTTTAACTGAATTTCATATTTAGTGAAAAATGTCTTTAATAAATACAACTTGCAAAAATCAAAGTATTTTTTTTGTGTAAAAAAAATCAAAGGTAGATATATGAACGTGTTGAGCAAAGCATCTAGTCTCTAGTGACACGACTCAACTTACTTCGGATGTTATCATGCGGCTCTTAGACACTTCTTTCGACTAAATGACTAAGTCAAGCCTTAAGTTTTGAGGGAGGAAGAGGACCAAGGTCTAAGAACTTTGAAAGGTGTTTGGAAGGCTTTAGGAAAGCTTTGTGTGGGAACTTGAGAGCTTTGTTGCTTGAATGCTTGGATGGATACAAATGGAAGGGGTGACTTGCCTATTTATAGCCAAGGCCCAAGTACAAGGCGGATTCTAGACTAAGACATGGCTAGGTTTTTCTAGATCATTCCTAGACAAGTTGGTCTTCTAAGTCTCTAGAATTCTCTATGACTCCCTTTACTTGTCTAAAAGCCCTTAGAGATCTCTATACGAGTGTGGATATATTCACAGGGTCCTCAAAAGTTCTAGAACCTTCTAAACGTCTCTTGATAGCCCAGAAGCTTGCGAAGGCATCATCGGGCATTCCCGGGTTCAGAAACGCGGTCCGTTACACTAATCTAGTGTTCGAGTTTGTAAAATATCCAGTAGAGTTTTGTCAACGTTATTTTACATGTCAAACAAAAGGAATGAAATAAATTCAATAATTAGCCATAATAGAGATAAGGTGGTAAATAGTCAAAAGAGCACTCACCCATTACTCAATTAGCCCAAATCTTCACCCCTTCAACATTTTTCTGGTCAATTTAATGATTTGGGGTGACTCGTTGAAACTCTCAAGCACTCAATAGGAAATATTTAAATTTTCAGTAAAGCATGATCAGGTATTTTGCCTTTTCTTCTCATGAACATATCTCAAGGGGCCACCTTCAATGGACTCAACTCACAGTTAACCCCACAGAAGTGGCATCTGATTCCACAAGGTCTACAGCGTTGAATAACAATCCCCTATAATATCAAGATATCGAGTCTACGTTTCTACTGATTCGCTTTGATATCCCTGCTTCGATTTGTCCATTATATATCAAAGTAAAACAAGATCCGCAAGACCCTATACCGAGGAACATCAAAGACGCAGCGCTGGAAGTGGACAAAGTAACCTCCGTTCCTGATTAACATCAACAGTATAAAAGAATACCATACACAGCCAGTTCAGTTGGCGAGAACTCAGGGTTGGGAGATGGTACCTGATAGCATTTAATGGATGATACAATCGGATAAAATGATCATAACACAACCAATATCAATACACACGGCCTGTTTTAGTAATGCAGCAAAATAATGAGCTCTGAATCCTCGTGTTACCAGTAACTGGGGAGGGGCAAAGGATGAGGTCACTTTTGAAGGTATGACCAGTTGGAGAAAATGTCGTCTGCACTTGCTGATGAGGTTTTCGTAAGACCAGTTCTGCCGAGCCCAGAACCAGTTCCCATGGCTCTCCCCATGTCATAGACTGGCTGGGGTCCCTTCTGCTTCTCTTGGGACAACCCATCGGTCAGCTCCCCTACAATGCCTACATCTGCTAGGGAGACCTTCTTGGCTGAAAGTATACAAAAATAATTGGAAAGAAAATAAATTAAAACTTGACAGTGTAATGAATAATTAGCGGTAAGAATAAACAGCGATATAACAACTAACTACACCCACAAAGTCATTTAACATCATCAATTTTCAAGCCACCACTGAAACAAGCACAGTAGTACTGTCAGACATAATGCCACTGAAACAATGACAGTACTTTCAAGGTTATGCAAATGTAGTACAGTATAAACAATAACTTTACTCTTTTTTGTTTGGGTCGGGAAAAAAAAACCTTTACTAGCAGGCAGTTGGATTCAAGTATTTTAGCACTATCAGACATCAAGCCATCATATAGTAATAAACTTATAGAACAGCAGCTCCACCATATTCCAAAAATTATCAAATGAAATGAAGGATGAGACATATTAGCTTACGAGCAGTTATATTCAGATCAATAAGGCCACGGCTAAGTGAATCTGCCCAAATTCCAGATTTGACCTTAAATCCGTCCTTGTTAGGAGTTATCTTTGGTTCAGGAGAAGGTTTCCCATTCATGTCATTAATTTTGTCACTCTGGTTGGGAGTCGGAGTAGGATGCGAAGATGATGAATCAGTATAAGAAGTGAATGCACCAAAAGGATCCGAATCGTTGAAGTTGCTTAGCGGAACTGCAGCAAAAGGATCAAAGGAGCTCGCATCGCCTGCCCCTGCATTAGTAGTCTTTGCTTCTGGCTGTACATCTTGATCAGAGGCAGCAAAGAAGTCAACTGTTGAAGGGGCCACAGCAGAAGAAGCTGGCTCAGATGCAAATAGATCAACGTTGGCCTGTGTGAACTGTTGCATGAGAAGAATCAGAAAGAGCTTTTGTTGAGAGGAAGTGGTGCAAACATATAGACATCCTAAAATCAACTAATTGAACACATATACTTGTCATTTCAAAACATAAAATTTTATAAAATGGAGATCTTTAAAACTGAAATGCACATCAATATCTGAAAAAGATCTAAACAAAAGGATAAAAGATTACATTCATAAAAGAAACAAAAAAAACTTGAAAATGATGGTTTCAGCCAAGAAAGCAAAGGTGAAGATTGAAAAATTACACCTCATGTTAAAGGTGAGAAAGTTCATTTATGAAGTCACAAAAACACTAGAAATTCAACTATCTAGATCAGCAATTCAGCATATATACATTGAAAATTACTCAAATACAAACCAATCCCATAAGGTTTTGTATTCCCTCTGTTTGTTTTTATTTTCATTTCCCTCCCTTTTGTTGTGACTCAATTTAATTACTCAAAT
The DNA here is from genome assembly GCA_963922045.1 of Persicaria maculosa. NCBI lineage: Eukaryota > Viridiplantae > Streptophyta > Magnoliopsida > Caryophyllales > Polygonaceae > Persicaria > Persicaria maculosa. The sequence continues at coordinate 48,429,478 of OY998269.1, read as the reverse complement.
ACAAACCAATCCTCAAAAGCTTCAAAATAAATTTAAAACAACTTCAGCTTAAATTCATACAACTTCATGGTATTGAAAAGCTGGTATAGGAAAAAGCTACCAACCCTGAAGTTTGTGTTATTTCAAGCAATTACTCCTTTTCTATTATGGTAAACATTAGAGGTCAAACTTTCAAGTTGTAATCAGACCAGGTTCTTTGAACATGTAAAAGTGCATGTTTTCGACAGAGATCTAAGCGGGCATTTGGTTACATTTGGTACATATGAGACCCTGATATTGGGTGGCCGGTTCAAATTTTGCAATGAAATTATGGTAATAACTAACCGCCCTTTCCACCAGATAAGCGCACCTCTTCATCTTTCTCCGTCTTTTCTCTCTTCTCCTCCACTGCAAATACCACCATCCTCCTCCACAACACAGCCTACTACTCATTTTGTTGCACTCTTAGCCTTTGTGTGTATGTCCGAGTACTGATGGCCTTGGCCTGATGTGACAGGATCTACACAGCCTTCATGGCCCCTATCTTTGCATTGGAACTAAACCATAGTCACGCTATGAGCCACTATAGTTTGAGGGCCTCCCTCATTTTGTATATGGGATTGTGCACGTACCCTCCCCTTGACCCAACTCTTGTAAATACTTTCAAGTTCCCAATATATTTTAACCTTTAAAATAATAATAATAATAATAAAAAAATACAGCCTACTACACCTTGTCTTCTTCTTCCTCATTTCTTCCTTAACCCCCACCCTAACCTGCGTTATATCCACCCAGTTCATCTTCCTTGTTGCTCCAACTGAAAGCACAGCTCATCTGCCTCCTTGCTCAGACTAGTTCGTCTTTCTCTTCCTCATCAACTCCACTGAGTCGCCAGTGCAGCTCTGTCCAGCGCCACTCAAGTATGGCTCAAACCCCTCCTCTTGCTTTGATAAGTGTGGCTCATGCCTTGTATCCCCAGGAATGGATTATACCCTTCCACCCCCACCCCCCTCCCTCTCCCCCATCCCACCCATTCCAATATCAAAGTATACATCATTCTATATGGTTCATACCTTTCATATATCTTAAAATCAGCACAAAAACCCCTATGTGAATAATTGATATGGTTACCTGAGGCTGAAAATTCACTCCAGCATCAGCTTTGGGTGATGCTGATAAGAAGGTTGCATCAGCAAAGAGGTCAACTGATGAGTTCTTACTGGCAGACCCAGTTTCCGAGGGAATGGAAGTTGGTGCGTCCATGAGATCACCAATTAAACTTTCGCCGAAAAGATCAGCTTGTGGATTTGCAGAAGTAGATTCTGTTTAAAATTTGAGTCAAAAGTCAAGAAATGTCATTTCAATATTATCACTCGTGTGTCAGTGACATGGAAACAAGTGACAATTTTTTTCCCAAGAGAAGTACTTAATCATAAGAAAATATTTGCCCTGAGACAATAATACCAACTCCATCAACAATATAAAACAACATAATATATTTCCGTATTACTAAGAAACATAAGAACAAACTGTCAAATGGCAATCATATGGACTAGAAAACATGTCCAGAAATCAAGACAGACACCTATTATCCTCTCATCTGGATCTATAAGAAGCATTCCAGACATAATGGCTAGTAAATAATCACATACCACATTGGCTGAACCCAGAACCTATATAACACTGCTTAAGCTCAGAAATTAAACTACCATTTCATAGAACAAGCTGAGAAACATCTACGACAAGGAATAAAGTAAGAAAGAAGTAAATCTATAATTGAATAACTTGGATGGAAAGTACTTACTGCTTTTGGATGTTGCACGAGGATCAAAATCATCATCATCATCTGCATGCCTATCAAGAGTTGCACTTGGAATCTGCTCGGTAATTGAGTCATAACCTTTGGGGCTGCTTTTGGATGCAGAATCCCTTGAAGTTGACGAAGGAGTATTTTGATCCTTACTGCAAAAATGAACACCAGGCTCAAAGTTAATTGATACATTGGGTCATTCAGGTGCTTGTGCACTTAATGCGATCAACTAGATCACTATGAACTGTACACATCCCAATACAAGATTTTATGTCCTAGTCAATAAGAACATACATAAACTAGGAGCAACTAAAACGAGTTCAGATAGATGCAATAAAATCCCTATGACTTAGTTTCTTCACAATGTAGAGTCATTCACCTGTTATTGCATAAAACCTAAGGGTTTCTTTACAACCCGAAACAAGGTTAATCAAGAAAGAGCAGATGAAAGGAAACACAGAAGTCCAAAGAAAGGGACTCCTTGGTCTATGACTCAGATGGGGTTTTACCTCCCATAGCTCACTGACTCCTTTTTCCTTTCAGATCCTCGACTTGATTTGGGTACAAATTTCTCAAACTTTTCTTCTCCAAATTGGTTTTCGTCTTTATCTTTGGTACTGTAGCTATCACTGTCATAGCTCCCACCAAAGCCTCCATATTTGCTACTGCTGAAGGAACTACTGTTACCAAAGGAAGCTACACTAAACTTGGAAGCCATCCCTGTTGATGAAACTCCAACATACCTATACCAAGAGAAATAATGTGTCTGACAAAACAGCACAAAACTACAATGCAACATGTTAAGCACAGACTTACTTGTCACGTGTAGCAGCAGCCTTATTTCTAACTTCCTGTATTTTCTCTCTATTATTTAACAGTCCCACAATGGTTTCTGCCTTTTTCCTTACATTAATTCCCACATCCTTCCCATTGGGCTCAACATGTTCAAAACCTGCAAGTGACTTTACCATGCAACAAACCAAAAAAAAAGTCAGAAACAATTAGAATATATATGTATGTATATACACACACACTATAAATAACACGAAACAGGAATAAATGAAAGTTGTACCGAGATCTGGAAGGTATGCTCAATAATGTCATCTACTGCTCTTTCAGATCCATTGGCTATAAGATATTCTACAACAGCCAATGCCTGGTCAAAAGTAAGAGAAGAGAGTTAGGAGTAGACAAAGAAAATGCAGAGACTGCAGATATATACTGTAGTTAATATCTATGACATGAGCAGAAATACAGGTGACATAATAGAGACACCTTGTAGACATAGCGCCAGTCCTTGCCAGTTTCACCCAATCTAGTCCAGAGAACATTCATCACCATCTGACACTCGGAACTGGAGGATAAAAGCACATCCATGATAAGAAAATCAAAGCATATTTGTGAAGGGGAAAAAACTTTTGAGCAGGAAAAAATCATGAATTACTATTTTTTTGTGGCTTGTGCAATCTCTCCTAGAACAGTTCCATGAGGACCCCATGGTTCATTATCTGTTGCATCCAAGACCTACAAGAAAGTAAATCAACAATTGTTACAAAATAAGACAAAACCGCCAGAAAAGGGCGGTAACCACAATACCAATGGATAGAGAACTGAGTTTATTCATTTTCAAATGAGGTTTGATTTAGTAATATAAAAACTAATGGCAATACACTAGTGACTGTCTGGAGTTGGACTTCTCTTACAGGTACCCAAATTTGGTAATAGCAGCAATGGAGTTGGAATTTAGGTTCAATCCACCCCTAGAAGAATGCAGGTGTGCACGCACATAATAACTATCCTAAAATTTTGAAGTTGAAATAAAACAGACCCTGGAAAATATTAGATCAAACAAAAGGAAGCCATATAGCACTGATCACTTTTATTTATTGATTCAATACAAAAGGGGAAAAGATTCTACAGTTCTCAATCAGCATGGCCAGATCAACAAATGTCTCACTCACACAAGATAATCTTGTCTGAAAATTATCACCGTGTTTACTAATCGATTTTTTAGCACTGTTTTTTATTACTTTTATATGTTTTCAGTAAACTAGCTTCAAATCCTTCAATAGTTTAATCGATCAACGTTAGTATATCCATTCCTCCTCTGTTCCTAGCATTGTGTTTGCATCTTATTGTCCTCTTCCCCTATTTTTCCCAGAACTTAGCTAAAAAAAATCTTGAATTCAGTTCAAAAGTGGTTAGGAAGTATAGAGACAAATCCACCACTAATGTAAAATCTTGAATTTCACAAAGGACTTGAACAGCACACATAATAAAGGTTCACATTCGCCACCTTATATTTAAAAAATAAAAATCCAAATGTATAAGAACAGCACAATTCAAACATAGAATGCAGGGAGGGGGACTACTCATGCGAATTCGAGGCGTACCTTCTGCTCGATCTCAGGAACCTTCAACACCTTCAAATTCACCTCTCGTTTGCTACAAAAACCACACCAGACGGCGAATTCTTAAGATTCCATGATCTAGCCACATTATAAATTCAAATCAAGAGATCAATCGAACAGGAGAGAAATCAGAGAACTCACATCTCGCGCACCGTTTGATCGAAAACCTTCATGAAATCCATCCTTTCGGATCTGATGAATCGGCAATTGTAAAAAAGAGGGATCCAAACAAGAAATGTGAGGATCCGAAAGGAGAGAATCAAAGAATTGATCGGCGGCAGGAAAAGGGAAGCCGCAATCGACGAGCAGCGAGATCTAAACAAAGGAATGAATGGAACGATGAGAGAGAGAGAGGAGACGGAAACGGGGAGTGGCCCTGGGCGGTGTCCCGTAATTGCAAATCCTCCTCCCCCTCCGCGTTTTAGCTATTGAGCTGCTCCCGTCAAATATTAAAATATCAAAATCCCACGTGCGGGACCCGCAACGTTTTACCGCTAACGGTGCCGCTCGGTGGCCCACTGGCCCGGGCTAAAAAAAAAAGTCGGTGAAAAGAAATAGGATTTGTAAATGCATCTCCAAAGTTTACCGGTAAGGATTCGGTAAAGTTAAACTTCGTTTTTTTTATTACCTAATAAAAAAAGGGAAAATTGAAAAAAAAAAATAGTCCAATCTTTAGGGGTTGTTACGTTTAATAGCCTGAACTATAAAAAATACAGAAAATAGCCTCAAGTATTTACTTGGTTGCAAAAAATAGCCTCATGTTACATTCCAATTCAAATAATTTTAAAAAAATAGTCTTAGGCTACCTTTAAATTTAAATTAATTAAAAAACCTCTCCAAAACAATTTTTATTTAAAAATAATCATCACTTCTTATATAAAAAATAGCCTAAATAATTTTTATTCTCAAAATCTACCACTTCTCATAGTTTTTTTTTTATCAAAGTCATTATTAGCTAAATTCATCATTGAATTAGCTATAAAAACTACCTTATACCATATAAATTTTGTAAATAAATAATTTTTTAAAAAAAAAGCTACTAAAAAATATCACAAGATCTTTATTTTTCTTAATAAAAATTTAATTTATCTTTATCCCACAATTTATTCAATGCTCAAATAAGAACCATTGTTGGGTGAATAACGTATGCACACTTTTTTTATTCAATATATAACAAACTACACTAATTGTTAGGTTTAAAGCAATATATAATGCACGCTTAACTGCTTTTTTGTGATAGTTTTGCTCAGAAGATCGCCCTAGATCGCTTATTAAATCAATTGCGAGTACAAACTTAAGTATTTATTCACTTTTAATGATATGTAAATAAGCTAATTAATTTTTTAAAATATTAAATTCAAGTTATATTTATATGGTTTGAGATAATGTTTATAATTAATTCAAGTATGAGTTTAGATAACAACAATTAATTGTAACATGTTTTTATTAGAAGTGGTGATTTTTTAAATAAAAATTATTTTGGAGAGGTTTTGTAATTAATTTGAATTTAAATGCTACCTAAGGCTGTTTTTTTGGTAATTAATTTGAATTTGAAGGTAATTATTTAGATTTGAATGTAGCATGGGGCTATTTTCTCCAACCAAGTAAATACTTGATGCTATTTTCTGCATTTTTTAAGTTCAGTCTATTAAGCGCAACAACCCCTAAAGGTTATGATATTTTTTGCAATTTTCCCATAAAAAAAAAGTAAAGTTAAACTTGGTCGAGTTCATAAGTTTATCCTATATAAATTTACTGACCTTATAAAATAAATTTAAAAATAATTAAATTAATTTAAATCTAAATCAATTATTTATAATTAAGTGGTTAAGATTTAACTAAACTTATACATTATAAAGTTATTTTATCAACTCCATGAGATCTAAAGTGAAAATCTACTATTTGCAACGTAAAACACTTCGTCTTTAGAGACGTGTGTAGGGCTGCCCAAAAATTTGGTTTGGCCCAAGATTGGTGGATTGGAATTTTGGAAACTTTGGACCGTAGATCGGATCGAGACCGTATATTGCGGTCCTGCGTTTTTCTGATCCATGCCTCCACGGACTGGATGGACTAGTTTAAAAATTAAATATATTAAAAATAATTTATAATATTTTTTTAAGTAATTTATTAATGTGAAAATTATTGATTAAATTAATATTACTAATAAATGATAAAAAAAAATTATTTATAATGTTTTTCATTTGGTCATCTTATTTTTATTTTTAAAAAATACGTACATACAAACACATATATGTACACACATTCTGGTCCGCCTGTCTAAGACTGGAAATTCCGGTCCAGTCTCGATCTTGGACCATAAAACGAAATTATAATTTTTATAGAACATGGATTGGACAGTCTGGACCATTATATTTTTGGTCCGACCCAGGATTAAAAATTTTAGTCCAATCTAAAATTTGAGCAGCCCTGTATGTGAAAAAAAGCACGTGTCCGAGTTTTGTAGTATATATAGTACATTTTATGATACGGCCAGGATACTCATTTATACAAGTTCACTATTATTCGTCCAATACGTTGAAATGTACTCATATAATATTACTCCCTCCGTTAATTAAAACTTGACGTTTTACTATTCATGCACGCTTTTTGAGGTGTTAAAAACTATATAAAATATTAACTTTTTTAATATATATTTTTAATAATTTCAAACTTGTTACTATTAAGTATGAATTTATAAAAACAAATTTTAAAAAAAGTTAATATTTCATATAGTTTTTATCATTATAAAAAAGCGTGCATGAATAGTAAACGACAAGTTTTAATTAACAAAGGGAGTATAATTTATCAAACCTATAATAGGTAGTATTAATACCAAGCTCAAGTTGGAATTTTTTTTCAAAATATTCACAAAATAATAATTATTTAACAAAATATTCACACTTTTAAAATATTTACCAAAATATTCATTTTTTGCAGGTTGGACAGAAAAACGCGGTTTCAAACCGCGTGTTTTTCACAAAGCGAAAAGTTTAGAAATAGAGAGAAAGTGGGATTAAAATTAATGATAAAACCGCGGTTTCAACCCGCGTTTTTATTATTAATTTTAATCCCGAATTAAATATATGGCTATTTATTTGTTTTTCCACTAAACACGCGATATGATACCGCGTGTTTGCTTTTTAAAAAAAAAAAAAAAAACTACAATTGGTGTACTGTAGACGGTAGAGGATGGAGGCAAAGGAAGGAGACCCGATCCACAATTGCCCACATCTACCAGCAAAATCAACAACCTCCTCGTCCACTCTGCAATTGGTCGTCGTTTCCATGCTCCATGGCCACAACTACCAGCAGAATCATCAACTTCTCGCGCCCCTCCGCAATTGGTCGTCGTTTCCATGCTCCGTGGCAAAACGGTCGAGATCGATGTACGAGGCCAGCAAATCTTCCCCTTTTGAGGCTGCGATCTTCAGGAATTGAAGCTGTCCGGAGGGAATTCGAAGGGATCGCCGAGGAGGCAGATGTCGTTGGGGAGGCAGTGATCGAGATCGGAGATGGACTTGCGGTGCGTAAGGAGGGGCGGCGGTGGAAATCGGAGATGGAAGCGCCCCCTATCGCTCTCTTTCTTCCCCTCTTTTCTCGACCGGTCTGGTGGACAAAGATGTAGGAGAGGGGGACGAGTCGTCGATGCTGGTGATGGTGCCGCGACGGGGAGGCAAGACGAGGTCACGATCGCCTTCCTAGTACTCCTGCACAATTTCAAATTGAAAAAAATAAATAAATATAAACACGCGGTATGAGCCCGCGTGTTTAGTGCAAAAATAAATGAATAGGCATATATTTAATTCGGGATTAAAATTAATGATAAAAACGCGGTTTCAACATGCGTTTTTATCATTAATTTCAATCCTCCTTTCTTTCTATTTCTAAACTTTTCGCATTGTGAATAACACGCGGTTTGAAACCGCGTTTTTCTGCCCAATCTGCAAAAAATGAATATTTTGGTAAATATTTTTAAAGTGTGAATATTTTGTTAAATAATTATTTTTTTGTGAATATTTTGAAAAAAAATTCCTCAAGATGGTGTGGTGATTTTGGATCTACATGACATACTAAGAGGTTCGAAATTCGAATTATCTTGAAAATGTTGAGTCGCTTGTGAGTGAGAGGGTCAACCCCTTAAATGGGTCATACAATACTCGATTCAAATGTAAAGCGACTAAATCCGATCGAACTAGACTAAGGCATAAAAAAATAGTATGTAGTATCCATTATCTAAAAAATCTATTAATGAATGCAAAAAAATAAATTCCAATTTGCTTTAAAAAACATCCTTTATATTTTTTTAACAAACTAAACCCTAATTGTTTTTTCTATTAATGAATACCTTTAATCTTAAAAAAATAGTTTTAAATTTTTGGTTTGTTATACAATTTTTTTTACATGAATAATACATTAGTGCTGGAAATTATTCAAATGTAAATTACTATCAATTACAACATATTTAAATCAATTTTTTTTATATATATTTCAATAAAAAATTATCTACATATAGATTATTTTTGGTTTCAATTTTTTTTTGTATATATATTTCAATAAAAAATTATCTATATATAAATATTTATTTTTACCAAAAATAATCTATATACAGGTAAAATAAAAGCTATTAAATATTTACCTATTCATATTTTGTTACAAGTGTGACTATGAAATAGTTTTGACTTATATTTTTACTAATTAACCGGAAAATATAAAGATAGATTGTGATTTATGGTGACTTTTAAAAAAACATGGAAATATATTATTTTAACAATTTTTTTGGCGGATTTTTTTAACCAATCACGGAATGTCATATAAAACGCTATGTATCGATTTAATGTATAAATATAAATATAAATATAAATTTTGATCGGTTTATGTACATGTCGGGTTGAGTTTGGATTGTATCGGATTTGGTTCACTAAATCTCGTATTAAATACAAATACAAATATAAATATACATTTTCATTGGTTTTTTACCGCTTTTTATTTAGTACTCTCTACTAATAAAAGATATGTCATTTGATTTTTTAATATATATTTTTAAAGAGTTAAAAGGTACTATATAAAATATAAATGATGATTGTTTTAAAGAGTAGATATTTTATATAGTTTTTAACTCATTAAAAAAATATGTCAAGAAGTGAAATGAAGTGATATATTTTGACACATTTTAAGAAAAAAAATAAAAAATAAAATAATATGTCAAATTAAAATGTTAATTTTGTTAAAAAAATATGTTATTGTAGGTATTTTGATCTACTCCCTCCTATAAAATATATTTGATTTTTGACTTTCCCGCACGTATTTTAATGTGTTAAAAAATTGTATAAAAGAGTATTATTTTTTTATTAAATTTTTTTTTATAGTTTAATATTTATTAGTAAGAAGTATTAGATTGTAAAAAAATAACGTAGTAATATTTTATATAGTTTTTAACTCATTGAAATACGTACCAAAAAGTAAAAAAATCTTGCATTTTATATCGGAGGGAGTATAATTTAAGAAAATGATTTTGTAATGATTAGTAGATTATTAATTATAGTTTTGAGAATTAAAAAAAGTAGTGTAATAAATGATTAGTTTATTAATTGTAGTTTTAATACTTTTAACCCTTTAAAAAAAGTGTGAAACGGTAAATAATTTTAATTTTGAGACAGAGAGTATAATCTGATCAGTTGCTGACAAAATAGGGTAAATATTTTACCAAAAAAGATTTATTTATTTACAGAGAAGAAAATATCATCTGCGATGACCGCGCCGTGCAGCCAAGTCATCAGCGCACGATAAAGCGATCCAACGAACCAGAGGACGCCACGTGGATAATAATGTGACCCAGCGCCGCAGGGGATCGGAATCAGCCAAGCATGTTGGGTTGGCGCTGATGCAGTGAACAGAGAGGAAGGGCCAGGTAAGCTCTCTCTCTCTTCCCTGCTGCGTGCTTTTAATAAGAGCTGCTTTAGAGAGAGAGAGAGGGAGGAGGAAGAGGGTTTCCGTGGTTTTGGCGTTTTGCAGAGATGGAAAATCCGGAGGAAGGGGAGGAGGAGGTGCTGGGCTCGAGCTTGACAATGGAGAAGGTGAAAGCCGCGAAGAAGTTCATCGAGAACCACTACAGAGCACAGATGAAGAACATGCAAGAAAGGAGAGAGAGGTAATTGATCCTTTTATTTTCCAGTCTGAATCAAGGGGGAAACGACTTTACCCTCTAATCGGAGCGTTTTTTTCATGCGGAGTTGGATCTCCGTTGGCCGGGAGGGTGGGCGCGAACTGGTAATCGGTTTGATTACAGAATTTGACTTGTGTAGTTTGCTTGGATTTGTAGGGTTCTAGTTTTAGGTTTGTGCTTGTGTTAGTTGGATTGACTGTGTTTGCTTTGCAATGCTGGAATTTGGAGGTACTGTGGGGTTTAGGTTTTGACTGTTAACAGTTGGGTGCTTAGTCCGGCTGGACTCTGCAAATTGAGAGGTTTGAGCTCACTGTCTTTTTGGATTTTGTGCTCACACCAATCAGAGGCTTTACAGTTTGTAGGGAGGCATAGAATGTTTGTATTAGGTGTTGGGGTTCTAGGTTTGGCAAGGTTTTGCATCTCGATCATCTGTCATTTGTTAATGCTATCTTTTAGAATGGTGCTTGATTGGGGGACAATAGACTGTGGTTACTGGAAAAAAGGTCCAAGTACTTCTGTACTTGAACACTGATGACTTGCAGTATTCTAGGGAAATTTACACTAATCGAAGGGAATTAGACCCGTTAGGTTGTGTTGCACCTTTAGTTTGCCAGATTTAATGCATTGATCTGAAACATCACAATTATTTCTCTGCAGTTGAATAACCCTCTTTGAGTTTCTGGTTCAGATTGCCCATGGTATATAGTGTAGATTTTAGAAAATGAGAATGTACTTTTGATGTATATCGGAAAATATAGATGAAGGGTACCTTGGGATACAATACAGGTTTTGTAAAATGAGAAGGTACTTTCGATTTTGTAGTCAAGGAAAATGTGAGCCTCAGGATGTATGTAGGGAAATGTACATGAAGGGTACACAATCTTCTTTTACTCTTTGCCAATTGGATAAAGTATATATAAAAGTGTAAAACAATCTCCCTGTTGAAATGTTAAGTGTTAATGAAACTACTTTGTTTCTGGCCTTTTTTTCTTTTAACGGTCATAGTAATCAATGGAAACTTTCCAGTGAGTTGCCTCCATGATTCAGGTTGAGTTAATTTTAGCATTCGTACTTTATGTAGACAAAGTAATGATTGTTCCATGATCCACATCATTAATTATATTTGAAAGTTATGACAAAGGGTTAGAAGAAGTGTAGTGGTCAGTATGAAAACATTTTAGCAATAAGTATTATACTCTTTGTGTATATGCAGCTGCTTATTCAGGGTGAGTTAGTTTTATCTTACACTTATCTGTAATAGTGTAAAAATATGTTAGCAATAAGTATTATTCCATTTGTGCATTTGCTGCTTATTTCTGTGTTAGTGTTGCTTATCAATATCAAATTATTAATCTGTGGTTAGATGTTGGTAACTTAGTTATGTGTCGCTTTCTGCTGTAGACGTTGGGTTCTAGAAAATAAATTGGCTTCTTCAAATGTTCCCGAGGAGGAGCAGATCAACATGATTAAGGATTTAGAGCGAAAGGAGACAGAGTTTATGCGGTTGAAAAGGAATCGGATTTGTGTAGATGATTTTGAATTGTTAACCATCATTGGTAGGGGTGCTTATGGCGAGGTTAGCTTCCTTTACTATATGAAAATCTTTACTTATCATGAACTGTTTCTTAATAGAATCTGTCTAACAATAGAAACATTGTTTTTTCCTAATTTGTTCCAACTTCTGAAGTTTTGCTATTGATTTCATTTCATTTCTCATTATCTGATCATAAAAGCTATTTTTGTCAAGCAGTTTATATTGGATATTGAGATTTTTTAGGGGTTACCTTCAACTAGGTTTTAATCTACTTTTTACACATTTACAGTTCCATAATTTCCATTTAGTTATCTAGTTCAAATATTTCAGATGGATTCTTTTTAACCATTTTAGTACTTAGATTCCATGTACATGTTTCAAGTTTATGCTTTAATGGGCATCAAATGATTTCATCTTGAATTTTCCCATTTATGAATCTATTTATCTTTTCCTAACTTGTAGTTGTAACAAGTTTTTGTTTAAATAGGGTAGCTGAATTTTATTATCCCATAGATAACTACGGTTGGGCTTTCTGATTTCAGACTTGTTTTACTTAATTCAAGTTAAAAGGGCTCTGCAAGGAATCTTGAACAACCGTGCTTTTATCTTTTCCATAATCTGTTTGACCTGGCAATGACATGGATCCTATTGAAAGTTCTTTTGAGGACTATTTTCCCTCATTTAAAACATTTTCTTTTTGCATCTACATTCCGAATCATTTTTGTAGGTTGCTGCTATGTAGTTTTAAAATGGCAACGTTAGCATATTTCCAAGAGCCTTCCAATATGTCATAAGAGGAATCTAGTCGAGGTTTCAGATTGAAAATTATTACTTGTGTAGTTATGCCTGCGAAGCAGAAGTTTCTATTTGTTGTGGACACCACTAGCTAAGTTTGGAAAGACTACAACTCACAAATCTTCCCTATCATTTTGCCATAAATTTGAGTTAACTTTGTACTTACATGCCCAATATGCTTGTTTCCTCCGTCCATCCCTTTATATTTTGAGTAACTTTTCTCCACTACACAAGTTTTCAATGATACTCCCTGCTCTCTGCACTAATGACAGCTCAATACATAAGGAATATTTCAAACTTAAGACGATGAAACATTCCAACATCACGACACTCCCTTGTGAACCCTTTCATGGAGAACATAGGTGATTTGAACATGGAAGTAAGCAAATGATGTGCTTGCTTTCGTACAGTTTTGGGGTTAGCCATAGTAAATTGTGGATAGTTTCTGTGCCAATTGGTTCATCTTTGTTGCCATAGCAAATGATGACCTCTTTGTTGGATTAAAAGCCAAGCCATTGGCACAGGTTGCAATATGGAAAGTAGGTGATATTTTGAAAAGTCAGTTAAAGAAAATGAAGCAGGTTAGGTAAATGGCTGGACTCAGGTTATTGGAAGCAAACGAGGAAGTTCTAGACATTGAATTTAACCCTTTTTTAATATATTGAAACAACCTATCGGTTTAGTTTCATGCCACATGCACGTTTTTCTTCGTCTTGCACATTGGGAGGTAATTAGGCTGCTAGTGCCGTAGAAGTAATACAGTTAACCTGCTTTGTTTACGTGCAAATGGTGCAATAGCAAGATCATCTCTACAAAAAGATGCGTGTATGAGGTGCTTGTAAGTGATAAATTATAGAACTGTGAGTGAATATTGTTGGAAAAATCTTAAGTTGTATGGACATTTTAAGCCCTTCCATCTTGCAGCACTTCTTTTTCTCATTGTTCCATTTTTATAATCATTGTAGTACAACTGCTAATCTAAATATGCATTAGCATCCTTAAAATCTTTTCATCTCTTGCTGTTTTGATTTTATCATATGATATACTCTCAATTTTCAGGTTCGACTTTGTCGTGAGAAGAAATCTGGTAATATCTATGCTATGAAAAAGCTGAAGAAGTCTGAAATGCTTAGCAGAGGGCAGGTGAGATTGACAAGATATCATTTAACGTTTGTGAAGCTATCCTGATCGATTTGTTGATAGCTACTTTGCCATTTTGGTTCAATAAATCAAGATAGGCTCTGGTTTATTTTTATGTTTGATCAATGGTTAAATCAAATCAAATTGACCAGTGGTGAAAAAGAAAGGAAAAGGAGCCAAAATGTCTCTTAACCATTAATGATTAGGGATTTTACACTATCTATGTAGTATGCAGAATTAAAATTGGGTGCAAGTTTTGAGTGTCAGCTCTTATCTGTAGTTCTGTTCCATTGTCATTCCATCCATCATTGGTCAGTTTTCTCATTTATGTTACCTAAATAGACTTTCCAGGCAGGTCACTGGGCACATAGGCTGTTGTTGCCTGTTTAGAGGTCCTGTATAGTGTGACTGCTGGGTTCTGTGTGCATTTTATTCTCCTTTAGGTGTTTTGTAATGTAAGGTGCTTTAGCAATTTGAGTGATATATTTTTTTTTATTTTTTTATAGTTAATCACTGGGAGAGGCTCATAGTCATAATTGTGCAATCTACATTGCTTTGTTTGCATCTACTTCCGTTCTGATTTGGCACTGCACTGTTAGGTGGAGCATGTTAGAGCTGAAAGGAATCTGCTAGCAGAAGTGGCCAGTCATTGCATTGTCAAACTTTATTACTCATTTCAAGATGCTGAATACTTGTATCTGATCATGGAATACTTGCCTGGCGGTGATGTGATGACCCTACTAATGAGAGAGGACATCTTAAGTGAGGATGTTGCTAGATTTTACATTGCTCAAAGTGTGCTTGCAATCGAATCCATTCATAAACATAATTACATTCACAGGTTTGTGTCAATCTTTTATAGCTACTTCAATAGGAATAATACTCACAATAAGTTTTTTTTTCGAAACCGGTAAATTTTATATAAACCTCGAACAAGGGAGAAAGCATACATTACAACGGGTACACTACAAAATACCAAAAAAAAAAAGCTAGCCAAACTATTAGAAGCGCTTATTTCTGTGAATATTGCTGGAAGTTTTCTTCTATTTCTCTACGACTTTTTTTACGAGTCAAAGAAAAGGTGATTGATTGTTAAAATGGGCAATGTACTGATGTCTAACATTAAATGAAGTTATAAAGATGGGATGTGTACTGATGTCTAACATTAAATGAAGTGATAAAGATGGGATGTCATAAAAAAAAACTCTGGTGTAATTTTTAATATATCCATAATCAACTAAATATTATTCAACAATTTGTTTTTATTTAGCTGATCTAATATTCTGTGCAGAGATATCAAACCAGACAATCTACTATTGGACAAAAATGGTCATATGAAGCTCTCTGATTTTGGCCTATGCAAGCCTCTTGATTGTTCAACCCTGTCTACCATCAATGAAAATGGGGCCATGGATGATAATACGAGAGACCCGATGGATGTGGATGGAACACTTCCTGATGCAGGCAATGGGTCAAGTTGGAGAAGTGCTCGTGAACAGCTTCAGCACTGGCAAAGAAACAGGAGGACATTAGTGAGCTTTCCTCTTTTTTTTCCCCTTTGAGCTGTCATATGTATTATTTCATATGTTTCTGGAAATGGACATGAGTCATCTGATGCTATAGACATGAGTGGGCACAATATGTTTTAAGAGTCACGAGTGAATGTTGTGTCTGGTTTCTTTTTCTGAACCTGCAAAGTCTGTTTCCGGGTCTTTCAGAAATACCCTCTTGAGTTGTTCGGAGAATGGGTGCATACACCTTGACCTCAATCCGGCAGGTTGATGTTGTTATTGTCTCCTAGATGAAATTGTTATGTTTGTTTATGTAAAGTTGTTTCATGTGATAATGAGATCCTGGCATTCCTCTTTCGTTTCTGTTGACAGTTTGTGTGTTCTAATGCCCCCTTGAGTCATGATACATTTAGATTGACACAACTATGTGCTTGTTGCAAAGAATGAAATTGTTATCAAGGTTTATGATTTTTTTCTACTAGTGATTATTGCGACTGTTGCTCCACTATTGATATCACTGCCATTTAACCACTAGTCTACGTTCTTTATTTAAATAGGCCTTTTCAACAGTTGGTACCCCAGATTATATTGCTCCAGAGGTTTTACTGAAGAAAGGATATGGCGTGGAGTGTGACTGGTTAGCAATTTATCAAGTCTCCTTACACTCTTGACCTTCATGTCTTTGCTATTTAATACCTGTGATGATGATTGCCTGACCACTCTATATAACTCACTTCCATCCAAAAAGGCATTCTTTATTATTTGACTAATGAAAAAGATGGTTGCAATATATCTTTCTGGGATTTTTCATGCCATTTCTCGCTTATGTTTTTTTATTTATTTAAAACCATGCTTTATGCTGTTAAATACTTCCGGCATGCTCTATATGTCGATGTTCAATCAGATGAATTTTTTGAGAAGGTATATAATTGTTCTCCTTAGAAGCCAATAGCCTTCCCCTTTCTAGTTGAAGAAATTGGTAGACATTTTTTTTTCTTCAGATTTGAGTACTAACATGACAAAATCGGATGAAGTTGCATCCTTTAACTTGAGGATCCTAGATGTAATCTCTTAACCATGCCCTTAAGGCTTAAGGCCTGACTCCCAAATCGGATGCCTGCATGAAGTTTGGAGCAAACCTAGAAACTCATGGAACCTTTTGTATGTTCTGTTTATTTAGGCCGACTCGTCGGCCTATCGAGAATGAGACCTTGATCTCGAATCTTTACCTAATCAGAAAAAATAATAATAATAATAAAAAAAATCCAAGAATAGGATTTTTTTTTGGTTGTTTCTGTAATGATTCCTAGACTGTTAGTGTAGCTTGACATTTTGCAAATTAGGATCAAAGTTTTTGTCTGAACCTTGTTGTTTATCAGAATTCTTTCACAATGCAGTACTGCATTGTCAGTTTGTGTTCCTTTCTTCTCATGAAACTTCATTCCAAGTTTTTGAATTGCCCTTCAATTCTTCAGGCAGGATACTGTTTTCTGCATACGACGTGCTATTTTTCCTAAATTGGCAGAACCTGATTAACCTTATCTTCATCCAAGCTAGTCTCTTTTCTAATTGCCACCTTTATCTGGGATTCTGGGTTTTTCTTTGAAGTAGTAGCTAGTGATTTAGGAAATAAGATGATATGCTCCCCACTTCCCCAGATAAGTTTTCTAACCTGCTTTGAGTGTTCAAGAGAAACCTGCTGAGCCTATGAAACTTTGGTCAACTGTTGCTAATGTAGGTGGTCGTTGGGTGCAATTATGTATGAGATGCTCGTTGGTTATCCTCCCTTCTATTCTGATGATCCAATAACAACCTGCCGAAGGGTATGTGCTTATACCTCTGCTATGCATCTGTTTTTTTTTTTTCAGTTTTAGTATTAGATGAGAATGTAAAAAATGAAATCTCGTAGAGTTTTCCTGTTTTCTTTCTCCACTTGATTTTGTAACTGGAACTGGAGGTAAAAGCGTTGAACGCCGGAAAAAGGGTAGAATGTTTGGTTTTATCTGGAAGAAATGACTTACAGTGCATTTCCTTATCTTATGAATGATATATCTATTGAGTACTTGGATATTCTCAAAAAATTAGAAGCAATTGAATTTTATTAATTTCTTAAAAGAAAACTTATACCCTTTCTAAATCATTCTTGTGTACTCAAATACGTAA
This sequence comes from Persicaria maculosa, assembly GCA_963922045.1. NCBI lineage: Eukaryota > Viridiplantae > Streptophyta > Magnoliopsida > Caryophyllales > Polygonaceae > Persicaria > Persicaria maculosa. The sequence continues at coordinate 48,411,969 of OY998269.1, read as the reverse complement.
TTAGTCTTTGATTCCTCTAAAAAATGGTTACAGACCATTTAAAGTTTTGGTTAAAAGCCCATTTATTGTGATTATGATGAATGTTTTATCAATATATGCTATAAACAGTCTCCAGAATTGAATCGTTGCTCCTAACTATCATACCATTTTTTGAGGCGGCAAAAGATGTTGGCTTGATCACTGACTTTGCGGCACTTTCCTTTATCTTGGTACCCACATTCATGCCAGATTGTTCACTGGAGAAATTACCTCAAGTTTCCAGAAGATGCGCAGTTGACACCACAGGCAAAGGATCTTATTTGTAGGCTGCTGTGCGATGTTGACCATCGTTTAGGTGTAGCAGAACAAATTAAAGTATATTTTTGTGTACCTTTTTTTTGAACTCTCATCTCTTGCTTCTTTTCCAAAATAATCTTATTGAGTCTCTGTTATAGGTTCATCCATGGTTTAATGGTGTGGCATGGGATAAACTGTATGAAATGGAGGCAGCATATAGACCACAGGTGGAGGGAGAACTAGACACTCAGAACTTCATGAAATTTGATGAGGTATATTGAGGACTTATTTTGAATTTTAGAAATGATGCTTCTGTTGTTTGTTTAAAAAACCTGATTTTGTTGTATTGTTTTCCTCAGGTGGTCCCTCCAATTACAGCAAGATCTGGTTCTGGACCTTCAAGGAAGGTATGCTTGATTTTTTTCTTGTATTCTACCCCATAGGACTGGGTGGAGTTTCCAATTTTACCTCTGTATTCTTTTCTGACCCCTAAATCCATATAACCTCAGTTAAAATAGGGATGGCTAGGGCTAGAGAGTTGTAGATAAGAAAAGAATAACATAAATGGGGCCAAATGAGCAGTGAAAATATGAATAATGTTTTACAAGTTAATTCCATTTTTTTTTCCTGTGACATGGCTTCACCAAGGGATCTTTGGAATAGTATAAGCATGCCATACGTGCTCCTGATGATCACATCTGTCCGTGCATTTACTTTTGCTGCATGTATCCTGTTTGTCTGTGTGTGCCTTAAGAAATTCCTGTTTCCTGTTTATTGGTTTTAGATGGGTATCTAATTTGTCACTCTCCACTTTTTCATTCATTGCAGATGCTACAAGATCCAAAAGATTTAAGTTTTGTTGGTTACACATATAAAAATTTTGATGCTGTAAAAGGGCTGATTCCCCCAGTAGGTATGAAGAGACTCTACCCTATCCTTGTTGAATTGCTTCAACTATAAGATTCAGGGGAAAAATAATTAATATCTTGCTTCTCATTGTTAAAATGCTAGTATTCCTTTCTGATGTGTTGATATCGATTTAATGCACTTAGTGAAACTCATAAACAGCTAAGCCTATAAAAACAGTTAATTGGTTCTAGTGGTATTTGAAAGCTTAAAAACAACTTTTCTCTTATGATCTTCATAGAGATGGACAGAATATGTATTGTCAATGCTTGGTCATGTTTGACTCCATCTCTAAGAAGCTCACCACTCTTGACTTAGTGACTGCAGATCGCAAGGACTGTACATTGCCAAAAAGGCCATCCCCTGACACCTTAAATGGTATGAACTCATTTTTTTTTGGGGGGGTAGAGTCGTAGAGATGAACTCCTTTGTCTGATTGCTTATTTCTTACCTAATTGAAGAACTTTTGGTAGAACTTTTCTAGATGAATATATGAGATTTTACAATGGAAATCCATCTGAAACAAAACAGATGAACTTCTAACTTTTGTGATTGAAATAACTATGATTGTGAGAGTACATGAGTGTGAAGGTCAATGTCCTTTTCAGAAACAATGGCTTATTTCAGTTCTTGTGAGACAAGAGGGCACATTTCTTATTCTCTTTCCTTTGAAATCCAATGATCGGACTTGCATTAAGTGATCCGATTCAAGACTTGCATAAGTGATCATTATCTTAACTTTCTTGTTTTTGTTTTCATTTGATGAAGCTTACTTTATGTCATTAGGTAACTCTACCGGCTATGCTTATGCCAAAAGCACAAGTGAGGAAATGGATGTCCAAATGCTCATCACATCAGAAGAGCCGATGTCTTCATAGTACGCCTACGCATCTGACGCTGTAACTTGGATGGTGACCTCATAGTGTTGGTTTATATGGAGCTTGCTTATTTTCTAAGCCGTCTGGGATGCTTGCAAATGCCAAGATCGTGTATTTTTCACTGATTTGGCTGCTCAGAATGTACCAGGACTACCTTATTAAGTACATAGATTCCAAGCAACCCCTATGAAGCTGGTGACGCGTTGATAAGGAGTTTACATGGAAAACAGAAACATGAAGCTAATACTATATTATACCTGTAGTTGTAACCCTTTACCCCGCTGCTTTCCCTTGCTGTTTTTAAGTACAGTAGCTGTCCGGCTGCCCAGGTTGGCTATCAGAGATTTAGTGTAATATGCCTTCTCTTGTGGCAGTTTGTGGACAGATTATTTGAGAGTGCAGAACCAGTGTGTAGATCTATGGAAAACCATGTGTGCAACCTATTAATGCAACATTTCAGGTACCCGTTTTGTTATTTTTTCGCACTTTGATTATCAGGTTATTTAGGGCGTAGAACACCGTATTATTTGATACAAACTGATCAAATGAGCCAACAAATTAGCTCCCAATTTCCTGAATTGTGGCAGCAATGTTGTATCAATCAAGGTTTTCTCACTGATGTTCCAAACTAGATTCTAGAAGAGCGGCTTGGATCCGTTGGAGTTCAAGGGAAAACTCTACCAATAGAGTTTCTCATTCATCTCAAAAAATAAAAGAAAAAGAAAAAAAAATTGAGATTGAGGAAAAGGAAAGGGGATTTTTAACTATTGATTTTTTATTCTCTTAACTCTAACCATAGAGTTTTTTTAAAACTGAAAAAAACTCTATGAGATTCAAAGTGCTAGAGCCGATTGATAGTCGAATCAATCCAAAGCTCGAAAAGATGCCCACTCCACGTCTCCACCAAAAGAAACCTAAGCTTGAGTGAGACAACATATTCGATTTTGAGTCGAGTCTCAAACTTTCCTTGTCGACGTCAGAATATAAATACGTTGTATGCCCGATAATCAAGATTCAAGAGAATTCAATAACAACATAGTAACAACTTGAAGAAATCAGTGTTCTAGTCTTGTAAATAAGCTAAAGCTGGAATAATCTATCCTTCAACTGACCCGGGTAAAGGAGAGAAATGTGAAGAGTAAATAAAAGGGTGTTCATGCTATTTGCCTTCCAACTGCCAGTTCCTGCATGAGCTTTTCAAGGTGATCATCTTTCTGGATTGATTCAACCCATCTTGCGTTGATGTGAACCTTTTCCAGGCTCTGCTTCAGCGTTCTTGTGATTCCTGGCACTGACCGACTTCCAAAGAAGGCCTCGACTTCCTTGGCCTTTTCAACCGAGGAAAACTGGAAGATTTTCAGAGGATAATTTTGAATCAATGATCTGGTGGAATTCAAGCTGAAGTGGGAAATAATCACATTCAGTCATAAAATCAGAGATAAAAGTGAAGGGAACAAACCGGCGAGACAACTGCACTGACAAAGCGGCCCAAGAGATAACCGGACTCCCAGACCTTTGTGATATGATCCCAGTTATCCTGCTCGACAAAGCGGTAAAAAAGTACAAGGTTATAGGGGTAAGTCGGTTTTTACGTCAGAGTTTGAATTTGCTCATTGTTCACAAGTAAGACTTACAGTCAACCACTTCCATGCTGTTTCACGCCCCTCCCTGCATACTGCTAGTCCAAATACAGCATCTTGGCTTCGTACCTGGCAAGGGATAAAAGTCGGTAATTTGAACTCAAAACTAGTTATTTATCGTACCTGAATAACAACAAGACTATAATTACCTCAGAAGATAACAAGAAGTTGAGAGCTTCAAGGACGATATCAGGGTCTGGGCAGGATGCCAATGAACCTGCCAGCATCATTGTCAGAATATTGATTACCAATTTTCATTGTAAAAAATATTTGACATAGTAATTTACCTAGAATACGGCCCTTCTCCTGACTTAGTTCAGTCTCTCTGTATACCCTTAACAGAGCTTCATAACCTGATCCGTTTGATTTGGTGACTTTCCGCATTACAGCCACATATGATGCCTGTGAAGATAATAGTTAAGCGAAAAGCACGCAGCTACAAGATAACTAATCGGTTCAGTCAAAACTGACCTTTCTGATATCAGGTGGGAGAAGTGGTGAATTTCTGTCTTCTAAGAATGCATTAAAACGCCTGATGGCTTCATTTATGGTACTCTCATCCCCAAAGTTAGCAAGTGCAGCTAAAAGCTCGCCTCTCAACATAGCATCCAAGTGGCCCTCGCCTTGCTTAGACTCCCAACCTAATTTTCTGTGAGGAACAGCGACAGAATTACGAGAAGCAACAATTGAGACCAACAGTTTACCCAAAGTACAGCATACAGGTCTGACAAGATTCCAAGTGCTATCTAACTCATGCCAAATAGGTATCTTAGCTGACTTTCATTATTGCGGTATCTGGAGCTTAATTCCTTGGTTGGTCATTATACTAGAGGGTTTCTCTCTGCCGAATCCCTACCATCAAACTTCATAATCTTAAAGGTTGACAACCTAAGCTCCACAAACATTCAAGGGTGAACACAATTGCATTGTCTCACTCGTCAGCACTAACAAGTCCAGCTATTTTCAAAAGTAAATGCAATCAAACCAAGGGTGTTCCTACTTTCCACTCAGTTAAACTCGTATCTGGATAGTACATCATATGAATAATTGAATAATCATTTTATTGTCCGAGAAAAGAAAATACTCACGCTGCAGGATATTGGAAAATGATGGTAAAAAACTGCTTCACATTATCAACTATTTGGGGAGCAGCATCAGCTACTATTCTAGCTACTTTGTAGCTTATCTGCGGACAAAAGAAAGCAAATATTAGCTGTAAATACAATTTAAGCTAAAACAATCAAGTTCATGTAGGAGAAAAATATTACATCAATGAGATTAGATAGCACTGTGTATTCAAGTTCCTTTGCAAATGAATTCATCAACTTTAGCAAGGAACTCAATGGTAACTGACCAGCTGTGCACAAGGCATATGCATCATCCAAAACACCTGTTACCAGAACATATGAGCTATTGTCTTGAAAGAAAAACACCGCAGAGATTTGTAACAATTTGCAAGTTTAACTATGTACCAAATCTATCTGTTGGAGTTAACTGGTTATTCTCAATGGCAGGCCGCAGTTTTGCTGCAAGTTCCTCATCATACTTCACTCTATAGAAACCTGCTGTGTTCACGTTAACTTTAATCCAGGCACTCTCTCCAATATCAATACTTCCAGACTTTGATTTCAGTAGAAAGTTCTGACGAGAATCATAAGAACTGCAGCATAACGTGAGGGGGACAATCCACTGGCCATCTGCAGCTGAACCACTTAACAAAAACTGAGACTGCAACCCATTCAAAAGTTTGTTAGTCTTCTAGAATTGATTTGAACTGATCAACCCATTCAACGGAAAATAAAATTAAAAAAAAAAACAAGAGGAGGAAGGTGCAGGAAGAGAAGAGATATAAAAGGAACCTGCTCAAATTCAAGCTTTTGACCATTAATTTTCACAGAAACAACAGGATATCCTTGCTGTTTTGTCCATGAATTCATCAACTGTGTTACTGGTTCACCAGACTCCTCTTCAATAGCAGCCCACAAGTCTTCTGTCTTAGCATTTGAGTAGGCATGTCTCTTAATATATGAAGCAAGTGCTCTCTGGTTGCATAAGGGAATCATATGAACAAAATAAATCAACTCTTCAGACATTTAAAATGTGAAGAAAGAAAATAAACACTATGCCCACTTACTTCCATACAAACCTAGTAAAAATAAATTCAAGCAACTGAGATCTCCACACACGATTTGAAACTTAAATATTTTCAGATAGAATCACAAAAGATTGGGTGCTAGGGAACATTGATTGTACAAGTCTAACCATCCCAGAATACTAGATGCTTTGCTAATCATTTACAAAATGGGCGAAACAATGTATCACCCAGTCCAGATCCTGCCTATATACGTGGCAAGCGGCCAAGCCATGGCCCACTACCAGTTGCCACCTAATGACATTGCCCATCCCCAGGGTCAAATTTACCCCAAAACTAGAAAAATGATGTCATCAAATCCAGAACCAAATTAAATATCAAGTTCCAACTGTATTACCACCTCAAGCCCACAATCCCACATACCCTGAAAGATAGTATCAAGGAAAACTGACTTCATCCGTGAGAGTCTCTTTTCATGCAACACAACAAAAGAAATGAATGGCATGGCTAGACAATACAAAGGTAATGAATGGCTTGAAATTGATTATAACAAAAATTATGCTCCAAATGAATGGCATGACTGGACATTGTCAAAACAAACATAGCGCCTCAAAGAGAAGAGTGGACAAGCTACCAACTCACCAAACTTTTTCTTTGAAAGAAAAAATAACTATGTTAGGAGATTGAAGCTTGCATATTTGACGAAATAGCTTAAGAAATAGAAAATCAACCTGAAAAGACTCTGGCCCAATATAGCTTTGCAACATCCGGATGACAGATGCTCCTTTCATGTAACTAATGGCATCGAATATTTCATCGACTTCAGAAGCATGATTTACCTCCACCTGGGATGACAAAGAATCAACAGTTGAACACAGTGCATGTACTGGCATCAAATATATTTTTGTGTGCAATAAGTTTGGGAAAGATACCCAAATTTTGACTATATACCTCAATGGGATGTGATTCTGCAAGTCCATCCAGTCTAAGACCCTGGGTTGTCTCGTCAAGAAACTGAGTCCAAATCTTCCATTCTGGAAACAAGCCATCAATTGCCAAGTATGACACCTACAGTGCATCATGACTCATCAGCTGTATATAAATTAAAAGACGACTTGGTACATTAAGCTAAATGGGTAAAGTGAAAAATACCCAAGTAGCAAAACCCTCATTCAACCATAAGTGTGTCCACCATTCCATAGTTACGAGGTTTCCAAACCATTGATGAGCCAGTTCGTGAGCAACAACAACTGCAACCTAGCGAAACATAGTTTCATTATAAAACTAGTTCTAATGGAAACAATGTACTTAATATTTAAACGGCATTGAAGGAAAGCAACAGTTACCCTCTGCTTGTTAGCAGCTGCAGAATGCTTCTCATCATAAAGCAAAGCAGTTTCACGATATGTGACTAGACCATAATTCTCCATGGCACCAGCAGCAAAATCAGGAATCGCAATCATATCCAATTTAGGAAGTGGATATGGTACCGCAAAGTACCTGCAAGAATTTAGATAAAAGTATTACATGGATGCTGAAATGGAGGTTCCCAAGCTCTGGAAAGTGAAATGTAAAAGGCTGATATTAGAAGTTCGATGTGTTATTTATTTCAGAATCTTTAACTATATCATAAGTCATTGCCAAGCAAATGCAAGTACTTTCTGTAGAGTTCTAGCGTCTTCACAGCAACATCTAGTGCAAACTTCCCTTGACTTGTCTTGCCAACCTGGCAATACACCCGAACTTTGACACCTGTATTGAATTTAAAACAATGGTGAAAACCAGAGCCCCTCGAATACTTTATACTATAATAATAAACTGGACAAAAAGATTATGAGTAGTTGAGTACCATCATCAGTATGATCCTCCAGGTAATCAAACAAGCCAATCACAACTGCCACCAAGTATGTAGACATAATTGGTGATTCCTCAAAGTAAACTGTTTTACAATTTCCTTCTTGTTTTTCTTCAATCACTGGCATGTTGGAAAGGGCTGTTACTTCATTAGGCACAACCAGCGTCAGCTTGAACTTAGCCTAGAAAATCAGAAATCACACAATGAATCAAATCCAACACTCAAGTTGCAAATAAAATGCAGAAAAACACGGGCATATGGTGCTGAAATGGTGTTTCTCATTCACAACATCTACAATGAGAACTATCTACAATGTCATCACTTGGAATACGAGGCCACAACTGATTGGATAACCAAACAACTTGTACCCAAACTCCGTATATCATGAAATTAAGTAAGGAACCTTCACAAATTTATCTTTATTTTTAAGAAAATTTGTGTCTTTCACAATTACGAGTCTTTATTAACTACAGAAGTTTTCTTTCAGCTTGAAACATCCATCAAGAACTCACACATTGTTACAATCGAAAGCCTTAGCTTAATCCATCCGAAGCTCTACATGGTGTATGAGTGTATCCATGTATATAGCAATTGTCTTTTTTCTTCATTGCAAAACCGATTGATTACAAAGATATATTATGCCTCCCAATGATCAGAGAAACTTCAATTCCATTACCACCTCCTAACATACTATTTGTGGTCTTCTTTTGCCTACTACCAGTCTATATTTGCATCTGGGAAACAGTCAAACATTTGCATCTTGACTTGGGTAAACAGTCAACCTAAATTTGCAGTAGTATAGTCATCAAATTGAAAGAAAGAAATGCAGGATCACCTTAGCAGCAGGTTCATCCCAGCAGGGGAAACATCTCCGAGCATCAGTTGCTTCAAACTGAGTCACTGCCATGTTCTTCTTTTCGCCGTTAATCTCATACACACTGAAAAATGTTTCCGAAAAAAAAAATTCAAACTCTATGTCAGCCACCATCTCAGACTGCAAGTGGATGATTATTCGTGATGATCACAAAAAGAATGCAAAATTAGGTCAAACCGAAAGCAACCTTCTGTAGAAGCCTTTCATCTTGTCATTGAGGATTCCTTCAAACGCAATCTTCAAATTCCCGACTCCCATAGGCAGATCCTCTGCGAATTCCAACACCAAAATCTCATCTTCTTCTATGAATCCAACAGCCGCAGCTCGCAATTCCTGCCAAAAGAAATCAATCCATTGATGAAAACAGCGGGAATCACAAATCCAACCGATCATACTGCATTACAAAATTACCTCAGAAGTCGATTGCGGGACGAAGGAGACAGAATCAGACTGAACATCGAGCTCGATCGCGTTGAGGACGATAAACTTGGTGGGAGAAACGATGTCAACGTCGATGGAAACATCTCCGGCGAACTTACAGGCAACGAGATCCGGCGTGAGTTTGATATCGTATCGCTTGGGGACTGCGAATTGAGGGAGACGCGGTTGGCCCTTGAACTGATCGTATCCCATGGCTGCCTCGATTTCTTCTCGACTTCGATTTCTTCTCGACTTGTACGAAAGAGAAGGTAAGGGAGAGATGGATCGGAAGCTATTGACGACGGAGGCTATGGATATTTATAGGAAGATTTGCAGTGCGGTGGGGCACACATCTCAAGGATTCATCCCCTCACTTAGGTTAATGACGAACTGTTACAAAACTTGGCTTGATAGGTCGTTTCCTATAAAAAAAAAAAAGGTTGTGTTCCGTATTGATTGGAGTAGATAAAAATTTTACTTAGATGGGTAGTGATGTTATTCGAGCCGAGCGGAATATTATTTGTTCATATTTATCTCATTTAGTTAGAAATGAGTCGAGTTTGAATCAAACTTAAATTTGGATTTGAGTTTAAAAATGTGTTCATACTCTATTCATTTAGATTATCATCTACAATGGTTGTATACAAAGGTAAATGTGTATTTTTTAGACTTTTTTAACTTCATTAGTTATTTTGGGTGTGTGCAAATATACGCATTTGGGTATGTAATGTGCAAATTTGATCACATATCTTCTATGTGCAAAAACTTTTACAAAAAGCAAGACAATTTCATTAGTTGCTTTTTTTATGATTTTATTTTATTTTTTTTGTTTCAAATGAATTGTATTTGAATAATGTGTAAAAAATGCACATTTTATCCAAGGAACAAATTGTTAAAAAATGATGTGTATTTTTACACATCTTGTGTAAATGTGTACATTTTACCCAAAACCATTGTGGATGTTCTTAGGAAATGAACGAGTTTGATTTTTTTACAAAAGTTACATTAGAGTTGTAAAAAAATGTGGGTACGTAGAGTTAGAAAATTCTTAATCGCTTAAAAAAATATTAAATGATTCAAAATTTAATAAAGTCATTTAATTTTTCCTTTTTAAATTAAAAGTCGTTCGTAAACTAATACATAGTCATTATTGATGGATTTTCACCCAATCAACCAAACCTACGTAAATTTTTAAATAATAAAAATTTTAAACATTTTTTAACCAGTGGAATTTATCTATTTTTTTATACAAGACAAAAATTTGAGAGTAGTCAACCGCAGTTAAACCATTGTTCAAGAGTGTCCTTCCGGACAATGTCTTAAGATCTCAGCAGGACAACGCTTTACGGATATGGAAAAACTTAGTCCAAGATGCGCCAACCGGTCAGCCGCCTATATTCTTTCAGTTCGTTTGTCCATTCTACCAATAAGTGTTAAGGTTATCTGGCAATTAGTAAATAAGTGTGTTGCATCTTCCTCTATTTGGATGTAAAGGGGGATTCGTAGTATGATTTTTGTCGGTGTTCCGTTGAGAATGTTTTTCTATAGAATTTTTTTTTATTTTAGGTAGGTAATCGATTCTTCATAGCCATTCCAGTGGTTCGAAGTTAGTCATTCTGGCTTTAGTGATATGATCCAAGGCACTTGTCGTTAAGAACCATCCATTTTTGGTCATTTTTCAGTATAGTTTGTCTTCGATTTCATTAGTTGGGATGTGGATGTCCAGAATCTCCTCCACAGTATTCATAGGCGGGTTTTTCTTTAATCTTTCTACATTCCATGTTTTCTTTGGTTTTAAGTACAAGTCAACAGTGAGAAATATTTTTGCTTATGTGTTATAATCACTTTAATTTTATGATTTTCTCAAAATCAACTAAATCTAGAAAAAAATCCAACTAATGAAATTTGTATGTACACATTTCTTTAATTCAATCTAGCTATATCTAACTATTAAAGCATAAACATTTTTTATTTGGTGTTATAACAACATTTATTTTATAATTTTCACTCAACCAACCTATTATACTCAATTCTTAAACTCTCGTAATTTTTACACATTTTTCATAATTTTTTTTATTATTCTTTACTTATTATATCAAATCTATTTTTTCTATTTTGTGTTAACGTTTGGTAATAATTTATAACAGTAATTTTTTATACTTATAAAATTTTATTTTTATTTTTTAAAATAAAAATACTCGTGGGAATTATACTAGTTTGATGATTATAAGATTTAAAGTTGGTTATAATTAAATTGTGTGGCCGAGTATTCACAAACCGACCTTAGCTCAGTTGGTAGAGCGGAGGACTGTAGTTTGTTTGCAGATAATCCTTAGGTCGCTGGTTCGAATCCGGCAGGTCGGATCTTTTTTTCTTCTTTTTTTTAATAAAGGATTGTAGGATTCGTTTGCAGACAGAACTTTAAGTTCCAAAGTTCATCTTCCCCACACCACATTTTTACAATCTTGAATTTTTTTTACAATCCTTAAACCGTCACCACTCATTCGCATTGATTGGATCAGGATGGTTTAATAATCCTCCTCCGATTAACAATTTTTCACTTGTTCACTATATTTTCCTGCCCAAAAAGTAATTCATCAAAGACAAAGAATGGTCATTTGCATTGAAAGAAAATTAAAATTGCATATAAATCTTGTAACAAGACAAATTTGTTCTGTATTAAATTGCCTATAAATCCTTTAACACTTTACAAAACATTGGCAAAACATTGGGATTATTGGCTTCTGGGTCAAATTGGCCGTGTTTTAGACAAAAACATTGGTATTATTGGTAAAATTGGACAGATATATGGGATTATTTTATAAGATCATTTAAAAAAGTATACATACTCCTTATATAACAACATCGATCCCAATGAATTCTCGTCCAAAAGAAAGTTTATAGAGTCAAGTTGTCCGCATCCTTTTTTCGACTACATCAATAAAGTGTTTTCGAGTCAACAAGTTACTGCCATAGAAAACATGGATGCACAAACACACACGGCCAACTGAAGAAATAATCAGCAAACTATAAGCACATAAAACAAAACACACACACAGAAACCGTCTAAAGGCATGAATAAAGCTAAGAAATGAAGAGAAAACAACATATATATTAGAAAAAGTGTTATATAATAGTATAATACAGTATATATCCATTTGACTAAGATCGAATACAGTATGATCAGCGACTTGGATTAAATCGTAGGATCTCACGATTTTAATCTGATCTCAATTTTAATAGCTACACCAATATAGTCAATATAATATAGTTATCAAGTTTGCTAACTTCACCAATTGCCTGTATATTATATACAGTATTGATGTATGTGGCAGTGAACTAAATCAGAGCTAAAAAAAGTTATGGACAAATTCAAGAAATTAATTACTATTTTAATTGCAGGAGAAATTCAAATCCCCCACCTGATAATAACACTTGACTGCATCAATCCCCCCAAATAAAAGTCCATTGGAGGTGTTTGAAGCAGCCAGACAAAAGTAGTGAGCACAAAAAATCAGACATGGCAGTCCTTTGAAGAGTACGACAATCACGGATCAGCAGATAAAATTCAAAATTATTATTAAACTAGTCAAGAAGATGCAGAATCCATACATGGAAGCTGAAAACCATGTCAAAATCACTGTTTGCTAACTTAACGTTTGCTTTAAAATTGGATATAACTTATTTTCCTGGAAGCGATATCACAAACCGACCTTAGCTCAGTTGGTAGAGCGGAGGACTGTAGTATGTTTGCAGATTAATCCTTAGGTCGCTGGTTCGAATCCGGCAGGTCGGATCCTTTTTTTTTTAATAATTCTTTTTTTTGGGTATCATTAGGTTACCCTCCAACTGCGAAAAGCCATCCCTTCACACTCACTACCGAATACCGATATAGGTATTTTTGGCCCATAATGAAATAGGATCGATAAAAGAGGAAGATTTGCAATTTGACAGAAATTAAATTAGTGCAAATCCTTGGATGTAAATCTCAACAAATGAAGAATATGGATTTAATTTATTCATTTAATATGATTTGGAGCTTTATATATATATTTATATTTATATTTATATTTATATTTATATTTATATTTATATTTATATTTATATTTATATTTATATTTATATTTATATTTATATTTATATTTATATTTATATTTATATTTATATTTATATTTATATTTATATTTATATTTATATTTATATTTATATTTATATTTATATTTATATTTATATTTATATTTATATTTATATTTATATTTATATTTAGAGTATGGATCAAATGTTAACAAGTCTTACGGTGTTAAATGTTAACAAATCTTGGCCCTTGATCGAATCAAAATGGAAGGCTACGATTAATTCTGAATTTTAATAATTTATTTTAAAAAAAACGTGGGCCCCATTGAAAAACCTACACCACTCTCAGTTATCAAAAGCGTGTGAATCACAACCCAAATTCTGAAACTGCCCAAACCCGGATTAAACGTGGGTTATTAAGAGAGAGAGAGCGAAAGGGCTTTCCACGTACAGAAGGGCGAGGGTTTCTGCAACCAACGGCGGCGGAGTGGGTGAGATTGAAGGAGGGAACGACGGAGGCGAAGCAAGCGACGGATACGATCGAAGGTGAGTTCAATCGGCGTCGATTCGAGGGCAAGATCGAAGGTGAGTTTGGCCGAAATCGATTCGAGGGCAAGATCGGAGGGTTTCGGCAAGCAAGCAGCGACGAAGTGGAAGCGATCAGCGGTCCGGCAACGACGAGAACAACAAGGCGTTGGCCCGCATCCTTGCCTCTCGGCCTGCACCATCGATCGACGACGAGAACAGCGGTCCGATGGAGCCACCGCACCATCGATCTGCACCATGAGTAAAGTATTCATCACCATCTCCCTGCCTCTCGGCCTCGCCGAGTTTGAAATTGGAGGTTTCAAGATTCCTCGTTTATGAAATCATGTCCCAGTGGTTGCCTAATTGTTTGAAATTGCTATCGTTGACTAGCTAGCTAGTGTTTTGGTTATCTGATGCCATTGGAGAGCATAGCTTTTGATTGATTTAGTTTCTTTTTATTTGTGTATCCGTGATTGGGCTCAATTGCTTCATAGTTTTATATTGCATTCACCAAAGATTTGAATGGTGATTTTTGAATGTGTTAGGGTTAGGGGTAGTTGACAAATTTAGGATAAGGGCTCAAGTTTCATGATTGAATGAATGGGGGATCGGGACCAAATTGTTTAAGAGGAGTGGTAAATTTTGTGTGTTTTCATGGGATTTAAGAAATATTCGGGGGAAAAGCCGAATTATTCATATGTATAGACCGATTTTGTGCTTCAAGCAATGTCAATTCAATTTATCAACTATTCGGCAAGTGAAGTTCAGAGATACTATTCGTTGATAATAATGAATTATTCATATGTATGTGGTAAATTAGATGTGGGAAATCAAGAATTACATTTACATACTCTTTCAACCTAGTGAATAATTACTATCAACTTAGAGAATAATTACTATCAACCTAGCGAATAATTACTATCAACCTAGCGAATACTTGCAAAATTGACAAACCCTTTTGCTATTATCTAAATGATAATTCATATTTACAGATGAATAATAACAATCAATTTAACGAATAATTACCATTAACCTAGTAAATATTTACAAAATTGACCAACCCTTTCGCTATTATCTAAATGATAACTCCTCTTTACAAACGAATAATAACGATTAATTTAGCGAATATTTACTATTAATCTAGCGAATAGTTGCAAAATTTCCAACTCTTTTGTTATTATCTAAACAATAATTCATCTTTACACACGAATAATAAGTATAAGTTAGCGAATAATTAATATCACCTTATCAAATATTTCAAACAGTGCACCACACAAAAAAACACAACATTACCCCACCAAAAAATGTAACGCCATAAAAAAAAAAAAGACGCACGCGCACGTTCAGTAAGTGGGGAAGAAAAAAGGTGGGTCCCATTAATTTTTAATTAAAGAAAAAACCAAAATTACCTAATAATCTCAACCACTCATTTGATTCAATCAATGACCCAGATTTGTTAACACTTAACACCATAAGAGATACAAACACAGGACCCAACCTCTTTATATATATATATATATATATATATGTATGTATAGGATTGTTGTTAATTTATGACTATAAAATTATTTGTACACTTGGATGTATTTTACTTTGATATAATGATGTATTTTGTGCCACTATAGTATTGCTAATTGCTATATAAATCTCTAGAAAGATGTGCTGATCGCCCCAAAATTGATGAACTGACGATCTTGATTGTTAGGCTTTGAAGTCTGACCTGCAATAGCGTGAGAAAGCGATAGAGATAAGTAGATAACCAATGAGAAAGATAGAAATGTCTGATATGTATTTTCATGCCCTCTCTCAGAACTACAATTCAGTATTTATATATCTCCTCATGGGCTTTGGTCCAATTTATAGTTCTCCATAGGCCCACTCCAATGACCCAATCCTAACAAAAGAGTACCATTTTTTTTTTATGGGGTATGGCAATACAATGATGGACTGCAGACCAACTTGTGAATGAGTTTAGGGAGAGAATCTAATTAAACAAAAGGTAGTGTGGGTAGACCGGCCTTATCTAAACATAAGGTAGTTAGATAAAGTGATTGAGTCAAAAATTTATCTGGGGTCGAAGTTTTATAAATTATTGGTCACTCTTCGATATATTTTTCTTTAGTTTAGCGAATCAAAACTATGATATTTTATATTAAATGATAATATTTTAGTTCAAAGCAACATTCTTTTAGTTCAAAAAACCAACGTTTTTTTAAACGATAGTGTTTTAGATCAAAATTGTGTCATTAGTTGTTACATATTTTTTCTCTTCAAATGAAATAAACGATGTCGTTTTATTATATAACAACATTCTTTTTGGCTAAAAAGAAATCGTTTGAAACCTACAAAGTCAATATGTAATCTGTTATTCTATTCGCATGCATGCAATAACGTAACATGTAGCAAGATATATAAACTTTTAAACTTGCATATTCTTACTCCCTCCGTTTGAAAATAATTGTCGTTTTACTTTTGTGCACGTTGTTTAAGGAGCTAAAAACTCTATAAAATATTATTTTTTAATCACTTGTCGATTATCAGTACATCCACAAGTGACTATAAGAGACATATTGTATAATTTAGAAACTATAAAGTTCACGGAATAAAGTAAACGACAAGTATGGATATCCCAGACAAATAATATACCATATTTAACTAATATGAATGAAATAAAATGAACAAATCTCATATTTTTTTAAGAAGTTCGGACATTTAGTGTGATTTTTCCAAATTAATTGGATCAAGTTATAATTATCCGAGTTTTCATGCTATTTGAAATATGGTTATCATAAAATAAATATAAATATAATATATAAACCAATACAATCAAAGTCAATATATATTATGCTCTATAAAAAGAGGAGGCCGATCTAGAAACCTTAATTATCTACCTTAATCAAGGGGAAAATCCCAAATTAAGTTATAAAAACGAGGATGAAGAAGATGAGGGTGTCTAAGCCAACTCACCTATTTACAATATTGTTTCTATTGGTGTTAGTTTGGGAGGTGAGTTGCGGACAAAAAGTGCTGGTGAAGGTCGGGTTGGTGGTGAGGAGCACGGACTCGCTGGACGGTAAGGTGGCGAATGCCACCTTGCAGATGGCCAGAGACGATTTCTACGCCGACCATGAATGGTTCAAAACTAAATTAGAGTTGGTTCCTCGTGGCTCTGAGAGCAACGTCGTCGATTCTGCTTCCATTGGTATTGTGTCCATCTTTCTTCAATCTCTTAATTTTAATTAGTTTATTTTTTTTTAAAAAAATCGAGTAATTATATACATATAATATCAGTTTTTCTTTCTTATTTTGAAAAGAATATTCAAATTTCAATTATTTTTCGCCTTTGAGCATATATTTAAAGGTTTGTACAGTCAGTGAGTGGGCGGGAATATATAGTCATATATTTGTGAGAGGAGGAAGAGAAAGATATATGTACGTGGATGGCAATGCCATAGACGGTGCAACACGGAAGAATTGAAGGCTACAAGTGAACCTTCAATTCTTTCGTTGCACTGTTTATGACATTGCCAATAGTTTAATCGGAAAAGACTTGTGGGTAGTACCCAAGGTCTTCGGGTCGAACCCCGGATGACCACTTTTTATTTATCAAATTAAAGGAAGAATTGAAGGCAATACCGAGGGTGAGGTTGGTGATCGATGATGGTGAAAGGTGTGGAAGGAAGTGAAGAGGTGCTGTGCTTCAACAGAGAGGGTAAGAGAAGGGTTTGGAGGGGTACCGGTGGCGGTGAAGGTATTTTGATTTTTTTTTTTGTATAGGAAACATTTCGCTTTGAGTCTGATAGCGTTTTTTTAGACGAGATAATGAGATATGAGTATATTGGCAAACAAAGCAGCTAAGATATGCAATTTTATTGGTACACATTCAACAATTTTGTTTGAAAGATATTTTCTGATGTTTTGAAAATGTGAGATTTTTTAGAATCAAAATCATGGAATGATTTTTTTTAGGACAACTATAGAATGTTGGTATATATGATAATGGGCTATTAACTAGCTAGTAATTAAGGTTGGATTTTTTTATTATAAATATTTTGTGCTATAGCATTATCTCATTGCTGATGGATATATATATTTTCAAATTACATATACAATTAATAACTTTTGCAGATTATATATATAAAGTGGTAGAATTATTCCAAAGGGCCAAACTAATTCCGCTGGAATGGTAACAGTAGTACAGTACTGCTGTTGACATATTTAAAATTTTCTATTGATTGATCTTGCTTCATTAAATAAAATAAAAAATGAATGTCACCAATCATCACAATTAAACAAGTGTCGAAGGATAAATATTTGCATTTTAGTTATTCTTTGTGTATAATATAAGTTAATGGTTTGCATCTTTAAAAAAAAAAATTCTCACCTACCTTAAACATGTGGGTGAAGCTGAGAGGGGCTTGAAAGTTTGCTTCTACATCCCCTGGTAGTATATTATTGGTATTTTAGGGTAATAACTAATGTAATATAAGAGTTTTGAGTGTTTATTTGGTTAAAAAGGGAAGGAAATTTTTTTAGTTTTTTTTAATGTTCATTTTTATCCTATATTGATTTGTTTCTCTTAATTAATAAAACCTATATCTATATAATATCTTAATTTAAAATACTTTTGATGATGTATCAACACCTCCTTAATTTAAGGTTTTCAACTAATCACAATTTTATCTTATTATTTCTTTTTCTTTTTCTCTTCATCTCTTTCATATACATTTACATTTTTTCCTCTTATTTTTTTTACCCATTTACTAACCATTGGGCTTAATTCAAAACATTGAGTTAAATCTAATGTCTACTATATATATATAATAATCTATATCGATATAATATCTTAATTTAAAAACCTTTTTGATGAAGCCTAACTTTATGATAAACATTTTTCATTTTCTTAAAGATTTCAAGTCCACTTTCATTATGTTATCCTAACTTTTATTAATATTTTAAAATGTTAATTTGTTATGTTATTAAAATTTTATTTATTAAAAACCGCGCCATGGCGCGGAGATTTTACTAGCTATATATTTAAACGACTACAATTTAATTTAGTGACTTTTTTAATATTGTTTTTTTTAAATTAATCTTCATATATGTAAGAGTAGTTTAGTACCCGCACAATAGTGCGGTCTATTTTTTTAAATTAATACATTTAATATTAAAAAAAGTGTATAAAAAAATTTATGTAAGTAAACTTTAAACTCTAAATACCCCTCACATCTAAACATTGTTAATTATTATATAGTTAACGGTAAAAATGAAATCTATGGGAGTCGAGCCTTACCTTTATATCTTTCAATTTGCAATTAATTACTATCGACATATATGAAAATCAAATCATAACCACCTGATCGGCAAATCCTATCGGTATATATGATTAGTTGTATTTATCCTATCAGTATATATGATTATTTCTATTTATTAATTATTAATTACTCTATCGTTTATAATGACATTAATTTGATTTTAAATTAATTAATCAACAAATCCTATCGACATATATGAAGTCATAACCATCTGATTGGCAAATCCTATCGAAATATATTAATTATCACCTTAGGCTCCCATAGATTTGTTATCGGCATATATTAATTAGAGTACTTAATTAAATTAATTAGAGTAATTAATTAACAAATTAAAAAAAACTACTTTAACAAT
Source organism: Persicaria maculosa (assembly GCA_963922045.1). Taxonomy (NCBI): domain Eukaryota; kingdom Viridiplantae; phylum Streptophyta; class Magnoliopsida; order Caryophyllales; family Polygonaceae; genus Persicaria; species Persicaria maculosa. The sequence continues at coordinate 48,392,759 of OY998269.1, read as the reverse complement.
CCATTAATCGGCATATCTTAAACCTAATCGGATAAGTGGATAACAATCATAACTATCGGATGAGTGGGATAAATGAGATAACAATCAATTAATATTTTAATTTTTAAATTTAATTTTTTTATTATTAATGTAATTAATCTAATTAAGTAACAAATCCTAAATAAAAAAAATATTTTAAAGGAGAAGTCTACTTCTCCTTTAGTATTATACTATTGATTATAATCTCATAACATTATGATAATATGTTGAACTATTTCATATATATTAAATTGAACTAGTTCATAGATATAGATGGGTTGACTTGGTTTCTATATATCTTTTAATATTTATTTATATTTAAAGCAGATTTTCTATTAGACTGCAAAAGTGATAGATGATTAAAACAAACCGAAAAAACCAATCAGTGTTAAGATTTTTTTTAAGATGTCAATGCCTAAGTTCGTACATTACTAAAAAATTTGAAGAAATTACTCCATAAAAAAATTGCCAAGAAATTGGGAAGGAAGCTTAATTAATTATAATTATTAAGACGTGCGCTCAAACTTTGTCCACATAATTTCGATATAAAAAAAAAACCCTTCTCATAAAACTATTTTATTTAATATTTTTACTAATGATAATTAACTACAGTTTTTCTTGAAAGTTGTGGTGTTTGAATTTTAAAATGAATTACTAGTTTTATTAATTGCGTTTACACGGTTTTTTTAATAAATTTATTATATGTAATTGTTTAATTAATATCAATATCTTAATAATTCCAGTTGATTATTAAATAAATATACTAATTTATAAATAATAAAAATGTTATCTTTTTGTTCAATCAATTACGTACATTGAATAATATTTTTTATGTTAAAGAAGAAGTGGTGTTGATTATTCTCTATTACCTACATGATAATATATATTTAATTTTTTTATATTGAACAAAAAATTATAAATAAAATCCAATAAAGTAAAATAAATATTCAATATTGAATGACTGCGTATGAATAGGCGTGGATTTGTGTAAAGTTAAGATCAATTTTGTTCAAATGATTTGGGATAAATATAAAGTAGAATAAGCTTGTACAAAGATTGATCAAAACTAAATTATTATGATAAACAATACTCCGTATAGTATTAGATAACTATTGTTCCAATCATTTTTCTAATTAGTCATTTGTTGGTCTCTTGTTTGTGGTTCATATTCTCATATGTTTGGAGAGAGCAATCGGGTTGCTGATTGGCTCGCATACCTTGGATTGGCCTTGACTCCCACTTATTGGAGACCTGGTGGTGTGATAGACGATGACGATCTTGTTCGTAAGGAGCCCTAGGATACTGACTCAACAACGGTTAATCAATCCCAAATTTTCGCCCTATATAAAAATATGGGCAATATTTTGAGATCCATTTAAAAAGGGGAAAAAAAATAATTATAGACTATATGGTTCAATATGTTTTACTCCAATGGAGATCTTCATTGTACTGGTTTTACTCCGGCTTTTAACCGATGTGGACAACTAAATATTTTTCTTCTTCCTTTATCTGTGTCTGATGTGCCAATTGCAGTTGTGGATCTGATAAAGAACGAGAAAGTAGCAGCAATAATCGGACCGGAGACATCAATGGAGGCTCATTTCGACATAAGCTTGTGTGACAAAGCCCATGTTCCTATCATAACCTATTCAGCCAGTAGCCCTTTCCTTGTTTCCTTAGCAAGTGACTACTTCATCCAAGCTACTCAAGTTGATGTTGCCCAAGTTCCAGCCATTACCTCTATCATCAAAGCTTTCAATTGGAGACAAGTGGTGCCTGTTTACGTCGACAACGAGTTCGGACGAGGGCTCATACCCACCTTGGTGGATGCCCTACAACAACTCGGTATTCGGATCCCATACAGGAGCAAAATACCTTCCTCAGCAACTAAGGATCAAATTGTCGCCGAGCTTAACAACCTTAACTCTATGGCTACCCGCGTCTTTATAGTCCATATGGACCAAGATTTAGGCGTTCGATTGTTCTCAAATGCCGCAAGACTTGACATGATGAGCAATGAGTATGCCTGGATAATCACCAATGGGATTGGCAACATGTTGGACACACTGAAACCAGATGACCTTCAAGCTATGCAAGGAGTAGTTGGTGTTAGGACGTATGTTCCGCGTACAAAGGAGCTCGATGACTTCATCCCTAGATGGAAAAGGAAGATTATCCAAGAGAATCCAACTGTGGTGGTTGATCCAGCACCGCAATTGACCGTTTATCAACTATGGGCTTATGATACAATCACTGCATTGGCTATGGCAATAGAGCGATTTGTTAGTACAGGCTTCACATTCGATAAGACGATTAATCCTGCTTCGAATGCATCCGATTTATCTACCCTTGGTGTTTTAAGAGTCGGACAGAACCTTGTCAAAGAAATTCGCGGTGCTAAGTTTAAAGGTCTCAGCGGGGATTTCCTCCTAGACGATCATGGACAATTGCAATCTTCGACTCTAGAGATCGTAAACATCTTCAGAAAGGGAGAGAAGGTGGTTGGAGTCTGGACACCGCAAAATGGCTTCGAAAGGGAACTCAATTCCTCATTCAATGATTCAAAATCAATCTCTAAGGACAGACTGGGATCCATTATATGGCCTGGGGACAATAAAAACCCTCCTAAGGGATGGGTGCTTCCGATTAATGGAAAGAAACTAAGGGTTTTGGTTCCTATCAAGAATGGTTTTAATGAATTTGTGAAGGTGGAACGAGTTCCTGATTCAGCTTCTTCTAAATTCACAGGCTATTGCGTAGATATCTTTGACGCAGTGATGAAATCTCTTCCATATCCAGTTTCGTATGAGTACGTTTCCTTCGGCGAACCAGATAGTGCCCCGACAGACTCCTACGATGAGTTGATCTCCCAAGTTTATTTTGAGGTGATAATACTTATATTTTTTGTTATATATATATAATGTTTTGCTTATCAATATATCGATCGAATCTGCAGAGGTATGATGCCGCTATGGGAGACATATCCATAGACGCCAACAGGTCTCAGTACGTCGACTTTACGTTTCCATACACCGAATCGGTAGTAACGATGGTGGCACCCATTCAGGACAACAGTGAAAGGTTGGATTGGGTGTTCTTCAAGCCTTTCACTTGGGAGTTATGGATAGTAAGCCTACTCTCTTTGATCTTTTTTGGCATGTCTATCTGGTTCCTTGAGCATGAAAATCCAGAGCTCCGTGGTCTCGATAAAAGTCTATTCTTTTCGTGTTCGATGGTCGTGTTTGCCCACGGTACGTACGTACGTTTCTTTTCTTGTGTGTGACAATATATATATTAATCATTTGTGAACTCCTCTTATGGTGTAATATGTGAACATATATAACGCTTGAGATCGCGATGTATGATGGATCGATGATCATCAGGATTTAATATGCGGACGAACATGGCAAGATTTTTGGTGATTACATGGGTGTTCTTTGTGTTCATCCTGACACAGTCGTACACAGCCAATCTGGCTTCAATGCTGACAGTCAGCAAACTTAAGCCCAAAGTGACCGATATTGCGGAGCTCATATCGACAAGAGCTCCGGTTGGTTACCAGAGAGGCTCGTTTGTAGAGGGCTTCTTGATAAACAAGGTATATATTAACAGATCGAGGATAGATCCTGTGTTTAAGCAAGTCTTACTGTAGAGAAAGATAGGAGGCAAAAAGTGTGCTTTTCCATTGAATTGTGATGTCAATATATACAAAGAAACTAGGTTAAATCTTTCCTAACTTACTAGAGAAGATATGGCTATACAGAATCAAATAAAATCTTTATACATAAAATACAATATCTCAATACTCCCCCTCAAGTTGGAGCGTGAAGATTCTGAATGCCCAACTTGCGAAGAAGAACATGGAACTGCGACGGCCCAAGAGCCTTGGTTAGAATATCCGCCAGCTGCAGAGAGGAACGGATGTGAGCGGTGATGATCGTGCCAGCCTGAACGTGATCACGGATGAGATGACAATCAACCTCGATATGTTTTGTGCGCTCCTGAAAGACCGGGTTCGAGGCGATATGTAGGGCGGCCTGATTGTCGCACCAAAGGCGCATAGGTTGTCGATGAAAGACACCCAAGGAAGCGAGCAAAGACTTGAGCCAAACAAGTTCGCAGGTGGTGGTGGCCATAGCACGATATTCGGCCTCAGCCGAAGAGCGAGAAACAATAGATTGTTTCTTTGTTTTCCAGGAGACCGGTGACTCGCCCAACATAATGAAGAAGCCTGTGAGAGAGCGACGAGTGATGGGGCACGTAGCGTAGTCGGAATCGCAATAAGCGTTGAGCCGAAGAGCACTTGATCGAGATAAGAAAATACCTTGGCCTGGGTAACTCTTCAAGTATCGAACAACACGAAGAGCAGCCTGCCACTGATTAGCCGTCGGAGAGGTCATAAACTGAGCTAAGATGTGAACCGAGTAGCTAAGTTCGGGCCTGGTGATGGTGATGTAGATTAGCCGGCCGACCAACCGACGGTATTGTTCCGGCGAATCCAACAGGGGACTGTCGTCCAAAGCCAGCTTGTGATTCTGTTCAATTGGAAACGTGACAGGTTTGGATGCAAGCAGCCCAATTTCCGTGAGGATATCGAGCGCATATTTACGCTGAGACACAAAAATTCCAGCAGGAGTCCGAGTGATCTCAAGGCCGAGAAAATACTTCAGAAGCCCAAGATCTTTCATGTGAAAGCGAGAATGCATAAAGGCCTTAAACCGGGCAATAGATGTGGAGTCATTCCCTGAAATGATGAGATCGTCGACATATACTAAAACGTGTAACACAATGTCCGAGCGCATATAGGAGAAGAGGGAGTAGTCGGCATAGGATTGCACAAAGCCGAAGTACTTAAGAGCAGAGGCAAGCTTGAAGAACCAATTGCGCGGCGCCTGTCGAAGACCATATAATGATTTGCGAAGATGACAAACCTTGGATGAACCCGGAACAGAGAACCCAGGAGGCATAGTCATATAGACATCCTCATGCAAATCTCCGTGGAGAAAGGCATTATGAACATCCATTTGATGCAGTTCCCAATCCTGAATCGCAGCCACTGCTAAGAAGACCTTGACAGACACCAGTTTAGCTACAGGAGCGAAGGTTTCAGAGTAATCAGTACCTTCAATCTGACGATTGCCGAGCACAACAAGGTGGGCCTTGTAACGCTCGATGCTCCCATCCGCCTTATATTTCACCCGGAAGACCCATTTGCAGCCGATAGGAGTCTTATTAGGAGGAAGATCGACCACGTCCCAAGTCCCATTTCGATATAAAGCATCAATCTCAGCCCTCATAGCATCACGCCAATGTGAATGTCGTACTGCTTCGCGGAAGGATGTAGGTTCTGGAGTAGCACTAACTGCCGCAAGATAGCTGCGATGCTGCGAAGATAAGTTTGCATAGCTCACAAAATTAGCTAAAGGATACAAGGTACCTGACGACGAGACCGGAGAGGGATCCAATGAGATAGAGTGGGCTGATGTGCAGACATAGTTGCGGAGGCGAGTGTTAGGCTGGAGAGTGCGATTGCTGCGTCGAAGGGGAGGTGGAGGAGGCGGCGATGGGGGACTCCCCCTGTCGTCGGCACCAGTAGCTGGTGGGTCATCATCCTCATGGGACAGAGGCGTCGGGGAGGTGGAGGAGGGTTCAGTAGAGGGTGCGGATGGCGAGGGTGGACTTGCATAGGGGAAGAGATGTTCATGAAAGGAGACATCACGGGATGTGAATATGGCATGGGTGTCCAAGTCATAGAGACGCCATGCCTTTTGGCCGAAGGGGTAGCCGATGAAGACGCAACGACGACTGCGAGGAGCAAACTTGTTTGAGCTGCGAGGAATTTGTGTGGAGTAGCAAAGACACCCGAAGACACGGAGGTGAGAATAGGTGGGAGGGGTACGGAAGAGGAGTTCGTAGGGTGTTTTGCCTTGTAGAAGGGCAGTCGGGGTGCGGTTGATGAGGTAGCAAGCGGTGAGGACGCATTCCCCCCAGAATTTTAGAGGCAAGGAGGCTTGAAACATGAGAGCCCGGGAGACATTGAGGATGTGTCGATGTTTGCGCTCGACACGACCATTCTGTTGAGGAGTGCCGACACAAGACGACTCAAAGAGAATGCCCTGAGCCTGTAAGAAGGGTTTGAGAGCAAGAAATTCCGAGCCATTGTCACTCCGAAAGCACTTTATAGATTGCTGAAATTGTGTTTGAACTAAAGCGCAAAAATTTCAAATCAAAGACGCAACCTCAGACTTATGAACCATAAGGAAAACCCAAGTTGTGCGGGAGTAATCATCAACTAAAGTTAGAAAATAAGAAGCACCACAAGTAGAGGGGACGCGATATGGACCCCAAATGTCACAATGAACTAAAGCAAAACAAGATGTAGCACGAGAGGTACTAATAGGAAACGATAGACGTGTTTGTTTGGCCTTATAACATATGTCACAAGGATCACTTTTATTGGAGACGAAAATACTCGGAAAGACTGGAGCTAAATGATGCGAAGGATGCCCAAGACGTTGGTGCCATAGGAGTGAGGACTCGATGGTAGACAGATGACAGGATCGGACATGTGGGGAAGGCGGAGGAGTGAGCCAACGCAACCATGACACTCTATCTCGAACTTCACCCGCTCCAATCAGCATCCTGGAAGTGCGGTCCTGTATCACAAATAGCTTATCAGAAGAGATAATGATGCAAGACAACTCGGCTGAGAAACAAGCCGAAGAAAGCAAATGACAGTCAAGGCCCGGGACGAGCAACACATGGGCGAGAGTCACCCCAGAGCAAAGACGGAGGCTGCCTGCCCGAGTGGCTGTAGAGATGGATGCGTTCGGGAGCTTGATGTGGCAAGGTAAGATATCAACAAGGTCATGAAGCAGAGAAGCGTCACCTGTCATGTGAAAGGAGGCGCCCGAATCGAGTATCCAAGGGATAGAGATAGTACCTGACATCCGATCAGTAGAGGATTTGGAATGGAAATCTTTGAACTTTTCAAAGAGCATGTTCCAATCAGCATCCGAGACCATCGAACCAAAAGCCTCTCGATCCGAAGTGGTCAGCTGTTGAGAGTCGGAAGCGGAGGTGGAGTTGACGACGGCGGTATGCATCGCAGAGCCACGAGCAAGGCCTTTGGGAGGCGGCAGGGACTGGGGAGCCGGGGCAGAGGGGCCACGACCACGGGCGGGAGAAGCGGGAGGAGCGCCTGTTATGGGATCAGCGACACCTTTTCCGTGGTTCCACCAATCGGGAAACCCAATTACCTTGAAGCAGGAGGAGACATCGTGGCCAGATCTACCACTGTGAGTGCACAGAAGGTTGCTTTTGTCCGTCTTGCCAGACGAGGGACGAGACGGTGACCGAGCAGCCATAGCGAAGGAGTCGGAGCGAGCCTCCCTGTCCTTAGCAATGGACTGGAGACGCTCCTCTTGGACAGCGAGGGAGTAGATACGGTTCAGAGGCGGCAGCGGATCCTGAGCGACGATGGTGGATCGAATGGTAGCATAAGAGGCGTCATCGAGACCCATCAGAAACTGATGGGCACGCTCGGTTTCGCGCTCCTTAGCGGCGTTACCGCAGGTGCAGACCGTGGTACCAGTGTAGGTGAGGAGTTCGTCCCAAAGCTTCTTGAGACGACCAAAGTAGGCGGAGATCGATTGGCCTTCCTGACGACAACGGGCGATCTCAGAGCGAATCTGAAGGATCCGAGGACCGTTGCCAATAGAGAAGCGTTGGTCGAGATCATCCCAAAGTTCCTTGGCAGTAGCGAAATAGGTGATACTAGAACGGAGGGAACGCTTGATGGATTGAGCAATCCACCCGATCAGCATGGAGTTGACGCGCTTCCAGTAAGCCGCATCAGGAGAGCCGGCAGCGGGTTCGTTGATGGAGCCATCAAGGAAACCATCCTTGAACTTGGCAGAGAAAGCATTGAGCATGGCGATTTTCCATTCAGGGAAGTTCTCACCACGCAAAATCACAGGGCAAATAGCAAGGCCAGGGTGATCGGAGGGATGCAGGTAGTATGGGGAGGCAGGGGTGAGGGCAGGGGCGGCCATGGCGGAAAAGGGCTAGGGTTTAGACGTGTATAGTTTAGACGGTTAAGAGGATCGGTAAGCCTGATACCATGTAGAGAAAGATAGGAGGCAAAAAGTGTGCTTTTCCATTGAATTGTGATGTCAATATATACAAAGAAACTAGGTTAAATCTTTCCTAACTTACTAGAGAAGATATGGCTATACAGAATCAAATAAAATCTTTATACATATATAAAATACAATATCTCAATACTTACTGTGTAATTTTTGAGCAAATCCGAAGAGTCAAATTAAGAAGATTAAACGGGTGAGATCAAAAGTAACTTGTGAACAATGACATTATTTGTAGGTAAGAGGAAATATTAATGATCCGATCTTGGATGTAGGGGATAAAAAATCTCAAGCATTACAGTAGTGTTGAAGAACTAAAAGAGCTCCTTGTGAACGGGAGCGACAAAGGAGGGATCGCGGCAGCGTTCGATGAAACCCCGTACATGAAGGTCTTCTTGGCGAGCTCGGACAATTGCGAAAAGTACATGATGGTACCTCCGACATACAGCCGCGATGGGCTTGGCTTCGTCTTCCCGCTCGGGTCACCTCTCGTAAGCGACTTCTCTCGAAGACTCTTACAGTTAAGGGAGGGAAAAGAAATGTCAGTCATTGAGGAAAAATGGTTCGGGAAACAACCGAGTTGTCCGGAGTCGTCGGCGGCGTCGGTTATATCATCTAGTAGCCTCGGTCTCGATACTTACTGGAAACTGTTCGTCATTGTGCTATCGGTTACCGCTGTTACTGTGATTGTGTTTATTATCATGACGTGCCCCAAAAAGGGTCAAATCGAGTCGCCGCAAAACGATGAAGTTCCCGTTAACGACGACCAAGTCCTCGACGATCCCGGAAACGCCCACGTCGTCGCGCCTCAGCGAGTCGCTGAGCTCCAGCGTCTCCGAACCTTCTAAGTTCTAGGTCGATCGACAAACAGGCCGCCGCCGGCCCCTTACTAAGTTACTTTGCAGGCCCTCCGACAAGGCGGGGTCAGTTTATTTTAAATCTATAATATGCTGAATTTCAATTAATTAATGATATTATATTCCAAAGTTGTGTGTATATATATATGTGTGTGTTGTTTCAAGTTTTATTCTTATTGTATTTTCAATTACTAACTATAAATTGTCTGTAAACTACATTATACTGTGTGATTTTAATTACTTTGAGATAATGATGTAGTGTTATTCCGTGCCGCTATAGTAATATTATATACAGTATACATCTATACGAAGATTTTAGAAATAGGAATTAGCTAGATTAATTGATAAAATGTCAATTAAGAAATTCACTCCAATTTCTTTTACAAATCCTAAATAGGATTGTGGATAAATATTTGTTCGTCGTCTGAATCTAACCGCGTGTTTGGCTTGAGGTTAAGGTGGAGGGTTTGGAGGTTATGGAGTTTTAAAAAAAATAAGCTCTGAAGCTTCATGTTTGGAAGCCGATTTGACTTGAGATTATGGAGTTGGAGGTGGAGCTTATTTTGTCTGATTTTGGAAGCTGAGAGGGGTAGCTTTGGGATGTTATTTAATCAGGTTATGGAAATTTGTACACTTTTGCCCCTGCTCCTTTTTCCCCTTTTCGTATCTGCAGGGTATTTTTAACTTATACCCACAAAACATCAATAATCTTGTTTAAAAGGTTATTTTTTTAAAAAAATCTTCACCTCTCATATCTCCGTAATACACGAAATAAACTCTACCTCTTAAAAAATACTCAACCCCTAAAAAAACCCCAATTGCCAAACACACGCTAAATGGACGGGCTTGGTTGGTTCTTAAAGTCTGACAATGTTATAAGCCGAGAAACATTTTTTCGTCGCCTAAATAGTATCCATCGACGAACGTACGGATGCTCATTGCTTGAATAGCTGAGGGATGACGATTGCCAGGTGGCAAAAAAAAAAAAAAAAAGCAAGCTCTCATCGTTTTCGTTGATCGAGAATTGATCCGTCAATTGGATTAAACCGATTTTAATCTGACCTCAATTGTAATAGCTACACCAATATAGTCAATAATAGTTGGAACATAAAAAGGCTAAAATGAAGAAATTGCCTCCTCCACAGTGGAGGCTAGCTCCAGTTATCAATCAAGTTTGGTAACGCCACTGTTTTTGTCTACCCACCACCAATGTCTCGCCTGTATTATTATTGATGTATTTGCGGGTGAACTAAAATTCAGAGCTAAAAAGGCCAAATTCAGGACTTATATTAATTTGAGGAAAAATATATACTCAAACCCCAAAGAAGTCCATTGGAACTTGTAAAATTGGTTATAAAATTTTACTGGGATTGTAATCACAAACCGACCTTAGCTCAGTTGGTAGAGCGGAGGACTGTAGTTCGTTTGCAGATTAATCCTTAGGTCGCTGGTTCGAATCCGGCAGGTCGGATTTTTTCCCCCTTTTCTTGTTTTTTTTTAATAGGTCACTCTCAAACATCATTACGTTGGAATTTACTTTTATTTTTGTCCCGAATTTGTCTTCTGAGATCAAATCTCATATATCCACTCAGTTTGATATTCATATATATATATATATATATATATATATATATATATGTATATATATGTATATGTATATGTATATGTATGTTAATCTTCGCAAGGGATGGTTAATTTAATATGCAGACAATTTCCGGTCAATTTTCTGGCTATCTGGCTACATTAAATATAATTGTTGACATTCCTACATCGACCAAGTTGCTATAAATTTTTGTGTATAAATATGAGTTACGTTGTTATATTTTTGTTTAAACCAAATGTATAATATACAATAATATAGTATTATATATAGACTAAAACAAATTAAAGTCAATTAGTGAAGCCTCTATAAAAACAGGAGACCAGGAAACCTATAATCATTCAAGTGGGCAACTCAATCCCAGTTTTAAGTCATAAGAAAACGAAGGTGAAGAAGATGAGGGTTATATTTGCATTGTCTGTATTATTGTTGTTAGTTTTGGAGGTGAGTTACGGACAAACAGTGGCAGTGAAGGTCGGGCTGGTGGTGGGGAACACGGAGGTCCTTGATGGTAAGACGGCGATGGCCACCTTGGACATGGCCTTATCGGATTTCTACGCCGCCCATTCATGGTTCCAAACTCGATTGTTGCTTCATCCTCGTAGCTCTGGAAGCGACGTCGTCACTTCTGCTTCTGTTGGTACATATATTTCTTTCTTCAATCTCTTGGTGTTAGCTTCATTTGTTTTAGTGCAAGTTTAATTTTTAAATTATCCACCTAAGAAATCTAATTAAAAGAAAAGTAAAAGCAACTAAATTTTAAAATATTATTCTAAATTTGGACTCTTATCCTATACCTCAAGGGTATATAAAATAGAAAAATCGTACAAATATAATGCAACTAAACAACTATGGGTCTGTTTGGTAACACGTAGCTGATGGAGTAGTTGAAGCTGATAGGGTAGCTGAAGCTGACGGATCAAGTGTGTTAAATATATGTAAATTAGAGCACTGGCGGTCGTAGGACTCTCTGAAAATTGGGGCGAAATTTCTAATGCGTACTGAAATATTGGTCTTGAATAAAGTCATATATCTAATCTACGACATTCATCTTAGCATTGGATTGTAGAAGTAGACTTACATTTTATTTTCTTTCCTTCCCATTTACTAACTAAGCTAAGCGAATTAGTTATTCAATATCCATCCTAGTTTTACTTATTATAATAATACCACATATATATATACGTATATAAATTATTTTTTCTCCAAACTCTAGGGGCGCGTGGGTCGAAGGGGGTGTGATAGTTGTCCACGTGCGCCACAAACTAAAGAATATTAACTAGTTGATGATCAGATAGGAGAAAATGAATAGAGTTCTAAAAAAGCTTGGAGTACAAGTAGCGGTTAAAAATCCACTTTCAAAAGGTAATTAAACTAAAATCTTATATTTAACTTATTTAAACTATAAAACATTAAAACCAAAAGCTCTTAAAGGTCCCTATATGTTTTGATTTAATTTTTTTGTAGCTATTTATCTTATATGTTGATTTTAATTAAATAATCAACATTAAATATTTTTTAAATAAATATTAACTAGTAGTCTAGTAATATAATAATTTTAGTTTTTTTAATAAATGTTAACTAACAATAACATAATATAATTGGAACTCGCACATATGTTTGGACTTGGGTGCATTTATGAGGAATCCCAATCAATTATGGTACGCGTTTATTCATTGATGGCACACATTTTCTTGTTGGTGGCATAAAAACGTATTGTCTGACACGCTAATATTTGTCATGTTTTGCATGTTCAATGAACTTGAATACGTATGTATTTTAGATGACACGAGTCACACGACTTTTCTCTCTCCCCTCCCCCTACGTCCTCTGCAAAAAGTTACCCCCCTCTTTCTTCATCTCTCTCATCTGCATTTAATGCCCCATTTTTCCTCTCCTTCTCTCCATCCTCTCACCTTTTGCATTTAATGCATCTTCTATCTTTTTCTTCTTTTTGTAGCATCTACACACCTATTTTTCTTTTCTTTTTTTTTTGTGAGTTTTTGACCTGCAACTTGTACAACCGATTGAATTTTTTTTTTCTCGCATAAATGTCATTTCTTCCCCTAGTATAAATTAGGTCATAGCACTGCCATTTTTACAAAATTTTATTTTTATGGTATATTCATGCAAATTAGGCTTTTTTTTAAAGTCAAGTACAATGCATACGTACAATCGTACGTACATGACTAAAAAAATTGAAAGAAAAAAAATTGACAAAAAAATAAAACGCTTGATTAGTGGAATGAAGACGTGCACTCAAACTTTGTCAACTAATTTCGACCTAAAAAAAAACCTTGTCATACAATAATTTTTGTAATATTTAAGTTGGTAAGTGAAGGTTATAGAATCTATTTTGAAATTAAATTTGTGGAAATTGTAAATTTACAATTTGTAAAATTAACAACCATCGAGTCTTCGATCAGAAAATCATCATGACAAAACCCCTAATGTAAATAAATAAATAAAAATTGAACCCTAGCTACTTCTATTCTATTTTGGTTGAAGTAAAATGATTATATCTTCTATCTTCTTCTTTTATTAACGGTGTCTTTTGGAATTACAACAACAACAATCATCTTAGTATATTTCGTACCAAGCAGGGGTTCAACTATGTTATCGGAATTTTTTTTTGAAGATATATATATATATATATATATAAGATAGTACAATTTTTGTTATAAAGAATATACTCCCTCCGTCCCATAATAATTGTCTTTGGACTATTTATGCACGCTTTTTAAGGAGCTAAAAAATATATAAAATATTCATTTTTAATTAATTTTTTAAAATAATTTTATACTTATTAGTAATATGTATGATATTATTTAAAAATATTTAATAAAATATTGATATTTTATATAGTTTTTAGCTTCTTAAGAAAACGTGCATGAATAGTTAAAGACAATTATTGTGGGACGGAGGGAGTATGATTTAAATATAAGGTAGTAGAAAACACATTAAATATATTATTTAAATAGCTATTTTAAGTTTAAAAAGTTAAAAGGGGAAAAAATCCATAAAATGAAGCTACATGGATTTGAACTCAAGACCTCATGATTCAAGTTACCAACTCATATCAACTAAGCTAAGCACATTTATTGATTTATTACTTTTTTAACCCTTAAATTATCAAAAATTATAAAAAAATACATATTTGTAATTTTTTTTACGTTTTGCTCTAACTGGGACTCGAGCCACCTCATGTCCCCCCCCTCCGCCCCTGCGCCTCATGACGGTGATTGCCCTCTTCCACTCTGCCCTATCTTGAGCCAACTTTTCTATGATGTCAAGGGGGGAAAGGTCTTGTTTGATCACCTCTTTCCAACTCTTCTTCAGTCGTCCTCTAGTACGACGAACACTCTCAATAGCCAAGTTAGCGCACCGAAGCATTGTTGCGTTCTGATCTCTCCTTTGCACTTGATCAAACCATCGAAGTCTCGACTCACGCATCTTGTCCTTTATAGGGATTACACCGACCTTTGTACAGATAACCTCATTCTTGATTTTGTCTTGTGTCGTGTGCCCACACATCCATCTAATTATTCGCATCTTCGCTACCATAAGTCTTTGTTCCTGTGTCTTTGTGGTCGCCCAACACTCTGCCCCGTAAAATGGGAATGGTCTCACTACAGTTATGTAAAATCTCCCTTTTAGTTTTGTAGTGATCTTTTCTGTCGCATAAGATTCCCGATGTTTGCCCTCCATTTTTGCCATCTCGTTTGAATTCTATGCTTGATATCATTGTCTATACCTCCATCGCTCCGCGTAACTGATCCCAACTATTTAAAATTGTCTTTATTCGATACAACATATTCATCTAACATCAGGTCCTCTCCCCCACCCTCCCACTCCTCCCTCTAAAAGCTCTAGTTTATCGCTACAATTGTGGATCCAAATCTAAAAAATAAAAATAAATTTAATATGACTCCCGTTTTGTACTACCTAATCAGGATTTTCAGGATCTAATAAAATAATGTACGAATTACAGTTGTGGATCTGATAAAGAAAGTGCAAGTAGCAGCAATCATCGGACCAGAGACATCAATGGAGGCTCATTTCGACATAAGCTTAGGTGACAAAGCCCATGTCCCTATCATAACCTATTCAGCCACTAGTCCTTTCCTTGTTTCCTTAGGAAGTGACTACTTCATTCAAGCTACTCAAGTTGATGTTGCCCAAGTTCAAGCCATAACTTCAATCTTCAAAGCTTTTCGGTGGAGACAAGTGGTGCCCATTTACGTAGACAATGAGTTCGGAGGGGGACCCATACCCACCTTGGTGGATTCCTTAGAACTAATCGGTACTCGGATACCATACAGGAGCAAAATACCTTCCTCAGCAACTGATGATCAAATTGTAGCCGAGCTTAACAACCTTAAATCTATGGCTACCCGAGTCTTTATAGTTCATATGGAGCAAGATTTAGGCGTTCGCTTGTTCTCAACTGCCGTGAAGCTTGACATGATGAACAAAGATTATGTATGGATAGCCACAAATGGGATTGGCAATATGTTGGACACACTAACTCCTAGTGACTTCCAAGCTATGCAAGGAGTTGTTGGTGTTAGGACATACGTTCCGCGTACAAAGGAGCTCGATAACTTCATCCCTAGATGGAAAAGGAGGATCATTCAAGAGAATCCAAATGTGGTTGATCCACAAATAACTGTTTTTGAACTATGGGCTTATGATGCAATCACTGCATTGGCTAGAGCGGTGGAGCAAGTTGTTAGCACAGGGTTCACATTCGAGAAGACGAATGCTTCCTTGAATTCATCAATATCATCCGATTTATCTACCCTAGGTGTCTCAAGAGTCGGAAAAATGCTCGTCCAAGCAATTCACGGTACTATGTTTAAAGGTCTCAGTGGGGATTTTCGCTTAGTCGATGGACAACTGCAATCTTCCATTCTAGAGATTGTAAACATCTTCGGAAGGGGAGAGAAGGTGGTTGGAGTCTGGACACCACGAAATGGCTTCCAAAAGGAACTCAATTCCTCCGATGATTCGCCGTATTCAATCACAAAGGAGAGACTCGGAGCCATTATATGGCCCGGGGACAACAAAGACCCGCCTAAGGGATGGGTGACTCCTATTAATGGAAAGAAACTAAGGGTTTTGGTTCCTATCAAGAAAGGTTTTAACCAATTTGTGAATGTGAAACATGTTCCTGGCTCAGCTACACAAATCACAGGCTATTGCGTAGATATCTTCGACGAGGTAATGAAGTCTCTTCCATATGCAGTTCCATATGAGTACATTCCTTTCGACAAACCCGATGGTGCCTTGACGAGTTCCTATGATGAGTTGATCTCCGAAGTTTATTTTCAGGTGATGTCAATCAACAAATTAAATTTAAAAGGACTATAATTCTAATGTGATATAGATAAAGGGTCATTTGGTATTGATATCTATATATCAGATATTATATATCAGCTCCGATATCTGATATCTAGTGTTTGGTATAGACAGATATCGATATCACTTAAAATGGTATATGATATCTAGTGTTTGGTATAGATAGATATCGATATTACTTGATATGTAGATATCAGATTTGGGCCTATTTGTTATACTGATTTTGAGGGGTATATCATTTATTTGATTTCTAGATATCAATACTAACCGGGGCCTAAGTTGATCGATCGATCACTTGTATAATATATATAAGTTTTGCTTACATATCAATTTACAGAGGTACGATGCTGCGATGGGCGATATATCGATACTCGCCAACAGGTCTCTATACGTCGACTATACGTTCCCATACACAGAAGCAGTAGTAACAATGGTTGCACCAATTGAGGACAAGAGCGAAAGGATAGGTTGGGTGTTCTTCATGCCTTTCTCTTGGGATTTATGGTTAGTAAGCCTACTCTCTTTGGTAGTTTTTGGCATGTCCATCTGGTTCCTTGAGCGTGAAAATCCCGAGCTTCGCGACCTTAACAAAAGCCTATTCTTTTCGTTTGCGATGGTAGTGTTTGCCCATGGTACGTACGTACGTTAATATATCATGCATTTGCTCTAAGTTGATGCATCAATAATTGACAGTTTTCGTCCCCCTTTGATCGATTTGCATTATGAACCGATGATCAGGAAATAGTATGCAGACCAACTTGGCAAGATTTTTGGTGATTGTATGGCTCTTCTTTGTGTTCATCCTTACACAGTCGTACACCGCCAATTTGGCTTCAATGTTGACAGTCAGCCAACTTAAGCCCACAGTGACCGATATTAACGAACTCGTAAAGGCAGGAGCGACGGTTGGTTACCAAAAAGGCTCTTTTGTAGAGCGATTCTTGATAGACAAGGTATGAATTAATGAATAATCATGTTGTTACGTACGAATAATTTTACTGAAAACATCCCTGCAGAGAAGGCATAATAATACATTATACATATATGTGTATATGTGTTGGATTTAGGGGATAACAAATCTCAAGTATTACAATAGTATCGAAGAACTAGAAGAGCTCCTTGCGAACGGGAGCGACAACGGCGGGATCGCGGCAGCATTCGATGAAACCCCGTACATGAAGTTATTCCTGGCGAGCTCGGACAATTGCGAAAAGTACATAATGGTACCTCCAACGTACAGCCACGACGGGCTTGGCTTCGTCTTCCCGCTCGGGTCGCCTCTAGTAAGCGACGTATCTCGCCAAGTCTTACAAGTAAGGGAAGGAGGGCAAATGGTAGCCATTGAAAAGAAATGGTTCGGACAACGACCGAGTTGTCCGGAGTCGACGGCGGCTTCGGTTATCTCATCTAGTAGCCTCGGCCTCAATACCTACTGGAAATTGTTCGTCATAATGCTCTCGGTGACCGTTGCTACTGTAATTGTGTTTGTGACGTCGTCCCCCAAAAAGGGCCGAGTTGTGCCTCAAAACGACCAAGCAGTGCCTCAAAACGACGACGGAGTGCCCCAAAACGACGTCCAAGTCGCGCCTCAGCAAGTGATTGAGCTCCAGCGTCTCCGAACCTTCTAGGATTATATTTTTAATGTTGCTAATGTACGCCAATTATTTGTTGCTAATTAATGCATTTTAATTTGTTGTTTGAGTTTATACATGTACATGATTTGGAGCTTTATAGGATTGTGTTTTTAATTTGTAATAAACTACAGTATAAAATTATTTGTGCGCTTTATAATGTGTGTTGTGATTTTACGTCGGTGTTCCGTTTGTTTCCTCCAAAGGGATCGTCTCCTTCTTGTTTACCAAAAAGAAATATACAACTTATTCAAGAGGCTAGTTTTCACCCTCAGAAGTAACTCCATATTTAATTGAAGATTCAAGTTTTGAATCTTTTAATGCGGGGCATAGTATATACCGCAGTGATCTACTATACTAACTTATGATTGATTTTAAAAAGAGTATTTAATTAAACAAAAATTAGAGTGGTAGAGCTTTTGTTGAGAGGTTTGGTGTAAGAATGTTCCTCATACATCGATTAAAAAAACAATAAATGACGAGTTATAAGAAATCATAAAGATGTATACAATAACTTAAATTTTTGTATTAAATTGTGGATCCCATCTTAAAATCGTAAAAAATAATAATAATAAATCAATATAACCTGATACATATTTGTATATTACACACTCATTAATTAACTATATTTTTTCTAACTTGTGCTCTTGAGATATAGGTTAAAAGCCTAATGGAAAAATATTCTCAAAATTATATTATTTGTTTTTTTTAATATCATTTTTTTAGAGTCGATACGTTATTTAGGCGAAATTTTTTTTTCAATTAGGCTTCTTATTCTATTTCCTTAAACATAGGTTAGAAAAACCAAATTAACTATAACCACACTTAATGCAAAATTATTGCTCTTGGTGAATGGTGATGTCACTCGTCACTATATATAATGGTTAATGAATAGCCAACATTGTGCAGACTCCCCTAAATAGAATGAATTATTATTTGCCCATTTTCTCTTCAAAAAACGTCTCCCAATTTTCTTGCCATGCTCAATTTGGCAAGTGACTGCATTATGAGCTAAAAGACCGAAAAGATAGAAACTATTACATAAGTGACAGTACTCATAAGAGGGCATTTGGTCTAGTGGTATGATTCTCGCTTTGGGTGCGAGAGGTCCCGAGTTCGATTCTCGGAATGCCCCTTTAAATAATTAATTATTTTTTCCATTATTTATCTTTGATGATTTGATGTATACTCTCGATACAAAGTAATATGAGGGATCATCCAACACCTCCTTATTGAGACTACTAAAGTAGAACGTACATTAGTATTATTTTTTCCATTATTTATCTTTGATGATTTGATGTATACTCTCGATACAAACTAATATGAGGGATCATCCAACACCTCCTTATTGAGACTACTAAAGTAGAACGTACATTAGTTTATAGGAATGTAAAAACAAAATACCAAACTTTAGGTCACTCCTATAAGAAATGAAAATAAGTGATTATTTTGGGGATCAAACATGTTTTTTGAAGAGAAAATGAGCGACCATCCATTCTTCGCCATTGTTGTAGCCGAAGAGCTCAGCTACCGCTATGAAGAACGTTCTCCAGTAAGCTGTCCACTTGGTCGCGGACTCTTCTCCATACGTTGATTCCATTATCGGCTTTATCTTCACCATGTTCTCGTCCATTCTTTGTAGCCACTTCTCGCTGCAACTCACACCGGATTCAAAATTCATTCATTCAATGTACCATATGGTTGATTTTAAGGTAAGATCAATCAATGCACGATCAGTTGATTTTACCTTGTTTCTGCGTAGTGCTTCCCATTCACCAGCCAGTGATCGACTATGCTGACATCTTCCTGGAAGTAGAGAAGCAGATTCGCAGAAGGCATGGTTCCACCGGCGAAGAAGTACCTAGTGATCCAGTCATCGTCGTTCAAATCCTGCACCATCCAACATTATTCATCGCCAAATTGTTCATCCTGAACTCACTCAATCAGCCATAACACATCTTGGTTCTATCTAACATACCTCAAAGTGGTAAGCAAACGTTTTGTGGCAGAAATAATGAACAAACAAAAGGCTATCCTCCTTCATCCATTTCGATATCTTCTTCAGTAGCTCCCCGTAATTCTTCATGTGCTATAAATACAGTACAGGATCGTCGAGTAAAATGAACAACTATATGGAGGAAGACTAAAATAAGTTATATATTACATACCTCAAACATCTCAATTGAAAAAATCCGATCATAACTTGCTTCCATTTCGAATGTGCTAATATCTGCCACAATGATCTTCACATTCTCCAGTTTAAATTCTCTGGATATTCGAAACACACAATCAGACATATGAATGAATGTTAATTCCTAAGTTGATAGATCTTATGAGTAATTGACCTGCATTGATCCTCTATATGTGCCTTCTGTGTAACAGAGTTGCAAATCCCAGTGATGGTAGAATTGGGGTACTTTTGGGCGATGAATATAGAAAGAGATCCCCAGCCACACCCGATATCAAGAACACTATGACCGTCTTTCAGCTGCGCCCTCTCGCAGTAGAGTTCCAACATCGCAGCCTCTGCCTCGTCTAGGTTGGATGCTTTGTTGGGGAAGTAGCAACAGCTGCAGTTCAAGAGAGGAATATGTCTTTTTTTTTTTTGTTTTGATATAAGGAAAGAAATTTCGATTTTCTAGACAAGCCTGGAAAAATCGAGAGCTCGAACAAGGCGGGAGATGAACTAACCATCATTTACCACCAGAATCAAATAACAGAAGCAAATGACTTAATGGAAATAACAAGAAGCAAATGACGGAAAGGAAAATGCAGAAATAAAGTACATGTCATCCTACACTCTAAATTACAACCTCAACTTGGACTCTAAACATAATCAACCGGTATCAATCGCATTTAGAGGAATATATCTATTTAAGCAAGTGAATTTGCCGATTTTGCTCTTGAAATGATGTGCATCTTAGTTTATTATTATTGTTTTTTTTTAAAAGGAAAGTGATTCTATCTATTAGACATCACCATTCATCATGTCTGGGAAATCAAGAGGCAGACAAATAGCAGTCGCAACCAGTCACATAAACAATGTATCTCAAATTATCACATAAACAGTGTATCAATTTGCAATGTAACAGTATCATTTTTATTGGAACATAAAAATTGTAATGACCTGTATTTGAGGTGCTTCCCAAGAACGAGCTTGAAGAATGAAGTGGGAAGCTCATAGTGTTGCTCCTTTGGCTTTTCTGTCTGAATCGCTATGGCCATTTTCCTCAGTGCTGCATTAATCCAACTCCTTAGAGTTAGATCCAGTCTTTTATTTTTCTTTTTCTTTTACTTTTTTTGATAAAGAAAGAAATAATAAATTAAATATGATATCCTAAAGAATCCAATAAAATATCTCAACAAATAACCTTGAATCTGATGATGTCCTAATATACAGATTGAATGTCCGAGTTTACAATCAATTCAACTATTGTTTTTTATTAAGCTCAGCTCCAGGGATCCGAATCCGAACCATAACTGGTCGAGAAGGAAGAGAAGAGCCGGAATTGGATCAATCGATATAGATTTGCAGAAATTGAATTGGATTTGGGGATTAATTTCCCACATTTTACTTACAGTGGACGAAGTGGAGGAGGTGGGAGAGCTGGAGCTCGGAGGTGGGTTGGTAGCCGGAGCGGAGTCGGGAGGCGAGGAGGAGGCGCGTCAGCCTCCTAACCACTGCATCCGGCAGTAACCCCCTCTCCAGGGATGTCACCGCCGTCTTCACCGCGGCGCCGTACGCTTTCTCCTTCAACACTTCCATTGTCTCTGCTTGGCTGAATGAGAGGCAGCTTTGATTGTACAGTGTCCAGCGAGAGACGGTGTGGTGTCGTTCACGTCCACGTCCACCAGTGTCAATCACAGACACCCTTTTATCTTTTTTTTTATAGTAAAATTAAATTGATTTTTTAGGCCCACGTATCAATACTTTTTTTTATTTTTTTCAGAATCCTCGATATACTTTGATAGTTTGATGGTCTTTTTTCGACAATTTTATTGTATATTTACAGGTGTGGGCACAAATCCCGTAAATTTCGATCTCATTTCGATTTCGGTAGGATTTGAAAAAAAAAATAATTAATCCCATCCCATAAAAATTATACGAGATTGGACGCGGGACGAAGATTTCTTATCCCGCAAATCTCTTTCCGTCTCACATATATATTTATTTATTTATTTACAGTGTATAATACTTTGTCTTCAACTATATGATTTTTATATGCTAGCTAATCAATGCCATGCCAATATACTACACAATGTTTATATACACACAGTAGCTTATATGTATATATAAATATACAGTACGTACATATACTACACAAGGTGTATATACAGTAGGCAGGCCCGGCCCAAGGACGGTTCATGCGGCCTGTCTGCACAGGGTCCAAAAATATTTGGGGTCCAATATCTTTAAACCCATTATATATCGAAATCCTACAATTAAAGTTAATATATGTTATCAAGTGGTGAAGTGGTTGAAGGCTAAAATGTTTACCCACCAACCCAAGTTCAATTCCCCAGTAGTGCTTATTTTGGGCTCCATTTTCGCCTTTTTTTAAATTTTCCAAGTTTTTTTTGGTTGAAGATGTATTTCTAGTCATCATATTATATAGCCCATTTTGGCTTTTTTTTCAATTTTCCGAGGTTGTTTTTGGTTGAAGATGTATTTCTAGTCATATTATATATATAATTTTATATTTATATATAATTTTATATTATGAATGTATGTAGAGTGAAGAATAATATATTGTTTGGAATTATATATGTATAACGTGTCCAGTGTTTATATATAAGGAAAATCGTAAAATATAAAAAATATTATAAATTTATATATATTACGCCTTTGAAAACCGTAAAATATATAGGAATTTTAGATTTTTTTATAATATTTTTTATTTGAGGGGCAAGGCCCGTCCCGTACCTTCCCGCGAGAGACAAGGCCTAAGCGGAATTGAAAAAAGAGTAGTGAATCCCGTCCCGGTCCCGTCCCGCAAAAATTACGCAGGACGATCCTCATCCCGTCCTGTCCCGTCCCACGCCCACCCCTAGTATATTGGGTATCATTCACGGTATAAATTAAGAAATCAAATTGAAAAAAAAAATTATTAGATTTCAATCTATAAAGCTTGGGGAAATTATTTTAAACATTGGATAACATGATTAAAAATAAAAAATATTTTTCGATTTAAGAAACCATTGAGTAGGATTTAGATATAAAAATGAGACTCCTTTTACCCATCGATTCATATTTTAAAAACCAATCACATTATTTGGCATGGTCAAATTTAATTCATAAAATTTGAAAAAATAGTTTATATTAATTTTTCCAACAATAACTGAGTTGACTAGAGCTTTTTTTTTTTTATTAGGTAAAAATTCGAAGGTCAGACAGGCCTGACTCATCGAGAGGCCGACAAAGTCGGCAGACGGCGAACTGTCAAGCGAACAACCTAAAATACAGGAATATAGAAACTAGCGAAATAAAACAAGCAGAAATAAATTCTACAACAAAACGTCCCAAGAAGACCAACACCAAAAAGGCTAAGGAAGCCGCCGAAGAACGAAGCCAAGCACCACCGAACAGTAGCACCGCGGGCCAGCGGTACAGCAGGACTCTAACTCCTGTGGGAAGTGCAGACGAACTCCAAGGAAATTCTATCCCGGATACGGAGTCGCTTGAGCGCACAACCACGACCACAGCTAGACTCGACTCCAAACTCCACGTCCCCCAACCAAGCAGAAGATCTCCTAGAAACATCGGAAGCAGAGCCGCAAGCTGCTCGAACAAAACGCCAACAAAATTTCACATACAAAAAATTGACAAGCCCTTTCGGGATTTAGACAAACCCTTTCGGGTGGGTTTACACAAACCCTTTCGGGTGGGTATTGCAAGCTTTTTTAAAAAAAATTAGAAAAAGCCATTTCAGGCCCTTTTTTTTTAACAAATCCGCAACCTTGGGCCCGAAGGGACCCAAACTTGGGCCCAAAGACCAAGAGCGAAGGTGAGGATGCATCAGCCGGAAGCCAAACGCAGCAGAGGACCGGACAGGGAGGAGAGGACATTAGAGGTCGGAGGACGAGATAACAATTGGAGAAGGAAGCGCCGACAACAAAGAGAGGCTCCACCGCCGGCGACGACCCCCGACTCTGATGGGTGTAGACAGATTTCGATTCAGCAAAGAGAGGAGAGAAAAAACCAAATTCGAGGGTGAGAGAATACTAGCCGGAGATGAGAGACACCGGGGTTGGAATAGGAGCACCGATAGGGAAAACCTACATGTGGCTAGGGGGAGGGACAAAGAAGGGGGAAGCCGATGACCACAGCGGCCAACGGGATGCCCAACTCGGAAGTTGAAACCACTCCGACCGGAAGAAACGAATCACCGGCGAAAAGCACGACCCACGACCGGGAAACACAAACCAAGGACATGAACCACTAGGACGACACCCGAGAAAGTTGAGACTCCGGCCAAAAACCACCAAGAAACGATGGTTGAAGGAAGAGCGATCAACAAAGCGGGATCGGAGGTGGGGATTTGGCTAAGAACCGGATTGATTGAGGGAAGGATAGATTGGAAGAAGGATACGAAACTGGATGGAAGCCCAATTTGAGGTCTGAAAAAGCGATTTGTATTTCCAAATTGGGGATTTCACAAATTTGGTGTTTTCACAAGTTGGGGTTTCACAAGAGAGTTTCTCTCTCCTTAGAGAGAGAAACTCCGGGGTTGTAGGGGATCTGAGATAGGGACCATATATTTGACTAGAGCTTATTTATTTGCGAAACAAAATGAGTTTGACTAAAAATTGTTTATTTATGAAATGAGAGTAGATGATGGAATTTTTTTTCAAAATATTCATTGAAAAATAAATAATTAAACATTTATTCACTACTTGAAACAATTTACAAAAATATTCATTTTTTGCAGGGAGATCAGAAAAACGCGGTTTCATACCGCGTATTATTCACAAGTTGTAAATTTTAAAACGGGAGAAAAATTGAAAAACAAATAAACGAATAAAACGCGGGTTCAACCCGCGTTTTATACTTATATTTATTTTTAAATTACAAAAAAAACATAAAAAATAAAATAAAAAGGGTAAAACGCGCCATCAACCCGCGTTTTACCTTGTTCCAAGTTCCAGGTCAGCGTTCCATCTTCTTTGCCGAATCGGAGGTAGGCGGAGGGGGGTGATCTCGCCGGAGCTCTCGATCGATAGTGGAGCCCCTTGCCCGCCTCCAGCGTCAGCCACCGCAGCCCATCGCTTCGTCTGCCACCGTAACCTCCACCGCCCTCCCTCGCTCTGCCCGACCTCCCTCCAGTGCAATTCCTCGGCCTCCACCGCCCTCCAGTGCAATTCTAGTGGAATCGTTCTTCCACATCGGTCTCGTACCTCTGCCCACCCTCCCATATCTCACCCTCCCATCCCACCCTCCGATCTCCCTCACCTTCCTCCCCGCCCACCCTCCGATCTGGCGCCCGGCCTCACCTTCCTCCCCACCCACCCTCCGATCTGGCGCCCGGCCTCACTTTCCTCCCCGCCCACCCTCCGATCTGGCGCCTGGCAGGCCTGCACAAAAAGAAAGACTTTTTTTTTGTTTTTTTTTCTTATTTAAAAAATAAAAGAATAAAACGTGGGTTGAACCCGCGTTTTATTCGTTTTATTTTTTATATATTTTTTTTCGGTTTTAAATTTTAAAACTTACTAATGAAACGCGGTTTGAACCCGCGTTTTTCTGACAAACCTGCAAAAAATGAATATTTCTGTAAATATTTAAAATGTGTGAATATTATGGTAAATAATTATTTTTGATTGAATATTTTGAAAAAAAATTCTAGATGATGACTATATTTTAAAATTCGAGTTTAAATCAAGGCTCAGTTTTAGCCCAACTTCTTTCGTTTAGCTTGAATACGAAGCATCTAATATTTTGGTGAAAGTCGGGGTCAATTTGCTAAATATTCTATAAAGCTGACAGGGGTAGTATGTAAAAAAGTCTGCAAAGTTGGGGCAAATGTTGTATTTTAGCAGAAGTGGAAAACCCCTAGCCCAAGGGTCAAAACCCCTTCGCCTTGGACGATTCTAGGTGGAAGCTCAACAATGGGGCGCACCAAGACCCCAGCCGCCGTAGCGCCGTCCAAACAGCTCAGCAAAGCCGATCGGTCAGCTTACTTCGCCCGGCGGGAAGCGGCCAAGGTCCTCCGGACCGTCCTCCATGGCGACGCCTGCCGCCGAGCCGTCGCATCCATCAAATCCCTAGTATTCGGCCCCTCCGTTCGGAACAAGAAGGCCACCTTCGCCCTGGTTTGCCAAACCCTAAAACGTAAGCTTCCTCTCTTTCTCGCATCCATGCCGCTGTTCGAAGCTTGTACGCAAGCAATTTAGCAGCTCGTGTGCTGCTAAATTGAGGTTCTTAATTGAGAATCGAATGATGGAATATTTGCCTGTGTTATGTTGAATTCCAATCCGAGTGCTATTGGCTTCCAAGGAAGCTGTAATGATCTGTTTAGCTGATGTTAGTCGAAGCTCAAATTGACTGTAGATATTGAATAAACCTTTTTATTTTCCTCAGTTGAAATCTTTGCAACTTTCTATCAAGTAACCTTATTCTCATATAAAGCTCATCATGAAGTTGCACTAGTTTTAACTTGAATGGCCTTTAAGATGCATTTTTCTAAGAGGCGAGCTTATCTATATAAGCAATGGCTTGAAAAACTGCAAAGTGCACATTTGACAAGGGGAATTGCTTCGGTCATGTAAGGGAAGTTAGGTTTGTTTCTTGGTCCTGTACCTAATGCTTTTTTTTTTCCGCGTTGTTTCAGTTCAAACTTTCAAATTTGACCATATCCAACTAAATTTGCATGATTTAACATCTTAGGGTTCCATTGGACATTTGTTTCTTCTGTTGTTGGTTGAGCTTGATAGTTAGATACTGATTATTATTTTGGCTCCAGATCTTTCGATAATCAAGGATGTCCTCGAGGTGGCTGGTGTGCTAAATAGCAAGTGGAAGGTAATAAATGATTTGTATTGCTATATTGCATTCTGTTATGAGTATAGGATGTTCCAGTCCAGTCAACTAAGGAAACTAACAAATACTCCTTGTTTTAGTCTGAACCTTAAAAAACACTGTTCTGATGGCTTAGGGCATGTTTGGCATACACATTTTTTAATCTAGCTTAAGATTATAATCTAGCTTAAGATTATAATCTAGATGAAAATTTTAATCTAGCTTAAGATTATAATCTAGCTTAAGATTGAACATCTTGTTTGGCATAACTATTGATTATCCAAGCTTTTTGGAGATTAAATGGTAAAATTACCAAAATGGGTATCAATAAATGAAAGAAAACAATAAGCCTATTTTATTTGATGCATGACTTTATAGTCCGATCATATTTGGCCCGGGCTATAAAGTTCCTTTATAAAAGAGAAAGAATACATGCTTTTATAGCCTAGCAACAAGGCCGGGCTACGAAACCAAAATCATACACTATCAATACAATACTCCTCTTCACCCATTTGTAACCTTTTTCCCATTATATATGTTATCCCCTAAAACAAGTCTTCCGTATCCATCGCGTTTAGTTGGCAGCAGCAGATCCTGCAGAATCACATCCTAGTTACCCAATCTGCTAATCCAATACAACAAGAAAAGAGCCATCAAACAAGAGTTGTCGAGTCTTAACACTTTCCTAGCTCGACCTTTAGGGGGAGCATCTAGCACAAGCACTCCACTTACACCCAGTTGCTCGACAGATTGATCAGGTGCAAATTTGATCCCTAAAATTGGTCTTGTAACTTTACCAAACTTAACCAGCTATTGCACAATTCCGCTAACCTGAAATTTGTAGAAAAAGAAAAAGAAATGGCTGGCATATGAATATGAATCTCTTCACCTTTCACTTCACTAAAAATTTTGTAGGAGGGTATCTAGATAAAGGACTGAGATGTGTTAAAATCCAAATTCGGTCTAGCAATAATAAAAAGAAAAAAGAAATGCCAAATTTCTGATTTAGAGCACAACTTATTTTTTCAAATTTCTGATTTTTTCTACAGATTTCTGCTTTTTACAGCTTATTTTTACAGAAATCTGTTTTCACAAAATCTGTTTTTCCATAAATCTGTTTTCACAAAATCTGTTTTTTTAGATTTTTGTTTTATAGCTTATTTCAGACTTCTGTAAAAACATATTTCTATTCATAAAAATCTGTATTCTATGTAAAAACAAATTTCTGTAAAACAGATTTCTATTCATAAAAATCTGTTTTCTATGTAAAAACATATTTCTGTAAAAACAGATTTCTCAAAATGAATAGCCAGCAAAGATGCAAGATGCAAGATTTCTATGTAAGCTGTAAGATGCTCTTCAACAATGACACGATCAAAGCCTACTGTAAAAAAAAAAAAAAAAAAAAAAACAATGACACGATCAAACAAACAAGTAGCAGACAGATGAGTTCATATTTAGTTAAGTAAATAAATATGAACTCAGATAATTAATTCTGACATATTAGATCTAAAATCCAAGATAATATCAGCTCAATCACACAGACACTCACACACAGATGAAACTCTGTCCACAACTCAAAAAAATGCAGATTAAAGTCTTTAAAGATTTAGCAGTGCCAAAAAATAGAGCTGAAGGAAAAATTACAAATACCCACTATCGTAAGATGCACCAGTGCCAAAAAGGCTCACTGAAATACACAGTTAAATCATGAGGAAGCTTAATGAATTTGAATTATATGAATGTGATATTTTCAAGCACAATAAGCAAATCCAACCAGCATGGTACTGTCATTGTGTAATTAGTTGGTAAACTCATTTGGCATTTACCACCAAACAGATGCTTCCATGCACAATAATTTGAATAGATTATATGCTTATATCTCTTGACTAATGTTTCATTGCAAACAAAAGCAAATCCCAAAAAGTAGGCTGATTAGCAGGAATAATACTTGGTGATCATTAGTCATTACAATAGCACCTCCAAAAATAGGTTAGGAGAAACAAAGTGCCACAATATCGAAAATTCTATAGATTATAACTTTCGAACTTCAATCCTTGAAATTGAACGAGAGTGGAGCAAGAACAATCAAAGAGCATCAAGGCTGAAGGCAGAGATGAGAAACTGAGTAATTCAACAAATCGCAAACGAAATATAATTAAAAAGTTATTCAGAGTTCAGACCATTCCTATACTCAAACAAGCAATTACACGAAGCCGTTCACATATGACTGACACAAGAACATCAATTACACGAAGAATAAATTGGGGCGTTTCCCAGAACCCTAAAATAGGCCAAATAAAAAAAACCCAAACAATTAAATGCGAAATTGATGATAACAGGGTTGTTGCAAATCGAAATTGAAATCGAAATCGAAATTGGGGCTGTTACCTGAAGAGCGTGAAAGTGAAAGAGTTTGGTGGAGAAGGAGAATTGGAACCTGCGAAGAGCCCCTGCAAATAGGCAAATAGATCAGTGATTTCAAAACCTTATTGAGAAATCGAATCGATTAGAAACCTCACTGAGTTCGTCGTCTTGCACCTCTCATGGAAGGAGAAAGCGAAGATGGAGATGGAAATAGGCGATGGCGATGATGAAGGGAGATGAATCGTCCTTTTCAATCTCAAAACGCTTTCCCCTTTTCATCCAACGCTTGCTCCAGGGAGATGCGGATGAAACGCTTGCAAAGCTTTTGGAGGAGATGAAGTGGGAGCGTTTTGAAAACGCTACTACCCTGCCAAACGTGGATATTCAGAGCTTTATGAAAACGCTCTATCTAACGCTCTATCTAACGCTGTGGAAAGCTCCTGCCAAACATGCCCTTACTAGTTACTACTTATTTTGTTTTGACTTTTGAGTCAGTTGCACCATATGCCCAGAACTGTTCACTTTCATATTCTTTCAGATGGCTATGTTTTGTAAATTACTTATGTTTTCCCATTACCATTGCAGAAACAGGCGGAGCTAATCTACATAATAACATATGATATTCTTTTTGGCCAGGTATACCTGAATGAATTTGTTTAATTTCACAGCTTTCTGTGTGATATTTATAGACATGTCCTTTCTCCCAGGGTGGCTGGTGGAATGGGCCTTTATGGGTTGTGGTAATGAGTTCCCTTATTGAGGGGTCGAGGTTAGAATCCGCTCGCTTATTGGCTGATGAGAAGAAAATTCAATTACTGGGCAAGGGATTTAGAATTAGCTAATAACGTCTGAAATCCCAAACAGATATTTAATAAAGAATTTCAAGGACCTTGATAGAATTGACATGCTTTAAACATAAACCAATTTGATTGGTGTCAGTTATATTCTCTGCCTGTCTAAA
The DNA here is from genome assembly GCA_963922045.1 of Persicaria maculosa. Taxonomy (NCBI): domain Eukaryota; kingdom Viridiplantae; phylum Streptophyta; class Magnoliopsida; order Caryophyllales; family Polygonaceae; genus Persicaria; species Persicaria maculosa. Next base: position 48,362,807 of record OY998269.1, on the reverse strand, counting down.
TATTGATTGGTAATTTTGATATCAGGAAATTGCATCATATGGTATTGCAGAAAAATTTCTTTTGCTCAAGACAAATGCTCTTCAATCAGCTCTAGCACGAATTTTAGTGAAAAAGAAGGTCAAGCGAGTTGAGGAGTTGCTGTCCCTTGATCAAACTCCTGGTCAGTGTTAAAATTAATTCATAAAATACCACTACTTTTCTTCGTAGGTTCAGGTTGTGATGAGGAAGGAGGTTGAGCACATTATGTTAAACCTAGTTCTTTGCCTTATGTTACCATATATGTTATGGGTTTCAGAGTTATTTTTGTTAAATACAGTGGTCAAAATTGTAAGTTTGTAGTGTGTAGAAGTACTTGTGTGCTGCAATTAAATTTATTATATAAAGATATCTGTTACATATTTTTTTGATCATTTGTGAAGCTTAATTAAAACAGACTTCAATCCAGATGTATTGTATATTTTTTTTACATATTTCCTCCATTTTAGTCTAATGTACTGCTCAAAAATGTTGATTTGTTTTTAGCTGTTAGCGCTTGAGGTGATAGACTGTGCTAGACTGCTAGTTGAATGCCTAAGTTTGTTTTCCTTCAAAATTTCTGTTGCATTTATTTAGGACTTGTAAAGCTGAATTGAATCAGACCATAATCCAAATGATTTAAAAAAATTTCCACATCATTATCCATTACTTTAGCAGCAAAAGAAATCTTGAGGTACACTGCAGAATGAATCATTCTATTCTATGCACATGCTTATGTTGGATTGGAAATTATAGTAATTTATTAACAAAAAAAAATCAATAGGTTGTAGTTGTTGTGTAAGCTTGGATATCATTTATATTAGTTACCTTTTCAAAGGAGTTGCCAAAGCAGGTGCTGAGAAAAACAGTACCTTGACATATTGTCTAGAATGACCGTCACTGTACCAAATATAAATCAATTATTTGTTTTTCCTTTTGTACAGAATGAAGTATTTTTCATGTGGAGAGGAATCTACTCTTGATGGAATTGTCTATGGTCTGGAATGACCATTGATCCATCACTATGTCAAATATAAATCAATTATTTGTTTTCTCTTTTATCCAGAATGAAGAATTTATCTTGTGGAGAGGAATCTAGTCTTGATGGAATTTATGCTTAAATCCACGTTATTTTGTTTGTTGCAGATGTTTCAAAACCTCGATATGTTCGTGTAAACACACTGAAAATAGATGTCCAGTCTGCAATTGATGAATTTGGGAAGCAATACAGGGTAACATTTCCCTACTTAAAGCTGATTACTTTTATCCAAGTGTACCATACTTGACAAATAGTGCTACCTACATGGTCAGATTCTTAGCCTATTTCTAGCTTGTGAATTTGTTGGATAAAAAAGGCTGTTGACTGGATCTACAATTCCTCAATGAATTGATTTCTTTCGGTGGTCTCTATAGTTTGCTATTTATTTTTCTTGTGTAGGTCGAGAAGGATGACTTAGTTCCAGACCTCTTAATTCTTCCATCTGGTACAGATTTGCATAATCATCCCTTGGTTGCAAATGGGAGTGTATTTTTGCAAGTATGTATTCTTTGCTTCTTTTCTTTCCTTGCTCATTTTAATACAAGTCTTCCATGAATGGGACAAGCCCTTTCAGAATAGTTTATAGATTAGTTCTATGCAGGGTAAAGCCCTTCCATGAATTGGAGTGTACATTTCTGTGCAGGGTAAAGCTAGTTCTATGGTGGCAGTTGCTCTTGGACCTAAACCTGATTGGGAGGTGAGTTATGTTTTAACCATCTAATCAAATATTTCTCACACTACTTTTCTTTTACTTTGTAGTTATGTTTTCTTATACGTCATTGACAGTTATGGTGTTTCCCTTTCTATTCCTACTAACTATTGAATGCTGAGCTTTCTTGAGTATATCTTAAGCCTTGTCCTAGCTTCGATAGGATTTTCAACTATGAATATCACTTTTAAATGTTCTTTTCTGGGATCCTTTGGCTTCGGGTTCAAATACAAACACATCTGTTTATTGGGTGGTGTCTCTGCCATTCCAATTTCTGTTCGAAAGTGGTCTGATGCTTGATGAAGCATGTTAGGTTTATTAACCATTGCACCATCTGGTAAACTAATGTCTCATGTTTTTTGGTCTATGAATGATAAAGTTGAAATCAAATATAATGGAATGACAGTCTTAGTGTTTTTGCAAAGTTGAAATCAATCCTGTAATCTTTTTTTTCTAAACTTTGCTTTAGTTTCTGAAAAATGTGGATTGTTATGATTGATTTTTATCTCAGTTATTATCTAGGAGGCATAGCCTTGAGATAGTGTCTCATTACATCTATGCAGCTGTGTATCTGAGCAGCTTAAATTGACATTTTCTTTTTAGTGGTTATAACTATCCTTATTTGCCACATATGACAATCAATTTTCTTTGAAGGTTCTTGATGCGTGCTCTGCTCCAGGGAACAAAACTGTACATCTAGCTGCTATCATGAAAGGGAAAGGAAAGGTTATAGCATCAGAATTAAATGCTGAAAGGGTTGAACGGCTAAAATGCACGATTAGATCAGCTGGTGCAACCAGTATCCTTGTGTCTTTATATCCTGTTTTAGTAGTTATGCTATGCATGTTTCTGATGTTTTTCAAATTATTGGGATCATGCTTCCATTATTCCATTGTTGCATCTTCTGAGCTAATGTGTTCTCTGTTAAACATATTTTGTTGCGTCCCTTAGCTTCTGAGTAATCATTTCAAGTATAAACAGTAAGCACATTCTTTTCTGCTTTGGGGTGGGGGGGGGGGGGGGTTAACTTTCTTCCTTCTGTTGCCTTAATTGGGTAGCCATGATCAATAACCTTAACCTTAGTGTTAGATGTGGAAGTTCTGCATGGGGATTTCTTAGCCATTGATGTTAAGGATCCTGCATACTCAAATGTACTCTCTTTTCTCCATTTATTGTTTATCTTTTTTCATATTTATATCATAATTGTGGTTTAATGTTCTATATTTTTTTTTATATCTTGAACAATATTTGCAGATTAATGCAATACTTTTAGATCCTTCATGCTCTGGATCAGGAACTGTTGCAGAGAGACTAGATCATTTGCTCCCATCATATGCAGAAAGTAAATTATCCTGTATTCTCATGTTCTTTATAATGCCATGGTTATACTATTACATATTTTGGATCATTTTGTTGCAATCTCTTCTAGTTTCCAAGTTTAAAACTAAAGGATGAAAGAAATCATTGATGCAATGTGCATATATTTTAACCAGATGATAATGAAAGACCCAATCTACTTCTGTGTTGCTATTATTTCTTACGTTATCAGTTTGTTCTATTGTATTTTTTATCTGTTTTTTTAGTGCTATTTTTTATCTGTTGTTTGTACTAATTATTGTGAACCTAGTTTGTTTGTTGCTGTGTGAAACATGTAAATATGGATGTACTGAGTAGAAGTCGAGTAATACAGAATGTACAGAGATTTTTCTGAAAGTTCTAATTATGGTTTGGTTTTGCAGGTCAAACAGCAGATGTTAATAAAACAAGGTTGACAAAACTAGCAGCATTCCAGAGGAAAGCTTTGGCGCATGCATTATCCTGTGAGTGATTTTTGTGTTGGTGTTCATCATCTTGTTGAAATTTTTACTGCAATTGGGATAGGCTCTACTGAACATAATAATCTAAACTGCAGTTCCATCAGTGGAGAGGATTGTTTACAGCACTTGTTCTGTTCATCAAGTTGAAAACGAAGATGTGGTGAAGTCTGTTTTGCCCCTTGCAACATCATTCGGATTCCAGCTCGCTACACTATTCCCTCAGTGGCCTCGCCGTGGGTTTCCCATTTTTGATGGTGGTAAGTAATTGCTTTCTAATGGCAGAACTCTAATCTTGCTTAGTAGAGTGGCTTTAATGTCATTTTTAGTAGTTTTGGGATACAAATAGTTAATTGAATAGTGATTTTCCTTTTAGAAAGAGGAATCTTCATTTCTTATTTACAAAAGCTAGCATTTTCACATATTGACTTAAATTCTTCCGAATTCCTGTAATTTTAGTTGGGTAATGGAAAATGACCCAGACCTTAACCTCAGGTCCTCAACCCATTGTCATTGTCAACACTCTACCCAGACCTTTAAACTCAACAGGCCTGCAACAATGAACCTTCAAGAGGCGGTTAGCTAAGAGGGAATGGCATTAATTTTAGAGGGTAGGTCCTAATTGGGAGGGGTAAGTGTAAGTAGAAGTATGGAGTCAAAATAGTACATGAAAGTCTAAATGATCAACTAGCCAGAAGTTAATAGTCGTAGCTGTTTTGATAGCTACTTCTTAACCCAAATTTATACTGAGCTTCTGCCACATAAAACTCTCGAGAATTCAAGAAAGATAAAGAGAGGTGGGTAGTTAAATACAATTTTGCTTATAATGTTAGTTTTGTGTGATTTTTTACATCTACAACTTTGGTTGCTATAAATGCCCTTCCATGCACCCAAATTTAGCTTGTGCTATATCTATATTTTGCATAATCTTGGGGAAACTGCTGATACTCTAATTGATCATTTAATGCTGACCAGCTGAACATTTGGTTCGGATGGACCCAATTCAAGATAAAGAGGGATTCTTTATCGCTTTATTTGTTCGTCCTAGAAAGCAGTCCTGTTGCGACGAGGATGTTGATCACAACGCAAGGCCAAAGCAGTTGAAACATGGGATTGCTCAGAGGCCAGCCAAACCCCGAAAACTTGTCTTGTCGACTAAGATCTCCAGAGCATTGTTGACGCAGCCAATATATTTTAAGCGACTGACTCATACGATGAGATAGAATGAATACCGTTGGCATTAACATGATGTTTGGAAACTGCCAACTTTTTGGGGTTGCATGGTGATTTAAGAAGTTTTGGTCTTGGAATCCCTCAAGTTAAAATAGCTTTCACCTTCTTTTGAAGGCTTGGATTTAAGGGTTTAGTTGTTATTAGGTAGATGCATTGTTGTAGTGAATTTCACAAGACAATTCAACATTAGACTTGTCAAAAATTGCCCCCCCCCCCCCCCCCCATATGAGAAGCAGAGTTTAATGAAATTTCATCATGGTGAAGAGTTTCTAAAATTGGTTTGAAATCCCAGAATTTTTTTTATATGTTATTTAGAGAAGCTTGAATTCTTCATCTATTAATTATATCTTATTTATTCTTGTCAAATAAATTACCAACAAGGTTTTATCAAAACGGTAAGCTTTAATAGCTTAATTGGTAAGAGCATGCCCAACAGCTTCTCTAAAACAATCTCCAAAATAGAGATTTGTAAATCAGATATTCTGAATTTTTTTTTGCCCCATTCCAACAGATTCCCCATTATAGAGTTCACCCCAAAATATATAGAATTTTCTCCAAATTTAGGGGGAATGATCTCCATATTTTCTCACCATTCTCTATTTTGGAGATTATAATGGGGAAGCTCTTGGACCAAATACCACCTCAATGTTCTCCAAAAAACCTAGATGGGGAATCTCTTGGGCATGCTCTAATGATGATATGTAGTGACTTATTCACGAGTTTAAACCCCCTTTTCCTATTGTAATGAGCGAAGTGTCTATCTATAAACGAAAAAATAAAGAGGTTTGATCAAAACCTGTTTTTCAAATTCTTATGCACCTGTTTTTACTTTTTATAATGTACATGGCAAGTAAACTTCGCTTTTGGTCAAGTCCTGTAATATAAATGTCTATCTATATATTTATTTATCTCTATATCTATATAAACTCTTAAAATAGAAGAATTTTTACTTATGTGTCATTTTTGGCTTATTTTTTGGTATTTCAACTAATCACAATTTTTCATTCTTTTTATTAACTTACTTTTGATTTAACTAACCATTAACCAATTAGATTAATTTAAAATATAACTCAAAAAACATTTTTAGCAAACAATGAGATTAATTTAAAATCAAAATTTTTAAATAAAATTAAGAAGATATTAATTGTTTTTTCTACCAACCAGTTAGATTAATTCAAAACATAATTTTTACAAAAGTTATAGAAATATTATTGTTATTTTGGTAATGAATAAGATTTCTTCAAATTGCATTTTTTAATGTTATGAAGATATTAATTTTCTTTAGCAAGTAATTAGAGTAATTCAAAATATTATTAATAAGTAGTGTGCTTCACTTAAATTTTTATTTAGTTAATCCATGTTAAAGTTGAAGCAATCTCTATATAATTGATTATATTACATTTTATTTTTAAAATAATAATGTTTCGATTAAAAAATAAAATTTTCCCATTTAATGGCGGACCTAAGGGGCTCGGGGTGGCGTTAGCCCCCCCCCCCCCCCGGATGTTTTACAATACAACAAAACAGATTCTAAAATTTGAAGCTCAAGTTCTCCTTTAAAAGATCTAAACACATAAGTTCTCGGTAAAGAAAGACTTTCTCTTGAGTAAAGCTTTTCACATCACCATCAAACACGATTGCTTTAATAGCGTAGATAGTGAAGATCCCACAACAACACATGCACAAACATAAACAAAAAGAGCTAACTGCACGTACATGCTGACGTACTAAGTTGTAATTATGAAAGTCAACAAAACGAGTTTGTTAAAAATATACATATCCAATTTCATCATTGATTATATCAGATAACCTCTTTGTGTTGAAGGGTGGTGTTTCATCAAGGTTCTTGTAAGTTGCAGTTTTCCACAAATAATGAGGAATCCATACGACTAAGCCACCTAAACATTCATTCAAATTGTCATCATCAACAACGTACTTGTTACGGTCATAAACAATAACCTTTTCTCAATATAGCAAGTATGAGCTGCCTGATGGATATTGGGTTAGAAAATTGGACATGTCGGCCCAGTTTTCTCTATATACAAGAGGGGTCTACTTTTGCAAATTTTTGTGGGGGAACACTTTTTTCAACCGTCAAGTTTTGGTCTAGATAGTGTCATTCTCTCTAAGTTATAATATATGGCTATGCAAACGAAGCCTTAGAGTTTTGGTCCAAATAGTACCATTCTCGATCTTTAAGTTATTTTTTGTGGGGAAACACTTTTGCCAACCACCAAACCTCATCATAAATATAAAAATGCTTCTAGACATGCCTTAAATCATAATGAGGACCTTTCTGAGTTTGAGAAAAAACTAATTCATCAAGATAGTCAGAAAATTTATCAGACACTTCATCCTGAAACTTCATCCCGGCTTCCTTGCAAACTCCCCATGGTTTGGGACTTTGGGTACATGAGAGCCTGTTATTTTCTAATATAAGAATGTTGACAATCAATGAAAGGTATAAATGTTGACACTTCATCTATATAAGAATTCTATCAGGCACTTCTTCAAATTCCATCACAAGCTTCCTTGAAAACTCTCCATAATTTCAATAAATAGGGTCTGTTTACAAATATAAGAATGATGACATTCATTGAAAGGAACAAATACTAAAAGATTATTAATCTCTTACATCATTGATTGTATATAATGTATTGATTGTGATTTTGATGAATATATTCCCGTGTGTATTTTTCTTTAATAATGAGGGTGTTGTTAGGATTTACCAATTGAGGTGTGAACGAATCTTTGTTAGTACAAGGTTACTTAAAGGTAACATACATATATAGCATTAAAATGAGTTACATTAGACTATAGCTAGAGATGAGGGGACACACATACAGGATATGGGGTCAATGTATGATTGGGGTATGTATGGTTAATGTGGTATGGAAGTGTTTGGGAACTCTACATGTGATTCTTATTGATTACATATGCTAGCTAGCTATGATTGTTGATTTTTTAATGATACATGGACTCTTTTGAATAGATATCTTGGATTCCCTTGAATGTCGATGTTGGTATGTTGAGGTTTCTTGAATGATGAAGTTGGATTCTCTTATGTGACGATTTGGCCATGTTGGTTTAATTTCTTGAACGAATATGTTGCTTATCTTGAATGATAAGAAAATCTTCAACATCTTTCCTATTTTGGGGATTTTGAGGTTTTCTAAGAATTTCAAGTTATTTTTTGGTCTAACATATTCTCCATCACATTCTTCAAAATAGAGAAAGAGTAGAAAAAATAGAGATGATTATCTAAATTTACAATATTCTTCAAACTAAACGATTCTCCAAATTGTCGAAATAGAGAAGCCGTTAGAGTTAAATAAAAAATAATTTTAAAAATATGCATTTTGTTTCTTCATTTTGGAGAAATTTTAGAAAAGTTGTTGAAGATGGTTTAATGTGCCTTGAAATTGTGATATCTTCCTACTAAAAAAATTATTTTTGCCCATCTTGGATTTTTTTGGGAGGGGGGAAGGGCATTTTTTTCCAATGATGACGACGCTCAAATTAAAAAATTTCATTTTGTAGATGAGTCGAAGACACTATAAATTAATTCGATGGAATATTATTATTCGTATATATATATATATATATGTATGTATATATGTGTGTGTGTGTGTGGGGGGGGGGACACTCAAATTAAAAAAATTTCATTTTCTAGATGAGTCGAAGACATTGTAAATTACCTTTTTGCACTACTTTTTATTCCTACCAAATTTCTCTATTATAAATGTCATATTTAAATCAAATTTTATATTTTTCTTATAATATTTTCATAAGATTACTCATTATGTTACACATATATTTTTAAAAATTCTTCTAATTTTTATTCCTATAAGTTTTTTTACTATCAGTGTCATATCTTAACCACTTTATGAGTTTTTTTTATCACACTTTCCAATCCTATCAATTTTTTTTCCATTTATAAATGATAAATTCTTTTAAAAAATTTATAATTTTCTTTCAATATTTTACAAAAAGTCTTAATCATGCTACACATGTATATAATTATTAAATTATTGTATGAATTTTTATAATAAAATATCATATTTATATCACAAGTTATGATTTTCTTTCAATATATTTTAAAAAAAATTTATTATTATATATAACGAGAAAGAAAAAATTCAAACAAAACTTTTCGTCACATCTCGCAATTCCTGTGGCCGCCACCGATCAGAAGTAATGTACTTATAATATAACGTAGTATTGACAAAATGGATCACAGTCAAGCTAGGACCATGATTGAGTTTTGACGACGTTATATGTCGCATATTAATTATCACTAGGTTTTTGTGAAATATCCATCACCCTAATTGTACACATTCCTATTTTATTTTTGTGACAAATTAAACACTAACTACAGGAATTTATGTATTCATTTATTTATTATATAGAAACCCATATAAAGTCATAATGCACAATACCATAAATAGTATGCTAATTATATCCTCATTGACTTGTTTTACACGACTAGCGATACGGTAGTATCAACTATAAAACTCATGTGCATTTTCACATTTGATAAACAGCCGGTAAAAACACATATATAATAAATATAAAATTATTTTCAAAAAATTAATATTTTATATACTTTATTCGTTCAGTAAAATGTGTCATTTATTATTCATGTATTTTTTTATAATGGTAAAAACTATATAAAAAATTTAAACTTTTTTTATTAATTTTTAAATTTTATATAATTTTATTATCATAAAAAGGCATTTGTTAATAATAAACGATATATTTTACTAAAATGGAATATATAGAGAGAGAGAGACTGAGAGAGAGATTGATTCCGGTGAACATACGCCCGACCTTATCGTATGTGTACACAAATATTATTAGTCAATTTTTTTATGATTATTCGTCTATAATTATGTAATTATTCATTTCTATAAAAAGTGTTAAAAAATATAAATTTTATTAGAACAAATAATCATCAAATACCATATAATAATTTCATTCCAATGATTAATCTTCGAATATCACCTAATAATCAAAGTTATTTTTAATCTAATCCATTAATCTTCTTAATTCAATTGTCTAAATTTGTTAATATAATAAATCACAAGACCTATGTACATACTGTATGATCTATTCTCTATTCTCTATCTATTTATATATTTATCTATATATATAACAACCTAAATTGAAATGGAAGAATCATTATTAAGGAGCAAAGCGCCAAAAATCACATTTTTTTTCTTAACAATTAAGTATATATCTAAAATTCCAAAATCTATATATATAAAAAATATTTAGACCGCCATTAATAATTAAGTATATATTTAAAAAGTGAATTAAAAAATAGGAAGCAAGTAAAGAAATACGTAAGTTTAGATAACGAACTTTCCAAGGCAAGAAAAGAAAAGAGAAGGGTAGTTCAGACGTTGGGACAACTGGAGAGACAGGGAATGGTAGATGAGCTCAACCCCGCATAGCACGTGCGCCTTCACGTGCCTCTACTTCTTCATCTTCCATACTTTATTATTTATTTTACACTAATTAACTTTAATTAACCTTTTAATTAAGCCTAAACCCAATGGAAATCCTCTACTTCACTTACTACTTCACTCCATACCTCACAAAATTATTTTAACATATATTTAATCTTAAAAAAAATTATAAAAAATATATTTGTATTACTAACATCTATTTTTATATATTCATAAAATTTTATTTTGAAAAATTATGTTTTGAAATTTTTAATAATTGTAATTTGTTAAATATTGCCTTTTTAATTTTTAAAAATTGTAAAACATGATTTTTCAAAATATAATTTTATAAATATATAAAAATAGATGTTAGTAATATAAATATAATTTTGATAATTTTTTTAAATATTAAATATATGCCAAAATATTTTTGTGTTGTAGGGAGTGGAGTAGGAATTGAAATAGGAGATCTCCATTGGCCTAAACCGGTGTTTCGTTGACCCACACTTACCTGCAGCTTAATTAACTAATCACGTATTACACGAATATTAATTAACTAATGCGGGTTCGACCCTCGCCGGTTTACCTAACTCCTATTCCTCCAATTAATTCTCCATCATTCCGGCCGGTTTGCCGTCAAAAATTATACAGTATGTACAAATAATAATGCTACTTAATTAGTACTTACATGTGGATCTATAAAAAAAATGTTTTTTTATAATATTTTAGAATGATAAAAATTATTTTATTTTATATATTAACTTTTGTATAGATATTTTTTATTTTTAGTGTTAAGTATGAAATTATAATGATAAAAATTATTTTAGCTCATAAAAAAGTGTGTATAAATGGTAAAATGACATATATTTTAGATAACGAGAGACTGAGAGAGTACTAGCTAGTTAATTATATTTTACTAAATATTCGTATAATTGGTCATTTGAATACTTTTTATTGAACAAAATATTTGTCCCTTTCGACATCTTTAATACTAAAAGTTGCTAATTTTGTTAATTTATCTAACTAATTGTATTTGATTTTTAATATACTTTATTAATACTCCAACCCTTCTTTATTCTTCTTTATTATTCGTTATCCGTTTTTTTTACGTTATTTATTTGCTAAAATTAGTTCTTTTTTCTATTTTAAAGAAATGTGAGATAATATAGAGGGAGTGTTTTGTTATTCTTCTCCATTTTCAAAATTGGATGTTGTATAATTTTAATTATTATCATATTCATAATGCACGCTAATTTTTTTTGGCCAAAAAAGAGATAGAGCTCTCCACGCATTTAAACGCACCTTTATTAATAAAAAAGAAGGTTAAGTAGTTAGCATACGAGGCATAATTTACGATAATTAGTTTACCATCACTGATTATATTTTTTTTTGTAAATGACTAGCTAGCATAAATAAACTCTTCAGATCGATCGATATATTACAATCCTTAAATTGACAGGCGTACATACATTGATTGATGAGTGATCGAGCTTTATGCATTAAAATGGTAAAAATAAAAATAAAAATTAATTCCCTTTTCGTGAAAAAGGGCCAAAATAAGGCAATTGTCGATAGGGTGTGAATGGTGTACTTGTTGAATTATTGTGTCTTTTATAACTTTTTATATAAGAGTGAAAAATTAATTAATCAACTAGAGCATTAATTGTGTACTCGAAAGAGATCCAACCAAACTTGTTTCTTTTGCTAATCTAGATTGCCAGCATTCATATATGTTTTATGACAAGAAATTACCTCTTGTTGTTTTCCAATTAACTACTTACATAAAATAGAAAAATGTGTGTAAAACAAAGAGGGAAAATTAATTGATTTCACACCAGCTAGCTAATTGTGAAAAAATCATAGTGTGGCCGGTAATTAAAATGGTAAATATGATTTTATGGTTGGAAATTAATATCTATTTGTCCATGTTACTGAGTAGGGATGAAATCAAGAATATAAGATCTGTATGTTTAACCCTTAAAAGTTAAACCGATTGAGATATCTTGATGTCTTATTCCCTTAGTTCATCTAAAGGACTAAATTAAGTTTTTTTTTTTTACATTTTGGGGATTTTGGAGTTTTTTAAGAGAATTTTAGGGCGTTTGTTGCTTTAATAGATTCCTTATCTCGTTCTGCAGAATGAAAAAACATCAGAAAAATAGAGATACGCAATATTCTCCAAAATTAAATGATTTTTCAAATCTTCGAAATGGGAAAGGTAGATATTGGAACTAAAGCAAAAATAATTAGAAAAATATATGTTTCTTTCCCGTTTTAGAGAAATTTTAGGAAAACTGTTTGAGATGGTCTAACCCCCTCTAATTTTGCACTTGTTAAAGCGGTGTACGATTTCAAGGTGATCTGTTTTTAATACTCGAAAAACATTATAATTAGATCAAATATTACATTGATATACTAAAAACTAACCATACTACCTTGTTAATAAATGTTGGAATGCGGTTGTCTCACGTCGAAAATATTGAGATATATTACTTAAACAGCATATAAAGTTGGCAGGCTACTCATTTCATTGTCAATTAGTTTTGAGATTGAACCTCATTAGATTTATATATGTGTTGTTCCTGTCTTCCATATGTGAGTGTGCACATTACCTTCCTCCAGCGTCTTAACTCTATCGAACTGGGCCAAAATATAACCTAGCTAAAGCTCAAATATTTTACATGAAATTAATCACCCTAGCTAATGATAAGGAATAATGTGAATGCATCATTAAATTTTGTGCAGTGTGAAAAGTGGTTTAAGTGATCAGCAAAAGGACAGATCTAAAATGCAAAGATAGTCCACTGTTACTACTTGTAGTCTTGTTTCTTCCCATTTGAAAGTGTGATCATTTCAAAACAACACGTTTTTCCTTTAAGAGCGAAGACTTAAAAGAGTAGTTGGGAATAATGAAGAAAAGTTCACCATTAGTTAGAAAAATGTAATCAGATTTCATATCATACGTAAGGATCCACAAAAAGTCCAATCTCTTTCTTCCCACGACACAAGATGATGACCCTACTCCATTTTTTTTTATAAAGGTGTTTAAAAAAGACTATAAACATGAGTTAGTTCAATTATAAGACTAACTGTTGAGAATATAAAAGTTGAGGTTGTGGGATAGATCCCACATTGATTAAAAATTGACCCAAGCCTTACATATAAGTCGGTGGGCTACCCCACCTAACACCAATTGGTTTTATGATGGAACCCCACTTGGCTTGTGTGCTCGGCTTGGTTGGCGCGTGTTGCGCTTGGGCGTGCGTGGCTCCCCCACGTCTTATATTACCCACCGTAATTTAACACTAACTCCAGTAGTTATGCGTAAACGTGTATTTTTTAGATATTTTTTTAACTTCATTAATTGCTTTTGGGCTGTGCAAATATGCACGTTTGAGCATGTAATGTGCAAATTTGAGCACATCACCTCTCTCATGTGGAAAAACTTTTTCGAAAAGAAAGACAGTTTTATTGGTGTATTTTTTATGATTTTTGTTTTTGTTTTAAATTAATTGTATTTGAATGGTGTGTAAAAAAAATTTGACCATTGGAGCAAAATATCAAAAAGTAAGGTGTATTTTTACATATCTTGCATAAATGTATACATTATAAGTAAAATGATTGTGGATAGTCTAAGTAGTTTATAATATGCAAAAAGAACATGATTAAATTAAGGGGAATTACTACTAAATACCCCATTTTGATAATTGGTTTGCAAAAATACCTAGGTTTGAAGACAATTGCATCAATATGTGGAAATTTGCAAAAATACCTTATTTAATTATCAAAACTACCCACCACCCCCAAAAAATCAGGAAAAAAAAGTTAAATATTTTAAGTATTTTTTATTTTTCTTATATTTTAAATAATTAAATAATAAAAAAACTGAAATTAAAAAAAAACATTCCCAATCCCTACTAACAGGATAGCCTAGCCCCGACCGACCCAATCCCTAACCAAAAACACACAAGAGCAGCCCCAACCCTAAGTCTCCGGCGCTCATCCCCAACCCTAAGTCTCCGGCGCTCGGACCTGAGCCCGCGTCTCCGGCTCCGTCACTGCGCCTACACTCCGGCGCCCCCGACCGACCCCAAGTCTCCGGCTCCGTCTCCGGCTCCGTCACTGCGCCTACACTCCGTCACTCCGTCATATTTGGGATTGTCAAGAACAATATTCATCCTGTCAATGTAATAATATTATGATTTCAAGATATATATTGACAATCCTTTTGTAAATATGGTTAATAATCCTAAAGATACGATTTACCGTATCTTCAGTGATTCTCTCCTAGATTATAGCTTCAATCCTGTCAATGTACATCCGCAGCTTTGTCACTATAAACATTAATCCTGTCGTAGTGAACGAATAACTTTGTCATCTTGGACATGCCTTTAATTTCTAGTTATGGTAGGATAAAATCGTATCTTTTTTCTCTTCCCTATTATAAACTCCATCCTGTCAGTATTAATTTTTAGCCTTGTCATAAAAAACATATATCATGTCAACAAAAAATTTGTTCCTGTCAGTATTAATTCTCTTAATAAGGCGATATTTTTCATCCGGCTACTTTTATTATTTTTAAATTTCTGAGAAAAAAAATTAAAAACATTATTTTAATGTATATTTGATTTTTTATATATTTTTTAACTTTTCTTTTAATTCATAAATCTCCTTTTAATGATTTTTACATTTAAATTTAAAGGTAAAATCAGTCATTATTTTTTAGTACAAATGACCTATTTTTTAGCACAAATGACCCACCTATCCTATTTTTGCTATTCTCAGAAAACTGGTATACTTTTGTAAACCAAACACCGATTTGGTGTATTTATGCAAATGGGCCTTAAATTAAAGGAAGGAAATGACCCACTTTTGTGAAATAGAAAATCTTCAACGTAAATATGTAAAGAGAGAGAGTATCAAATGCAAATCTATGTGAGAAGAATCTAAAAAAAAGCGCATAATTATATAAATAAAAGTGAAATTTTGCCTTATAATTATAGAGTTTGATTTTTTCTTATGATATTAATCCTTTCAAGAATTTTAAAAGAGCATTAACGTACCATTAGGTTGAGAAAAGTTACGTGTTGTAAAAAACATGTTAAAAATCATTTAGAATTATATAGATTTGCACAAAGAACTCACACAACCATCCAATTTTAAATTTTTGATGTTTTGTTTTTAAAAAGTCATCCAACCAACCCTTTTAATATTTCAAATGGGCTAGTTATGAGTAAATTACACAAACCACAAAAAATTAAGGGGGTTTTCAAAAAAAACCATTAATATATTTTTTTTAAATAACATTAATTATTATATACTACTGAAATCCATACCGACAAAAAAGACAAACCTTATGTCTAATGGACCGAATTTTCTTATATAAAAATACATAATTTTATACTGAAAATTAAAAATTAACAATTTGCCTTTATTATATATATATATTTTTATTATTATTTTGGACGAATATCCACCTCCAGCACTCCTAGCTCCTTCAATTTTGTTCATCTAAAATGTCATTTTGCTCCAATCCAACCTTTGATTTGCCTTATCATAAAATCGATCCATAAACTTTTTTTTCCCTCTCCAAAATTATCCTCTTGTAGCTAATGATCGTCTAACCTACACTACCTTACCTATGAATATTATTATTATTATTATTATTATTATTATTATTATTATTATTATTATTATTATTATTATTATTATTTACAATCATGTATAATTACATCAATATGTATATTATATTGACAGCAGTAAGATTAGTTAATATATGACCTACAATAACTCAAAAATGACACGAGTTCATTCCCGGCCACATTAGAGTTTTAAGGTTTGTTGACTTTTCAGTTTTGAAAAATAGAAAAATAAAATCTCTAGTTTTGATTTTTATTACGAAATTAACCAATCGAATTTGGAAAATGATTTTTTGTAATTCACAGGCATAAATTAGAAATTAACTTGTGTATTATAATTATTATAATTACTACTGTATTATTTTCAAAACTATAAACTCAAAATCGAGTCTAAATTTCACTTGCAATTTTTTTTAAAAAAAATAAACAAAAAAAAAATTACATTGTGAGTGAGACACTGAGACTCTCTTCCGAAAGAAGGAAGGAGATCTTGACCATCAAAACATTTTCAATGGTCAAATTTTTTTTTTTGTCGACTTTTCGACCATCGAAATTCAGGTATATCTGATCTTAAATTATTACCTTATCAAAAAAAATCGGATCTCTAAAAAAGGAAAATCCCAAACCAAACTAATGAGTACTCTTTTTTTTCATAGGTAGGCTAAGAGGCATTTACGATATGAAGAGGAGAGGGATTCGAAATCGTAACCTATTAGTCACTACATGACATCGATTAGTCGATGAGTACTCTTATTAAAGATCTTCCTATAAATCAAACTATATAACTATTTGTCCTCATTGAAAAAAGGCGAGGGCAAGTGGGTCAACATGGTATAAAACTAATGAGGAAGAAAATGGTGGAAGCCCATCTTTATAAATGCACTTGGATCTCACACACTACACAAACTGACTCCCAACAGCTATCAACTGCACTAAAATACACCCCCCTCCTCCTTTGGATTCAGAGCCACCATTCACAAACCCACACAAAGAGAGAGATTTCTCTCTCTCTCTCTCATCTCTCTCTCTCTCATCTCTCTCTGAGTGTTTTCTCTCCAGAAACTGTACGGACACACAGAGAGATAGAGAGAGATGGGGAGGAAGCCCTGCTGTGAGAAGGAAGGGATGAACAGAGGAGCTTGGACCGCTCAAGAAGACCAAATCCTCTCTGACTACATCAACTCCTATGGTGAAGGCAAGTGGAATGGCCTCCCCAAGAGAGCTGGTAATTTTTCTTTTTTATTTCCTTTTTTTTCCGTATACATTTATCTTCTTATCGAATTTCGTATATGGGTTCGTTTGGTGCGATGTGATGACGATTCAAATAGGCCTATTGTGAAATTTAACTTACAATTATAAGCAATCTGAATATGTGACGATTTGTTAAAGTATGGTGGGTCAATAATGTTTTCAGTTGGGGTAGTCTTTCAATTGACCCTCTTGAATTGTTTATTTGATTTAAACTAGGCCTCAAGAGATGCGGAAAGAGTTGCAGGCTGCGATGGTTGAACTACTTGAGGCCGGATATCAAGAGAGGGAACATTACCGGCGACGAAGAAGACCTCATTGTCAGGCTCCACAAGCTTCTCGGCAACAGGTACTTTTTGAATTAAATAAAAGAACAACAACTAGACACGAAAAAAGATTCGAAATCTTTAATTTCTTTGGTTGATTTATTAATGTTGTAACATATATTTAGTTTGGTTTCGGAAACAGATGGTCGTTGATAGCAGGAAGACTACCAGGCCGAACAGACAATGAAATCAAGAACTACTGGAACACGAACCTATCAAAGAAGATAGAAGCCGAACAAAGCAACTCGAAACAAAATCAGAAGGCGAAGAAGATGACACCAATTCCCAGCCGAGACGAAGGACACCTCAAGTCGGCTCCAATCAAGACGACTGCATTCAAGTTCGCCAAGAGCTTCTCCGCGCAGAGCCTCCCAATTGATGAGGATCGTCATCAGCAAGAGCAGCTCGTGATCTCGCCTTCCGATGAAACCTCGCCGGATTACTTCACCGATTGCAGCATGAAGTTCGGGTTTAGCCATGAGTTGGATCAGGTGGCTGGTGATAGTGATGGTTTCATTTTTAGGAGTGGTGTTGAGGAGCTCAAGGAGAGTGATTTTGGTGATGATTTTAACTTCCTGAATGAGTTACTAGATTCTGAAGGTGGGTGGATTGGGGATTTGTGAGTGTGAAAAATTGGGAATAAAATTTAAATTACAAAGACACTAATTATAGGTAAATAGGGTTTGAAGAAATAATGTCCTTTATATGGCATAAGGTTTAGATTTATGTGTCATTTCAATGACATAATCTAGCCCCTAATTCATGTCAATTCAAGCGGATTTGATACTTGGAATAGATTTTGTTTCCTCATAATTTACTATGGTGATTTTACATTCCAATTTTTTAAAACATTTTTTTTTGAGAAGTTTTAAAACATTTAAGGTAAATGAAATTAAAATTTTCCCATTATTTATAATGGATTTTATAAGAAGGGCATATGTTAAGCATATAAAAATAATAATAAATCAAATCTACTTAAATATCACTTCGATGTAATTGCTCAATGCATTTTTCTTTCAATAAAAATAATTTTAGATTAATACATTGTATATGTTAAAAAATTATGTTTTATCTACACCCATAGGACATAGGTTAAGAAACCAAATTGAGAATCTGTTTCCTTAAATAACATGAATGAACCCTATAATTTATTTTTAAAATAGTTAAATGGAGTTTATTTATGAGAAATATTTCTAAAATGGAAATGTTTATCCCGTGCTGTAAAGATATAGGATAGAAAATTTGTTTATAATTATACAAAATCTTATAGTGAGTCACTCACCTGATCATATCATAGTACTCCATCTGTTTCATAACACATAGGTTTTTAGAAGATAGTTTTTGTTTTAAAATAGATGGTCTTTTATATTTTCTAGGTAGAGAATTGTACGGAGTAATGATTTATATTGATTTGTGTGTTGTTGACTTTTTTAAGAGATTTTGTTTGGTTAAATTATGTAGTGTATATTAAAAAATACGGAGGCATAAAATTTATGAAAACATTAGTGGAATGATGGTATTTTTTAAAAAGTGATCGACGCGTTTTTATTAAAATTTGTGTCAATAATTAAAAGTCGATGTATTATGGAACTGATGGAGTATTAGTTATAATCAAGAAGCTTATATATGCAAGCTGGCCTTTTTGTTTACTGTGAATTTGGTAGATAAGATATGATATAATAATCATGGATGAAGGGATCGATGTCAATCTAATTACTAGCATTATTAGTAGTACTACTATGGTAGTGTGGTTTCTTGATGATGCTTTTGCGACTATTTTATGGGTTAGGTTGGCGGGACAAGATCTTGACCCCATTAATAATCTTTTTTTGCCTTTTAACTCTATAAAGTTACTTTTGTTTATTTTTCTTTTTCAAACTACTCTTCAAATTAACACGTACAAACTCTCTTTGTAATTTCAAATCTTATTTGCCCCAAAAGTTTTAGGGTTTTTTTGGCAGCTAGTCCATTATGAAGCTGCAATTAGCTATATAGCAGCCCAACAAAATTAATTAGGTAGCATAACACCCCCTTCTAAAACACACCATCCCACGCACGCGTGCCCCCTCCCTCTACCTCACTTTCAGATCGACGGAAGCTTCATCATTCCTGAAGCGATGGCGATCAGAAAATCAACCAGATCTACCGATTGAAGAACTGAAACCAAGCTTCCATCCATAGATTCCTGGAAAAAAACAGAAGTTCAATATGCATCCAACACGTGAATTCATCGACTGATTCCACCTCGAATTTCCATCTCTGGATATTTCGATGAAACAGCGATAGACAAACTGCAAGGAATTTTAGATTCATTCATCAATTACAAGGAATCAAAGCATGAAGGAGTAGATTGCGAGAACCAGTGTCCAAGGGAATCTGAAAAGCAGGAATCAATTGCGATAACTCTGGAGCCACGAACAGACACGCAGTGTAGGAATCAAGGTATGCCGCATAACTTTCAACCTAAATCTGAATGTCTGACTATCAATTGCAAATCTAAATTATCAATTCAATAGCCTAGGGGTTAATTGCTGTGAGTAAGTTGTTATTTGGAATCTGACTGTGCGGGGTAATAGGATATTGACTTGTCGATCTGTGTGTCTGGATACATAATTTGATGTTGAATCCAAAATCTGGTGTTGATTGTGGCATTGGAATCTTCGAATTCATTGCAAACAGGTGCTAAAATATGGATTTGAAAATTCTGAAAGTCTGTTTTGGAGGAGAGTTGAGGATGAGAAATGGGTATTGCGAGTATGTTGGTGAAATTGTATCTAAGGCATTTGTCATCAAACAGACTATTGAATTGCAAGCATTGACAGAGATGATTGGTAGTAGATTTGATATTTGCCTATCTACATATGAGGTCAAGTTAAGCCACTTGCATCCTTTGCAAAAGTTGAAAGATCCGTTTATAATCAGCAAAGATGACGATCGATCTAAGGGCTTTCATGGATATAAATGATTCACCTCAAGTTGAATGGTCGTTGCCATTGAACGTATTAGCAAAGAAAAGGATGAATGGGAATCATATAACAAATTCAGTTCAACAAACAAGTGTGGTGACAGATTCTGATGATTGCATTCAAGGTACAAGTGTTGATGACACCTTGGCTCTTGCTACTACTAGTTTTGCAGAGGAAGAGACAGGAGCATACAATGACAGATATCAAAATGAAGGCATCAGTGAAAATGAGATAGACGAGCTCGATTTCATTAATGTTGGGCAGATTTTTGAGTCAAAAAATCAGCTAAAGAATGCAGTGGCTAACATGGCAATTAAGGAGAACTTCCAGTTTCAAGTGGATAGATCAACAACAAAAAAGTACAAGGTTGTGTGTATTGATGCTGAATGCAAGTGGACAATGCTAGCTACATGTTTGAAGAATTCAAGCTACTTTGAAGTAAGAAGGGTGAACGAAGAGCACACATGTTCATTCTCAGCTAGGTGTAAGGAACGACGGAAACCATCATACCAAGCTATAGCAGAAAAGATGAAGATCAGGTATAATCTATAAAAATCATGTTATTTACTACTATCTGTCATCAAATATTCAATATATTTGCATATGTCAAACACATTTACTGCAGTACCTACTGGAATAGGTGAAAAAAAGAAGTTGTGTTTAAGTTTGGCTACAAAATTTAGAAGTTTTGTGCAAATTTGATTGCATATACCTCTACACAAGGTAAGGCTTACTTACTATATGTAATAAATGAAGGTATGAAGGGGTGACAAAAGGGCCAGATGCTATACAGATTAAGAATGCAATGCAAAAGGAATTTAGGCAAGATGTGAGCTACTGGAAGGCTTGGAAAGCAAAAGAAGAAGCACAAAACATGATAAGAGGGACTCCAGAGGGAAACTATGAAATGTTACCTTCATACTTCCACATTATGCAACAAGTAAATCCAGGGACATATGCTTGCCTTGAGATTGATGGATATAGCAAGTTCAAGTATGCATTCCTATCATTCGGAGCTTCCATTAAGGGATTCCAAGCGATGAGAAAGGTAAGAACTATATAAATTGGTATAATAAACATTTTATAAATAAAATAATGTAACAAATGTAATATGAATTATATAGGTTATCATGGTGGATGCTGCATTTTTACATGGAAAATACCGAGGGGTTCTCATCTCAGCAACCGCACAGGATGCTAACAGGCATGTGTACCCTATAGCATTTGGAGTGGCGGACTCAGAGAACGACAATGCATGGAAGTGGTTCATCCAGAGATTGGCTCTCATGATACCAGACTCAAATGAGCTAGTATTTGCATCTGATAGGCACCCGAGCATCAGCAAAGCTATGAATGAAGTATACAGTTCAGCAAAGCATGTGATATGCACACGACATTTGAAACAGAATATAAAGGCAAGATTCAAAAACCGAGGGGTCAACCACTTTGTCACCAAAGCATCAGAAAGCTACACAATAAGGGAATTTGAAAGCAACTTCCAAAGCATATGCAATATCAACAAGGAGATTGGCAAATACCTGGAGGACGCAGATTTCCATAAGTGGGCAAGGGCACACTTCCAGGGAGACAGGTACAATATTATGACAACAAATAATGCAGAGTGTATAAATGCAATATTGAAAGAAGCTCGAGGATACCCCATTGTTGCACTGTTTCAGTATATCAGAAACAAAATGGCAGACTGGTTCACTGAGCATAGAGAAGCAGCGTCAAAGACCACTGATTTGCCCCCTAAAGTGAAAGAGATTTTACAGGCAAGGTATGACCGGTCAGGAAGGTATGAAGTGAAGGTGTTGAATGAGACAGAATATCAAGTAGATGGGGGGAAATTTACAGGAGTGGTAGATTTGGGGCGTAGGACATGCAGCTGCAGGGTATTTGATGTCGATCACATGCCGTGTGTCCATGCTATTGCTGCAATTCAGCGGATGAAGCTAAATATAACTGATTTTGTAAGTGAATACTACAAGGTTAAGTCTTGGTGCTTCGCATACCAAGAAACCATATATCCGGTGCCTTGTGAGGACAACTGGTACATCCCAGACGAAATCAGAAACATCAAATGTCTTCCTCCAACAGTCCGGAAGAAAAGTGGGAGGCCAAAAAAATGCAGGATTCCGTCGTTCGGGGAACGGAAAAAGAGGAACGTGACATACAAGTGTGGCACTTGCGGGGAGAAAGGCCATAACAAGATAACATGCCCCGCCAAATCATCGATCAGCTCATACATAGAAGATGAAACATGAAATTTTATAGGAAATTACATATCATTTGTCAAGTCTTTAGAATTTATTTTTGAATATAGGACAATATAATAAGATCTTAGTAGATACATGATGACCATGTTTTTTGGCATATAGTCATAGAATTTACATGGATTTTTACAGTTTATACTTATTAATGAATGCATATGTTAAGTTCAATATGAATTTATACACTTATTAATCAGCATACCCGAAAACTATACTGCTGTTAACTTGAAATCAAGATTCACACAGGTTCTGATGCAATAGTTTGTGTCACTTGCAGTAGTAGATATGAGTGTAAGATCTGAAGCATATTGCTTTTTCTGCATTGAATGAAGATTGCATCAGAACCTGTGTCACTGTTTGCTGAATTAATATATTAGAATTCAGCCAACACCAAGATGTACAGAATAATAAGGAATCAGTTTATTCAGCTCTAAGCATATAGAATGTGCAAACAGGCCCCGAAAAATCTGCTACAACTATACCACACAACCAAAAGACCCACTACACATCAAGTAGGGCACTAAAACAACCTCCAATTCCCAAACATATGAATCTGAACATAACAACAAGTACCAAAGATGTCACATCACTTGTGGATTATAAGCAAAATAAAACGACTGTCGTATTGATTCCACAATGCAAATACAATACTAGAGTGCAGAATTTATAGACAAAATGGAATTCTGATTGAAAATAGAGCATGCAAGCTCTAAGCAATAGTTCTTAACAACTAAACAAGTGGTAGATACCTTAAAATACGCAAAGCTTTCATAGGGACAAAATGAGAGCATACAAGCTCTAAGGGATAAGTGTTGTTGGGTAATCAACTCCTAAGTAATGTCAACTAGATACACTAGATACAAAATCAGAGCATGCAAGCTCTACACTGCTTATAATAGCCGCCAGTACGAGTATCCATAACAAATAACATCGAATAAAACAGATTACAAAGGACGCACAGTCCAACACTTCTTATAAAGCTCGATAGCCAGCTTCTCACGATATGCTTGAACGTGGTCGTCATCAAATCCATATATATTCTGACCAAAAGCTAACGCTTCAATGGCTTTGATAGTAAATACACCACAGCTACCCCTAAAAAACAAACACAATGTTAGACAAAATGAAAAGGCATCATCAGAAACAATAAATTCAAACGAGACTCAAAATAACAAATACACATACCCAGCAGTGTTTTGTGGGAGATCACGGAATCTCTCAACTGTGAATGGAGAATCAAGGCTCTCTCCCAAATGTGAAAACCGGCCTGATTCTTTCAAGATTGCAGGAAGCATAACACAGAGAGGTTCCAGATGTGACCTCAGCTGCAACTCATCGTAAAGAAACAAAAGGCAATCACACACATTCACCTTCCCTTGAATCAAATCAATTTCCAAAGCCACCCAGTGTTTATTTCGGATGTTGAAAGGTGCATATACAGTCTTTGCAGCAACCCAAGACTTCCCACAGAATCTTGGCAACAGCCCATGAACATAACCAAAAAAAACAGAGGTAAAAGGCATTGCTTCCTTCTTATAGCGCTTAAATAAGCCATGGGTGAACTTTGCAGACCACACCTAATCCAATATCACAATCCCACTGTATTTGTCACCATTATCAGCAATATACTTCCTAAAGTGAGACAATGCCTCTCCTATATGCTAAACACACAAATATAATGATGACAATTATATAGGTCAACGGATAACCAAAAGAAAAAAATGAAACAATGTTATAATACAGTATACATACGTCATCACGAAGCCACTGATTCTTCCCAACAAGTTCAGAGAAGAATGCCTTGTCCATCAACGTCTCATTGCCTTGGATCTGAGGACAATCATCCCTACGCAAACAAAGACAAAAAAATCAAATAATAAAAACATACAAAGTCAGTAAAAAGGCAAATTAAAGAATAAAGAAAATGAATAATAAATCAGTACAAGTATATGTGTTGAAAACAAAGGATAAATACATGTCAAAATGAAAGAAGAGGGAACCACTTACTCATCAGAATTGAGCCAATCATAAAACTGTTTTCGATCTTCCAATTCGAAATACGAATGCTTAGGCCTCTTTGGGATTGCGCGCTTCTTGAAACCTCGAGTGTATGGAGACCCCAATGAAGCAGCAACTCTGCCAACCCTAGTAGATCTTCTAGTCGGAGCAACTAAAACCTTAGGCTTGGGAGAAGTTTTACTCTTGGGAAGATCAGAGGGCTGTGGGGAGGGGGAGTTTTGTGAGGTAGGATCAGAAATATTGATAATAGAACGGGAAGGAGGCTCATTATCAGGGCATGGAAGCTTGGACTCCACCATAACTGCATCAATGTCACCAGATTTCACAATAAATGGGGTCTTGGAAGCACCCTTGTTGGACTGTAGAAGAGAGATGATGAGGTCAACCTTGGATTCAAGAGCATCATGCTTGGCATTAAGGGAATCCACCTTAGAATGTAGTGATTCACACTTGGAGTGTAAGGAATCGAATTCTGATTGGAAACGATCAAACTTGGAATACATCGCATTGACCGCTGATTTCACATTCATAACTCTCGCCTCAGCACGCATAACACAATCGCCAATCAACGCCAACTGCTGCGTGATCCGGGGTAGACATTCTGTATCCATAGGGGTGATTCCAGAGTTGCCAACGCCCATATCCTTGTCACTAGCGTGCACTTCATCCCTTTTCTTCTGCAACTGCTCAGTTTCAAACAGTGGGACACCTCCAAATGATCCATCGACACCAGTAGAAGCAGCCTCATTCAACTTAGCAGAAGCCCTCTCATTCAACTTAGCAGAAGCAACCTCCTTCAACTTAACAGCAGCAATTGCATGCTTAAGACTAAATTTCTTGCTGTGACAAGAAACCTTTGCAGGAGACTGATTTGAGCCAGGTTTCTCTAGATCAGACACACATTTGGATACTATAGCATCAGCAACACATTCCGTCTCTTGTCGGCCAGAAACAACGGAAGGAGACATCGAACTCTTCCGCTTCCTAGATGGACCAGCCAATTCAAGCACATTAGAGGAGGCATCATTTTGTTGGTCAGACACAACAGCAGGGGACGTGGAGCTCTTCCGCTTCCTAGATGGACCCGGCAGTGCAAGCGGAACAGAAGGAGATGACACCTTAGATCGTGTGCGTGTAGCAACGGAATGAGGAGAGGGAGCAACAATAATCTGAGTTGCAGACGGAACCACTTGATCAAAAAGCCCATGGGAGTGACTGTTTTGCTGAGTCAGATCGATAATGGGTTCAGATGCTGGGATAGGTGCCCTTCCAGATGCTTTTTGAGTCAACCAATCGAGATATGCATCAACCTTAGAGTCCTCCTTCTCACCAGATAAACACATCAACGGGCAGTCCAAATACTCGCCGTAAGTGGGATAGGTAGTATACTTCAAATGCACAAAGAAAACAAAAAATGTCACCATGCCATGATAAACAACATAAACAACATATGAAATAAGGTAAAAATAGATAACAAATAAAAAGAAAATGAAACTGGAACAAAGAAAAAAAAAGATAATGAATACCATGGGAGTGTTAGCAAACCCAAGCTGAATAATCCGAGCAGTGATGTTCTTAGAGGATGGCAAAGACCATTTAAGGAAAGACCTATCATTGTCATCTGGCACATAGGTGCAGCTAATAATGCTTGGGACTTTGGGAAAAGCCTCCAAGATCCAAACCTAGGATAAAAACAACATAAAAAGGCCAAATGTAAGAAAACTGATACAAAATGAAAAAAACAGAATACATTTAAATTCATGGAAAAAATATAAGGACATATTGAAATAGATGACAAACCTGCAAAGCGAGTGGAAACCCTAATAGATTATAGCCAGACCTTGATTTGGGAACTTTCTCCTTACTAGACTTCTTGGGAGTCTTCTTAGCAAGCTTAGCGAGTTTACGTGAAGAGAAACGGTTGACCTTTGTCAAGGATGTAATAGTTTCTACGTAAACTAATCTACCCAATGGATAATCATTTAAACGACTAAGATCAGAAGCAAGTGCCACAACCTGATCCCTAACACATCTATCCCTATGGGGTAACAAAATCCCATCAATTATCATTATATATGCAATGAGCAACTTCTTTGGTGAATTTTTGGGTGTTTTACAGAAAAGAGCCACCAACTCATCAAACTTAATTTCAGCTACACCCAAAACAGTTTTGGTATCGACAGAAGGGATGTCAACAGGGTGATCAGAGTAACATTTCAGACCAGTTACAGTAGCAAACTCAGACATTGAAAACCGACACGGATAGGATGATTCCAATTTAAACCACATTTCCCGAATCTTTGAGGTTTTAAGTTCATTAATCATGAAATGATTCAACAGTTGTTGGGACAATCTCATATTATTGGCAAACCAGATAATACGACGAAGAAAAGAAGATGACAACGATGACCAATCAGAAGCAGACAATTCCTTCTCAATAATAGGAATCACATCAACCCGGGAGTAAAGATTATACTTCCCATAATAAGTATCACGATCTGGACGAATATAATCAAATACCTACATATAAAAAACAACTATTGAAATACACTAAAAAAAATACAAGCATCATATAACAAGGAAATACACAAAGTTAAAAAGAGAGAAAAGGAAGGGAAGTGACAAACCGGACAAGACAATTCCCTTTGTCATCACCAGCAGTAAGCATGAGAGCTGGAAACAACAAGACAAATGACACAATATAAGTAAATGCAACACAAGTTCTAATAAGGCCATTATTTCATCCAAAATAACTAAAACAAACTGGCACCACCATTAATAACAAGTAGATGGACCCAAAAAACACACACAAATACAACTACATGCCATC
Organism: Persicaria maculosa; assembly: GCA_963922045.1. Taxonomy (NCBI): domain Eukaryota; kingdom Viridiplantae; phylum Streptophyta; class Magnoliopsida; order Caryophyllales; family Polygonaceae; genus Persicaria; species Persicaria maculosa. The sequence continues at coordinate 48,335,245 of OY998269.1, read as the reverse complement.
ACTGTGTTCAACACAACAAAAAGAGTAAGACAACTAGATGCCATCCATGTAATCAAACACAAGGTCATCTGGATGGGAACATTGACATCAAGCAAGATGCCACCACATATCAAGAACAACTTGGTGTCACCAAACCTCATACACAAAAGACAACTGTATGCAGTGACTGGCATCAAACATCAGTTCATTTTTGAATGGGAAAATGGACAACAAACATCAAGGATGCCTTGTCTGTATTCAAGCAAAACAACAAAAAATCATCAACAACAAAAAATCGACAAAATATACAGACATACAGAACAACAATCTGGAATCACGCAACAACATTGAAGAATAAAAACAACTATCAACTCAACCCCTAATTTCTCAGTAAATAACGAATCAATAAAAGGAATCAACAACAATGTCAACTGAAGTGGACACAAATAAGTTGAATCAAGAAGAATATAAGCTACCAAATGGCATCAAACACAGAGAATGAACCGCAATGTACAAGATATGGCCACATAACTCAACCAATTTCAAAACCCTAACTCGGACTAAAAAACCAAAAACACTCGAAAACCAAAAAATCAACATAAAAATCGAATACAGAGTACAAAGACACGGTAGGTTTGAACGAAAACAGCATTAATAAATGGAGATATACCTGGAGAACCTTCCATCTGACACGAAAATGGACGAACAACACCACGAGGAAAAGGCGATGCCAGAAAACAACTACGAAACCAGAAAAAAAAAAACGAAGAGCAGTTAGAGAAGGAGAGGACAGATACAGCTTAAGATGAAGATAACAAGGACTGGAAGGAGGAGGAATGGAGGAAGAAGATGAATCGCCACCACCTGAGAGCGAGCTTCCTCACAACGGCAGTTTTCTGGGGAGAAGAGAGAGGAGAGAGTAAAGCTGCTAAGGGCTTAAAAAAAATTAAACGGGTGTTAGAACGGCCAATATATAAAGTTAATATGCTATTAACCTAATTAGATTAGGAAAGGGTGATATTTCAGCAAATTTTCTCAAAGTTTTAAGTTAAAAAAATTTAATCCAATAAATTTATCCCATTGGATCAAAATTGATATGATATACTGTATATACACACAAGTGGCACTTGCGAGTTGCGACACATAAATGCTTATTAATGCTTATTAGAATCTCGATTCGGATTTTAAAAATTTTAAAATTCAACGATCCTACACAGGATATGCATAAAATATTTTTTTCGTATGATCCATTATTGGATCTTTAGAATCTTAATGAATCAATCGGATCTTATAAGCGATCATAAATATCCTATTTTTATCAACAATGTGTATTTTTTAAAATATTTGTTTTGTTTCATTGGTTGTTATATTTTACTCCGTAGTGTTTAAATGTACACATTAATGTATGAAACATGAAAAATGACTTAGATACAATTATTTTCTAGTCTTTTAACTAATATGACAATGTTTAAGGTTGTAATTGTTGTTTTTTATATCTTGAAACCGAAATATATTGTGTAGCTGACATATTTGTTCCTAATTCTAAAACTCTAAATTAAGCCCCTTTATTATATATATATTTTTATTTTATTTTTTTAATTATATTTCAAGGATCTACCCTGTTGTGATTCGATCCTAATAACCTTAGACACATAAAACCCACTATAAAATTTTATATATGTTATTTAGAGGTGTCATTTTGTTACGCGCATTCTAATATATTAACACAATATTGATCTTTTGATAAAATTTATATATTATAATTGTGATAGGCTGATAATTAATACTGTATCTCATTACAATTAAAATTATGATGTGGGTTTACGATTAATCGGATTTTATATCTTACGTCCTTAAACATTCCAATTTGGGAAATATTTCTCCATTCATTTTAGCCTTTTTAAAAATATATTATAAAATATACCCTATATTATTTAAAGAAATAACTTTCAATTCAGTTTATTAACCTAGCTATCTTTTATTATATAATGTTAGACGATCTTTGATTAATTACTAGACTGCCATTTGGTTTAATTGATTCTTTACAAGAAACCCGGAAGAAATTTCTCACTCTACAGTAAGTCTGTCAAAATAATTTAACTTCAAACTGAACGCATATTTCAAAACCTACTCCGTAAATATAGTAATGCAGTATGTAAATGGGAAATTAATCTAGAAGTAAAAAGAAAAAAAAACACATGAGGATGGACAATTAATCGAATATACATCATTGTCAAACTTATAATGCACAGTACTTAATCAATATCTGTTGATTAGTGTAATTATTGTAGTACCTAATACTCCCCCAACGAGCTAGGATTCATTAAGGGGCTAACTACCCCCAACTAATCAGTCACGTACCCACGTGGATTTTGACCTAACCAAACTCCTATTTTGACCGTCAAGTTGTAAAAGATGTTTATTACTCTAATTTATTTATCTACAGTCTTTAAAATAAAAGGTTTAACTTTTAAGGGTTTCACAAATCATCATTATATACTTTGTTAGCAAATCGTTTCCGTAAAAAAATATTTTTAAAAAACCATTGTGAAATATTCTAACATGTCCCTATTACATATCGATTTATTATTATTATTATTATTATTTTTACCGTTATAAAGTTGAGATCCACTAATTTTAAACAGAAATTTAAACTATTGTGTAAAATTTTACCTTTTTTTATAAGTTATGACTCAAGTCATTTTTAGTATTTTATAATCGATGTGAAAGATGTACTCTCGTATCAATTGCAACCCTCTTATTCTCTTAATAATTAACCATTTTGTATATAATACTCGTCACTAATCCATTATGTCAATCAAGATTCTGATGTCTTCGTTTATATTTTGCTCTCCACATACACTTACAAAATATTCTCACATCTCTTATTTATATATCCGATCTAAAATAAACAAATTCAACCCATGGCTTCATCGGGTGTTCATGTGTTATACTGCTTCTATTTTATATTAAATTGTATATTGAGTTTATTAATTAACATGTTTGTCATTCACATGCACGTTTGATTAGGAAGAAAAAAACACCCAGTTTTTTTGTTATTTTAAAGAACAACCAAATTAGAACAAGTAAACAACCTAATTACCAAAACCCCCCACCAAACACAACCTAACGTTGGGGGGGGGGGGGCGGGGTTGATAATTAAAAAATTTTATATGCGAATTAAATTAATTATTTTATATTTTTGATAATTTTATTACTGAGAAAAATTTTGTATAGAAATACTACGGATAGTTTAAGCTAGTTTCGGGTGCTCATTTTTATTTAAATGAAAAAATGTAGAGAATTTGTGCGGTTTCTAGGACAGGTACATTACATAAACCGCGGATTATTTTATGAAAATAAAAAAATTCAAATGAAGGGCGTTTTGTGCGTGAAGTATTATGAAAATTCATTAAAAATATCATTATATTAAGTGGTTCAATATACTCCAGGAGATTACATTATAAAAGCTAGTTTTGTAAAAACAAATTATATGTAGTACAACAACACTTCCTTCAAAAGTTGTTAAAAAAAAAGAAAGAGAGACCAGGCCCAATTCCAATTTGGGTTTGTGATTCAAACTCTGATTTGGGCTTCAGATGATCAATTCGGCCCACTTTAATCATTTATCAAAATCATCCATCCACCTTTTTATAAGTTGCATGTGAAAACAACCATCTATTACAACCAGGTATAGAGGGCTAGATATACACAATCTTTTTTTCTCACAAGGTAAGAAGCTAATTCTAGATGAACAAATTCTCCATAGATGTCAACCCCAGACAAACATATGTAACCATAGTTATGAGTTTTTATGTCAAAAATGCCAATGACTCGCGATCATTTTCATCAATTATTACGTCGGTCACTACACATATACTCTAGACAACAAATCAATCAAACTAACAAAAGGTTGGAAAGAGAATTTGAAACGAAGAGAAAACAATCATAAATTATAAATCATATATCAATATTTAGTTATATATAAACTTGCCCACATGACTTAAAAAGTTACATGGACTACAAAGAGTACAACTCCACACAAGTACACATATGGATCATGAATAACATTACAACAACAAAAAGTGTAACAAATGAATATCCATGTTATTTTATTTCTGTGATATATATATGTGTTCGCGCGCGTTTAACAAATGAACTAGTAAGGCCATTCTCCTACCCAGTTACCGGGAGGATCATAGTTGCAAGTCACAAAAGACCCACCATTGTTGCAAACCGCCTTGGCGCACCCGATCCGGACCGACTCCTTCCACACTATCTGCGTGTAGTGGAGGCATTCCTTGCCGCCGACGCACGAGTTCGAGTTATAGTCGAAGTAGGGCTTCTCGGCGACCCAAAGGTTGAAGGCGTCGACGCCAGTGAACGTGCTAACGTACGCCATCGCTATGTTCTCTCCGTAGGGGCCGTTGGAGTGCTGCAGCGCGCAGTCGCCCTTCCGTGCATTGGCGTAGTTTTGGGCGTAGCTTGCCAGCGTGGTGTTCCACGTCACCCCGCCCAGCGCGTACACTGCTGACCTGGCCGTGTTGTGGGCCGCCACGTACTGTTGCGGGGTCGTCTCGGCTCGTGACGTGGACGCCGCGAGGGCGAGGGCTATGAGTGAGAGTATTATTGTTGCCATGTTTAGATGATTGAATTAATTGATGTGTTTTGGACTTTTGGTGTGCGATGCGGTGTGGTATTTATAGGTGGTTACGACGTCGTTTGGTGCATGAATCTAGAATATATCATATATGTGTGGTGAAATTTTTAAATGTTATATTATAGTTTGTTGCTTTAACTTAAGTAAAAGCTTCTAACTTTCTTCCTTTTCTTGTTTTTTGGGTGATTTTTACTTGTGATTACGTTAAAATATATTTATAGGGCAACTTGGATATATGAATGCATGAATCTTCCTTGCAGTTTATCTTTGAGGTGTTTTCTTGTATCTATTGTGAGTTGAATCTAGTGGCTGAGCCAAAATTAGAATCAGGAGTATTGAAAAAACTTTGTTTTTTTTAAGTGTAATTATCTTAAGAAATTTTTTTTAAAAAATATGGAAATTATGATTTAAATACATCATTTTATTGAAATAATTGTTATGGACGAAAAATATAGAATAAAAAAATCGAGAAGGGTTAATTTTAAGACAGTATTAATTAAACTAACAATTAGTTGCTTATTTCACAAATGGAGGATATATTGGAGTTATCTAGACTACTTGACTTGTAATAGGATATGTAAATAATTAATGAGAAATTTTAATCAATCCATTTCTAAATTAAATATATTGAATATATCCAGTATATCAAAACAATTTAGTATGAAATTTGAACTGGTTTACTCAACTGAATTCATATATCAAAATTTAAAAACAAAAAAAAAGATAGATACATCATATATATATATATATATATATATATATATATATATATATATATATATATATATATATATATATATATAGAGGATAGATCCTGTGTAAGCAAGCCTTACTGTGTAATTTGTGAGCAAATATGGAGCGTCGGATTAAGAAGATCAAACGGATGAGATTAAAAGTAACTTGTGAACAGTGACATTATTCATAGGTACCAATTGATTATTCGTATATACATACATATGAATAATCCTTTGTTGCATACAAATAATTACATTATTATACACGAATAAACGCTTGGTATCTACGAATAATTTCTCTGCTCACAAATTACACCGTAAGGGTTGCTTACACGGGATCCAACCTCTATATATATATATATCAAGTGGATGTGTCGAGTGTGAATTAAAGACATGCAATTACTGAACTTATACGATCCAAATTAAGGGCGTGAAAAATTGCCCCATTGACGCCGCCGGGCGAGAACAAATTCTTCTTAATTAGTCAAACAGAAGAAAATTGAAGAAGACGATTTGTCGATTTGAGGGTTTAATTTATTTGAATTCTAAAAATAATGAAATGTTGGGAGCTAATATTGTGCCGCACTCGTCGAATCGCATGTGTCATTGATATTGTGCCGTACATCATATCCCAAGATGTGTGCTTTCTATGAGTGCCAGGAATTGCAGCAAAAAACGATAGACCGAACTCAATGAGATCCTAAATTTGTACCTTTGTGACGAAGCTCGAAGCAAGCTTAAATATATGGAAGCGGATATTGCTACATATGCTCATACAAATTCGTCTTTTATATTGGTTTTTCAATTTACGCGATAAATGTGTGGTATATCAAATTAAAATCTAGCTTGCCTTTTCAAGAGAAACACAAATCACCAAATTCAGTGATCAACAAGGGGAGATGAAGCTCAAATTTATTGCACGTACTTTGGAACAATTCAAGAGCAACATATATACCACGAAGAGCAGGTTGAAATTAAGCTCAACCTACATCTAGAATTGTTCGAAAGACGTACATGTTGATAACTTTTGATTAATCTGGTTAAAAAATGGGTGATTTTAATTATGAATTCTCGATTTGGTAATAATTCCTCCTGATCAAAACGATTTGATATTTATTTCTTAGAACATTTTTAAAAAAATAAGTAAAATTTTATATAAAATATCAAACTTTTCATTAATTTTTTTAAAATTCAATACAATACTTATTAGTTATAAGTATGAACGTATAATAATTAAAATAGATATTTTTATGGGTCATTTGCATAACTAGACACATTTTTTTTTGACTTTGCAAAAATGTCATGGGTTTTGGGAAAATAAAAATGTGACTTGAGCAGACGGTTGAAGGTGAAAAGTGAGCAGATGAGAGAGGAGGTTTTGGTGGGGAGATTTTGGCGCCAAACTACCGTGGATAAAAGGGGATGTGATAGGGGCATTTCCTCCAATTTGCCGGTTATAAAAAGAGATGAGGGGAGAAGACAATCAGTATCTTCCTCCCATTGACAAAAGAGTTGGAGAGGAAGACCACCATTAAAGATAAAATATCGGACTGAAGTTCTAGGTGCAGAGCATGCCATAAATCCGTGTCCGTGTCAGTGATCAGAATCCCCATGTCACCTTGATTTTCCAGAAACCTTTGTTTTCAGATGCAATGGGTAAGTGTATTTGACGAAGTACTCATAATCTATGGCGAAGAGTAGATAACCATGAACCTTTGCTCTCACCCCCTTACATAATCTAAGACAAAAAAGATGGAGAATATGACCACCATGGAAGACAAACTTAAACATTCTCTCTATTTTTATTATCAAATCACTCAATTAATTGCCAATAGGACCATCTTTAAAATACAAATTTATGTTATAAAGTAAGCCATCCCAAGCCATTCTATGCTTAAGAGAAATTTATAACTTAACTTTTTAGCAGAAGGGATATGGTGATTTTTTTTAGCGTATTAGGATTATGTTCGCTTGTTCGTTGAGATTTGTTTGCTTGCCATTGTTTGAATTACATCTTTTTTATTTTACGTTGTATTTTTGACGTTTCACCATCTGTCGATTTTGTCGACCTCATGTGCTAGGTATGTAGTATGTCTGATTCTCGAATTGTTTCCTACTAAAAAAACAAAAACAGGAAAGTTATTTTGTGTCATTATTACGGAGTACTAAATGGCCAGGTATTAAAAAAAAATCATAATTTGAGGGTGATTTTGTGTAATTTACCCTTCTCGGTGAGGAGTACGTAATCTCCGTGATAGATCGAGGGAGAGAGAGAACACTTTGGCCAGTGAGTAACGAGTACGTACACACGGACGGACACACCCATGATCCCAATTTCCGAATCCGATCACTTCCATATCTTTCTCCCTCGTCAATCCGTTGATTTTCCCTCTCGATGAGGTCTCCATCCGCCGATTAGATGGTAGTCTGAATGACTGATAGCCTCTTTCGCAATCAATCAATCCATCCATCCATCGACCGTTGTAACTTTCTAGGGTTTCTGCATTTGCTAACGGATTCCCATTGACCCATTCCGCTGTAAAATTCCCCACCAATTTCGCCTTCTCTGTCGAAATTTCCGTTATAGGTTTAGGGATCGGGAGCTAGGGTTGCGTGAAAAGGCCGCATTTTGCCGCGCGTGTATGAGGATTTGGTGCTTCTTGTGTTTCGGCGACGAAGAAGTCAAGGCGACAATGGAAGGACACAAGGACATGATTGCCGACGGAGATGTGGACGCGGAGGGTGAGGATCGGGCAGGAAGTGGTTTGGAGTCGGAACTGGAGTTGGACTTCTCTTTAGGTTTGCCTGGGATGACTGACAATGTGGCGGAGTCGTTGCCTGAGGTTGGTTCAAAGAGGGATCTTGGAGGCTTGGGGGAGAGAGATGCCGATGGAGAATTTAATTCTTGGGAGCTGTCCATTGGGGGGAGTTGTCGGAGTAACTCGCTGGGTTCTGATCTTCTTAACCCTCTCTGTGGAGGATTGCATGGGAGTTTGATGCGGGGATTTGAGGTCGGGGAGTCCTCTGACCCTTCTGCTAAGGAGGATTCGCAGATTAAACGTGCCAAGATTGATTCCGTTCTTCGGTAAGAATCCCTCTTTATCTCTCTTTTTCTACCAATGTATCTTATTGAAATTGAATTAAAGATTTTGCTTGCTCGATTCCATTTTCTATGTGGTAGCTATTTAGGTTTAGCTGTAGGAGGAACAGTGAATGCGGTGTGTTTGGTGCTGCATTGTGTGTATGAATTGTCTGAAGAATTGATCAATTCACCCCCTTTTCAATTGTCTACAATGGTGCTAGTTCCTAATAAGAATCTTGAGGCCCATGTTTCAAATGTCACAGTTGTTCAGGTGATTATTTCATTGGTCGGCCTTGCAAGTGCAGAGTGCCAAGTGGTGAGTGGAATTTGGCTGAGGGCTTGAAACCATAATGTTCTGACTTCAGAGCTTTTTAAGTCATTGGCTTTACTCATCCCATAATATCCATTTTAGTTAGAGAATCACTGCTTCTTTACTTTCTTTCTTTTTCAAAATCTGAAAGCTATCTTTTGCTTCCCCTCTCAGTTTTTTTGCCTCCTTGGAATGGGTATTTATGAGTGTGTTTGGCATTATTTGCAAGTATGGTTCTTTAGTATTTTCTGCTAGTAAACATAGCAAAGCTTTGGCATGAGAAATTATACTATTATGTGCCATGACATTTATCTTTTTTTTTGCCCTTCATGTATCAGTGGGTGCCTGTATGGAAGTGCAACATCTTCAGCTGCAGATCACAACCAGCACATAGATGAAAGCTGCAACCCAAATTTTCATTCAATTTGCAAAAATAAGTTCCCCGGCCATCCTTCCTTAATAAATCATGCCCCCCTCATTTGCGGTGAACGAGATGATGAACAACAAGAAAGAGATGACCCCAGTCTGATTCAGATGGACCTTTCGGATGACATGTTGCATATGGTAACATCTCATTTCCCTTGTTCTCCATCATTTAACCTTTTTTATGATATGCGAGCAGTCGTGGTTTATCACTGTATTATTCCTCTGCTTCTGCCAGGTTTTCTCCTTCTTAGGCCATTTGGATCTCTGTAGTGCTGCCAGGGTTTGCAAGCAGTGGCGTAGTGCTAGTGCTCATGAAGATTTTTGGAGGTCCTTGAATTTTGATAACCACAACATCACTGCTTCTCAGTGTGAGTCTTTATTTCTGCTTTATCTTTTATTAAATATTTTTATGTGAGGGGAGATCCCTTTAAATGCAGTTACTTTCCCATGCTGTGATTTTTCACTGGTCTATATGTATATGACACCAGTCTGCATATGAAATTAATGATTTTTACTGTCACTTTTCATAATTATTTTACAATATAAAAATAGTTAACCAAATAGGTGGTTTGGAAGGATTTAAAGCTTATTTAAGAGAAACTTCGTTAAACCCAAAAAAAATCAGCAAAAAGATATCGACACTTTAGATTATTTTAACCGCATGAAGTTACATACACACTCACAGAGAAAATGCTTCCCTTTTAGTATGGTCTAAAGATTTGTGAAAGGAACTTGCAATGGTTTTGGAACCTGTCTATGGAAGTGTCATTTCAGTTCTGGAGAATAAGGGTAGAAGGGAGATCTTTAACATTTTGGCTGGATTGCATACCTGCAAAGACATAGAAGTTCTTTGTGTGTGTTCAACAGAGGGAAATTCTTGGTCAAGGGATCTTGGAAACTATAGTTTGATTGAGGATTTAAACTTCACCGCAGCTAGTTTCTTGGCCAATGATGACCTGGAGCCTGGAGGTCCTTTCTGTGTGTTCAACAGAGGGAAATTTTGTTACCCTGGGTGAGACAACAAGAGTGAAGTTGATGGTGCATGGATTAAGATGGTTAAGTTATGATGGAGAAATATTGTATATAATTGTTGTAAGATTTACGAGGCGTTGTTTCTTTTTGGTGGTTATACTATGGTGTTGATTTATTTTTAGTTTAAAACTTTGTGGAAATATTTGATTTGGTGTTTCCATTATGCACATGGTACTTTGTGTTTGCAAAAGAGACCTACCATTCTGTTTAAAAAAGGCTTCCAAATGAATATTTATACAATCACTTAGCATGCAGATGAAATTTAGAAAACATAGACTCTTAATGAATTCTAGAAAAAGAGACCTACCATTCTGTTTCAAAAAGCCTTCCAAATGAATATTTATACAATCACTTAGCATGCAGATGAAATTTAGAAAACATAGACTCTTAATGAATTCTAGAAAGCATGAACTTTTGATATATTCCGGAAAGCATGGAGTGTTCATGGATTCTAGAAATCCTAATTGTTGAACAAGTTTTTGCCTTTCATTTGTCAAGCTAGGGCACACCCATGCTCACTTGCTTTCTGATCCACAGTTGAAGATATTTGCCGCCGGTATCCTAGGATTACAGAAGTAACTTTTTGCGGAATTGTTGGGACGCATGTCCTCGTAATGAAAGCAGTTTCTCTTTTAAGGTGCATTTGCTTATCCTCAGATAGTCAAATAAATATGCTTCTTGTTCTGACTTAATGGTCTTTTTACTGTTTTTGCATAGTTCTAGCTTCTAAGTTCCATGGTGTCTTGTGAATTGTTATTTTCAGCAATCTTGAGGTTCTATCCATAGGAGGAGAAGTACTTGGAGATACATTTTTCTCTGTGATATCTGATTGTCATATGTTGAGGAGTTTGACCGTCAATGAGTGCACTCTTTGTACTAATCTCCAAGAGCTTAGTGTCAGTCATGATCGGCTGCAGCGCCTTAATATTACAAAATGCCGGACACACCGAATATCAGTAAGGTGCAACTCTGCTTCTTTAACTGCAAAGTTTAATTGTTGACATATTGTTCGGTTGCTTATTGTTGGACTAACAATAGTATGTTCGCTAGGTGCCCGCAGCTTCAGTTATTGTCTTTGAAGCGTAGCAACATGGTTCATGCTGTGCTTACCTGTCCTAATCTGCGTGAGCTTGATATTGGCCCATGTCATAAGCTACCAGATGCTGCAATTCGTTCTGTAGTGACATCGTGCCCTCAGTTAGAGTCTTTGGATATGTCAAACTGTTCATGCGTTACAGATGAAACCCTTCGAGAAATAGCACGTGATTGTGAAAATCTCCGTATCCTTGATGCATCATATTGCCCTAATATTTCACTTGAGGTTAGTTCATCTTTTGTTGTGAAAATGGGTGCTGTATATCATCTTGGGCTCTTCTGTTGATCTGATTTTGTTCATTTTGTTTCTTCATAGTCCGTGAGACTGCCAATGCTAACTGATCTCAAGCTTGACCATTGTGACGGCATAACTTCTGCTTCAATGGCTGCAATAGCTCAAAGTTACATGCTAGAGGTGTGTTCTTATTTTGGTTCCTGTGTTCAGTGGTTTTTTTTACATCTTCAGTTGATTAATAAGAGCAGGTACTCAATCATTTGAATTTTTTCAGGTACTTCACCTTGATGATTGCAGCCTATTGACCTCAGTTTCACTCGATCTTGCTTACCTGAAAAGCATAAGCCTACTTCACTGTCGCATGTATAACTGATTTCCATATTTAGTTCTGACATGTTTTTCATCATCTCTTAATATAGATGATAATCACATTTTATTCTTTGCTTTGCAGATTAGTTGATTTAAACTTGCGCTGCCTTATGCTGTCTTCTATAACTGTATGTAGATCTGCAGCTCTTCATCATATCAGCATCACTTCAAAAGCATTGAAAGTATGTCAAATTTTAATTCCTGAAGTTTTATCTCATCTCCTGAAATGTATCCTTGGAGGTTAAATGCTTTTTAATCTTTATTTTCTTCCAGAAACTAGTATTGCAGAAACAAGAAAGTCTTGCTTCATTGTCACTGCAATGCCATTATCTGCAAGAAGTTGACCTATCAGACTGTGAATCCTTGACAAATTCCATATGTGAGGTTTTTAGTGATGGTGGTGGATGCCCAATGTTGAAATCATTAATTCTTGACAACTGTGAGGTTTGTACAGCATAATAGACAGTAGTTATTTGTTCATTGGCATGTCTGATGTAATGCTTTGTTTATTTATTAGATATCTTCTTATTTAGTAATTACATATGTATTTTGGTTTTTATATGAAAATTCATGTTTGAATTATCCTTTCAGTTTGACGTGCCTCTAGACAAATTTAAAATAAATATAAAATTAACGAGTTCTCTATAGTCACTTGTGCTTGTGCCTACCATTTAGTGCTGCATTTGGAGAGAGAGAACTTTTTAGAATTGTAATTGTACAAATGTAAGTGAATTGTTAACCTGGTGGGAATAAATAATCTTCTGTATTCTCTAATCTACTTTATGTGGCTTTGATGCTCTAGTCATCTGCCATTTGAAAAAATTATATAATCAACTAATCATCTTATTTTCATTCATACTTCAAAGGTTCTATATGTTAAATATCAATCCATACAAAATTATTTTATTACTATTATGCCCTTGTATATATTTCTTTTGTCTCCTGTTGAGCAATGATCTTCAGTTAGCATTGTTGTTTAAAGGCTAAAATAACCATACATCTCCCTAAATATCGTTATTTTTTTGGTACAGAATCTCACTTCCATGAGACTTTGCAATATTTCTCTGGTATCTTTGTCACTAGCAGGATGTCGAATGGTTGCTTCTCTAGATCTCAAATGCCCTAATCTCAAGCAGATTCGTTTGGATGGTTGTGATCATCTTGAAAGAGCTTCATTTTGCCCTGTAAGTTAGCTTTACTTTGTTCTACAAAATGTATTACAGTATTTGCCAGTTCTAGTATATATTACATCTTTTTTAATCTCGTAGTCCTAGTATATATATCATAGCCTTTTTAATCCCCATTGTCCTACAAAGTGGGGCTGAATATTGATACCTTTTCTATTTGGGCCCAAGTTACAAGTGCTTTAGAGGAGCACTTCTGAACCTTGCCATTTCTAATTGTGTAGCTCAAAATTTTTTGCTTATTGATAATTGATCTCTAGAGGATATAATTTTACACTATTCCCAATATCTCTTAGAGTGATGCCAAAGGTGGGAATTTTATCTAATTGCAGGTTGGTCTTCAGACTCTCAATCTTGGAATTTGTCCGAAGTTGAAGACCATAGTCATTGAAGCTCCATCCATGGTGCTGCTTGAGTTGAAAGGATGTGGAGTATTATCTGAAGCATCAATTGATTGCCCTTTGTTGGCATCTCTCGACGCCTCTTTTTGCAGGTAAGTTGACCCCATCAATCCTTTTATCTTTATCTTTTTTCTTGAGGGAATTTTTATGGTAATGATATTTTTTTGGATGTGCTTAAGATATTGTCAAAGAATTTAAAGTTCGTGAAATACCCTCTAATTTAGGCAAACTATGAGGCAATGGCGGCTCCCTTTCTTTTGCTTTATCATTAACTTTTTTTTGTTAACCATTGGTTAAGCTACAAAATTCCTGTAAAACTCATTTCAATCAAATAGTGACTCAAAAAGAGTCTTCAATACATATTGTGATGGCATTCTGTTTTTAATCTGTTTTATGACGGTGGCTGACTGAAAAGAGAAGTTTCACCAGTGTTTTATAATACATAAAAGTCAATTCACCATTCAAGTGAGTAAATTACAGACAAACTTCCCTTCAAAAACTATGAAAAACATGGGTTACTTTGGAAATTTTCATCTTTTTTTTCCCAGGAAGAACTTGTCGTATTAAACAGCTGTCTCTTATTCTATTTTATTTAAATTTGCAGTCAACTCAAGGATGATTGTCTCTCCGCTACAACTGCGTCATGCCCACTGATTGAATCAATGATATTGACATCTTGTCCATCTATTGGTTCTGAGGGTCTTATGTCCTTGAAGCAGTTAAGAAAACTTATTTATCTTGATTTGTCCTACACATTCTTGGTGGATTTGCAGCCAGTTTTCGAATCCTGCATGCATCTGAAGGTACCTGTTGTCATCAGTATTGTTAACATATTGGAAATTCTTTGAGTTTGTCTTTGGTATTCACATTCTGTAAGCTTGAAAAGGCTTCAAAGGACATGGCGTTGGCCTTGAGCAACAATATTATGCTGCTGTAGCTCTTTCATTTACGTGTTCCTTATTTTCAAGGTATTGAAGCTACAAGCATGCAAATATCTCATTGATACCTCATTGGAGGCGCTCTATATGGATGGTGTTCTTCCTGCGCTGCGCGAGTTGGATTTGTCTTATGGGGCTATTTGCCAATCTGCTATAGAGGATCTGCTTGCGTGCTGTACACATTTGACACATGTGAACCTTAATGGCTGCATTAATATGCATGACTTGGATTGGAGCTCTAATAGCAATCACTTTAGGGGGCTTTTGTCCTATAATGGGCATATAGACCAGGGGAATGAACTCCCTCACCGCTGGCTACAAAATCTTAATTGTGTTGGCTGTCCAAATATCACAAAGGTTCATATTCCAGCAAGTGCACACTGTGAAAATTTATCATCTCTAAATCTCTCCCTGTCAATCAATCTGAAAGAAGTTTATCTAGCATGCTCCAATTTGTGCTTCCTTAATGTGAGGTACACAACCTTTTCTCTGGTTCTTGGCTTGTTGCTTCCCTTTCTGATTACGTTGCCTGATCAATTCTCTAAAATATGTTTCCTTGTACTTCCATCAGCAATTGCAGCTCATTGGAGGTGTTGAAGCTCGATTGTCCTAGACTGACAATTCTACATCTTCAGGTATGCACCTTTTATATTACGAGATTCACAGAACTGTCATTCTAACTAGACTGTTCAGCTAGGTTGACTGGGAGTAGACCTTTCATAATCGTGGAACGTTTAACGTGTTGGGCAAAAATGCAGAGGCAAATTGTGTCTCATGCGTATCTGATTTTCCACATAATCTAATTTATTTTTAATGCCACCATATCACATTTGTAGTCCTGTAACATCGACGAGGAAGGAGTATTATTAGCAATAACAAAATGTAATATTCTCGAGACACTTGACATCCGCTTCTGCCCAAAGGTGAGAGAGCTCTCGTCTTCTCTCAAATTGTATTTCTGTTTCATATAGTCCATTGCATTTGCGGGCATAGAAAAAGGGAATGCAATTCATTCTGTTTCATAAATTTAGTGAAATATCTTCAATTTTCATTCTTTCTGTTCACGTGACAGATTTTCAACGTGAGCATGATGGCCGGATTCCGCCTTGCTTGCCCAAGTCTGAAGCGCGTATTCACCAGCCTGACAACCAACTGAGCCATTTTCGGAACCCGGTTGCCCATGTATGTAGCTCATGCCCAATTGGTCACTGTAGTTTGCTAATGGACAATAAATCCTATGTTGCTTTAGTTTGAGGGGGTTTTTTTTAACCATACTTGTAACTTGAAAATTTCAATGGTGTGTAACTTGGTCCTTGCTCCTATCTTGTAATTGAGTGCGGTTTCTGCTACTGTAATGTTGATTGGCCACCTTTTCATTGTCAATCGCATATCTTGTGGATGGGAACTAACAAAAGTATATGGAAATATAAATGCCAATATGCACGATTTGAACTACGCAAGTTGGGATTTTGAATCGGATCAAAAGAGGGTCACAGATCGTCGAATTGAATCGTGTAATAATGTCGTAGGACTAGGATCCCATTCTGCAACAATGAAACTATGGATTTTGTTTTGAAAAGGTGCTATTTTTGTGTTCATAAAACTTCAGGAAGAAATCATTTGGGGCTCCCATTCGCCATCAAACTTATAGGAACAAACAGTTCTTGACTAGGTCTCTCCTGCAGTGAAGCTCAAGATCACACTAGCAGTGAAAAACACAGCTGCAAGGGCAATGGTGGAGGATGCTAGCCTGGTCCAACTTTAGGAATGTCGTAGTGCTCAGTTAGGTTGGCTAGGTACTGGTTGAATTCCTGGATCCGATCTCGGTGTGACTTGCTTGCACTCTTAGCCAGCCTTTGCATTTCGATTTGCCGCCACCGCTCAAGATACCTCTTCTCGGCTGGTGTCAATCTGTCATCGGTCCCTCCTGTCTGTTGTTCCCCATTTTCATTCACACTGAGGTCCTCTGTCGCATCTGTTCGGCATTTTCCGACTTGAACTTGAGCTCACCACTTGCGAAAGTAATTAAAAATAAAAAACGATGGACATTCATATACAGACTATAACAAAACAACTGGATGTCGTAGTTCACACTCGTAAACCAACATGAATGAATAACTAAAGACAATTGCAAATGCTATTCGACGAAAAAAATAACAGATTTGCATGTTTCTGCTATAACTCTGTTGGTGGATATATAGGAACACAAACCTGTAGACAAGTTATTTCCAGTGAACAATTGCTTGTACTGCTTCTTGTGCTTCTTGTTCTTCGTAAACCCACCCGACTTCACAACAAGGGCCTTTCCCTTTAGCCTGAGCTTCGCAGCTACAACATCGTTGTATTCCGACATCCTGTGAGTTTCAAAAATGATTTATATCACAATGGAAGTGTGTTTCAAATGCAGATATTCAGAGAAATCCTATCATAAGTTTTGCTTGATTTCTTCATTCAATTGAAGAAAAAATATTCCAGGAAAAAAACAATAAAACATTTCCCATCCAATTAAATGGACCTCTGCAAATTGAATCAATCGTAATTTCATCTGCAACAGAGCCAAAAGATCAAGACATTACAAACTACCTGATCCTGATTTCTAAAATGATTACTAGCAAGCTCTTGATTTCTAAAATGATTACTGAAATTCAAAATTACGAAACTAATTTGAACGAACAATCGCACTCTCATATCAATCCAGATTCCATTTCATAACATTACAAACTACCTGATCCTGAATTACTATATAAACCATATTTAAGCCTGAATTACTCAACATGAATGAGCAAGAGCTTACAAATAATGCTTGTAATGTGTGTGAATCATTGAGTGATCAATATACAAAGTAATTATAACAAAAAAATAAAAGAAGCGATTATCGATCGAGGCATACCTTCAAATCTCAGCGGCTCTGATTGGAGCGTTTTACAGATAAGAGAGAGAACGATGAAGCGGTTTAAAGCAGGTTTCCTCTGCAATGGCGTATGTGTATCTGGAATGTTCTGAGGGAGGTTTCTAGAAACCCCCTTCGTTTTACTGTGTAGTGGCATTAATCGTAATATTACACCAAAATCAAGGGCATTATCAAACCCCGCACCGAAATGAAGTGGACATGCCAACTTTCAAATCCAAACACAAAACACAAACACACCGACGAATCCTTTTGCTAAGCAATTCAATCCAACAATGGCGAAGCTTCTGCAGCTCTCCGTGGCGTGTCTTCTCCTCCTTTCAGCTTCAGCCACAACAACGAGTAAGCTTCTTCTTCACCTCCTCCTCCCTCGATTCGCAATGCGCTTTGTTCAATTTGAGCTTTCGTTACACGCCGCCGATCTAGTTTTGTGGTTTTGGAAATCTCTTCACTTTTCGCTTTCGTGCTCATCTTCATTCCGTCCTGGCCTTTTTGACTGATAAGATCTTGAGAATGAAACCGTGGATTTTGGCTGCTGCATTTTTCGTTCGATCTACTTTTTAATTTATACCTTCTGTCTCTAGTGATTTATATTTGAACTGTAAATTTAAGAAATGGTAGAAGGCGGTGCGATTTGGAAAGTGAGTGATTAGATTGACGGACATGGATCTAATGGCTGCTAGTTTAGGGATTTGCCTAGACAGTCCCCCGATCTCATGATGGAACAGCTGCTTTAGTTTCCTTAAATGAGCATTGTGTTCATGTTTGGGTTTTAACTTTTGTTAGAAGCAAATTTAAGCAGTATTACATGTTGGAAAGAGAAACTTGAATTTCTTTTGGAAAATGTTCAATTTAGCTATCTCAGAGCAGCACCTTCATCTACCTGATAACGCCAGTAGGCAGTAGCTATACAATCAAGTGAATGCAAGCTTATTATTGACAGAGTTTCGATGAATGCTATTGGATCTGTATCGTTCCAAGGATAATCATTTGTTTTTTTAGTGATATCTTTGGCTCGAATTTTCAATCTAGATCAGCATATTGCTCAGATTATGCAATCATTCGCGTAGCTAGTTGTTCAGGAACCAGTGCATTGCCTACCACCAGGCCAACTATACAAAATTCACAACATACTACGAAAAATTCATCTTCTAAACATTTCTTAATGTGATTCATCTTCTAAGCAAGAGTGTTTTGGTTTCAATTGCATAGTTATCTTCCAAAAATGATTTATAGTGACAACACTTTATGGGGAATATACCTTGAAATTTTATTTAAACTTCCTCTTGATATGGTTACCTCCTGTTGCAAAATATCGGTGTTTCATTCCTTCTAATCTAATAACATTGAACTGCTTCAGTGCTTCCTGAATTTCCACCTTTTCCCACTTTTTTTTTCCCCTCTTTGGCAAAGTGAAGGTATAGCCCCTTTTTTTCTAGCTGTGAGGGTAAGACTATGTGAGTCTATTTGTCGTTGACGGGTTCTATTTCCATGTTATACATCTGTATGTATGGTGAGTGCTTGCTAAGAAACCTTGCTTTGGGCTTTCAGGTTGGTTTGTGTTCTATGACTATGTAACATTACATTAGTTTTTTGCTTCATTGTTTATACTAGATGTATCATCTTCAAGTGTTACTAATAGCATGAAATATAACTATCTGGTCTATTTCGATGTTATCAATTGAATATGACATTATGCAGGCAACTGGATTGCAAATTTATGATTCTTTGTTATCCTATTGTTTTAGATTCTGACTAGTTACTTCCATTGACATTTACAACTCTGAATAAATATGATTTACAGGCAAAGTAACAAACAATCCAGCTGACCAGCTTGTAGCTGTACTTAATGAGAATAGAACTGCAAATCACCTCAAATCTCTATACGACAATCCAGGCCTTGCGTGCCTTGCTCTTCAATACATAAAAGCGTACCAAGGCAACTGTGATGAAGTGGGAGGGGAAAAAGCCAAGAAGCCCGATGATTCTGAATTTGCTGAAACATTTGCCCCCACTTGTGGAGTTGAGACCTCAACCCTCTCCCAAATATCCGGGCGTCTACTTGGCTGTCAGTCTAAATATGTCAGCTCCTCTGAAGCCTTCTCTGGATTACTGATGAAGAACAACAAGAGCTTAGAGATACTCTACAGCAAGAACCACACTGAAGTTGGGGCTGCTGTTAGTGGCTCAGATGGTGGTTCTCCCTATTTTTGGTGCGTGCTGTTCAGCAATGGCAAAACTAACAGCAGTTTTGCCCTAGAGGGTGGTGTAGCTAAGGTATCAAGACCGGGCTGCTTCAGTGGTGCTAACGATGATTGCAACAGTGCGTATAGCATTCGCTCTCTTCACTTGTTACCCTATGCATTTGCACTTTTGTTTGCTTTCACACTTGCCTTTGGTATATGAAACAATGAAACCGTTGTTCGTATATGTTTGCGCTTAATGCGGCTGTTGTGAATTGTGATGGTCATCTTGACCCTACCTGTTCCATTGTAATTTCATTGTTTGTACATCACAATTCTTCTTAGTTCTTACCTACACTGTCTGGTTGGGTTTATTCACTTTCACTTTCAGAGAAGACGACATTAGAGCCTGAAACTAGCTGATCTGCAAATGGCTTGAATTACCCAAGTCAGTCCATTGAACAAATTTACTTGCAGTTCTAAGCATTGAATACAGAGCTTGTGTTTGATCTGATATCTGAAGGCAGATAATTACATGACAAAGATGAATTACAATGGCTAGCTACTGAAAGAAGCTTTGCATTTGATAACAAGAACAAGAACAGTGAGAATGACAATGATCCCACCAGATGAGCCACCAACTCTATGAATCCAGTTCGGATCAAACCTCATGAAGTCCTGGTCAAGGTAACACGAAACCACTATTACCACGATCACCACGAGGACCAGCAGTGGCAGCAGAAGACTAAAGCCAAGGCCCTCCTCATCCAGTTCCAACTCTTCGGCTGATCTCCGGTCTATGTAGAGCGGTGAGAGGACTGCTATGATGGTTATGATGATGGCCAGTGGCCTCTCATATGAAGAAAGCCTTCCACTTCTTCTAGGAACCCCTGCTGGCTCCTCCATTAACCGACAAGAAGAAGCCGATGCAAAGGTTTTGTGTGCCTTGATGAGTGGTTTGATATGATCAAGGGTCTTAATGCAGTGGGCATCAAAGCTATGAAAGGAAATGCTCTTTGTGGAGTGAAAGGAACAGTTCTTCAAATTTGAGGGTTTTGGAAGGAATAAGTTGATTCTAGAAGTGGGTATATCAATGCTTTTTTGGTTGAAGAATCAGTTCTCTCTGTTTCCTTTTAGGAAAAGGGATTAGGAGTATGAAGGGTAATCCTATGGTCTTACTATGAATAGCTTAGTGGGAACTGGAAAATAAATTATAGGGTTAATTACTTAATTACATAAGATCAATCTTGAAATATTAGTATTTTTAAGATAATCACCCATACTTTTTTTTCTGAAAAAAAAAATCAGAAAATCGTTCATAAACTTGATTTTCTTTCAAAAGACCACCCTCTTGAACCTTTGTAAGTGTAAAAAAATATTCTTAAAATGTGAAGGCAAGCAGTACATTGGCACCTTTGCGAAGGCTCATTCTTCTTCCTCCAAATGCGAAGCAGGCGATACAAACGCCCCGATTCCATATGAAATAAATCTTTCTCAATTCGCACAGTTTAGAGCCGAAAAAAAAAATGAAAAAAAAAAAGAATGTTAAGCCACAAATATGGAATCCCTAGAGAGAGTGTGTGATTGTAAGTCTGTGACCCTCCTTTGACATCATTTGTGCAAACCTCATTGAAGAGTGAAGACCACCCATTGATTTTACATTCACTTTAAGTGCCTTTCACTCTGTATTTCCATTTTGCTATTGCAATCACGCTTGACGGATGCTACATTGTATCATAACATTCCTACTTCATGAATCTTCAGGAAGATCCCAATTGTCATCATCCAGATCATACTCTTGCTTCTTTTTATCTGCCATCACCTTGTCTTCTGTCGAGGATTTGAATTGTGGGCGCCTGCACATACCACAGAAAGAATGCAGATGAGTAAAAAGATGGGCTGGTTATAATATTAACAAGTAGTCACACTAAAGAACAAGATGGAGGGCAGAAGCAGCCGGTGAACAATAGGTCGTTAGGTTGCAAATTGAACAGCACATAAGAAGCCTGTTAGAGGGTAAGGGTTCGGAAAAGAAAATTGTGAAGAAACCTGCAGATTGATTAGTCCAAGTTCAAAGAACTGGGTTCAATAGTTCATACATAAACTGATAAACATGAGTTTTAGGAGCTGATTTGATCTTGCGAAAATGGGACTATATCACAAGATATTGACTTTTAACATACAACTACACTTGCAATATAAGGCAGGAAAAGAAACCCAGAGAGTCAAATATAATGTTTTTCGCGGTAAGAAGTTGTTGCTGTTGTTTCATTTTACACCTCGCCAGACCCCCGACAGGATTATTCTGAACTCAATTGGGAATTTCACCACAAATCAACCAAAACCATGACATGAGCATTCTGCATAGTGCATATTACAATTTAATAAAAGGTATTCGCCTTGGCGCAAAGAGAACAGACGCCCCGAGAACAACAAATTATATTAATGGAAAATTGAGGTTGTTAGTCTAACCAAATGATAAAGACTTAAGGGCCCGTTTGGTATCCATATACGTATATCAGATATCAGATATGGGTATGAGATATCGATATCGTGGATATGGGTATCAAATCTGATATCTGATATCTGATATCCGATATCTTGTTTGGTATGTTGAGTATATGGGTTTTAGATATCAATTAAAAAACTCTTTCTCTAACGCCGCTCACCCCGACACCCACCCAGTCCTAGCCCGTCCCCTGCCTGAACCTCCGGCGCCACCCATCCAGCCCGACCTCTGCCTGTCCGGCAACACCCACCCAGCCCTAGCATCGACCTGCAAATGCTCTTCACAAATTTCTTTCCAGAAAATAAAAATGGGGGAAAACACTCAAATCGAAATCCAATCCAGAGATGCCAACGAGAGGAGAGTGTGAAAGCAGCAGGAGATCTGCTGATTTTTCCTCATGGTGGAGAGATCTGCGTGTGTGTGAAAAGGGGGAAAAAGAAAAGGGAGGCAATGAGCGTCTGATATCCTTGATATCCCTAGTTTAATGGGTATATGGAATTGGGGAAAATTGTGAAGGAAGAGAAATATGGGTATATCACTTTGATACCCATATACTAATTTACCAAACATGGGTATGGGTATGAGTGATACCCATACCCATATCTGATATACGTATATCAGTACCAAACGGGCCCTAATAGATTTAAACACGCAGCAGCTTTCATTTTTCCAATTCCAAGTATCCAAACGACGGCCATGTTAGCTGCGGCCGGCATTAGAGTTTCACATTGCTTCATAGGTTAGGAATGACAAAACACTACTTCAGCTGCTAGTTGAAACCTTTAACACTACCATGTCAAACACAGGTTCACGAGTTATAACACCAAGGGCCTGTTTGTTTTATGGTAAACAAAGGGTTTTTTTTGTTCCAATCAATGGTGTCCTTTCAGATGAGAGCATCAAGATTAGGATGAGATGCCAATGAATCGAGTCCATATTTTAAGCCATCGTTCATTGGTCATAATTCTAACCATTACCCTCTCTTCTCATTTTTCATACAAAATTTATTTCACTCCCTCCTGTTTCATTCCCTAAATTTCACATGGTATGCATATCCCACATCATCCTCTAATCATTTACAGTTTCCCTCCTATAGGTCGCAAAAAACAGATGATCATCGACTTCTCATCTATGAAATTCGATTTCTTTCTTCTCTAGAAAACAAGCCCTAAATTCAGTCCCACAAATTTCTTAGTACCATCAGCAACAATCACAAGAGACCAAACAGAGCCTAACCAGCTCCTCAAAATCAAAAAACCCTAGGCGCATTTCACTTCAAATTCGCGACAAGCAGGAAGAATTTCAAGACGAGCAGAAGCCAGAAATCAAAAACAAGAAGGAAGCAAGAGAAACAGACCTTCTACGATTGCGTTTGGCAGCTTCGCGAGATTTGCGCTTCTTCTTGTCGTGCTTGTCCTCGAAGTATCTCCTCCGCTTACACTCCTGGATAACACCGGCCCTGAACACCTCTCTCCTGAACCTTCCCAGAAGCTTCTCCTCGGGCTCGTTCTCCTCTACCACTACCTGAACGTTGTAAGACCCCAACAAGGGACTGGGCCCTTGCCTTGTTTGAAGGGACAGCGACAGAGACTGTGAGGAGTGAGACAGGGATGGGACTTGGGTTTTCTGGGAGATGGGAAATTGGGAGGGTTTGGGGCAAAACGAAGGAAGTAAGATGGACAACGGTGAGAAAGGGATAGACGAAGCCATGGGTGAGATCAAAAAACCTAAATGCTGAGTTTTGGATGGGGTTTTACAGCTTACACATTACTTTTTCTTTTCTTTTCCTTTTTATTCAAGTGAATTATTCAAAGGGTCAATTTTTTTTTTCAATAGTCATCACCATATTCCGTAAATTGAGAGGCCAAAAATGGCACACAGACTAAACGAAAGACTCATCCAACCGATTACAATAATAATCAGCTCAACTAACGGGGGAGTCAAGGAGGACTGGTAGGAATAGACAGTGAATATCGAGAGCACGAGAGAGTTTAGTGACTAACACGGTGTCTTGAAGCAGGGGAGACGAGAACAGAAACTCACCAGGGAAAAGAGACGTCACTTGGGACGACATTCCTCTCACGTATATGAGGATTTTCGAAAACCACGAACACTGCCACAATCATCATAAGTGTGTTTGAATTCCAATGTAATATTGTTTGTTTAACGTACTTAATAATACTAAAATAGATGTTGGTCATACTCAATGGCACCTTTTCCCTAAAAAATAGGTTTATGTGACAGTTTCACGTATAAAATAGTCTCATTTTAGATTAATTGGTAAATTAATCATCGGATTTTCTATTCTGTACCCTTGAAGCATAGGATATAATTCATGTTCTAGAAAAAACATCTCCTTAATTAAAATGTTTTAGTCAAATTTTAAATTAGATTATTAGGGTACACTGATTTTTTGTATGGAATCTTTTCAAAATTGGTTTTTATCATATGCCCTTATGACATAAGATAGAAAAACTGATTAATTATTTATTCTCCTTATTTGCTATATATTCTTATAGGTTGAAAGTTATTTGTGTATTCATTTAAATTAATCATTAATCGATAATGATTAAACATTATAAAATAAAATAAAAATATTTATTCTAATATTTATTAAATATGTTTAATCTTCTCTAGTAAGCTTTTCATTCAAATTGGTATTTTTGTATTTTTTTAATCAAATAATTTATTTTATGAGTGTATTTGACAAAAAAATAAGGTTATGTAATTGAATATCAACTAGTACAGTTCCCGCGCTATTGCGCGGTTCATTTTTTAAATCATAATAATATGAAAAATTAATATTGTAAAATTTTATAAAAGCTATTATAAAATTAAAAATGTATAATTTTATTGGTTGAAAAAACTGCAATTAATGTAAACCATTTCGGGTTGGTTCAGCTGAAAAAGACCTGGGAGAAGTACCCAAAGGTCCCCGACTCCCCAGTTCGAATCCCGCCCCGTGTGGCCACTGGAGGGTTTACCTAGTTGTTAACTTCAAGGCCCATGGATAAGTCGGGTGCTAATAGTCCCGGATACCCATGTAAATAAAAAAACTACAAATAAATGTAATGATAACATCTCATTAAAAATGATTATCACTTAAAGAAGTGTATATATATAGATATTTTAAAATAATCTTATTAGAAAGAAAAAAAATTACTATCACTATAATATTATATAAAAGATTTAACTAAATATAATTTTACGAAAATCTCTTAGATGAAAGAGAGAATTTATAAGATATGTTCTCGTACTTTTAATTTAATATAGTATATAAAGAATTACATATAGCTATCGATTATTTATTAATATATAAAGAATTTAATTCAATATTTTGAACTAAACCCCTGGTTAGAAAATATAGAATCTATTAAGGAAAAAACTATAATTAATGTGATGATGTCACCTCTTCAAACTTACTTTCCATTAAAATTATATATTAACATTAATATTAATATTAATTCAATGTTTTGCGTTGGACCACTGGTGAGAAAATGAAGTATATAATGAATTGAAAAAAATGAACAAAAATATCTTTGCATAAGGAGGCAACATGTGGTAGTAGAATTATAGGTTTAATATATATATATACACACACACACTGATAGATAGATAGAAAATTCAATTTGTAGAATTGAATAAATTTTATCAATTTAAAACAAAAGACACAACTTCTATTATTTTATTTAACATGTTAATTTTTATTTTATTTTCTCAAAAACTAAAGAGGTTAGAAGGTGGGTAGATATAGAAAGGAAGGTAATGAAATACAATTCATGTATTTTCTTAAAATGATGTGTTAAATGAAAACTTTAATCTATAATCGTTAAACCAAAATCATACTTTGAATAATTTAATAAGATCATTATATTTTGATGTATATAAACCAAAATTTTGATTTTTTTTTGTCTATATAGTTAAATTAATAAAATCTAATGGGTATATGAATATATATCCAATTATGCCAAGAATATTGTCTAAAATTAAATAGAATTAATCTATAATAAATTATAGATGTATATGGAAAGATTAAGATATATGGATAAATAA
Organism: Persicaria maculosa; assembly: GCA_963922045.1. Classification (NCBI taxonomy): domain Eukaryota; kingdom Viridiplantae; phylum Streptophyta; class Magnoliopsida; order Caryophyllales; family Polygonaceae; genus Persicaria; species Persicaria maculosa. Next base: position 48,309,147 of record OY998269.1, on the reverse strand, counting down.
TAAATAGATTAATTGATTTACCCTAATTAATTAGATTATTATGGAAATACACTTAACTAAAATAACTTGGCATAAAATGATGACATGTGGCAAAATTGCTTCTCATTTAAAGTATAACTAGTACAATCCCCGCGCCATGGCGCGTATTTTAAAAAAATCAAAATAAAATTCTGTAAGTATAAAATTAAAAAATCTATTACCAAACGTTAACATAAAACAAAAAAAAATAGATTTGAAAAAGTAAGTAAAAATAATAAAAATAATTATAAAAAATGTATAAAAATTATATGAGTTTAAGATTTAAATAGAATAGGTTGATTGAATGAAAATCCTAAAATAAATGTGGTTATAATAGCTAATAAAAAATGTTTATGATTTAGTAGTTAGATATAGCCTGCTTTATTAGAGAAATGTGTACAAATTTCATTAGTTAGTTTTTTTTATAGATTTAGTTGATTGGGAGGAAATAGTAAAACTAAAGTGATTATAATATATAAGCAAAAACATTTCTCATTTAATATTTATAATAGATAAATCCCATTGGTTAATTTTTTTAAAAATTTATTATTTGAAAATTTATGTAGATTAGGTGAAAATCCAAAAATTAAGGTTATTATATAAAAAAACTACTCCATCCGATCGGTAATATCTGATGCTTTAGGATATTAAATTTAATTTGATCAACAATATTTGATGTTTTAGAAGTAATAATTATACTCTTTTTTACTTTTGCACTAATACCAATATAATTTATATTTTTTTTCTTTAACCAATTACATTTGTGTATAATAAATGTGATGCGAGAGTAAAAATTATTTGATGGAGTATTTAGAGGGGGAAATGACATTTCTAAATTCTTGTGCATATCCTTTAAATATCAATATAATTTGTTGCTTAAAAAAAGACTTCATATATTTGAAACTATATGTATTTTTTTTAAAATAAATTGAATTAATCCCATTGTTTTAAAAAAGTTGTATGAAATAATATCATGTACTCCCTCCGTTCGGCAAAACTTGTCATTTTAGGGTCTTATTTTTGTTCAAAAAAAACTTGTCATTGTAGGTATTTTGTCCTTCACTTTACAAAAATGCCCTTGATATGATTGATGGTTTGTTAGTTGTAGTTTTCGATAAAGTAAAAAAGGAGGGTAATAATTGAGGGTAAATTAGTACATTTGTTAATTGCCTTAAAACTTGTGAAATAAGCTAAAATGACAAGTTTTGTCGAACGGATGGAGTAATTAATATATAATGAAATAATACTATATAGTTAATATTACCTTTATTAAAAAAAGTTTTAAATTAATCCCATTGGTTAAAAATATATTAAGAAATGATGTTATGTAAATAATATTAGATAGTTTAATAATTACCATAATTAAATGATATTGTGTAAATAATACCTTACAAAAATAACTTTGTTTGATGGGACGATATGTGGCGTAGGGGCTTTGATTTTAATTAATATATAGATATAGATATAAATTATTTTTATGTTTAATCTTCCCTATGATCTGCATTAGTTAATTGCATTTAAAATACATTTTTATTAGCAAACATATTCCCGATGAGTCTTGGATTTTCTTAATAATGTTTGAATTGTTTGAACTTGGTTGAATTTCTTGACGCATCGTTGAATTTCGAGTTTGCACGTAAACTTTATCATATACAGTATTAATTTGATTTCCATAAATGAATATGATGTAGATATAGTTTTTTTCTTAAAAAATTTGATTTTTTATCTTTTAATTATCGAGCTTTATTTATAAAAATAATTTAAAAATAGTTTCAATCAAGGTATATTACTTCTTTATTTTTAAAAATCTAATCATCACAGTAATCATTATGAAAACTACAAGTTCAAAATTTGATATAGAAAATAAAAAGAGGAGATTTTACATCTAACCTAACAAAAATATAATGTACACTAAACACATAACTAAATTTTTATTTTTTTAGACAACATTTAGACTCCACCAAAAATGAATGCCATATGTGAAGCTCTAACTCTCTTTTTTTAGGCTCCTTCATCTTTAGGTTATTTTATCACTTTTCAACTATTTTTTTTCTCCCATATGTTTTTTAGAGGTTTAGTTTTGGTTATTTAGTACATGTTATTGTTTACTTTCGAATTGTTTCTAGCTACTAATCAATTGTAAGCGATTAATTTGGATGAAAGTGAATAAAACCAACCAGACGGTGTAGGTGAGAACTACGAAGAATTGTGATGTTAATTGAAAGTACAATGGAACAAGCAGGGCCAAGATAATCATTAGGGTGGTTGTATGAGCCGAGTAGTTCGAGTTCGGTTTGAGCTCGACTCGATAAAAGCTCGGCTTAAACTCGTTCATTAAGCTCGAATAGCTCGAATTTTGTAAAATTTATAAAATATCCTTTAAGGTACTATGTTTTGAGCAAATAGAGATGTGTAATGCTCGAAAAAAGCTCGGTCCGAACTCGTTCATTTCCTAAACGAGCCGAGTATGAGCTCATTTTTAAGATCGAGTCCAAATTTAGGCTCGGCCCGAGCTCGGCTCGTGTCTAAACGAACTGAAATTCACAACAGCCGCATTAAGAGCAAACATATACAAGCAATGGTTTCATATACCAAAGGCAAGTGTGAAAGCAAACAAAAGTGCAAATGCATAGGGTAACAAGCTGGATTTTCGTCTAGAGATTTGAGGTGATTTGTAGTTCTATTCTCATCAAGTACAGATACATGCTGGTCAGCTGGATTGTTTGTTACTTTCCCTGTAAATCATATTTATTCTGAGTTGTAAATGTCAATGGATTTTCATTTCCTCATTCTCGGCCATTACATCAAGGTTGAAGCTTGAAGTATAAGTTGCTTGATTCGGCGAAGAAGAAACCGAGTTGGGATGGGAAGCAGACGCTGATTGGGGTTTTACCAATTCCAAACCCATTCTGGATTTAGAAGATTCGTCCTAAACAAACCCCTACCAATCTACCATCATAGTTCGGGGAGACGACAATGGCCAGACTAGCACCCACACCACCGGCACCAGTGAAGACGAAAGCTTGGAAACAGCAGATGAAGCTACTACTTTGCTCAGAGACAAGTCAGACACATTCCTAATCATTTGCTGATAATAATTTGACACCTTATTTCTCATTGTATCACAGCAAGATGTACAAGGGATCAGCAGCATCAGCTCATTCTTAGACAAGCACTTCCAAGATTAAGTGAAGCAAATCTCTATAAAATCCTTAATCAGAAAGAACATCAGCATGACACCATCTCATGGCAAACATTCGACAACAAAAATCTACCAAGTGCCAATTGCACCGAAGTTGATCCAAATTAACTGTGATATGAACAGTAAGTACAAATATAAGGCCTCTATCAGCTGGACTAAAAAAAATCTCAGGAACTGGGACTGTCTTAAAGCAATCAGATTTACTCAAGACCCATCTTCCTCACGAGTCGCAATCAACATAACAGAACAGAACAACACCATAATGGGACCTGTTTCCATATGTGACTACGAAAGCCAACTACTTGTCCTCTTTATGGTGATCTTTCTTGTTCTGGGATGATTCCAGCTCTTTCGCCTCTCCTTTCTTCGCTGATCTGTGAAAATATATAATAAAAACTTGAACGGAGTTGGAAGGGGGGAAATCAAGCGATGCGGGATTAGTTGGAAGACAGTTATATTTCATGCTATTAGTAACACTTGAAGATGATACATCTAGTATAAACAATCAAGCAAAAAACTAATGTTAACCACATCAAGAGGAAGTTTAAGGTACATTCCCTATAAAATAACTATGCAATTGAAACCAAAACACTCTTTCTTAGAAGATGAATTCCATAAAGAAATGTTTAGAAGATGAATTTCTCGTAGTATGTTGTGAATTTTAATTCTTCAGCAAAGGCGAGCTTCGAATTGCTTCCTTTGTTTTCTCTATAAGAAGTATCATTCATATAAGCTGTATAGTTGGCCTGGTGGTAGGCAATGCACTGGTTCCTGATAGCTAGCTACGCGAATGAATTGCATAATCTGAGCAATATGCTGATCTAGATTGATAATTTGGGCCGAAGATATCAGTAAAAAAATAAATGATTTTCCTTGGAACGATACAGATCCAGTAGCGTTCATCGAAACTTTGTCAATAATAAGTTTGCATTCACTTGATTTATAGCTACTGTCTACTGAGATAGCTCAATTGAACATTTTCCAAAAGCAATTCAAGTTTCTCTTTCCAACACGTAATACTGCTTAAATTTGCTTCTAACAAAAGTTAAAACCCAAACATGAACACAATGCCTCATGTGACCACTGACTACCTAGGGCCACCCCATGCCTAGCCCCGCCTAGGCATAAAAATTCCAATGTGAGCTGCCACCTAGCGCCTAAGTTCGATTTATAGAACACTCATCAAATCACATGTTGAGATGTTCATCTCAATCACAATATTGCTCTGTGTACTTATGCCACATCCCTATTTCTGGTACCAAAAATATTTCTAGTTTCATACACACAGCAAGAAAGCTTACTATTCAAGAGACTCATATTGGGGTTTATGGCCTTCAACTGGAACAATATGTTCAGTTCACAGTACTCACATGCTAATGTAACTCAAATTGTGGCATTTTCTTGGTAGAGCATAGCCAGTGTCCCATACATTCTAAATTTAAATGCTACACTACATGAGTTTACAATAAGACAAGTAGGTACATGAATGAATGTTCTATAGTATGAAAATCAAATTGTTGAGGCAATCATTCTAACAAATCCAATTTGTCTCCCATAAGGCAAGAAAGAATCCAAATACAGCCTAGCAACTTAGCTGCAATGCTTCCCAACACCTACCACTTTGAAAAGTAGGTTGGAATAGTTGCTTCTCCGGTCCTAGATCAATCACTTAAACTATTTGATCAATTCTAGCCTTCTAGGTTTTCACTCAGAACTCGTAAAATATCAAAAAAGAAACAGAACGCGAATAATACCTAATGACCCGCCATGGCAAACGGTGAGATCTTCAGCACTCCAGCAACACCAACAATGGCAGCAAAAAGGATTCAGAGGAAGAAGGCCCCTGCCAAAGAGAGGGAAAATAAGGTCGAGAATAGTAACAACAGCTTTTGTTTCGCTTGTCGGTGTTGTTTTCAAAGTTTGATCACACCAACAATTGCATTTTAACTGCAATAGCATTAAGAAAGAAAGAGAGCAGGAACCCATCTGTCATTTATGAATGTATTGTGGTTCTTATGCCTCTGAATATAATGACCACTAGTTTCTGCTAGAATATTCAATGTCCACTCACTCTTTTTAAGTATTTTGATTCTCATTTCTCAACCTGAATGCGCATTTACATTAGGCAATTCATTCAGTTGAATTTTAGCAGCAAGGGGAAAACTGAATGTTTGAGCACTTCATTTCTGCGACAACAAAATCAAATCTACTACTCATTGAAACATAATTCCAAGGGAAAACCAACAAGATGTTCACAAATCACAATGTTTGAGCACTTCATTTCTGAAATCAATATTCTGTTTCTGATTCTATAATATCAATTAGATTACAAATCTGCGGCAAAAAACGCATCCTCTTCCGTGTCTGAAGGTGGCAGCATTTGCCTGCTCAAAGAATTTAGATTGAAATAAATCTCTTTGGTATCTGGATGAGATGTGTCATTAGCCAAAAAGTAAAACGTTGATCCTTCAATTTCGGTCCAGCTAGACCCTGGCTCCTTGCATATATCTTTCTTTTTCATCTCCTTCCTCAGACTCCCCACAGCATCCCACTTCCCCTCCTTTGCATAAAGGCTCATGAGAAGCACATATGCTGAGTCATTGTCAGGCTGAAGCTCAAGTAGTTTCCTAGCAGCAATTTCTCCTAGATCAAGATCCCCGAAAATGTTGCAGGCTGATAGAAGACTTTGCCACACGTGGGCATCCGGGCTCATTGGCATTTGGTCAATTGTCTTCTTTGCTTCTCCCAATAGGCCAAACCGTCCAAGCAGATCAATAACACAAGAGAAGTGTTCTAAACAAGGGACCACACCATGATGTTCAAACATAGAGTGCAAGTGCGTACTAGCTTCAATCAGTAGCCCAGCATGACAGCATGAATTAAGAACTCCAAGATATGTTATCTCATCCGGTTTCACACCCCCTTCAGTCATGTATTTAAATAGCCGGACGACTTCATGATGGCGACTATGTTGAGCATAGCCATATATCATGGCATTCCAAGCAGCCAAATTATCTTTCGATACAGTTCTAAATGCCTCCTCTGCATCAGCTATGTTGCCACATTTGCAGTAAACATCAACAAGAGCACTTTGAAAAAAGCTATTGCTTCCAAAACCCAATTTCTGAGCCAAAGAATGAACGGACCTTGCTTGTGCTAGATTCGTCAAAGCGGTGCAAGCTTTCAAGGCAATGCTACAGCTAATTCCGTCCATTTCAAGTGAGGAGCCCCTTGTACGTTTGAACAAGGCTAAGGCATCGGCAGGTGAGCCCGCATCAAGCATTGTGGAAGCCATAGCCTGAAAAATCCCTGCATTCATTTCAGTTATCTCATCGAACAATTTCATTGCTCCATCCAAGCTATTACATTTACCATATGCAGTAAGCAAAGCAGAAACCGTCGAATCCACCGATTTTAATCCAACTTTAACCATGTATGAGTGTATTTGCCTCACTGATGGAAATAACTTTGAGCTTGACAGAGCTCCAAGGACGCTAGCTAAAGTATATTTGTCAGGATTTACACAGTGGTTTCGCATTTCCAAGAATGTGGCAGTAACCAAACTAACGGGTCCATTTTGAGCATAGCCTCCAATCAAAGAATTCCATGAAACAGGGTCCTGAAAAACTAACTCGCTGAAGACAATACTAGCATCATCCATCTGTCCACATTTCCCATACATCGAAATCAGAGTATTAGCAACTGAGATAACCATCGAATATCCCATCTTGCGACAAAGTGAATGCACCTGTTTCCCAGGGTCTAATAGCCTTGGATCCTCAATGGATGAGAACAAATTGATCAATGTAAGCTCATTAATTTCTACGCTATTTGAATGCATAAATCGGAACACTCCAAAAGCTTCCTCACCACTATTTGCTACACCAATACGCACAGTCCAGGACACAACATCTGGTTGAGTAATTTCATCGAACACCTTAACTGCATCCAGTTCGCCCCCAAACCTGCAATACAAACTCATCAAGGCATTACTCAAATGAATCGACGATCCACCCAACAATCCCATCTTCAACGAAATCCCATGAATCATCTCCCCTTCACTAACATCTTCCCACAAAGAACCAATCAAGCTAGTGATACTAAACTCATTCAAATTCAACCCCAACCGCCTCATCCCCGCGAAAACCTCTTTACCTATCACAAAATCCCCATTCCAAACACAAGCATTAATCATGGCGGTGCAGACCACATCATCCAAAATACCACACTCGTTGTAACACTTCCAAGCCGAAACCAAGCATCCACACCTCGCATACTTCTGAACGAGCCCGCTAACCAAGAAGCTGTTCGAACTAAACCCTAACCTGATACAAAGTCCATGAGCAACCACAATGTCCTCCGCCTCCTGACATGACTTCACGAGGGAGCTCAAGGTGTACTCGCTGGGTCTGAGTCCAGAGTAGAGCAACCTATTAAACAGAGCAAAAGCAGGGGAGGTGTGATGAAATTGGGCATAGCCCGAAAGAAGGGCGGTGAAGGCGACGGTGTCGGGGAATGGGGCGTCGAGGAGGAAGCGAAGGGAGCGGTGGAAATCGCCGGATTTGGAGAAGTGGGAGATGAGAGAGGTGGCGAGGTGGGCGGTGAGGACATGGCCGGATTTGAGGAACAGAGCATAGGTCTGGTCAGTGATAAGGGCAGTGGAGGGAGAGGGAGAGGGAGAGGGCGAAAGGGGACGTTTGAGGGCTTCTGGAAGGAGGTTTCTGGCGATGAGGTCTTTGAGGGTTTGGAGAGAAAGTGTGGTGTGGGGAATGACCTTCTTCATTCATGGCGACTGGTGGGACTTCTCTTTCGAAGGCTCTGAAATCCAAGGCCTAAATTTACACGACATTCATAAGCTTCAGCACTTGCGCAGACTCGCAGTTCTCATAACAGATAATCTGGATTCTACCCCTCTCCGTTCCAAAATAAATATCGTTTGTTTTTTTTGCACGTTTTTTGATGGGGTAAAAGAATATAAAATATTATTTTTTAATTAATTTTTTTAATAATTTAATACTCTTGGTAGTCATAAGTTTAAACTTATCAAAATAAATTCATTAAAAAAATAATATTTTATATAATTTTTATTTTCTTAAAATGCGTGAAAAAAATCAACAAAATGGACTTCTTATTTACAATCCCTAAATTCCTCTATCTGTGCACAAAGGCCTTGTACTTACCTTTATTAAAGAGGTGGAAGGGATGGAGAGGGTGGAGGTGGAGAGGGATTGCCACGTTTGGCATGAGATAGAGGGGGTGGGGGTGGGAAGCAATCTGGGGGTGGAGGTGGTTGAAATTTCCCACCTTGGGGTAATATGGAGGGGTGGCAACCTGGTGAGATCCCAAATTGTAACCTCCCCTCCGATTGGATTCGCCTGTTGTGAAGCAATGGCTCCGGATCTGGTAGGTGGACTCGCGTTGCGGCCGCCTGGTATTGCTCACTTCCTGATGTCGATGTTGTTCGGGATATGGGAGGAGAAGGGTAATAAGCTAATGTAGGTTCAAGGGCAATATTGGTATTTTCCATGAATTCCACCTTTATTAAACCCCAATCAACCAAACACCATACGAGATACTTTGTGAAATTAATCTCCATTCTTTCCACCCCGTAAAATATATCTCCACCTCTTCCACCCCTTAAAAATAATCTTCACCCCTTAAAAAATTCTCGTGAGAAAACACGCCCTAAGAGTTCATCTCCGCGAGTTTACCAGCTACGAGTAGGAGGCCCTCCGCAAGCGATAGAAACAGCTCCAGTGTCGAGGGACTTAGTTAATACTCCCTTCGTTCGGCAAAACATGTCGCTTTAGGGTGTGAAATTTGTTCAAAAAATATGTCATTGTAGGTAATTTGACCCTTACTTTACAAAAATACCCTTGTAATGATTAATGGGTTGTGAGTTGCGATTTTCAATAAAGTGAAAAAGTGGTGTAATAAATGAGGGTAAATTAGTATATTTGTTGATTGTATTAAAGATTGTGCAAGAAGCTAAAACGACATATTTTGCCGAAAGGAATGAGTACTTACTAAGAGTTCATTTCTGCGAGCTTACCAGCTACAAGCAGGAGGCCCTTCGCGAGTGATAGTAACAACTCCAGCGTCGAGAGACTTAATTTATACTCACTTAGAGTTCATCTTCGCGAGCTTACCAGCTACGAGCAGGAGACCCTCCGCGAGCGATAGTAACAACTTCGACGTCGAGAGGCTTATCAAGTATGATCCGAGAGCTAAAAGCTACGATCAGAAAGCCCTACGCGAGCGATAGCTCTAACATCGAGGTGCTTATCAAGTGTGCACCAAGGGCTCAATGCTACAATCAGGAAGCCCTCCGCGAGCGATAGCTTCAGCGTCGAGGAGCTTATTAAGTGTGCTCCGAGAGCTCAAAGCCGCCATCAGGAGGCCCTCCGCGAGCGATAGCTTTAGCGCCGAGGGGCTTATCAAATGTGCTCCGAGAGCTCAGGCTACGATCGGAGACCCGACGCATATAGCTCCTGCGTATAGGGACTTACGCTGTTTTTTCGTTCCGATAGGCTGAGGCTACGATTGGATGCTCGATGCGGATAGCTCATGCGTCTAAGGACTTATGCTATTTTTTCATTCCGAGAGGCTCAGACTACGATCGGAGGCCCGATGCCGATAGCTCCTGCATATAGGGACTTACGCTATTTTTCCGCTACGAGATGATTAGGCTACGATCGGAGGCTTGACGCGAATAGCTCCTGCGTCTAGGGACTTAAAATTCTTCGAAGTGGTGTTCCGAAAGCTCAAAGCTTCAATCAGGAGGCCCTTCGCGAGCAATAGCTCTAGCGTCGGGACAAAACCTCTTCCACATATGCAATCCATAAAAGAGTATATATTTACGTATAGACCATTATTCATATATGAAATTAATTCCCAATTCAAATATATGGAGGTAGTTGTTTCAAGATAATGGAATGTCATATACAAGAAGCTACCTACTGTAATCAAGAACACAGGTGTTGGTATGCTCACATAACAACACCAAACAGAGCATAATTTATGTATAAATGACCACTTTTTGCTGTCATAAACAAAGGCCATGTATATAAATATACTCTTTTTATGAGCAATTGGAGGATTGATTGACCTTTCACGATGATGCACTAAAATAAATATTACTTATACGATATCACAAGTAAATAATCGAGTTCTCGTTATATAAATAAACCCGGTCACTTTTAGGATGATTATAATCAACCAAATGATTAATAATTCCACCCAAGCTCATTCGTGTGAAAGTGTCCACATTAAGGACATATGTCCCGAACAACTCGACATTTGTTATCAACCTCGGGACATTTATCGATAGTGGCTCATGAGCTCCCCCTATAAATATGGGTCAAGACCTTGAGACTAGGGGTCGGTTTTTTATGGCTCGAAGAGCCTTCCTGAGCGGGATTCGTCTCGATCAGCGAGAGCCGACATTTGATGAAGCATTGGGAGGACGGTGGTCCGCGGATGACTTGAGTTTGGATCGGCACATGTTTTGGTATGCTGATGGTAATCTCGTCGCGTATCTCAGCCCGATCGTTTGAGCTCACTCACGTCCAACTTGGTCCCATAACTCGAGGGAACGGGATTCTAAAATTGGGTTTCGTCACCAACATAACCCAAACTTTGAGGAGCCTGAACACTCAATATAAAAATATAGAAGACTTGATGGAAGAATTAGAGATTAAACAGTGAAAAGAAAAAAAAAGACTATGACGGTTGCATGGTGAAGCATTTGACAATTCAGGAATACAATCCTTTTTTACCAACATCATCAACCACCACCTCAAGACGGCAAACGATTCATTCAATCACTATCAAATTAAGAATAGAAAGTGATATTTACACCACCATTTTTTACTATATACACCACATATCTCATTTTTTTTAATAGACTCTGCCCTTCTTGAGTCACAGACATGTGACTCGATAGACGCTGAGTATTTTACATATAAGATAGTGTGTTCGGTGGTGCTTGGCTTCTTTCTTCGCTGGCGTTCTCAACCTATAGGGAGTAGTTCCGTTTAGGTCCTCTTGTTGTAGGGTTTGTTTCTGCTTGTTTCGTTATACCTGTTTTCTATTTGTTTTGTTTGTTTAGGCGGTTTTCGCCTGTCGACTCGTCGGCCTCTCGAGATTCAGGCTTGTCTGATCTCGAATTTTTACTTAATAAAAAAACATATAAGATAGTGTGACTTAAAAGGAGTAGGGTGTGGTGTGTATATACAGTAAAATATGTTAGGGGGTAAATAACAACACCCTTAAGAATTGGGATACAAAACAAAGAGGTTACAAGTTGAGGAAGGAGAATATCCAATGAGCCTGGTATTTGCCAGAAAAGAAGAACGTCAGAAAAAAAAATGGTGAAAACTAATAAATGAATTTGTTAAATTTTGACGAATTTGTTTTTGACTCAAGAGAAAGCACCATTAGTTTCATCATTAGAAACGAATGAGAAAAAAAGTTTTTTTTTTATAAAGTAAGAATTTGAGCTCAAACATGCATGTAGGGGTGTGCATGATTCGGTCCAAACCGAATTTTTGGGCCGAACCAACACAAACCGAACCGAACCGAACCTAACCGAAGTTTTTCGGTTCGAGAATTTTCATTTTTCGGTTTCGGTTCGGTTTGTGTTCGGTTTCGGTTCGGTTTGTGTTAAATCGATTTTTTTAAATATTCCAGTATATATAAATATATTACTTTTTATACACTACATAAATTATATATATTACTTTTTATACACTACATAAATTATATATATATGAATTTATACACTTTATAAAATATATATACACTATACAGTGTATATATACACTAATACACATATTGTCTTGTGTGTGTAGTGTGTACTGTGTATATATACACATATATAAAGTGTATATACACACATATATACACTAATACATTTATTATTTTTTTGTTCGGTTTGTGTTAAATCAAATTTTTTTAAAAGATTTTTTTTTTAAATTTCTTTTTATGGAAATTCGGTTCAACTATGTTAAAACCGAACCGAACACAAACCGAACAGACAAATAACCGAACCGAACCTAATGCTTTCGGTTCGGCTTTCGGTTTTGAAATTTTAAGATTTTCGGTTTCGGTTCGGTTCGGTTCGGCCCGTTTCGGTTCGGTTTTAGACCGATGCACAGCCCTACATGCATGAAACTCGATAGTCCGACAAGGCAAACAACACAGACAATGAACAATGAATCGAAGTAGTCCTAAAACTAATAGGTTGGGGACGTAGACTACGGACGAAACCAAACACCATCGTGAAAAAATGTGGTAAACAACCAACACTGGAAGCTAAAGTAATTGCTCTCATAAAAAGCATACGTGTCGCAAAAGAATTGGGTGTTAGCCACATCAAAATTGAGGGAGGTAACCTATATGTCATTAATTTCCTAAAGGGTGAATGCAAATGCTACTGGGACATTTAAATGATTATTTATGACTCTTTTTTTTATCACCTTCTGTTTTTTCAAATAGTCTGCATTAACGATGTGTTATGGGAAGCAATTTAGTGGTTGATAAGATTGCATACCTTATCCACCAAGTTGAAAGAACTCATATCTAGAATCATCATCCATGTCTCCTTAATCTCATCTGTCTCAGTTGGCAGCATACATTTCTTTATAAAAAAAGCAAAATAATTTAAATAACATGGTCGTACTATCATATAAGTATTCATTAGATATTTACATTACATCATAGTTGTATAGTGAATAACAAGATGATTTTCATATTCCATTAGTATACATATCCTCAGTGGCGGAGCCAGAAAAATTTCGGAGGAGGGGCACAACTGGTGGTGGTTTGGTTGGTCGAAGCTCTAGTTTATACATGTATAACATAGTTTTGGATTAAATTGGCATAAAGAATTATATATAATATGATAATAAATGATGTTATTTTAAGATAAAATGTCATCGATTTATGATAAAATGTTATTATTTTTTCATGCCTAAAAAAAAGAAATATAAATATATAAATGAAATATCTGAGAAAAAAATTAGCTAAATAAGTATAGGAAATGCAATATAATAAACATTAAGTTAATATTGTGGTTGTTATATGAGTTGAGTAGCTAGAGCTTGACTCGAGTTTTGCTCAATAAAAGATCGACTCGAACATCATTTACAAAATGAGTTGATTATAAGCACATTTTTAAGCTCGATTAAAAGTTCAGATAGGCTCGATTGAAACTCAAATAGCACGAATTTTGTAAAATTTATAAATTTTCTTTTAAGTTATCATGTCATGAGCAGGTAAGGTTGCATAATACTTGGAAAAAAAAAACGTAATTAGCTAAAGCTTGTTCATTTACTAAACAAGTTGAGTATGAACTCAAGTTCAAATATAGGTTCGACTCGAGCGTGACTTGTCTGACTCGAACAACAATCATAGTTAATATATAACTTGTTGCACTTGTAAGATATGTAACTTGTTGCACTTGTAACATATAATAATGTATAACTAGATATAAAAATTTTAAACTTGCGTAACTTCTTATCTAATTGTCGAAATGATTAGTATAACCTCTCATAGAGAAGCTCTCGAGATTAATTATAGCATGTAAATGTTAATTTAAGTAAAATATAAAATCATTATAGTCTATTGAAACAAGATTAAAGTGATTAATATACCTTTAACTAGGGTTTTAGCCCGTGCTACGCACGAGACTAATTTTTTATATATAAATTTTATATAATAATATTTCATATTATATAACTGATTTTTATAATACCATTGAAAATTTTTTTATACAAATATATTAAGATTTTTTTATAGTTAATATTAACCGCTAAATTATTATGAAATGTACATTTTTCTGACTTTATACTCATATTTATATTATATCACAAACACTATACAATTTACCATTTTACTTATTTCCATTTGTTCTTAAAATTTAAGATATATTGATTTTTTAAATAAAGAAAAACAATATTTATGCAAAATTATAAATTCTATGATATATTATGTTGTGTGCTATATAATTTTAAAATGGTCAATCTAAACAGATGTGTAGTTGTCATTGTTGTTAATCTAAAAGGTTTTTCTAATTGTTGAGGAGACATTTAGTTAATAAATTTATTAGGTAAAAAACTTCTTTTATAAGTTAATTCTTACAATTTAAAATATTTTTTAATAAAATAAATTATCGATGTTTATGCAAATTTATATGAAATATTATGATTAAAATGGTTATTTATATCAAATTAAAATGGTTATTTATATGAAATATTATGTTTAGTTCAAATGGTTATTTATATCAAATTAAAAGAAGATCAATTTTCATAAAAGCAAAAGAAACAAAATACTCCCAAATTGAAGATGAATATAAAATCCAATCTTAATTAAGATTAATATATAATTAGTTGGTAATATGAATCTGACAATTTTTCACTTTCCCATCTATCTATCTATCTATCTATCTATCTATCTATACTATATAAATTTCAGTGAAAGCCCATTAATTGCACCTATTAAATGATTAAAAAAATAATCTAATATTATTAAATATTAGCATAAAAAATCAAAAGGTTGTTCTAGCCTAATGGTTAAGGAATAATTTATATGTATGAGGTCAAGGGTTCAACTCCCCTTAACTACACTATTTTTGTATTTTTTTATTATATTAGTTTAATGCCTTGAATTTATTAGTTAAAAAATATTTAATATTTTTTTGTTATAAAAATTCTAATGGTTTCTTAGACAATAGAATTATAATATTTTTTTTGATGTAGCACCATAACTACTAATACATTTTTAGCTAAAAAAGTGTTTTTTAAAATTAAATATTTTATGTTTAACTAATGGTTATGATTGTCATTATAAGACATATATTATTTATGTTTAATATTATTTAATGAATAAAAAATAGAGGGCCTTACTTTATATTAATGTTAAAACATTGATAATAATATATTATTTTTTTTACAAAATGTGATTAAATAAATGTTGTCAAAAATAAGAATATATAATTCTATACAAATTAAGTGGTTATCAATTGCCAAAATAAAATAAATATTTTTCTAAACATTAAAACATGTTTTAATTTGTCATAAAACTGATCAATTCTATTAAATACTCCATCCGTTCAGAATTATGTGTCATTTGACATTTTGTCAAGTTTTTTAAGGAGCTTAAAACTATATAAAATATCAAATTTTTAATCAATTTTTTATATATATTTTAGACTTATTAGTTATAAGTTTAGAATTATTATTGAAAAAAAAAAGTTTATTTCTGAACGGAGGGAGTATAGTATAAGAATAAATATTGTACATGCTAAATTATATTATTTAACTTAAGTAATAAGGGATAAAATCAATATATGAA
This sequence comes from Persicaria maculosa, assembly GCA_963922045.1. Lineage (NCBI taxonomy): Eukaryota > Viridiplantae > Streptophyta > Magnoliopsida > Caryophyllales > Polygonaceae > Persicaria > Persicaria maculosa. Next base: position 48,293,573 of record OY998269.1, on the reverse strand, counting down.
AGATTGTAATATAAGACTAATGGTATGAGCATATATAAAAGGCCAAAACCATAGCCACATTAATGTGTAAATAACATTTTCAAAGATGTCAGGTACGTTGCATGTAAGATTTAAAGTTTAACATACTAAATGATGATCCGCGGGTAGCGCGAGAATGCATTTCTAGTTATTTAAAAAACGATTTTTCTATCCTATGCCCCAAGGGAATAGGATAAGACCCTAAATTGAGAAATGTTTTTTAAATTTTAATTAATTTAGCTTTTCTTTTAATTTAGATTTCTAGGGTCGCTTGCCTTTTTGGTAGGGAATCTTTCCCAATTTAGGATCTTATCCTATGCCCTAAGGGCATAGGATAGAAAAACCGTTTAAAAAAATTGTCTTTTAGTCTACCATAATTATCCATATTTAATTCAATTAAGTAAATTTGATAACTTTTTATTTACCTGTTAATTAAAACTAATGCATTATAAATATGGAAATTAACTATAAATATATTGTTGTTATTATTATAGAAAATATAGATGATTATTATTATTATTAGTATTAGTATAAGATATATGCATGATTTTAACTCTATATAAGATTTAAATATAAGATTTATTTATATAATTTTACAAACACATATATATATGTTCTTGTACGTAGATATGTCATCTTATACATATCAAACTACATAGAAAAATGCATTGTTGTTAACTATGTATTTAACTATAAATATATGCTTTATTAAATCATTATTTAGCTTTTTTTTATTGAAAAGAGAAGCAAAGGAGAAACTAAAATAAATTAGCATTTAATGTGGTTCAAAAATAACAAAATTTTTTTGGCACTGATTGGGGCAAAAGGCTTTCTTTATAGGTTATATAGATTTTTTAAACATTCATAACTTTGTACTCAGATGTCGGATTAAGACGTATTATATATCAAAACGAAAATATTGACGAAGAGAATACACTTAGGTAGCTTGTCGAATGAGAGGGGGACACATGACCCCTAGCCCCCCCCCTCAACTCTACCCCTACATATCCTTATGATTGTAAAAAAAAATACTTTTTTTTAGAGAAACATAAAAAGAATGATACTTGGCCATTAAACAAGCATTTTTTTCCTTTAAAATAAAACAAGCATTTTTAAAAAATGACGTAGTTTTGAAGGATTCAGCCGCATTACTCTATTTGGAAGAAATCGTTTTTATTTTAGACCAAAAAAAATCGTTTTTATTTATTCTATTCTGCATTTTTAAAAACATTTTTGTGTTACCTTATTAAAAAAAAAAATTTGCGTGACTTGCCAAATCACTCAACCAGGCTGAACCAGGGCACCAACGGTGGTGGGCCGTGGGCAGAATCAAAACGGCGACGTGTCGATTACGATTTTCTGTTTTTTTTTTTAAATAAAAAAACTCAAAAAGAAGAAACGAAAACAGATTCAGTCCAAACGCACCCCAGTACCCCACCATCTGATATCTTCTCTCTCTCCTGCACAACACCAGCTCTTGCGTCGCGCGTAGGGCGGGAAGCTGAAATTTCATCTCCTTCACTTCAGCGCACTCAAACTTATTTTTGTTTTTATTTATATTAATAATAAATAATTATTAATTGTTGTTCACCCCCTTCATCTCCCTCTGTCATTTTCCTATTTCGTCGTGTTCACACTTTCTCTCTCTAGGGATTCCATATTTGGGGTTTGCACATTCAAAATTTGTTTTCTGGGCTCTACACCCTGCAAATTCGGAAAGGTTTATTTCATATGGTAGGGTTTTTAATGGAGTTTCTGTGGATTTGATTGAAATATCCGGGCCCTGTACTGCTCGCTTCGCGTTCGGAGGAGGAGGAAGAATGAGCCTTCGCAAAGGTGCCAATGTGTGGGTTGCAGATAAGGAATTGGCCTGGGCGCCTGCCGAGGTTCTTGATTTCGTCGGCAACCAAGTTCAAGTTCGGACTTCCTCCGGGAAAAAGGTGACCTTAATCCCTTAATTTTGTTTTTTCCAGTTTGTTGGATTGAAATACTGAGCAGTGGAATTCGTTGTAGGTGTGGAATGTGAGGGTTTGAACTTTTGATTTTGCCGAGGGTTAAGGGTTTGGGGTGTGATTTTGGGCTTTTGGGAATGGTAGCTTGCTTTACTGATGGAGGGATTGGCTTAATTAATTAGCTAGTTATTGTTGTTGAATAATGGCTGCGTGTTCTCTTATGCCTCTACATGGCAGGTTTTAACTTCTCCAGCACAGCTGCTTCCGAGGGATCCTGACGCTGATCATGGGGGAGTCGATGACATGACCAAATTGACCTACTTGAATGAGCCCGGGGTTTTGTATAATCTGGAGAGGAGATATGCTCTCGACAACATTTATGTGAGTGGTATTTGAAATGTTAGTTCAAATTTGTACAACACTTGTTCACGGTTTTCTTTACTCTACAGGTTTGGTACTTTGAAAAGAGAGTCTTAAGTTGTCAATTGTCATCATTCCATTCACCATTTATCAATAATAGTTTCATAGTTGTCGTGTTGGTCGCAAATGGCGAAACAATGATGCTAAATATAATCATATGCTTGCCTTGACTGGTTGGGTGGCATAAACATATTGTATTTTGCATCATTTGGTTCTGGAATTATAGGAAACTTGGATTCTATTAAATAAGGAGTATGCCAAATTTAGAATTCATTGCCAAGCAACTGAGACTAGGGAGATAGTTATGAGGCAACACTGTTTGCACGTGATATGGAAGTGGGGAGGGGCAAAACAAATGCTGTAATAAGTTTGACCTATTTCAGGAAACCTTTTCTGTTGTCAGGTATAATATTTTGAGTTTACAAAGTAGACCTTAAAAAAAATTCTGGTAATTGATGACAACTTAGCACTCGTAAAGGCTTCTAATGTCAGTGGTACGTTCATCGCACTACAGTACTAAGTCTTCTTGCCAGTAATCTCAAATTCTCAACACACAGGGGAAAAAATAAAATAAGGATGGACATTATATTGACAATTTGTTGGGTCATTTGGAACGAAGTTCCTCATACTTTCCAACCCCAGGAGCTGAGGACGACTGCTGAGGTTTTCAGCTTAACAGCCCTCTTATTTTATAGAATTTAATATTTTTTTTATTGTTTCCGTTCTTCTAGGCAGAGGTGTTTATTTTTCCTTTCCGGTACAAGGACACCTTTTATGCATCCTATCATTAATCATCTTGTAAAATGATTCCTCCTGGTAATGAAAATTGATTCTATTTATTAAATTATGATGAATGATGCTCTTTATGCTCTAAGTGTCTTCTTGGGTAGCCCAAGGGTTTGGTTCAATGATGATTGATCCAAGTTAAAGAAACTGGCCACGGGAATTGGGTAGTGTTTGGGACTTCTGAAATTAGGTTATGAATGATTTACACGGAAATTCCATTAATGCTTTGTTCTTTTCTTCTTTATTTATTGTTTTGCATCAGTAAACCATAAGTTGACTACATGAAGTTGAATATTACATTTAATTGGGTTTGTATACCATTGACTTATGGATGTTATGCCTATGTCTGTGTCTTAAGTTTTCTCTTCTGGTATAACCTAATGAGGAGATGCTTTTAAACCATTACATGCCCTTCCCTAATCTTTTTTAATCTTTATCAACAATTAATATCTTATTCATTACCTTACCATGCCTTAACTTATCCATTACCTTACCAAACGTATATACTTTATCACCAAGTCATTCCAAACATGCCCTTAATCTGCATTCATCTTGGACTCTTATTCAGCTTTGTCTTTCCTTTTCATCAATAATTAAATTACCTTAATCAAGACACTTAGGACCGAGGAATAAAAAGGCAATGGCCAATGTTCTAAAAGACACTTGGCCGGTGCTCAGCTGTGGGGTGGGGCCAAGGGTCTACGTGGGTTTCTTGGCAGCCTTGGCGACGGTCAAGGGTTTAGGCGGGGCTTTTTAGAACACTGGTGATGTCTACATATCTGCCAGAGGCTTCCTATAGACATGACAATGGAATCTTGCCTCAGGCTTCTAGAGTTCTAGGCAATGCCTCATGACTAGAGGCAACATGATTCCTTTTCCTTAAAAAATGTTAGTTATATTTATATAGAGGTGCTACTAATGAAAACTAGTCACAATGTTGCCTTTTCCTTTTCTTGGTTATTTCATACTATAAGCACGTGTTATGCCAAAGCAGAAATAAACTTGCGATTTGCATAATTTATAACTTAACACCTTGTGTGTGTTAACAATGGGCCTCACATTGCTTTTATTCCAGTATGGATATGGTTCTACTGCCCAGAGAAGTACTATCCATTTTCTAGCTTTTCTGATGCTTTCCCTTTTTTTAAAAAATTTGACTACTATGTGACACTTTCCCTCACATTAATCTTTTCTGCAGACATACACAGGAAGTATTTTAATTGCTGTCAATCCATTCACTAAGCTTCCACATCTTTATAATGTACACATGATGGAACAATATAAAGGAGCATCATTAGGAGAGCTGAGTCCTCATGTTTTTGCTGTCGCGGATGCATCTTACAGGTTTGTCAAAAGCATAGAATGTGGAAGTTCTGGTTTGCTTTTTAGTCCGTTGTAAGATCATATCATTCTTTATATTGCTCAAGTTGTTGTTTGTGTTCTCCTTTGTGCTCTCCAACACAGAGCAATGATACATGAGGGCCGTAGCCAGTCTATTCTAGTCAGTGGGGAGAGTGGTGCTGGTAAAACCGAGACAACGAAACTAATTATGCAGTATCTTACCTATGTTGGTGGACGTGCATCCGGTGATGATAGAACAGTGGAGCAGCAAGTGCTAGAGGTATGTAATTCATTGGTCCTTGTTCTTGTCTTGCTTTGGTATTTTTATATTTGCCTATTTGGGATTCAATTGTTTCTTTGATATCGATGGGTAAGAGAGAAGGCTGTTTAGCTAACCTTATTATGTGACATGCTTAATCCTTTTCACTTTGGAGATTTCATTCTTGTACAATTTAAGTATATTATCTAGTTTAGTTAATCACATTCTTCATGCTGTTTAGAGTCAATTTATAATTTACTCTTTTTTCCCTGACATAAATATATGCATGGTATAGTCAAATCCACTTTTGGAGGCATTTGGCAATGCAAGGACGGTTAGAAATGATAACTCCAGGTGGGTTTTGGAGCATGTTCTTACCTTTTCTTCTTTATATTATTGGATGAATATCTTGTTGCCCTGTTATATCTTAAATGCCCTGCAGTTTCTTTGTGATGAAAGATCAAATTTCTCGAGCTTATAATCTTAAGAATTTCCACAAATGACCTTGCTGTATTATAGTGTTATGTGCTAGTAGTCGCGCTCCTCGTGTAAATTAACTAGTTATTGATTTTGTTTAAGAATAGAATAACTACTTTTGAGTTATCATCTTTTGAGGAGTTTATTCCTTATTTTGTTTATTATTATTGGGGAAGCAAGCTTGAAATTCCGAGGTTCGTCATATTTTGGGATCCTTGATGTAGCTGAACAAGGTATACTTTTAGATCGAACTAGGTTATCTGGTCAATAATGGTGTACTTTAGATCTCCATGTTATCAGTTTTTTTTTTCTTGAGGGGGGGTGTTAGACAAATTGAGTCTCTAGGTAAACAATTACCCTCAAGCTTGGCTATACAAATCATCCATGCCAAGCTTGGATGTGAGCCACTGAAACCTGGTAGGATGAAATCCCTTGGTGAGAAGATCAGCCAACTGGAATTCAGAAGAGACATGAGAGATTTGTATGATTCCAGCATCAATCTTCTCCTTGATGAAATGTCTATCAATCTCCACATGTTTTGTTTTATCATGCTGCACGGGATCATGAGCTATACTAATAGCAGATTTATTGTCACAGTATAGCTTCATTGGATCCAGCCACTCAATTCTCAAATCATTCAAAATGATTCTCATCCACAGCAATTCACAAATACCATGAGCAGCTGCACGAAATTCAGCTTCTGCAGTAGACCTTGCAACAACTCCTTGCTTCTTACTTCTCCAACCAACCAAATTTCCACCAAGATAGACACAATAGCCTGTAGTAGAGCGTCTAGTTACAACATCCCCAGCAAAGTCAGCATCCGTGAAAGCTTCAAGCATAAGCTTGTCACTTTTGGTGAACAAAATCCCCTTACCTGTAGTCCCTTTAAGATACCTTAGTATCCTATAAGCAGCCTGGAGGTGAGGTTCTCTAGGGTCTTGCATGAATTGACTAATGACACTTACAGAGAAGGCAATGTCTGGCCGAGTGTGAGCAAGGTATATCAGCTTTCCACACAATTTCTGGTACAATCGCTTATCAACTGTTGGTTCAGTTTCGGCCTTACCAATCTTTTGATTGTAGTCAATGGGAGTGGAAGTTGGTTTACAATCTGCCATCCCAGCCTCTTGAAGTACATCTTTGGTATATTTTTGCTGGGAGATAAATATACCAGATTTGGATCGAGCAACTTCAATTCCCAAGAAATACTTCATCCGTCCAAGATCCTTTACCTCAAATTCGCGGGTGAGGATGGCTTTCAAGCGGACTTGTTCAGCAGGATCATTTCCGGTCATAATTATATCATCCACATAAACAAGAAGGACATTTATCCCCCCTGACTTGGAGTGCCTTACGAACAAAGTATGGTCTCCTTGACTCTGACGATACCCGGCAGCACTCATCACTCCTTGAAACCTGCCGAACCATGCACGGGGAGACTGTTTGAGGCCATACAACGCTTTCTTCAATTTGCAAACATGGTTAGGAGAGGATGATGAAAACCCTGGGGGCAAACTCATATAGATATCTTCGTTGAGATACCCATTGAGGAAAGCATTTTTCACATCAAACTGGTACAACTCCCAATCAAAATGAGCAGCAATGGATAAAAGAAGGCAAACAGTAGCCATTTTTGCAACGGGAGCAAACGTCTCTTGATAATCCACACCATAAGTTTGAGTGAAACCACGAGCCACTAGACGTGCTTTATACCTAGCCAGAGAACCATCAGCATGATATTTAACAGCATACACCCACTTGCAACTTACAATATTGTGACCAGACGGCCGTTCCACCAAGTCCCATGTTTGGTTGGCCTCAAGAGCTGCCATCTCTTCGGTCATAGCCTGACGCCACTCGGTTGATTGAAAGGCTTCACTAACACTTTTAGGAATTCTGATCTCGTCAAGATTAGAAAGGAATTTCTTGTGTTGATCAGAAAACCGATCAAGAGAAGCATAATTGGACAAGGGATAGAGGGGTGTTTTTGTACAAGCTCTTGAACCTTTCCTGAGAGCAATTGGCCAATCAGATTCTGAGTTAGGAGGAGCAAGGCTCGGATCAAGAATTGAGCGATGGTGAGAAGAGGGGCCCCGCCGGGAATACGTCTTGGTGACGGGAGGAGAGGTGATTTGAGGGGCCCCGCCGTGGATGATTTGTGGTGGAGTGGGTGTAGGTGGAGTGGGTGTAGGTTGCTCAGCTGAAACTGTGGAGGTCTCCTCAGTTGGTGGTTGAGCTGCTGCAGGGTCTGTGGTAGGGCTGTTAAAATTGGATGGAATAGGATCTGCAGTAGGAAAGGGAGGTGTAGCTGCTACAGGGTCTGTGCTAACACTGATAACATTAGATGGAGTAGGATCTGCAGTTGCTACAGGATCTGTGGTGGTGCTTATGGTGTCAACGGGAAGGTAGACAGTGGTAGGGAGATCTGAAAGAGTGGATTCAAAGGTGTGTTCATGAGCTGGGGAAGGTGAGGAGCTGTAGAATGGGGTATTTTCAGCAAAGGTAATATCAGCAGTAACAAAGGTGCGTTTAGTAATGGGACAGTAACATTTGTAACCCTTTTTTGTGTTGGAATAACCTATGAAGATGCACTTCTGAGCTCGGGGGTCAAGTTTACCTCTACCAGGAGAATGAACATGGGCATAGGCAGTGCAGCCAAAGATCTTAGGCTCTAACCTGTGATCAATTCAGAGATGGGGAAAGAAGGACTAAAGGTTTTTAAGTGGAGATTGGTACTTCAAGGTTTTAGAAGGGGTTCGGTTTATCAAATAAACAGCGGTGAGGGCTGCTTCCCCCCAATAGAACTTTGGAACATTAGATTGAAACATGACAGCTCTAGTGACATTAAGAATATGCCCATTTTTCCGCTCAGCAAGGCCATTTTGTTGTGGTGTATACACACAAGAAGACTCATGAATAATGCCTTTTGTGGTGAAAAAGGAGGAAAGAGTTTGATTAAAGTAATCTTTGGCATTATCAGATCTGAAGCGTTGAATTGATTTGCCAAATTGATTGAGAATCATAGCATAAAATGCAGGAATGATAGTACTAACTTCAGATTTGTGTTTGAGCAAGAACAACCATGTAACCCGAGTGCAATCATCAATCAAAGTAAGAAACCAACTAGATCCATTTATGTTCTTTACTGGGGCGGGACCCCAAATATCACTATGGATTACCTCAAAGGGAATTAGGCATCTTTTATCTCGAATAGGAAATGAGACACGTTTGTGTTTGGCTTTTTCACAAGTGGGACAAACAAGTTTCACAGATTCTAAGCCAATAAAAAGACTAGGAAGCATGTGCTTCATCAAGGAAAGAGAAGGATGACCTAGTCGGTGGTGTTGGAGCCAAAGTTTAGAAGCTGAATTTGTGGTGCTGAGACATGTAGAAGCTGAATTTGTGGTGCTAAGACAGGTATTAGCATGAGATTTCTCTAAGAAGTAGAGGTTCCCACTTTCTCTACCACGTGCAATAATATTCCTTGAGACCAAATCCATGATTATGCAACCAGAAGGAGAGAACACAACTTCACAGTGAAGGTCATGAACCAATTTCTTAATGGATATAAGATTAGACGAGAGATTGGGAATGAATAAAACATTACATAGAGGCAAGGAGAAGATGGTAGTAATAGTGCCATTACCTAAGATGGGTGTTGAGGTCCCATTGGCAGTGATGAGTTCCTTCTGATAGGTGAAGGGCTGATATGAAGAAAACAAGGACCGATCATTGGTCATATGATCTGTTGCACCGCTGTCCAGAATCCATTGCTGGCCAGAAAGGTGACTTCGGGTACCGGTGAGAGCCAAAGACTCACAATACACCGACTCAGGAGAAGCTTCAAATGCTTTTAGAATATTCTGTAGACGTTTGATTTCAGCTTCTATTTTAGCAGTAGAAGAATTTGACATCATGGCAAAAGAAAATGGTGGATAGGCGGCAAAGGTGGCAGCCAACTGATGCGGAATAGGTGGTGGATAGGCGGCAAAGGTGGCGGCCAAAGGTTAAAAACTCAGATCTCTCAAGAGCTCTGATACCATGAGAGAGATTGTGAATGAAAGACTTAAATTTATTCTTAGGCAACTAGCCAATTTATATTACAACAGGGCAGATGAGAGAGAGCATTTAATACTCCTAGACATTCTAAATACATCCATGGGAACTCTACATTCAGAATATAAATGCTGACTGTAAAGTAATTGTATACCTAGGGACTCAACTTTCTAACAATGCTGACTGTAAACAATTACAGCAGTAATTGTTTACCTAGAGACTCAATTTGTCTAACATTTTTATCTTAATACCTTAATATCCAAACTTGGATTACATAATTTAATGACTTTCGGGTGATCCTTTGCTTGTTGTATCGTTTCTGATTTTGAAACTAGTTTTTTCCTAGTTAGACTTAAAATTTTGTTGCCTTATACCGAAGGTTACATTCAGTTTCCTTTTATATCTTATTTTGTAGGAAGAGTTCATTGTTTCCTGTTTAGCTCAGGCCTACTTCACTATGCATAAGTCTCACTTCCTGTGTTTTCTTTGTTTACCTTAGGAATTGGGATTCTTGGTGGATTCTATGTGTGCGCTTTTGAATAGATCTGTTCAAGTCTTTTTACCCTACACAAATGTTAATCCAAAATGCTTTAGTTTTTTTCATCTGAAAAAAATCTACGCGGGTTGCATTAATAGTATCAAGAGGTGTTAATAATATTTACTTACATAAAGATCGTACTTTTCCCTTTGTATAGAGTGAAGTGCCCTTTGCTTAGTTCAAAAAAGATGTTCCATGTGCTTTAATCACAAGAGGGGAAAATAGGTCCTGCCCAGTGTTGTTTGTAGCGGCAGGATCAACTGCTGCTTATATTGTATAAAGATGTAGCAACGTAAAAGCAAGTGCTATAATGCAGTTCTCTATTTTATATCAGAAGTGATTTCTTTGCCCTCAATTACATCATAGTATTAATTCTTGTTGTTTATCCTTGCAGCCGATTTGGGAAGTTTGTTGAAATTCAGTTCGATGCGAATGGTAGAATATCTGGCGCTGCGATCAGGACATATCTCTTGGAAAGGTCACGTGTGGTTCAAATTAACGATCCTGAAAGGAATTATCATTGCTTTTACCAACTATGTGCTTCTAAGGAGGTACTATCGCTCATGGTGAAACAGGATATATTTTAATGGTCATCTTGTCTATCCACTGATGTGGTTTATTATTTGAAACTTGTTGATGAGGTTAGAGCATGCAATTGGAGGGGCTGGGCCGGGTTCTGGTTGGGTCAATTCGGGTTTGGGTTAATAGGGAGTGAGTCATTATCAGGTCTCATCAAGTGTGTGTTGAGTCGGGTTCGGATCTTTATCGGGTTTGGGATATGAACATCAAAAAGTCAGGAGCTAATTTCTTACCAACAAGATCATGTGTAAGAACACATCCTCGTGGGGCCCACATAAATATCTTTAGAATTTTGTGCATAATTAGGGGAGATCTCCAAAGCATGATATACTTTATGAGTTATAACTCCTTTGTGAATGCATATAATACCTTCTTTCTCTTCTTTAGTATCGTACTTTTTTTTTTAATCTAAGTATAAATGAAGACAATTTATCCTTGCATTGAGGAATTTTATGTAGGATTAAGATCCACGTGTACAAGGTAATGCTTGCCTTGTACCCATGCATCTTAACCTACATTACACATAACTGGAGAGGTGCTTTTGGTTAGGTTGCTCTTTGGCAGCATGGCTTGGCCATTGCCTTGTTTTGTACATCCTCATTGTTACCACCAGGGTATGCCTCACGTAGATGTCTTTTTGATCTTCTACAAAACTTTTTACATTCGTATCAAATAAAGAAAGACATTTAATCCGAATTGCTATGCAATTTTAAATTTCTTTCTACTAAATGTCAGCATTTCATCATGTTAAGTATATGTAAAAGTACCCTTTTATTAGGATGCAGAGAAGTACAAGCTAAATGACCCACGCCAGTTCCACTACTTGAATCAAAGTAAAACTTATGAATTAGAGGGAGTAAGCAATGCGGATGAGTACGTGAAGACGAGAAGGGCAATGGCTATTGTAGGTATTAGTCCTGGTGAACAGGTTAGATGCCTTTTCCTCACTCGTGTTTTTCTTATTGTGGGTTACACTGATAAACAAATTAGAAGCCTTCAGATAACAATTTGTTTTATTTCCTATTGCCAGGAAGCTATTTTTCGTACATTGGCTGCAATCCTACATTTGGGAAATATTGACTTTTGTCCTGGCAAAGAGCATGATTCTTCAACTATAAAGGACGGACAGTCAAGATTTCATCTTCAGATGGCAGCCGACCTATTTATGTAGGTTATTATTTGCTAGCTTCTCTTCTTGCCTTGGCTGACATTAACTATTCATAAGTCTTTTTCCTAGTGTTGTTTCTTATTTCCTGTCTCTTTATTTCATATGCTCACTCCTCTTTATTCTTTTTTGTTTGGAGAAGCTTATAACTTCGGTGACTATTTGGTATCATCAGGCCTAAAACATGATCACTACATCATTATCTTTGACTTGCCTGTCCTCTACGAAAATAGAGCATGTTAACATTTTCATCTGTTGACAGTTTTTCTTTCTTTGAGATTTTAGATGAGTTAGTTTTTGAGTTCTCATTGTGTTTTGTAAATTATTGGTTTAGAAAAGTTCCTCAGTTCTTGATTTTTAGCAATTTCTTGTTTCTATAATAGGGCTTCCTGATTATAGTGCGTAGCTCGGTCTTCCCTGTGAAATTGATTTTTATTATAATTGTTTTTTATGATGGAACGGATAGTTGTTCAGTCAGCACTACAGAAGGGCTAGAATTATTCTCCCCTTGACTTGTACATCAACCTTTTACTCTTCTTGGCAAGTAATTTATACCATAAACAATAGACATAACATGCTGTCTTATTTTCTTAATGGTGGGATTTCGGAGTCTGTCTGACTGTTTCTGATGTGTTCTTCTTTGCAATTCTTGTCAATTCTCAAGCATCATGGTTCTATGAACCCATTTTTTAGTTTTATTGGTATCTAGAAGCTTTCAAATCCTTATATGCAACGTTTGGCTTTATTGAGACCCTTATTTGAATAATAACATACCATTGTTTTTTATAAGGTGTGACGTTAACCTTTTGGTCTCATCACTCTGTACACGATCGATTCAGACACGTGAGGGAGTAATCATTAAGGCTCTGGAGTGCAGTGCAGCTATTTCAAGTAGGGATGCTTTAGCAAAGACCGTGTATGCTCGTTTGTTTGACTGGTATGCCTGTGGTCATTGATAGTCAACAATCAGATAATTTAACATGTCTAAGTGTCTGTCACCAAAGATAAGTTAATTTGTTATGACTGTTTCAGGCTTGTAGAAAAGATTAATAGATCCGTTGGGCAAGATCCAAATTCTCTTGTACAAATTGGACTCCTGGATATATATGGTTTTGAATGCTTCAAGTATAACAGGTAAACATTCAGTTGATATCCTTGATGACTGTTCTAAAAATTATACTCCCTCCATTCACAAGAAGATGTCATTTTAGCTTCCAATTCTTGTTTAGGAAAATGTCACTTTTGGTTTTTTAGGCAATAATAACTAATACTCCGTCAGTGGCACTGTTCTATAAAAACCCACCAAGGGTCGTACCTACGCCTAAACCCTTAACCTCACCCCGCCACCAAGGCCGTCAAGGTCACCAAGACCTGCCTAAACCCTTAACCTCACCCCGCCACCAAGGCCGTCAAGGTTGCCAAGACCTGCCTAAACCATCAAGATCTGCCAAACAACCCGCCTAAACCCTTGACCCTACCCGACCGTCAAGCACCCGCGTAGAATTTATTATAACATTACAAAGTGGTAAATTACGATGTTTGTTGTTGAAAATTGCATATATTGAGACATTTCATGACAATTCTCTTCATACATTTTCATATCATACGTGTGTAAGTAAATCTAGGGGAACTTAAAGAATATTTTATATTTTACTTTTCCTTCATTTGCGAGTTTGTTGGATTAGTTTTTCCCCCTCAATGAAGCTTTGCTTTAGGTATATGATCACTCTACACTTAAATAACTTTAAAAATAAATTTTTTCACCTCAATAATTACATTTCAATCTTACATAATTGTTCATAATTTATTGTTTTTATGGAATTGAATTAGATATCAAATTATCAATTGAATGTCTAGAAATTATTAGTTTAATAGGAAATCAGTGTTCCACTGTAAATATTTCTGAGGAAGATAGTGAATCCTAATATGTTGAAGTACATAAATATTTCTTAGATTCTCATATATTTGCTGAGTTAAATGGTATTCTTTGCCATATCCATCACTGATTGGCTTTTTTTCGTAATTATTTCTAGGAGTATTGCCATATGATCTTCTTTAAATGCTTATTTAGTTTATTTACATAAATGGCTTATATATTCTGGTCACAACAATTTATTCCTGTTATACTCCTGTCAATAGAAACTAATTTAATTTGTATATGTAATATGCACGGACTTTGTACTTGAGGGTTAACATTGAATCTGTTTCCTAGCTTTGAGCAGTTCTGCATTAATTTTGCTAATGAGAAACTTCAGCAACACTTCAATGAGGTGAGAGAGACTTCTTATGGGTTTATTTGCCTAGGCTTTTCATTATCTATTGTCTAACTGCTTTTCCTTATTCCAGCACGTGTTTAAGATGGAGCAGGACGAGTATAAAAGGGAAGAAATAAATTGGAGTTACATTGAATTCATAGACAACCAAGATGTTCTGGACTTGATTGAGAAGGTTTTATTCTTTCTCCTCTTTGTTTGTTTTTTTGGTCTTCTATGCTTTTTTTTTTTTTTTAATTTTAAGGTTAAAATTTTATAAATAATAATAGGGATTAGAAATATACAAGAAATAGTAGAGTAGTGGGCTCCCCTAGTATTATGATCCGAGTGACTACTTAATCCTCTTTGTTTATTTTTTTGGTGTTCTATGTTTTTTTTTTGATTTTTAAGGTAAAAATTGTATTAATAATAAAATTTTACATAGATAGATAGAACATGAAATAAAAAGAAGGGGAACCCCTAGCTTGAACCGGAAGTCTAAGCTAGGGGAACCCGACGATCGGTCCTACTGATGGGAGCCCCAAAAGTAAGGGGCACCCCTTGTGTGCTGATTCACTTCCACCTCAGCTTTCTTTTGACCTCTTTGGTCTTTTATGTTGCTTTTACTGTGTTTGCTACATATTTGCCTGCTCCTAGTAACTCGAATGCACTTAGATTTATTTTATTTTTAATTTTTAATTGTTTTTTTTAATCATTACACTCTTCCAATGGATAGATATCAAAATATCATAGGCCAAGACAAACTAGTTTCCTTGTTAATCAAATATGGAATCAGTGTGAAGTTGACAGAATATACATGTTGAAATTCCTTTAAATTGGTAGAATTGTTTTCATCCTTGATTGTTCAGATTTCAGAAACGTATGGAAAATATATTGTCAATGTCAATTATGTAACCACAGAACTGAGCTTAAGAATTATCTACAACCAATTAGTTCAATTAATATAAGTATATACTTGTTTTTTTATATAATTATATTTTTTGGGTTTATTTAATTTTGTGGAAGCTTTATAGCTATCAAACGTATGAATAATAGATACAATCATCTTTTATTCTCAAGATGTCTGTGAAAGTAATTCCTGTGAAACGAACCCTTAAACTAATGATGTTTTATTTTTCTTGGTATAACTATGCGTTTTTCTTGTGATACGATGGAATCATTGTTCTACTGTGTTCCAAGTTCAAAATATTTTTTCTTATGTATTTCAGTTTTATGCTAATTTACACGTCTTTGTGCAGAAACCAATGGGAATAATTTCTCTCTTGGATGAGGCTTGGTACAAATTAATGCTTCTTGTTGTAATTAGTATTTCTTATCTCTCATTTTGGTTTACAGTAATATACTTATCACGATTCCCTTTATTGTAGCATGTTTCCAAAATCTACGCATGAAACATTTTCGACCAAGCTGTTCCAGAATTTTCAGTCACATCCTAGGTTGGAAAAGGCAAAATTTTCACGCACTGATTTTACTATTGCCCATTATGCTGGAAAGGTACGTTTCAATGCAGATACCTTCAATTATTGCTTTCTCTATCTAGTTGATTACTTGTTATTGATATTCTTGTTTACAAAATCAAATCCTTGACCTTGCTTAGCTCTGTTGCAGGTTATGTACCAAACTGAAACTTTTTTGGACAAAAATCGTGATTATGTTGTTGTGGAACATTGTAATCTTTTGTCTTCGTCCAAATGTTCCTTTGTTGCGGGTCTTTTTCCTTCTATAGCGGAGGAGCCTTCACGCTCATCATACAAATTTTCTTCGGTTGCCTTCAGATTTAAGGTTTGACCACTTTTTAGATTGTCTTACATATTACTCTGGATTATATATTATGTGCAGAATGAATTTTCAAGAGGTCATCTTAGAATTGCATTTTAAGGATGAAAAGGCTGGGAAGTCTTTCTACAAAGTGCTTTGAAGAAATTTAGGGTCTTGGTTTAAATTTTGGAAAGGCAAAGGGAAACGAAATGAATATAGTCCATTTATAGTTCAAGATACATTGTTAAAATTTTTAATCATTACCCTCTTCTCCCAACTTCTTATACAAAATTGGTTTTGTTTCCCCCCTTCAATCACCCATTTGAAAAGGGGTAACCATATCTCTTATACTCCTCTTATCATTACCCCTCTTATCTTATTTTTCATACAAAAATGAGCATTCTTCTCCCATCCAGACACATAGAACTTCTTTACCGTGTATTTTTCCATACAAAATTTGTTTCTATTCTGTTTGCCTTACATAATCTTATACCAAATGGGCCCTTGGTAATTATTGTGCTGTTTCTTGAACTCGTGCATACTTTGGTTTTAGTAATTATTGTGCTGTTTCTTGAACTCGTGCATACTTTGGTTCCTAAAAGGTGTATATAGAATTTGAGCGTGTTAGTACTTTAATAATCGCGTGCGGGGGGTTTGGGGCCTGGCATTGTTTTTTTATGAATAGTTGTGAAGTTTGTAGAGTTGTGGGCATAATCTCTTCCTTGTAACTCTTTTTTTTTTGGCAGCAACAACTACAAGCACTTATGGAGACCCTCAGCTCCACTGAACCCCATTATATTCGCTGTGTGAAGCCAAACTCTATTAATCGACCTCATGTATTTGAGATTCTGAGCATTCTGCATCAGTTGAGATGTGGGGTGAGTGAGAATTAACTGTTTTTTTTTTTGCAAAAATTAAAACACCATTCTTGTTGATTTCTGATGCTGATTGCAAATGGTCCCCCCTTCATTACTGTTACAATCATGCCCTTTGGTTCAGACAAAAGAATTTATGTTTTTTCTGCTCTTACTATTGCTATTTCTAGATACACATTTCATACAGCATATATGTAAAACGCACAAAACCTTGGAAGTTTCTGCATTTTTTTGGTTATGGAAGAAGGCACACACAGCATTTGTGGATTGTATAGTTTCTCTAGGGATTATATTGTATTTTAGGGTTACACCAACATGTTGATTATATTGTATTTGTGTTAATGTACTTGATTATGCATTTGATATCTTTCAGTCCATGATCAACTTTTTCATAATTTTCTTCATGTATTTTTCGAAATGCAACAATGCAGGGTGTTCTAGAGGCCATTCGGATAAGTTTGGCTGGTTATCCAACAAGAAGGACATATACTGAATTTGTGGATCGATTTGGCCTTCTAGCACTAGAAATTATGGATGGGAGGTAACACTGTTAACACTCTGTTGGTAGTTTAAGAATAACTATTTGGATTGAGCTTGTGATTTCTTCATTGTGGCCTTGTGTTGTCATTTTCCACACTGGTTTGTAATTAAAGACTGGCATCTGTGATGTATCTGTGTTTGACGGAAGTTGCATGTTAATCGTAGGGAGATAATATATCCCTAATACTTGGAAAGTTGTCTTAGTAGAATTAATTTGGATAGTCTTATTGCAGTCACATAGTGAGCTCAGTTTCTGGTGGTAGTGATATTTCTTGTGCTGATCGTATTTCAACAACAAAACACAGCCATTTTATTCCATTATTTATTTTTCCTTGATAAAAGAAGAAGACCTTTATAGAGGTTAAACTATGCTCTTACCGTGCAATCAGGAATAGTTTATTGTCATAGGAATGAAACCTAGCCCCAAATCATCTAACAATAAAGGTATTAACTAAACTTGCACCTCAAATTTAAGCTAGCTTTGCCTCAGTAACCCCGAGGCCTGGTGATCTTTCCCAGACCCTTGATTTGGAGCCCTAGACAATCAGAAATGCACCTCAGTAATCCAGGGGTTCTTTGTGTCTTTTTCTTATACCCTGATAATCCTAAAATACTGACACACAACTCATCTGTGCTTTACTTCCTTCCCTCATGGGTGCTATCCCTGACCTGGACCATCATTTTTTACAACTGGAGGCACGTGGTCCTTCTTTCATTCCATACATTCTTCACTGTTCTTCCTGTTCCTCTTTTGCTTACTATAATTCATCTTTTTCTGCTACCTGATCTGTCTTTCCAGCTTTCTCTTTTCAATTTTTTTGTTTCTTTTATTTCTGCTACTCTTTCATCTCTTTTTTTTTTCCATTTGTTTATTTAATAAAATTCACGGGGAAAAAGGTTCTGTTGTTTAATTTCCTTCCTGTTGATTTTTTTTTTTGGATTTGTAATATAAAAGAATCAGTATGTAGCTACTGGATATTTTTTTATGACGAGGAAACCACCTTTGGTGGTAAACCTCGAGCACGTAGGGAGCAAGGCAAACCTTGAATTTTCACCCAAGGAATTAGGAAAGGGGCGGAGGTAGGGATCGAACCCGAGACCTCCTTACCACCCCCTTGCTCCACACCACTAGGCTACCCCGACTTGGGCTGTAGCTACTGGATATTGGTAACAATATATTGCTGCTTAATTCATGATCTAAAAGGAATATATTATTTGTTAGATCATTTGCACTCAACATGTTGCTCAGTTCATTCTGCTGTTCTATACACTGGGTGTAATATGGGCTGGGAGTTTCTGAATGCTTGAGGTTCTGATGGATATATAAGATAAAAATAGTTGTTCCAGCTTATGTTAACTGGTGATTGGATGTGATATTATGTTGTGTATTTGGGCTTCTTCAGTGGGCCGTGTAATTTCTTGCTGAAGAAAATTTGCTGTGTGATTCTTTTCCTTGTGACGGACTTGTTATTGAATAATTTACTATATTTTGAATTCCTTTGAATGCGTTAATATCATATTTAATGTACACTGCAGCTATGATGAAAAGACAATCACTGAAAAGATTCTCCAGAAGTTGAAGCTTGAAAATTACCAGGTAAACTTCTTGATAACTATAAATTTAACCCTGCAATTTGTCATCAGTTCTGTTTTCTAGTTGCTATACATGGCTCATGATGATGTTTTCTATTGGTTCTGGTGTTGATTTGAAAATTTTAACTTAATGTTTGTTTTAATTTCGTTTTTCTTAGTTGGGAAAGGCAAAAGTGTTCCTTAGATCTGGTCAGATTGGTGTGCTAGATTTACGAAGAGCAGAGGTACTGGATTGTGCAGCAAAACACATACAGGGTCGACTGCGAACATACATAGCACAGAAACAGTTTATCTCAATGCGAGTTGCAGCATTCATACTCCAAGCATATTCCCGAGGTTTTCACATCATTCATGGCTGCTATTTTTTTTTACTATGTTCAAGTTGTACTTGTGCTTTTGCTAACCAATTCTTGTCAATGTTGTTGTGACTTGTGACTTATTTCTAGCATTTCGTCATTTGAATGAATTGTTAGTTCAGTTTACAAATACAGGGTGCTTGGTTAATTTTGAGCTCCGTCGGTGTGTGATGGTTGTAAATCTTAGAATTAGGGTCCACAAAGCAGATTGATGTTAGGCAACAGACTCATTAATGCAGTGTATTCATTCAGTACTCTTGAACAATATTTTTTTTTCCGTAGTGAATGCATACATCTTCTCTGTTTTAACACCTTGTAATCAAATTTGTTGAATATATCTCACACATTATTTACATCAATAATGGCAATCAAACAGTAGTGAGCTGTAAGTCTGAAGTGTTTTGCTTGATGTTTTCCCAAGCTGTTATCGTGCATTAGGTATTATAAACGTAGTTAATGAATTATTTATTGCGAAATTGATATGCAGGGTGCCTTGCTAGGAAAGCATATGCAGAGAAGCGAGAGGCTGTGGCTGCAATCCGAATGCAGAAATATGCTCGTAGGTGGATCTGCAGAAGTGCTTATTTGCGTTTATATTCAGCTGCTATTCTAGTGCAGTCCACAATACGCGGTTACATGTGCCGAAGAAGATTTTTATATGGCAAGGAACACAGAGCTGCTGCTGTAATTCAGGTAGGGTTATACTTTGGAATCACTCTTATCTTCTGAATATATTGGAAGCATATCAGTGGATGCATTTTTGTGCACAGAACAACTTTATATGACATTGCTGCTTGCTTAATTCTAAAGATCCCCCCACCCCCACCCCTTCATACATAGTGACCCTAGGTATAAATTTAGTTGCTATAGAGAAATGTATGGTTTATTGTACAGCTGAAATCATGGTTTTTGTTTGTTTGTTTTGGAGCTCTGATTTGGTTCATGTACTCTGTCGTTTCTAACTTTCTGTCCGTTGGTCTATTTCTTTAAAAGTAACTCAAATATCTATTTTCGTACTTATTGCCACATCATTAATCTTATCAGGCACAATGGAGGATGCGGCAGTTTCGTGTTGCTTTCCATCAGCACCAGAAGTCAATTGTTTCAATTCAAAGTCTTTGGAGGCAAAGAATTGCAAGAAGAGAACTACGAAGACTTAAAACTGTAAAGCACTAATACTTCAGTTTTGTTAAGGTTTTGGTTCAGCTGTTGGGGGGACCCATTATTTGTTTCTAGTTTCAGAGAATTTATCTATTCTTAACTGTAGACTACATTGCGATTGAAGTAGTTAGGTCTTGCAAAAAGTCCTTTACAATGAAACAAAATTGCAATCATAGTACGAAGGCATGTCACAGTACAGAAATCTTCCTTGTGTACATATTAATAAGTATATTTTATAGAGTATTGTTTTGGGTGATGTTCTCATGGCTATATATTCTTATCTTTCAGGAGGCTAATGAAACTGGTGCATTACGCTTGGCTAAGAGTAAACTTGAAAAGCGGCTTGAAGATCTTACATTACGGCTGCATTTAGAAAGGAGTTCACGGGTATTGATTCAAAATAATTCTTTTCTATATTGATGTAACATTTTCTGTATATAAGAAGATTCGATAATTGATGAAGAAAGCAGCAGAGTTGGAGATAAGATATGGACTCCGCTCTATGTTAAATGGATAGAGAACACGAGTAGATTCTATTCTTATTTTTTGCCTCTCTTCATGGTCTTAATTCTTAAATCAGTAGGAAGTAGTTACTTTACTGGTATTGTGCCTTTTGAGGTCACTGTTTTTTTTTTTTTTTTTTTTAGTTTTAAAAAAAAAATTATTCTAGTAATACCACCAGATTTGTTGCCCATCTTAACTAACAAGCTTTACTTGCTAGAGTGGAAACTGTACATGAAATTGCCTCGTGTTTACATCGGTTCTCATTGGATAACTATGAACTCACCCATTCATGGGAAAAGAACTGAATGATGAGAACTGATGTAAACACGAGGCAATTTCAGAAATGCTTTTAGAGTTGGCTTATTCTTTTTAGACCTTCTGGCATCAATTGTTAAGATGATGGGGCATTCAAGAATTTATTAATGAGTTTTTACCACGGAGAATCTCGTAGGATGTATGGTGTGGATGCTTTTCGGTTTTGGGAGGGCTGTATATGTTGTAACATCTAAGATGAACGTGGCTAGTTTTTCCATGTTTTTGACCTCATTTGAAGTTTTGGAGGATAATGTTTAAGTACCCATACATTTGAGATCTGTGGTTTATTTTTACACTGAGAGTAGTGTGGTAAACTGAACAATCTTGTTAGCATAGATGGCAGTTCTCAAGCACTGATGTGCATAATATTTATGAAAAGTCATATATATTGTGTTTTAGAAAGAGAGTTCATAAAATAAAACTCAGCAAATTTGTTGGTTTTCTTGGATTTACTCACTAAATTTGTTTTTTTAGCTTTTACTTGGCACCTTTGTGTTCCTTTCCTCCTCAATATTTCTCTTGATTTATTTTCAAAGTTGTTATTTTCAACACTGCTTTGGGTGGCCCTGCTTAACATCAGTTGCTTTGAACTGCAGATGTTTAATGAGGAGGCTAAATTGGCAGAAATAACTAAACTTCAGAGGATAATTGAAACATCGAATATTGAGTTAGATGTGGCTAAATCTGATATTATTAGCCTCAACAAGAAGAACGCAATCCTGCAAAACCAGTTAGAATCGTCGGTAAAGGAAAAAGCTGATTTGGAGAGAGAATCTCCCGAAGCAGAAGATCTTAAAAAGGAAAATTCTATTTTAAAGGTTAGTGGGTGACAATATTTGTTCTATTTGCTGCCTCTGCTGTGCTAATTTTGACATAAGAAAGCCAGGGTAAGTTTCACTTCGAAGTGTTAAGTTGATACAAATTTCTTGAGGCATGACTAGTCCTTTGGAACTAGTGTTAGAGGGTAGATCTGTGGATACACTTTCTAATTGAAGAATTCTGCTCTCTAATTTCAATCTTCCGTTTTCCCTTTTGTTTCATTTGTCATTGTTGGGTTTGTGTATTATGAATATCTTCCCTTTTCCTTCTCTGAATCGGTAAATAGATAAATGGTAACAAAGTTACAAGTTAAGGGAAACAGGACCATACAGAAAGTACTGTGTAAAAGTACAATCGTCACTACGGGCACACACACACCACCCACACCATCCACTACCATGGCTATACAAAGCCATCAAAAGTCCAGCACTAAAAACACTATTCAACACCCTTAATACCCAAGACACTCCTACCTATATCCAACTCAGGACTTCCACATCATAAGCACCAGGCTGAGAAGGAGAGATAAGAATTATATCTATCAATACAAACATATAAAGAGGATGACCCTAATATGTTTATATTAATAAACATAAGTCAAAGCAAACTTAGTGAAAACTTGATACTCCCTCCGTTCGGAAATATAAGATCTTTTACTTTTTGGCACGTAGGTTAAGGAGCTAAATACTATATAAAATATTAATTTTTTTAAAATTAATTTTTTACAATATAACACTTTTTATTAATAAGTATTAAAATGTAAAAAAATAATTTTAAAAAAATCAATATTTTATATAGTATTTAGCTCCTTAAACTACGTGCCGAAAAGTAAATGATCTTACATATTTGAACGGAGGGAGTACAACTTTCTGTTAATTTTGTCTTGTAAAATAGTCAGTGTTTTCATATTTAGTGCAATAAAAAGGTTGCCATATTTGTTTGGGTGGATACTGGGAATCTGGGATAACCATAAACTGAATAATTGCTGGTATTAGAAGACCCGAGAAGAGGAATTTGAAAATTATGTTAATTGAAAGAAATTATCCTTTAAAATCAATATACTTGTGCTCATTGAATGCTTTCGTTGACGTTCATTATCTTTTTCTTTGTTATAAATGCACACATTCATTGTCATGCAGAGATCTTTGAATGAATTGGAAAAGAAGAATGCATCACTTGAGGCTGAACTGTTGAAAGCACAGCAAGGTTGTAATGTTGCCATCCAGAAGTTGCTTGAATTTGAACAGAAGTATGAACAGCTGCAACAGAACCTTTTGAGGTCTGTATAATAAATAATATTAACTGACATCCGAATTTAATTTTTTCTTTACAAGACAAGATGGGGGGTAAAATTAGAGAATTCTGCTTGGTCATTAGGTTGTTTTTCAAAAAATCACCTATTAAATGCAAAATGTATTAGGTTGTTTTTCAAAAAATCACCTATTAAATGCAAAATGTAAAAGTGTCAACATGCTTCCTTTTAGTGGGGGGTTTCAATGGTAGATTAACTAAAAAAATATAGGCATATATTGGGCTTTTCCAGTTTCGGGTTTAATGGATCCGTAGTTGAGAAACCCCTTACGGAATGGGTTGTCTTCCACATCTTTTTTATATTTTTTTATTTAACTTTCAATAATTTTTCACATCCTCTTTGTTCATTGAAGATATTAGTGACACCCCTTCCTTCTAAGCCTTACTTATATATCCTAATGTTTCTTACTTTGTCTGTTTCGTTTTTTCTGTTGTATGTTCTTTCTCTTACAGCATGGAGGAGAAGACTTCAAATCTTGAGAATGAGAATCAGGTGTTACGGGAGAAAGCACTAAGTCTGACTCCTACAAATTTTCGTCCGAGTTTTATGAAGCCATTTTCTGATGTAAGTTTTCAAGCTATTTTCTGTGTTTGCTATTGATATGTGCATACAGTAGGCTTATCTTTGCATTTTTTTGCTGCATTTGTGTTGTCCTATAAAATAATGTTATATTTGACATTTTCTATTGTGTGGTTGACCCTCCCACCTATTTGACTTCCATGTGCTTTTTATGCTTAGCAATCCAAGATGTGCATGCCCTTCACTTGGATTTTTTTTTAATTCTCATGGGGCTAGTTATATACATACATGATACACCTACATATTTTTCTTTTACATTTTTATTATCGTGGAAGCCAAAATGCCAGTCTTGTTAAACGATGCTTGTTAAACATATGTGGCTTGTTGCTTTCGCTTTGGTCGAATGAAAAAAAAAAACTATTACATTAGTTTGGCTGGTTCTATCACAAGCTTTTCAAATTGCTGCATTAGTTTGCACTTGCGGGTCTTAGTTGCTGATTTTTTCATCTTTTAGCTGTTAGTCGTAGTCTCATGGATCATCCATGTTTTCTTCTCTTTGCTTTCAGGAAACTCTCATAAGTGGCTTGCTGAAATGCTTATTGGAAATATATTTTGATAGTGGTGCATTAAATTTGTTTTGACTTTCCATTTTCATTTAGTTGTGGCCCTTTATTCTGTATTTCTGTCATAATTGTTTTAGGTTTATAAATTTTCATCACATCTTAAATTATAAATTTGGGTTTACAACTTGAACTAAAAGTTATGAAGGGGTAAATAGCATCCCTCACAGGTCAGATTGTATGAAATCACTCTTAATCTTAAAGCGTTCCTTAAACTACACTTAGTTGTGATGTCATTTAAAATACCTCCCCCAGGCCTAAAATTCTGTATTTCATTTGAAAAGTGACAAATTTGCAACATTTTTTTTTACATACTAGGGAAAAGGGATGGTGACTTGTAAACGATTTATCAACTATGAATGGTTAACTGAATGAAAATTAAAATTAAGGTTTGTGTTTTGCAATTTGCTTACATATTAAGTGATTTACTTATGAGTGTGTTTGCATATCATACTTACTATTATTTTATTTTTTGGTCTAATTGTCCAATGTTATTTTATATATCTCCGTTTTGCTGCTTGAATGGGTTCTTTTGATAACAACTGATTGTGAATTTTGTTATACAGATGTACTCCAGCGTGGTTGCTTTTCCATACAGTGAACGGAAGACATTATTTGTAAGATAGGATTCTTCTCTTTTCTCATGTTGAAGGTATATTGTATGCTGAAGATATTTCGTTATTTTTTCTTTTCAGGAGACTCCAACGCCAACAAAACCAACCACCTTCTCACAAAGTGTATCAGAGTCCCGGCCGAAGTTGACTGTTGAAAGGCATCAGGTGGAGATTATTTGTTTGGCCAGCCACTCTGTTCTTGTTTGTTTGCAATCCATAAGGACAATTAAGGAAATCTGTTCTTGTTTTATAAAACACATTTAGGTTCATAACATTGATTAGTTGTACCTCTTGCATTACAAGCTTCATGCAGTTGATTGTTTTTCACATGCTTACTGGTCGAAGTCTATGTGCTTGCCATGCAGGAGAACTATGAGTTTCTGTCGAGGTGCATCAAAGATAACTTGGGATTTCAAGATGGTAAACCAGTTGCTGCATGTATAATCTACAAGTGTCTAGTTCATTGGCATGCCTTTGAATCAGAAAGGACTACCATTTTCGACTACATTATTGAACTCATTAATGATGCACTTAAGGTGAATAATACATACCAGCTTTACAAAATTTGTATGTCTATACATAGGTTGCATTCAATTTCTTTATGCTGCTGCAGAATTATCAATATTTTTTTCCTTTAGAGGTGGTTTAATATGTGAATGCTAGTTGGTTATATCAATGTCAAGGTACAGAGGCAAAAGGGTCTCTGGTCCAGGCTGCATGCACTATTGCACTCTTATCTAAATAGGCTCATAGAGATGCTTGCCCTGCCGCTTAATAAGTTTTAGAAACATTTTAATGTGAAAAAGTAATTTAAATTTGAATGATGAGATGGACACTTGTTCTTTTTCTATGATAGCCATTTGATTAGTAATTACAATATCCCCATATTTTTTCCTAGCTTTCACTGGTTGGGCATTGTGCTGGGGCATATGTGCTTTGAACACCATTTGCCTGGGCTTATGGGGTCTTAGTCGATGTGGGGATGGGGGTGTACTTTGAATCCTTGTGGGCACATCTACTTTCCACTACGTATGAAGTGCAACTGTTGGGCACCTTTGTGCAGCTCTGCATCTTCTGCTGATGCAATATTTTCTTGCGATGGTTTTAGGTGGCGGATGACAAAAACGTCTTGCCATATTGGCTTTCGAATACCTCAGCACTTCTTTGCCTCCTGCAAAGGAATTTACGCTCAAATGGTTTCTTGAGTGCAGCTTCAAACCGTTCTGTAGGATCCACTGGTCTTGCTGGAAGAAATCACTCAGTAAGTGCATATTGATTATGATGGCATGAAGTCTGATTATGCTTGAAAACTCGTTCTACTACCTCTCTTGGTATTCCGTTGAACTTTTAAATGTGTATGTCTCATCGGTTTGTGGTGTGTTCTTTTTGGTTAAAAAGGCACTTAGAAGTCCTCTGAAAGCTATTGGGTTTGAAGATGGTATATCACATGTTGAAGCAAAATATCCAGCAATCCTGTTCAAGCAACAACTAACAGCTTGTGTGGAGAAGATTTTTGGTTTAATTCGTGACAATTTGAAGAAAGAAATATCTCCACTCCTGACATCATGCATTCAGGTCTGATTTTTGCTCCTCTTGTGTCATCTGGCTGGACTGAATTATTAAGTTAACTCTTATGCTTAGTTGTTGCTATTGTTGAAGCTTGGCAGAAAGTTTTGTCTTTTTTTGCTCTTTTTTCCCTGGAGTCTGAGTGATGACTTAATGTTTGTAAAGGCACCTAAAAGTGGACGAGCTGGGAAGTTATCTCGATCACCGAGTGGTGTTCCTCAACAAACAGCCAGTAATCAATGGGACAGTATCATCAAATTCTTGGATTCTCTTATGAATTGTTTACGCGAAAATCATGTATGTAGATCACTTACTTGCTTAGAACATTTTTCTTCCTCTTGGTATTGTTTGCTGTGAATCAGATCCTAATTTGTTGCTCTTAATTCCATATACTTCAGCAATATTGTTTATTATATATGATATACATGGTCAAAGAAGCTTATAGCATACCCTATACCCAGTTGTTTTCATCCATCCTGAACTTGCGGCTGTGACTTTCCTGTAATATACATATTTTTAAAAAATTGATTTGCTTGCACAAGAAGACTGTAAAATAAATACAGAAGTTCATCTTAAGTTCTTTGCTTGAGTTGTGCTTGCATTTTGCTGACTTGTGCTTGGTGAAAGTGAAGTGTACACTACTGTTGGGATGATGCACATTTCTATTTAGGTACATTTACCTTCACAAAAACATTAACCATCATCCAAAGGTCTAGTAGGGGAGTTGAACTTTTTGGTGCTTCCTTGTGCTGCCATTTCTTCTGTTATATGAACTTCGAAAGCCTAGTTCCTTGAATTTCTGTTCTTTCACTCTCCTCTCAACTTCTTGTTTGGGGTCCCTTAAGTACCTAATATGTTATCTGTTTTCTGTAGCTTGCACTTATATGCACAGGTGAACATATTTCTGTTGTCCATCTACTGATTTTAGTAATACATTCAGGTGCCTTCCTTCTTTATCCGGAAGCTTATCACTCAGGTGTTCTCTTTCATCAATATCTCTCTTTTCAACAGGTAGTTTTTTTTTTAATCCTGCGTTGTTCTTTGCATGTTTGGTGCTTTATATGCATATACTGATGGGAGCTTACTTTTTAGCCTTCTACTTCGTCGGGAGTGCTGTACATTTTCAAATGGAGAATATGTGAAATCTGGTTTGGCTGAGTTGGAAAAATGGATAGTTAATGCAAAGGAAGAGGTAAATAGAGCCATCCCTTCTTTCTTCTTAAACGCTAGTTGATGCTCGAGCTGTGCTTTATTTCGTCTGTTAACTGTAGTTTGCAGGGACAGCTTGGCATGAGCTCAACTATATTAGGCAAGCTGTTGGGTTTCTGGTATGTGTTGCAAACGCCTGTTCTTGTTTTTTACTTTCTTTTCCCAGAAACTGCTTTTCACCCGTCAAAAATCTAACACACCCTTTTTTCAGGTGATACACCAGAAGAGGAGAAAGTCATTAGACGAGATCAGAAATGATCTGTGCCCGGTATGCAAGTCTCCAATTGGAAGCAATTTCAAAGTTGTGTTTGGCTGTGTGTTATATGTTGGTATGAATATTTAAATTGACTCCATTTTGGTCTTGGGGCAGGCATTGACCGTTCGACAGATATACCGAATAAGCACAATGTACTGGGATGATAAATATGGCACGCAGAGTGTCTCAACTGAGGTACATTGCATCGGTTGCTTGTTTTCGTCCAACTAAAGCTGCCAGGACTGGATCAATGCATGAATTTCCCTTTCTTCTGTAGGTGGTGGGCCAGATGAGGGAGATTTTGAGCCAAGACAGCCAAAACATAATGTCAAACTCGTTCTTATTGGACGACGATTTAAGGTAAAGAATTATATTGCGATCCCTATGCATTCTAAAGGGACACTGATTCTTGGTGAACGTAACCTTCTCAAAATTAGCACACGTCACGTTGTTTTTGCAGCATACCATTCTCTACCGATGATATCTCAAAAACCATCCCGGTAGCTGATCCAGTAATAATTGAGCTTCCTGCATCCTTGTCGGATTGGCCTGCTGCTAAGTTCCTCGTCAAACAAGCCAAGTAAGTGTCCTGTAGGGAGTTAGTTATACGAGACACTGGACTAACGATTATAATGTCGCCAAGTGCTTATGCTTCCACAGTCACGGGTTTCATGCTGATGTTTTGATGGATCATACTCTGCAAACCCCCGGGATCATATTCTTCCAACACTAAGGGGAAAAAACCCAGATCCGGACTTATTTCCCGTCACCCCCACGCTAACACAAATAGAGACAACATAGGAAGGTAATGCAGGATATAAGCAGTACATTCTCGACAGTAATGGTATGATTGAACAGGTTAGCACGATAAGATGGATTTGGTAGGGGCTGATGAGGTTTGCCCATGTTTTAGTGTGCTTGGCTAAACCTTTTAAGTCTTCGATTTGACCTTTTTCTTGGCAGCACAGTTAGACATTGTAAATACATGTGCTATTATTTCATTGTGTACATAATGTTTATAAAATCATATATGTGTCTGCCTTAGGGAATCCCTGTTCTTGTGGATTGTTTGGAGATCACTTCATGTTACGGGTTCGGGTCGAACTTACAGGATTAGTTGACATTTTGAATTCATGGGTTAGAACTTGTGAAAACTTCCACTGGCAATGCTGAGAAATAACGGAAATCATCCCAACTGAAACCCACAGAATCTATTCATACAATGCCCAAAGAGATGAAGAAATTAATGAAACCAATATAGACATGGAATTATATATAATTATCCAATCTTGAAACAACGGAAAGAGTTGACACCAAAATGAATCAACATTGCTCAGTAGAGAACTCACTGATTTTCAAAGATATGGTAGTTTTTCCTTTCACTGGGAGTCCAATGAAATGACAGTCTCAAAGGCCCCAGCCAGAGCTCTAACTTTGTTCCTCTTCTCCATCAGCTTGCTCGCGGTTTCCTCGATCACATCGTTGTAGGGCTGCTTTGCGGTTGCAGGGCTCTCAGGCTCCGACACTTCGTCTGCTGCTGCTGCTTTCCTTTCCTCGCCTTCTTTGCTTCCTTCGCCGGATGACCCTTCTAACACAACCACCACATGCTTCTCTTCAACCTTGGTCGAATCCTCCTCCGTGGCTCCCTCTGATGTTCCTTTCTCTTCATTCTCATCATGATCCGCTGGTTCGACACTCTCTTCGGTCACAGCAGGCTCCTCGTCACTCTCATGTGCATCCTCAACCGATTGTTTTTCGGTTGCGTTTTCTCGGTCTTCTATCATAGCAGGATCACCAAGTTGCTCCTCATGACCCGGCATTTCCGATATGTCATGGAGTGATTGCACCTCATGATCCTCCTCCTCCTGGCCTTCGCCAGCCATGTGATGATCCAATGGGTCCTTGTCGCGGGCCTCAAGCTCCGCGCTAGAGTCAGACTCGAAGCTCTTAGGAGCGGTTTTCTTCACGACTTTCCGGACATTGGGGCCGGTGCTGCTGTTGCTGGGAGCCGCCTTGGCCGAAAGGCTCCTCTTAACGGAGGGCGCTGCAGCAGCCTTGGTGGACCTGGAGGACAGGGAGGAGAAGGACCTCTGTGGGGCCGGCTTGGCCGGTGGGGGCAAAGCACTCTTAACGGAGGTAGAGGACGACAATGTGGAGCGAGCAACGGTCTTAACGACATCGCGAGTGTTGGTGTTGATTATTGTAGTGTTGTTGGTTGGGCCACGGAGGAGGGCCTTTGGAGGATTGATGGTGGAAGGAGGCTTCTCGAAGGACCGCCTACGAGTGACTGGGGTCGGTGGCTTGGTGGCGGTGGGAGCGGAGGCGGAGTTGCTGAAAGTATTGGATCGCCGGGCAGTCCGGGAGGAGGTGGAGGAGGAGGGGTCAAGGCTGGAGCTTATGGTGGGTTTGAGGTAGTTAGGGAGAGGCTTTTGTGAGGAAGACGAAGAGGAGGTTAAGGGAGGTTTTGTTTGAGATGTGGATGGTTTTGTTGAGGGTTTAGGCTTCGTTTGTGTGGTTGAAGTGGTGTTTCCTCTCCTACCACCGCCACCGCCACCACCAACACCGCCGCCACCACCACCCACTCCTCCCTCTCTTGCTGTTGTAGCCATTTTTTTTAAAAAGGTTTTTGCCTACAAACCCAAACAATCAACCAATTCATTCATAAATAAAGTAATTAAAAAAAAAAGAAAAATGAACAAAAATAATATCGAGTATCGAACTTCAACAAAAAATAATACAAACTTTTTCAATTTCATATACAACTATCGTTTTATTAAACAAAAATAATAAGGATGTATTTTTCGGTGAAATTTTTCATGCATGTGTACGTCAGAAATACATGTGGTATAATTTTTTTTTACAACTCACTGCATGTCGGATATAATATTGACTCGAGGGAGTGACAAATTTGACCAGAAATTTCATCAGAAAAACACATATTAATTTTTTTGCTAATAGGGCAATAATTTGTATATGAAATTGTCAATGTTAAAGCTCATATTACTTTTTGTTGAATGTCGATATTTGGTATTATATTTTGTCATTTTTCCTAAAAAAATACATATTAAGATAATGGAATAGGAAATGAAGGATTTTATGGAGTAGATGATTTTCTCTGTAATTTCTCAATATCTTAATAAAAGGCGGTAATTTTTTTTTGTTTGAAAAGTTTGATAAAAAAAAATACATATAAATTGATATTTTAGAATAATTTATTTATATAATTGATTTCATATCCTATACAAGTATAGGACCGGTTCATTCGTAAAAGGGCATGAATGCAACATGTGGAAACAAATGAAACAACCAACGAGGGCATGAAATTATGCAAACAAATTCGACTCGATGAACTAATCGACAAAAGTTGTACATTTAAGTCAACACCCTATTAAAAGTCAAAAGATGAAACCAAAATCAAAGAACCATCCAAGCTAATTAATGAAGATCAATCCCGACACCCGGAAATTAGAATCAAATCTATTTGTTTCGATCGATCAAAGAGAAACAAAAACCAATGGAGAGAGAGGGGGGGAGAACTAATTTACCTAGATCGATGAAGACAGCCGATCGATCAGTGATCAGAACCCGGGAGCTTGACAATTATCCGATGATCGGAAGAAAGAAAAATCAAATCCAAGAGGGAATTTGATGAATGAGATAGAGGGTGAGACAATGGAGGGGAGTAGGCAACACGTACATAAGTTTTAGATATTGTGAAAGGGATTTAATTAAGAAGAGGGAGAATCGGGGTAAGAGGAGTCGACGATGACTCTTCTCCCTTAATCAGATATTTCAAATTTGAGTAAAATAAGACGAAGAAAATATTTGTTGTTCTATGACGAAATATCGCATCCTCCTAATTTTAGCGTACACACAGAAAACAACTATATTTCTTTATATCCGTACAAAACGCAAAGCATTCCAACAAGATTTACATGTCAATAGGTCCAATTCAGATCACCTGTTACACTTTTTGTGTTACACTCCCTATTACACTTATTAAATTTGAACTAAATTATGAATCAAACTATGATATGACATCTTAGGTTTAAACATATATATAAACCGAAGTTGTCAAAGTATAAAAAATATATTTTGCATGTATATTTTAATGTTTTAGCTTCTTAGGGTTTATGCACCCACTCATAGGGTATCTTTTTCATAAAAGGCTAAAAAATTATAAAAATACATTTTAAACATCAATTTTTTTTAATGCTTTAGCTTCTAGGGTTTATAGATTTAAACTAAAGTATCTTTTTTCTCAATTTTATTTATAATTCATATCAATTTAAGAGATGTAACAAAGAGGGTAACATGAAAAGTGTAACAGGGGATTCATACCCCAATAGGTCATATGTTTCAATATTGTTTTATCAAGTTCTTTAACATATGCTTTAAAAGTAAATTACTAAACTATATTTTAAGGACATATGATACATTAAATAAAATTAGAATAAATCTCACATAGAATATAAAATTCTTTATCATATGCTTTAAAAGTAAATTACCATACTATATTTTAAGGGCATATATACATTAAATAAAATTAGAATAAATCTCACATAGAATATAAAAGTGAAAATACATCCTTGATGAAACGTGCATTTATATAACAGTTTATGGCTAAAGATGTACTAATAGTTTTTTTTTATTTGGTTGAAATGAACTTATAGGTTTATTGCCTTCGTGCCGAACATGTGACCAAAGGATGCCATCAAAACCAAGTACATTTATATAATAGTAACAAATACTATAAGAATTTATTTAAGAAATAAAAGTTTCAACATTTGTAAAATCCGTTTTAAAATAGGTTTGGTTCCTATAATGTTGGCCTTTGAAGTTCATAGATGAATTTAGCTTCTTTATATAAGAAAACGAGCGGTAAACTTGATAATATGGCTCCTTTGGTTGGCAATTGAAAAAATCAGAAAGTATATAAAATATATGCATTTGTTGAATTTGTTGTCACATAAAAATCCAATAAGTTATTCTCACTAAATTACTCCAATTTAAAGAAATTTAACTTATATACTTACTTCCTATAAGTAAGTTATAACCTTTTATAATTAAAAAATTTCACTTTTCTTACTTTAATTCCTACCATCTAAAATGCAATCAAACATATTTTTATCAATTATCAAAAATTGTAATTTATGAAAATTTAATTTCCAAAAAGTAACTTCGCGGGAATTGTTCTTCCTTTGCTAAACCAAATGAGCCTTACTCGGTTTTCTTGCTCCTTATGGTGTCTTTCATTTTAAGCATTCGAATCTTCTACACGATTGATTTCATAATGCCAATGTTGGGGATCCTTCTCTATCCCTTTTTTTTAATAGTTGTTTTCTTTACGTTTTGCCCTATAGCTTTTCTAACTTTCTTTTGTTTGTTTCTTCACGATATACTCCATCCGTTAATTAAAACATGACGTTTTACTATTCATGTACGCTTTTTGAGATGTTAAAAATTATATAAAATATTAACTTTTTTAATATATATTTTTAATAATTTCATACTTGTTACTATTAAGTATGAATTTATAAAAACAAATTTTAAAAAAAGTTAATATTTCATATAGTTTTTATCATTCTAAAAAAGCGTGCATGAATAGTAAACGACAAGTTTTAATTAACAGAGGGAGTATATAGTATGCCTATTAACCAGTTTTTCCGATTCCTCAATACATCTAAACTCGAATTGATTCCGGTGCAGTTTTTTCATTGTGTAGTTCAAACCCCCTTACAATTTTTTTCTAAAATGAAAATTTTCAGAAATTAATCTAGATTAAGATTATAATCTAATTTAAGATTAAAGTATAGATGAAATTTTAGCTTTTATAGATAGATTAAAAGATTGTATTTTTGTTTGACATGACAAATTACAAATTACAAATTACATAGTGTGTTGTAAAACTATTTTTTGAAAACTGAGAAATTTTTTATCACAACTCTTTGAAAAACACAAGTTTTGATTCAAAACTTGTCCGACTGTATGAAATATGTTTTAAATTTTTTTAATAGTTGAAAGCTCTGTAAGTTCCCATGAAATTATGGCAATCTTCAAAGTTAGCCCAATCTTCCAAGTGGACACACCAGTCCAATGGGCCAGTGCAAATGCGTCACTCATACATTTTTATATTAGATTTATATTTTTTTGAAGTTGACATATCATTATAGTATTTGCGAGTCTTTTTTTTTTATAACAATTGAGATTGAGATGAGGCTCATTTATTTTAGATTATGACCATATATTGATTTAAAACCATCTAATAATTAAAAATGACATAAACCATAAGTTAGTAGGATTTAACTGCAAAATATAAGCTAAAATATAAGCTACAAGCACTTTTACCAATCGCTTGTTAGTAGTTGGTTGCTGACAAAATAAGTGATTATTGATTCTTATTTGCGTAGCCGCTCCATCCCACTATGTGAAAAGATTGCAAATTTTTTTCAAAAATGATATTACTATGTTTCACTAAACTACCTTTATCCAATTCAAAATTTGACTTAAAAGGTATATTTGGTAGCACGAAACGGGTAACTGAACATGTTACTGAAGTTGATAGGGTATCTGAACTTAATAGATTAAGTATGTTAAATATATGTTAAATTAGAGTATTTATAAGCTAGTAAGGCATTTGGTAACGAGCTGATAAAATAGTTGATACAAACTACTTGATGATGAGATAGAAGAAAATTAATAGATATGTGAATATAAAAATTTTATGAAAAGTTTGAGATAAGTAACTGTTTAAAAATCCAATTTTAAAAGTCAATTAAACTAAAATCTTTTATTTTACTTATTTAATACCATATAATATTAAAATAATTTTTTTTAAAGAGTTACTTGTATTACCAAATGGAACCTAAGTATTTTTTTTTGCCCAAAATAAATTCGAAATGACCTAACCTCATAACAATCCAATCCTATCCCCACTTGATCTAAACTTAACACTATGTTGCAAGCTTTAGTTCAAACATAATTCAGACCCAAATTACCTGGATTTTTTTCCATTTACCTGACCATACTTTTTTTTTTTTTAATTCAAGTTGGGATTATATTTATTTTACCCGATTGTTTCGTGAAAATGGCTCAAATTAGGGGATATTGTTTGGGTTACGCAAATCAATTCAAGAAGGAAAATTTGGCAATTGGAGTCCTTTGACGTGGAATTTAATCTACAGCCATTGAATCTTCAGACCCACCAAATCCAACGGATGGCGTTTTCAACTAACAAACAAACTCCGAATTGATTCACCAGAAACAAACTCAAACCCTTGGCTTCCGTCTTCCATCAAGTCTTTCTCGTTCCTGCACCCGTCTCAACTCTCAAAGCTTCGATCTTTGATCACATCACTCTCTGTCTTTCTCTCTTTTTCTCTTTCTCTTTCTCTGGACGATCGGTGATAAATCAAAGAAGAAGGTAGTTTCAATTTCATCCGCACACAGTAGTTTTTATGTGGCCAGTTTTTGATCATTCAATTATTTCTGTTCTATGTTGATTCTCTCCTGATGTGGGTCTGAGGGCTGCCACTTGTTTATTTTAGATTTCACATGATTTCTTCATAGACCCTTGTTAGGGATTGGATTAGGATCAATTTGAAATTGTTTTTATTGGGGTTTGGTGGGAATTGCTGGCAGTTTTCAGTTATTTGGTTCTGGGTCTTTCCCTAATTTTGTGTTTGCCTCTTTTCATTTAACCAGAACCAATTATCTTTCTTTCAATTTGAAATTGAAAGAAAGGAGAAAAATTATTTCTTAATTTTGTGTGGCCCTAAGTTTTGGAGACATTCATCTGATCTTAATTTGGATGATGTCTTAGGCTGTTTTTTCCCCAATGGATTATTATGCAATTAAAAACAAAGCAAAAAGGGTTTCTTCTATTTGCAGGTGGTGTATATGAATTTGTGACCCATCAGGGTCCCCTTTTCTACTTCATTTTTTTTTCTTGAATGGATGATGAAGAATTTAGTGTTGATTTTTGGGTATGGATGAATTTTTGATTGATCATTGAGGTGCCCAACCAAAATCTCTATATCCCTCTCTTTTTCTTAAATGAGTTGTGTACTTTCATGTGGTTGAATTTGGAAAACTGGTATGTTTCCCTGAAATCACCCCCTCCCCATCTATGGTTCATGTCCTAGAAGCTGTTTGCTTTAGACCTTTTAGTATTCATGAAATTATCTGATGAAACTTGGAGGGCTTGTGGCCAAGCCTTTTTCAGTCCATCGCACTGTCGTTACCTCATATAATTTTATCTGTTTTTGAGCTATTGTGTTCAAAATTTTCATCTGCCAATTCTGTGTAATATCTTGTTTCTAAAATCTTGGAAAAGGACAACGGAAAAATGTGACAGTAGATGTAGTTTCTCTTGTTTTAGAGCCTTTTATGATTATGGATTTATGGATAACACTTGTTAATAAAACTATGATCAATATATAGTGAAGTTTTGCTCTTGGGATTGGTATTCTGAATTCTGATGTTTGAGTCAGTGTTTAAGATGCAAGATTTAAACCTTCTGGCTGTTTGATGAAAAGTTGGTTTGGTGGTTCCTGCAAGGTTTAAGAAATCCGAGTCAATGTATGAGATGATGATGGCAGTAAAATAAAAGACTAATATCTTTTCACTTACACGTTGGATACGTTATTGAAAGGATTCTTGCAAGGCCTTTTAAGGTCCATGAATCTCTTAATGTCTTTTCCTTGTAAGAGGGATTTTTGAATCATGCATATTATGAATCAAACTTGATCATTTGATTTAATAATCTAGTTACTCGTTTAAATTTAAATGCCGTTATTTGAGATTTGAGAATGGGATATCAGACAACAATGATGAGTTGTTCTGTTGTTGAGTCACGGACTTGAAATACTTGTGTAGGCTGCTTTGCGTTTGGCTTTAAGCTTCCTGGGTAGCGGAGAAATTTGCTGAAGAATATACTAGTTTTGATTTGATCCCGAAAGTGGATTGAAATTGGGTCTTGCATTTATGCAGATTCCCTTGTTTCTGCTTTTATTTCAATTATGGTAAGCAATAACATAAAATCCGATTTCTGTATGCAGCATTTTGAAAGCGCCTTCATATCTGGAAGATGGATAAATTTTCAAGTAGGAAAGCTAATGGTGCACTTCCCTTTTCCAGAAAGGCGCCGTCTGCTCTTGCCCTCAGGGACTCATCTGAGAAGGGAGATAGAAACACTCAGTTATGCAGTCGAGCTGGCTGTGGTAGCAGAATGAATTCTTCAAAGGGTAACCAGGTTGGGAGTTCAGGTAAAGCTAAAACTACTAGGCACCCCTTTCGCTTGTCTAGCAGTGGCAAAGAAATTGTCGGTAGTTCATCTAGGACACCTATTGCCCCAAGTGGCCCAATAAAACCAAATTCAGACCCAAGGAAAAATTTGCCCTCTCACCTGGTTGCAGATATGGAAACTAGCGCTCCTTCGGAGGAATCAGGACCTTCTGAGCGTGCCATCAGTCCTGATCATGCGCAGGTTAGGCTTAGTACTTTTGTACATAAAAATGTGTCTGGGGAAGCCAGTAGCTCAAGTTCTATTCCCCATAGTAGACATGGAAAGAGAACTATGAGAAGGCGTGATCTAGACCTACATGATATCTCATTAGTCCCCGCTGCCTCTCTAACATTTCAACATGGGAACCATGGAGTAAGAAACGGAGCTAGTACAAGCAAGTACAACCTCAAGAATCTCAAATGTAGTTCAATAAAAGATGTTGTTTCATCTGGCTGTTCCTCGTCGTTATCATCAGCATCAGATGTGAACCTAGACAGGAACAGCGTGATGGATATGAAAAGGAATGATGAGGCACAAAGTAGTTTGCTTTCAAGAGGGAAGAAGACCAACGGCCCAGAGCTAGATGATAGGAGAAATGACAGGTCTCGTAGTGGTGTATCAATCTCTAGTTCTAGAAGGACAAGGAACTCTACCTTTACTAGGGATAATGTGAATGATGTTCCATCTGTTGGAATAAGGTCAGCGGGTAGAGGTAGGCTGAATGAGCGAGAAGATAGGAACAGATTACGACAAACGGAATCTTCAATTTGGACGCCTGTCCAGCCCCAGCCAGGCATGTCTGTTGACACAAATGCTTCCCATTCTGAAGCGTCATCCAGGCGAATGAATGCTCCTCGAAGGCCTGGCAGTAGTCATCCAAACAGCAACAGTAATGGGCCAACTGATCCTTCTGATGCAGACTTTGATTCTTCTTCCTTGAACACGGAGAACGCAGGCCATTATAACTTGGATGGGATTGCCGAGGTACTGCTTCCATCGCACCTTCAAACAACGTTTGTTTATGCTGATTTTCATCGATTTTCCCCTCTAGTGTTGCAAATGTGGTTTTCTGAATAGATTTATGTTCTTCAGATGCTATTAGCTTTAGACGGGATAGAACAGGATGAAGAGCCGACCTATGAGGTAGTCGGACACTTGGACTTGGTGACTTACCATTAATGTGGCTAAAAACTCATTCACCAATGGCACTTACGCTGTTATTTTCCTTCGCTTTTCAGCAATTGCTTGCTATGGAGACGAATCTCTTCCTGAGCAATCTTCCGTTTAATGATCAACATAGAGACATGAGACTAGACATCGATAACATGTCATATGAGGTTCATTCCCTTCTTTTGTTTCTTCAAATGCTTTCATACCTTGTTCAAACATGATGCTATTTGTATGTGATTACAATGTCTCTCGTCTTGTGTTTATTGCTTGTTATCAGGAGCTGTTAGCCCTGGAGGAGAGGATAGGTACGGTGAGCACTGCATTAACCGAAGAAGCACTCGAAAAGTGCCTTAACAGGAGCATCTATAAGGCTGCTACCACCGAGGAAGGAACTGTGGTTGGAGAAGGATATGACATGAAATGCTGCATTTGCCAGGTGATCTTTTTGATGAAAACTAGTTTCTTGTTTCATCTTATTTTCAGAAGCCATTGCCAAACTTAACAGACCCGAGCCTCTG
Organism: Persicaria maculosa; assembly: GCA_963922045.1. Taxonomy (NCBI): domain Eukaryota; kingdom Viridiplantae; phylum Streptophyta; class Magnoliopsida; order Caryophyllales; family Polygonaceae; genus Persicaria; species Persicaria maculosa. The sequence goes on along the minus strand of OY998269.1, from coordinate 48,254,715 downwards.
TGGTTGCGCACAGGAAGAGTACGAGGAGGGGAATGAGGTCGGAAGGCTTGGGTGTGAGCACCGGTACCATGTCGGGTGCATACAGCAGTGGCTGCGGCTGAAGAACTGGTGCCCGATCTGCAAGGCATCCGCGGCACCTCCTCCTTGCAGATCCGCGGCACCTCCTCCTTCGCCGCCTTCACCTCCACATCCGGCCTCATGAAGATTTTCATCATGTGGCGACTTTGATGATTCAGTTCATTTTCCATGTACAGTATACTTTTCTTCCTTCCCTCCTCCCTTTTGTAAATATGAAACCTCCATATTTGTTTATGAAGGAATAACCTGGAACCAGGGCCAATCCAATCCCAATCCCAATTCCACCATTTTAGAGGCACTGGGCGAAAATAAAATAAAATGAACCATTTTTTCTAAATAAAAAAAAAACCAAAATTTATAATTATTACATAAAACAAAATTATTTTTGTTATTTAGAAGTTGTCACATAAAATGGTATAAAAAAGCTAAGATGAAATCAAGGATGGCTTATGCATTGGTGATAACTGACTACTGATATGTAAAACTTCCAATTCGATGTCTCCAAAGAGATGATTCAAAACTCACGAATTCATACATGGAGGCAAATCATATAGAAGAGCCGAAAATATGGATCGGAGCAAACAAAAAGGTTTCCATTTGATTTGGCTTAGCACAAAGGCGAAAGGCTTGACTCATGATACAGTAAGCAGGCATTGTTGGCTTAAACAACGCGACGACATTAGATTTGAACCTAACGACTTTACTTAGTACTAAGCATTGTTAGCAGAGGCAGAGGGGGTGATTTGCATCGAAAATGCAAAACTTTATGCAACGAACTTCACTTGTTCTTTGTTCATATATACTACTACCAGGAGAAATGCAGTGGTGTTCTCAGAGGGTGTAGTTCTTCTGGATGCTGTCAATGTCGAGTCCCTTGAGCTTTACCACCGACTCAACGTGGCCCTTGAGAGTGTGAACCTCGCGAAGCCTGCACCGAAATGCAGACGTCAGAGACTTTTTTAATTTCTTGAGACTCAAGTATGTGTGTAGTAGTGAGGCTTACCTAGCAACCTCAGCGCGCCTCTTGGCTTGCTCAGCAATCTCGGAGAGCTCCCTGTAATGCTTGTCCGCGAACAAGCTGGACATATCAGGGGGCTGGAGGCCGTGTAAGGTCCTCTGAGCTGCAGCCCACTGCGCTTCTCTCTCTTCTTTTCCGTAGTCCTTCTTCGTGGTGAAGGCGGTCTATGTACAAAAGAGTAAAGAGTTTAGCAAGGTTAGGTAAATAGAGAATCAATCTTTTGTATGAACTTGAAAGGTTAAGTTACCTTGTTTTCCAGGAGGTTGTTCCAAGCCCTTCCACTAAGGAGGTAACGAATGCCGAATTTCAGAAAGTCTAGGGGAAGGTAAGTGACTATACTGTAAAGCCAGATGACTGCAGCCCATCCCCATCCGATTCCTGAGATCCTTGCGAATCCCCAGTTGCAGTAGATCGCGATCAGAGTCGCAATCTGTGTAAAAAAAACATTCAGAGAGTTTCATGAGAGGTTTCATTTGGATTTGGGAGTTTTTGAGGGAGTTTTTCTTAATTGGTTACCAGCTGAGCAGCAAGAAAAGCACCCATCAAGAGCATCCCTGGGCGCTCGATATAAGACAAGCCACGAGACCTCGTCACGAAGATCAGGGCCTGACTGATGATGCTCACTTGCAGGTACAAGGCTGACATCATTGCGTCTGGGTGCTCATTCAATGGTCTCACATGAAATGTCCTCTGAAAAAATGATGACAACATCAACACAATCAGGATATGTATAAGCTCAAATTGAATCCACAACCTCTCTGTAGGAAATTAAAGATGTTCGTTACCGGGAAATAGTCGGTGGAATTCATGGCCCAAAAGAACAAGACTGTCATCAGTGCTTGGTAGCCACCAAGAACAACACCGGTGGCGAAAATCTCGTTCAATTTCCAGCTGTCTGGGGTAGGAGATGGTTTCACCCTATCTTTCGAAATGGTCATGATAGTTCCTAGTAGTATAAAAACATGTAAGTTAAGAAGTCCAGAGAATGAAGTAAAGTAATCTGTCTTAGATCACGGTATCTTACCATCATTCAGGACTGCAATGATAAGAACCATAAATGGGGAAAAATCGAACTTCCAAATCAAAGCAATCAACATGAAACCAAGCTGCAGAATACAAGGATAATGACAAGTAAATAAGGTCACAAATCATCCATTAACTGCAATGGTTTTATCACAAGGTTAAAGTCAGTTAACTTACCACAATACGGATTGTGATGGACACTGCATAGATCTGTTGAACCAGGAAAGTGCGAAAGGTTAGACATATATAGAGGTTTAAATGGATATTGAAACAGAAGAAATAGGAAGAAGGAACCAACAGTATAGTTCTTCATTCTCTGAAATATAGCTCTGCTAGTAAGAACTGCACTAATAATGACACTGAGACCAGGTTCAGTAAGAACAATATCAGAAGCACTCCTGGCAGCATCAGTAGCATCCGCGACAGCAATTCCGATATCAGCCCTCTTCAAAGCAGGCGCATCGTTCACACCATCACCTGTCATACCACAGATGTGCTTCTTCTCTTGCAACTTCTTCACTATTTCATACTTGTGTTCTAAAATAATGGGAAAAAAAGGTCTAGTCAAAGAAGAAATCAACATACAAATCATACTATAGATGTACTTATTGATGTGGTAACGGGAATAAAAAAATCACACGACGTACCAGGGAAGACCCCAGCGAATCCATCAGCCTTCTCAATCAACTCATCCACAGGAAGCGCTGCGACACTTGAATCCTTGTTTTGGCCAAGCAAGGTGGATGATGGATACATGTTGGTCCCCATTCCAAGCCGCCTTCCAGTTTCCTTGGCGATGGCAAGCTGATCTCCTGGTAATACCAATGTGAAGATATGCAAAATATGAGTTGCTATTGATAAACTGGATTGTATGTATCTCTACGATAAAACATTACTAAGTACCTGTTATCATTTTCACATTCACTCCAAGATCAAGAGCCTTTCTAATGGTTTCAGCACTGTCATGTCTAGGGGGATCAAATAAGGGCAATACAGCAACAAATTGCCATGGTCCTCCTGGGCTCTCTTTCGTTTTCTCAGGCACATCCTGCCTTGCAATTGCCAAAGATCTAAGCCCGCGTTCTGCATACTTGTCAATCGCCCCGTGAACCTTCCTCTTGAGATCCTCCTTGGCGTTACAAAGGGAAAGAATCTGTGTATTCAGCACAAACAAGTTGTCACAAAACTTTTATTTCTCCTGTGTAAATGAAGATATAAGGAAAAAGCTTACCTGCTCAGGAGCTCCTTTGCTCACTCGACACCACTTTCCATCAGCAAGGTCGATGTAAGTCAAAGCAGTTCTCTTATCGACAGGATTAAACGGAAGAAAATGAATCTCTCTTATCCCAGCTCGTGCCTAACCGGTTCAATACATGAGTTAAATCCATACATCAATCACTTACTGTACATATAAAATCAAAATGAGCACATGGATAGTGCTTTTACCTCTTTCGGATCAGCAAGAGTTCCAACCATGGCAGCATCAATTGCATCCTGATTTTCGGTCCTTGAAGCCCTTGCTGCCAGCAGTACCACATAATCTTTGTCAACACCCTTTGTAAAGACTTCAATGAGATTCGTGTCGACAGTCAGCTTGTTCAGAGTCAGTGTCCCGGTCTTGTCACTGCAGAGGACATCCATACCGGCCATTTCTTCAATGGCAGTCATTCTCTTGGTAATGGCACCCTGCTGAGATAGCCTATGTGAGCCAATGGCCATGGTGACCGACAACACGGTTGGCATAGCTATGGGGATTCCACCAATAAGGAGAACTAGTAAATTGTCAATTCCCTCCCGGTATTTCCGATGCTGAATCGCATACATGACTACAATCTCAGCCAGCATTCCAATAGCAATCGAACCGATACAGAAGTTCCCAATAGCAGTGAGCACCTTCTGGAAATGTCCAACCTGGTTCGTGCTGTCAACTAGATGAGCAGCTTTTCCGAAGAAGGTGTGAACACCGGTTGCAATGACGACTGCCTCTATTTCACCTTGCTTGCAAGTTGAGCCAGAGTAGACCTCATCTCCAGGATTTCTAGTAACTGGCAGGGACTCTCCAGTAAGTGCAGATTGATCAATTTTCAAAGGATCACCTTCAAGAAGGCGCGCATCTGCAGGCACTATGTCTCCTAGCTTGATACTTATTATGTCTCCTGGAACCAATATAGCAGCTTCTTCCTCGCTCCACCGCCCATCACGAAGAACCTAGATTTATATGCCAATTTCCAAAATATCAAACACCATGAACAAATGAAGGACAAGCAAAGTAAAGATAGATATGATCCATTCACTACTTACTTTAGTCTTCGGAGCAAGACCCGCCATAAGAGCTGCTGCAGCATTCCCCGCATTGTTCTCTTCAATGAAGCTGATTGTCGAGTTGATGACAAGCAACGTGAAGATACCGACAAAGTCTTGCCAATCAGGTGGTCTGTGGTCACCATTGGCTAAGGCAATTGCCATGATAGCTGCCAACTCCATGACCCATGATAACGGGTTCCACATAAAGCCCAAGAACTTGAGGATTTTGCTCTCCTGTCAAAGAAACCAAAGGCATGAGATTGTCCTATGTACAGTTTATTCGAATTCGATAAAATGCTCTGAACAAAAGACTTATATCTTTACTTCAATTTCAGCACTTTTTGTAGAATTCACTTACCTTTTTCTCTTCTAGTTTGTTGAGGCCAAAGATTTGAAGGCGAGAGGCTCCTTCGTCGGAGGTCAGACCCTCTGGCGAACATCTCAGCTGCGCAAACACTTCCTCTACGGGGATTTTCTCCTGGAGGATGACAAAACCCACATCAGAAAAAACCATGGATCATAATACCTTGCAACATATTCATACTTCTTAGAGTCACCACCAACTAAGGGTAAGGGTTATTGTTTAATTCCGTTACCGGAGCCAAATAGTTACATCAATTGTAGTTAAGAATCATTTCAATTTTCAGTGAATGGATTAAACCATTTATTGATAAGATCAAGATAGTCTACAGAGCCAGACCGACTTGTACTCTGCTTCTATACCTTTTCAATATGGTTACTCAAATTAAATGCATCCACTTTCTGGTTATACTTGGAAACCAGATAATAATATATTATTCTTAAGTTGTTCTGAAAATAACTATATATCAAAATAATGTTACTTTTCATTTAATTATTAGGATGGTAAATGAGATATGGAACATATTAGCTTCCATTTACAGAGTTCATTAATACTTTACTAATTAAATTGAGGCATTAATTATTAGATTATTAATATCTAGTGGTCCACTAGTATTAAGTAGGCAAATAAATAATTAAAATAGTAAGCTGACCACATACAGGAAAGAAAAATTCACACTAGTACGGAAGGGTACGATAGTACAATTGCTCAAATAAAATAGCCAGTCAAATAAAGACAATAAACAATGTTTATCTTGGTCCATTCCAAACAAAATATATCACGAAATCAATTAATATCACCCGGAGCAATTTAGAACAATATTACAAATAAAAATACGGTTTTTATAACCTAGGTTTATGACATAGAAAAAGTCTCTACAAGTATTCCTATTTTATAAAATATTTTCTTAATTAAAAAATTTTAACCATATTTTAAATTAGATTCCTAAAATTCAATTTTTTTAGAAAAATCTCGTCTAATTTAGTTTCTTATTATATGTATTAAAGTCTTTAATACGTTAGGAAAAAAATTGATAGAAATATCACTTTATGTTTTGGCATGACCACCACCAACTTATAAATTCGGTCACAAAATCTTATTCCAGTGATTAGCATGACTAAGGTCTCTATCGCTTGATTTTTATTCAGTAAATAAAGCATCAGCATTCAGCAGGACAAACAAATACCCATACACCTAATTCAGTACAGTATTCAATATTCCCCACCCAAAAAAAAAAAGTAGTATTCAATATTCATCGGCCTAAATACATGGTCCTTCATGTGTTTAACAGGTATGTTAGATAAGCCTAAAACGAATCTTACATTTACGGCTTGATTTCTATCGTTTATAATTAAGTTTGTTCAATTACAAAGATCTTTTTTTTTTAAATAAAAATACTTGAGAAAATAAAAGATTAAAGGAAAAGGGAAAAGGACAGAAAAGCAGCGTCATATACAGTGGGAAAAAAAAAACGGAAGAGGACGAAAGCGTAGCACCGTCACCGATAGAACTAAATGCATGTTTGACTCTTTGAGACGCCACTGATTTCAATTAACAATAACAATCATCCACCATCACACCACGCTAAACCGAAAGAAAGCATACACACAGGCGTGGACTGCGTAGTGCAGGCGAAAGAACTCAATGCGCCGATTGGAAACAGAAACGCGTTCGCTGATAAATCAATAATCGTAACGAACAAGAAACGCAATATAGAACAACGAATTGAAATCAAATCAAGGTTGATCAGTGTAATACACGGAGTAACGAGCCGTTAGCTAGATCGATCAATGAGAGCGAAGGACAGAGAGAGAGAGGAAATTACCAGATCGACATTCTCCATCTGCTCGAGGCTGATGGATTTACCGGCGCCGGCCATCTTCTCCGACGAATTTCAGGCGAGATTCGAACGCCGATCGAACCGATAGATAGTTAGGAACTAGAAAACCTAAAACGTAAAGCAGCTGCGATGCTGGTAAACCATAACGAGTAGAGAACTCGGAAAGAGAGAAAATCGGAAAATGCGAGGTCGCCGGTGGATTGTTTTCCGCCTTCTCTCTCAAAAATGAAACACCCTTTTCCGCCGTGGAAGACCAACGCTATTTATACTGAGGGAGGTGAGATCCCCTCCCTTGCAGGCGACGTCGTTTCGGTTTGATATTTAGCTGAAGGCTGAATATTACGACGACGTTTTGTTTGAATTGATGGAACGTTGTGATTCTGGTACTCCACTTTCGGCAAAACGATGCGTTTTAAATAGAGTCTTTTGGCTTTATTGTGGGCCCAGCTGATTCTCACCCTTTATTCTTCCTCCAATAGGTTAGGCGATTCGCAGCGATCGCTTTTGCGCTGCGAATTCGTTCTATTTATTATTATTATTATTATTATTATTAATTAATTAATTAATTAATTAATTTTTCAAGTTTATTGTTTATTGTTTAATGTATTTTCTATAGCGTAACGAAATACATTTTATATTGATAAGTTTCTCCATGTGTTTCCATGTGATAAGTTAATTTTTTTTTGGAACAAAAGTTCAATTCTTTTAGACACTTTTGAAGAAAAGAAATCATGTACTATCAAAGATTAATTTATTTTCTCTGTTCTTAAAATTTGTATTTTGCCACCATAATGGATTAACTTATTTATATCTATTCTTGTATATCATGTTGATATTTTTTTTTGCATCTCATCAGATAAATTAGAGATACTTTAGTTATTTCAAAATGATAAAGAATATAATATAGTATGTTAAAATTAGGTGTGAATTTTTTTTTGATTAAATAGGGGTGTTATTCGAGTCGAACGAGTCGAGCTTGACATGTTCAAGCTTTGATTCATTTGTTAAACGAGCTCGAGCCGAGTCGAGGCGAATTTTTAAATGAGCTTTCTTTTTTGTTCAAGCTTGACTTGCGTTTAGTTAATGAACGAGCTCGAGCCGAGCTTTTTTCGAGCTCTAAACAGTTTTACTTGGTCATACCATATTAACTTACTAGGAATTTTAGAAATTCCATATAATTTGATCTATTTGAGCTCAAATTAAACAAGCCGAGCTTTCAATGGAGCTTAAAATCATGTTCAAGCTCGACTTGTTTAGGTAAGTGAACGAGCTCAAGTCGAGCTTTTTTTTGAGTCAATCCTAAGCCGAACTCAAGCTGTTCGGCTCATATAACAACCCTACATAGTAAGCTCACTAATACATGAATTCAATTAGTACAAAAACTAGTGTAGTGTCCATTTCAAATTTTATTTAAATATTTTACAATATTATAAATTTATTAAATAAATTGTAACTTTTTGTTTGTTCGGGTGGGTGGTGGATTATCAGGTTTGATACCATCCAAATTCTTACTTTATATCAATTTTTTTTCTCAATCCTATTAGAAAAAAAAATTGATTGAATAATCTATATAAAATACTAAAACAGAGGCCTGAAACGGGCTCTGGTGCGATCTCGCGTCCACGGAATTTTCTGGATTAAAGCTGGATTATTTTTGCTTACATGGTATTATATTTCTGGCTCACATCAATTAATAAATGAATATCTATATATACATATACTAAAACCGATGCATAGCGTTCTATGTGGCGCGTTGTGGTTGATTATAGAGAAAAAATCCTATGTGGCACGTTGTCATTAATTCTAGAGGGAAAAAATAATAAAATAATACGTTGTCATAGTTTATAGAAAGTTATATAAGCCACAATCTATCTATATATATTTTAGTTCATTGACAAAATATAAATAAAAAATATTTTATAGTCATACTTACCAAAAATATTAATAGATAAATATGTAGTATTTATAAATAAAAGTTAAGATAAAAATGACAAAAAACTTTACCATATATATAGGGGCATCGTATGGTTGATTCTAGAAAAAAATATTAATATAATATGATATCATGGTTTATAGAAAGTTATCATAAGCCACAATCTATCTATATATATTTTAGTTCATTTATAAAAATATAAATCAAAACTATTTCATATTCATACTTACAAAAATATTAATAGATAGATATGTAGTATTTGATACATGCTATTTTATTTATATTTATATTATTTTTTGGTGGAAATAATTATTTATATTTTTTATTTATTAAAATTTGTGTGAATTACTAATGATATTACATTAACGTATTCTCCGTGCATGGAACGGGGCCTACACTAGTAGTTAGATAAAAACTTATCTTTTTAGATCAATAATCTTCCAATATAACTTGAATTAGTTGTTATACATATTTATTATTTTCATGCTTTTGTTAATAAACTATATTATTTATTATTTTAAAAGATGAAGAAGGAATATTTGGTGCATTATTCTACCTTTTAGATCAAATTGAATATAATATATATATATATAGTTTTATTTTTATGAGCCACATCAATTTGATTTTATTTTTTTAAGTCACGTCAATTAATTATCTAATATAATATTTTTAATATAATTAATATAATAAAATATAATTTATTAACAAAACGCGCAACCGCGCGGGTAACGAATACTAGTAAGGAAATAAATTACTGATCATATTTAGAAGATATAAGAATGTATGGTAAATAATTGATGAAATTCATAAAATTTCCCCAAATCTTACCGAAAATAAATTTACTCCTATTTTAAAAAAAAAAAAATTCAAAGGTAGGCACTAACTTCATTGTATAGCTAGCACAAACTCAATTCACAAGATACATAATTGAAAACAAACTTAATTCATTACCTCATTTCAACTCGATTCTTTTGACCTACCTAAAAAAAAAAAGTTGCGAGGTACAAAGATTGAATTAATAACATGAAAGTGCACATGTCCACCATACACGATATTCCATTTCTGAAGTTTATCATCAACACAAATTCCTCTTTAGCTTGTTGAAAGCCTTAGGAACACTATTCCTTTTTTTTTCCTTTTTTTTTTGGACTGTGTGGGGGATGGGGACCCAAATTAAAAGCGCATAAACTTCGGTCCATAGTAGAATATAGAATGTTAAGAAGATAGGGGAAATGGAGTTTTCGTAGTGCACTTTCATTGTTCCTAATTTTAACCACAAATTGTGCACCAAAGAGCTTAAAAGGTTTTATTTGCCACTGATTGATTTCGCATACATCGGATTTAGCTCATCGATCATGGGTTGGATTTATACGCATGTTCGATGACACAACACAAGGGTCGCCTTACTGAAAAGGTTACCATTAATAGTAAGGATTAAGGGGGTAAGGGTTAGAGTAGTCGGAGATTTCGTGTTCATAGTTTACAACTTTTGTTAACAAGGTCATGTGCCCAAAAAAAATTTCTTCATCAATTTATATTTCATATGTCCAAAATTTACCACATCGATAAAATTTTAACTGTCTTTTTAAAATTGTGTAAAATTTGCGAATGTGGGAGTTGATGGAAGTAAAGGTGATCTTAAAATTGGATGTTTCCCAATATGAGTTGAGCTTGACATACATACGTATCACATTGCATTTCATAAACACATAAATCAACAATATTAACAATGTAAATTGAACCTTACTAAATGAACACAATATATTCGTATATATAGTAACTAATTAAATCAAATTTAAAAAGTGATACACCCTAGTTGGAAAGTGTATATAGATATGTAATGGGGAATAAGATAGGAGGGATTAAGTAGGAAAGGTTGAAAGGAAAAGAGAGATGCCCAATGCCAAATGGATATCGACTCTACGAAGTGAAATTACATGTTGCCATTGAAATTAGCCTCCAATTTGACAACCACCACTGCTTTTTTTTTTTCCTTTTCTTTTTTAATAATAAATTTCCTAATAATTATTTTTATTTTATGGGATTTATGATTGTTGGTGGTCATGAATTGGACAAACTACAAAGGGAAGACAACAGATTCCTTTCGAAGAATGGCCTTTGAAAGTGTTTGCAAGTGTACACAGATTGGACACCACTCCCTCCCTGTTGATGTTTACTCTAACGGAGACTTCTAAACTAATACGATGTCCATCAAATGGGGGAAAAGGTGTTAACATTTAGAAAAATCGTATCGAAATTTATCATTATGAGTCCATTTTGGCGATGGACGATAAGAAACTTATTTGTATTGATTCAAAAATAAAAAAACCTAATCGATGAAAAACTCGATCAAAACGGCCATGACCGATCGATAGGTTTGGGACGGGTTCGATTGCAAACAATCAGAAAGCTCCTTGTTGCTGGGTATAGTACTCCACTCCGTACAGGTTTTTCAATATTCGTTGTCCTTGCGAATCCATGTATAGGTTACATTGTTAGCTTAAACCAATAGCAAATGAGTCCAAATGTGTTCTTTGTGAAATTTGTCATTTCACAAAGATTATGATAAGATGGTTCATTTTAAACTCTATATTTGCTTGAATTAGCGCAACTAGGTAAGTCTAATTGGGATTAGAATCTAGGATGATTAGGGAGGGTGAATAATGGGCTGGTTCAACCATCGGTTCGGGGTTGTGAACCGGCGGTTCACATTCAAGAAAACCTTAAACCGCCCCTTCTTGGCTCGAAAGTGAAGTAGCTTAGAATAAAAGGGACCAAACCTGAACAGATGACCAGAGCCAATGACTCAATGTGCCATGCTATATGTGAGGCCAAAAGCAAAATACTCACCTGAAAGCCTTCCGTTTCCAGAGAGTTGGGCCCGGAGTGTCACCGTCTTCAAGCTCGGAACTTGCAAGAACCCAAACACATTTAGGCGAAAACTCCTGTCCCTACTACAGGGAACTAGGCTATTTCCATAACCATAATTATTGTTGCTAGTGTACATGATACAACACAACACTTTACAAATAGGAAATTTATCATATTACTTTAATTTAGCCCCTTCCCCCCTTTTGGTTCTAGATCGTAAATATCTCTGGGGTGGTGCATCCTTTCGTTCATGGTTTGGGTCGGACTGGGTTGCATCCTGCAATGAATCATCCAACAGCATGCTAGAACTATCTCGCGACCCACTGAAAACGTGATTAGAATTCTCATTTTGAAGCTGCAGGTTGTCAGGCACAGTTACATCCACCTTTTCCTTGCTTGATTCTACAGAATCTATCGTCTCATTGTGGCGTGCGAGAGTCTTGTCTGCTACAGATCCACTGATAACAGAAAGACGCATAATGAATAAAATAATTCATGGAATAATTTGTGATTACACTTTTCTTCATCAGTGAAAATGGTTCAGCTTCAGATTGGATTCTGGACATGTCATATGGGATGTTAAAATGGTTGGTTAAAGTTGGGATCAGTTCAAATTGGATTAAGATCTAGAATTTCTCGATCAGGTCTTTCTCTAGTGATTTACATCAATATTCTTCAAGATCAGCTCCAAATTGTGTGGATAATGAATATTTACGAAGTAGCTAGTGCACTATCTACTTTCTTCTAAAATGGTAGGGACTTTATTGCATAACTTGGACATCAGTTTTTTACAATTTATAGTTCACTGTTTTTAAATGTCTCTGATGTATCAATGAATCAAATTTCATGCATTAGATGAACTCCTTAAAATGTGGATAAATTAAGCCATAAAAGGGAAAGAAGAACAGGTGATTAATGCAGTGAAACTTCAAAATATGCTCAATTCTTTGAGGAATATGTCACCTCAATGCATGATTGTGTGTTTCAGAATCCCTCGAACCCTCCATTTCATGGGAAAGACGAAATCCTGGTTCAGAGAATGAGTCAGTTAAAATGTAGGCAATGCAATACACCTAAGCAAATTGTGTAGACAAAATAAAGATAGTAAAAGTAAAACAACACTCGGCAAGATAACACATTTACTTCTTCAAACCAACAACAGACTCAGATAACATTCCATTACTTACTGCCCAAGGATAGACGATATCTTTGAATAAATGGGGACAAGTTATTTTATCATTATATTTTTCTGTACAACTAGGTTTCTGCTAAAATGGGGGAACTATTACTTACCGGTTAATGACCTCATCATCGAAGAATTTACATAAGAAAAAGGATTTTTCCCCATAAAGTGTACCAAAATCTAATCCCCTAGGCCCTACCCAATAACATATCACAAGAAATAGAATGCCCAAAAAGGATTCTGGACTTGAATATAACATCTGCACCAATTCGGAGACAACTAGCAACATACCATGAAGCTGATTTGAATTGACATCAAGATCAGTGTCCTTGGCAGGATCTGAATCCCCAATGGCCTGAATGGTTCCATCATCCTGCAGATATCCAGTGAACTGAATTACAAATTCGGTGCATCACACAGATGAAGACCTTGTAGAGAAAAGTTATCATGGAGATCTAGTACCCACTTGACATTTTTTGGGAACTGAACGCGCATTATCAGATTCCAATGCTTCACCATGTGACCTTTCACACTCCATCTCCGCAGATTCTGACAGGGGACCAGGGTGATCAAAATGCATTCATAATTAAGGGAAGAGGAATTGTAAAATGAAGAGGAAAGAGTCTCTACAGCTGCTAACCTGGTAACCTGACACTGTTTGCGTCTGAGTTAAATGTTAATGAAGTCAAACCATCCAATTTATCTCCCATCATCTCATCATTAACATTGTCTGTCATGGTATCTTGCATTGAATTGTCTTCTAGAGATGCAGAAACCAAACTAATCTTCGTAGATGGTATTTTGGCTAACAGTTCTTCTGTGGCCTCTGAATGTGCCTTTTGTATTTCATTCAAGACGTTGGATGTTTTGGTAGAAACTGGTGACGGTGTTCTAAATTCAACATGCTTTAATGCTGGAGATGACCATGCAGGTTGCGCCTTCATATACGACTTTGCCACATCCACAGGAGAACCCTTTTCACCATGAGTGACCTGCATAAATCCAATTTTTGAATAAGTAGCCACCAATCTGTAGTATCTCATGAAGGTTTTGGAGTGGCTAACCAGCAGAAGGCTAGGAGTAAAGCTTGCAATAATCATTTAGGCTTCCGGGTATAAATGATTTTCATATTCTAGTTATTTAAAAAAAATTCTTCTATTAGATTTAAAATATTACTCGTATGAAACAAGTATATTGGAAGGTCAGATAATTATGAGCAGCCTATGCAAGCATACTATGAATTTGACTTCTTCACTATAAGAATTGTGATGCTTCAATAAACAAATCCATCAAATAGAAGAGGTTGAATAAGACTTCTTCACTATTAAGAACATTGATGCTTCTACCAACCAGTTAATCAATCAGAAGAAGTGAAATCATATCAAGTGAGGGCTCCTTTCAAGGTGAAGAAATAAACAAGAACTTTTGAAGTGTATATAACTGATATCCACAGAGCAAAGTTACGAGAAACAAGTAGATATCAATCCTAAAGTAAGACAAACAAAATACAAAGAAGAGGTTCTCACAAGAGAGAGAGCTCCATGATTAGTGGCATAGATTTGATCCTCTGCCTTCGACTTGGAATCTGATCTAGATTTCTGTTCCTGCAACCATTTCCTGGCTTCCATAACAGCACTGTTGTGTGCACCTGACATTATTTCTTTTTTGAACAAAAGAAGATTAACCAAAAAGTCAGCAAACATCATGATGCTCTCAGAAAAGTTAGAAAGCATGTATTTCAGAAGACACTACCACCAATCCACCATTTCTATTACCTGTGTTGCTTAGGTTCCCATCCCACTTCGCAGAACGCGATCTAATAAGCTTTATAAGCTCATAACATTCTTCCCTGGATAGATATCAAAATCACGAAAAATGTATTAACATGGAAATTGTGTATCGGTTGTAAGAGCAGTTGCACAGTTGCACGAGCAAGGGAATTATTCCAATATGCAAAATTTGCAAGATAAGTTTTAGAAAGATGCAATCAGTGCATTCATATACAGATTTTTACACAGTAAATCTTAATTGATAGTTTCCATGATTACTTTATTTACCCTATTTCACTATCTTTTTTCTTTGGACAATGATGTCTATTTTTTTTGGCAAGCAACATGAATTTATTTAACAGGTATTCCTGCCTTTTTCAGGAAGGATGAGGACTTACTATTTTACAGTCTAAAATTGAATGCTTGTACATGAATACTACGACGTATGAACATCTTTTTTCTTCAGGATACACAGCTATAACACAACAAAGTGACGTAGAAGTTGAGAGCTGATAAAACATGTGTAAAAAAATAGCTATAAATGAAACAAATAAATTCTTGAGAAACTTAATTCTGTTATAAGAGACATCAAAGGGTTGTCAAAATTGACTAAGATTATCATTTCAACAATAGGATTGCTAAAGCCCCCCAGCATGAAAAGATCCTTCAAATTATACTTCCAACTATAAATAATTTGTACAGAAGTTAGTGCAGTCAATACCTTGAAAAAGTCTGCTGCATAACCAATTGTTGAATCAACAGCACATTCTCCCTCTTTGCATTCATTGAAGATAACCCCTTCACCCAATTCAAACCAAAAGATAAGTTATACTTGAGAATGATATTACATATAAAGAGATTGGAGACTGGAAAAATCAGCCAAAGCAACATGTAAGAATGTGATAAAGTAAGATGCGCATGTGAGAAACTACTAAATTTTGGTTAGTGCAGAAAAACAAAGCATAATGATAATATTAATGTTAAACTAGTTGACCCACTTTGCACGAAACCGCCTTTTATGAATAAAATTTCATTGAACCACACATTTTCCATACTGTTATCAATCAAGTATGAACTACATTGACATTTTAGCAATATTTGTTACCTTCCAACAAAATCCTATATGAAAATCAGATGGTTCTCCATGTCCGGACTCCGGACAGCAGGAACATTGGAATCCTAGGATCCAGAAATAGTTGAATGTTAAATGTGAGTTTTTGTTGGACAGCACTGGCATTTGGCTTCGTTATGAACTTGCAAGAGGATTTTAACTTTTCAATGACACCCAAGTTGAAGGCAACAAATATTTGGGAGAGCAGGTCTAGCAAATTTCAGGAAAGCTTTAAGCAAGAACTGTTGAGAAGGCAATGCTAGTGATCAGAAAGATGAAAAGGCTTAACTGCATACTTTTTAATCAATACATAGCATTTTTTAACTTCAAAGTTTGACAACACTCATGCATGTCATATCGACACTAACAATGATCGTGGAGCATCCATTTCAGTTACACTATCACTATGGCAATCCTGTGGAGTAGCTTCTCCCTCATCGTGAGAACTTATCCATACTATTTCAAGTCCTCTATAATTGAAAGAAATTGCTAATACCTTGAAGAAAGATGCTTCCACTTCTTTTTTCTAGGGAAGCTTGAAATTTTTTTTAAAAAGTTGATTCCTTCAAAACTTCAATCATAAGAGTTCCATCAATAATAAAAATCTAGCAAAAGGAGAAAAGACTGATTCATATATTATGATACCTGGTTCAAGTCCACATCGGCTGCATCTGATCCATCATCTTCATCCTCTGGAATTGTCAAAATTAAATTGTCTATGAATTAATGCATAGAAGCATTATTAAAAATTTAAAAGGAAAGGACCAAGAAAATAATTCATTGCATCAGATGCCAAAAACTGGCCACATATCACCAAAATTGTAGCAGTAGACTGACGCATCTCTGTTTTTTCAACTTAATGTGATATTTATCCAATTCCATGTATAAAGAAGGATAATATCAGAAACAGTTTGCATTTCTTGTTGCAAGGACTCAGACTACAACAAGTATGATCTTCTTCCTACGCAAATTCTTAAAAAAATTGAACCACTTCATCCTCAAAACAGTACTCGATGCAACGAACTAAACTGAAGCGAGAAAATTACCAGAGCAGCAATCGCTACCAGAAGACGAAGACGACAAGGAATCTGGACCAAAAACAGCGGACAAAATCTTTCCGGCACCGGATGCAATCGCGCGAGCAGGATAAATCAATCCGGAGAGCCAATTAGGGTTTCCAGAGGTCTCCGGCGCAGGCTCCTCGGACGGCGGCTGAGGCCGAGCGTAAGGCGTCCTGTCAGCCGCTCGTGTTCTTCGACTCCTCAGAATCTTACCGCCGGCGGTTCGGCCATCTTCGTGGGCGCACCGGCGAAGACTGAAAACAGCGGACATGGAGGGATGGAGGGAGAGAAGTGGAAGAGTAACGGTGGGCAACGGTCTCCAGGCGAAGAGATGCGCGTTCGAGTTTCGCTTTCTCTACTCTCATTTGGATAAGGAGGAAGAGCTTTGTAATTTGTGTAGGATGTCAGGGGTGTTTTCGTCCTTTCATGGAGGTAATGCGGCGAACGTTGGCCCCCACCTACTCCCAACTTCTGATAGTGGAAACTAAAGTTGGGCTTCCCGGCCCATTGGATTGGGCTTGGGCTTTCTCAAACCGGATTCGGGTCTACCCAATACGGGTCGGGTGGGGTGAATGATGTAATGGCTTATGTAGTAAATCATGAATGGTTCTCTACCGCCTTTCACTTCTTCACCGACTGCGGGCCGCCATTTTTGCATTCGACTATTTAAAGCGTTGCAGAGATTTGCAGAGATTTGATCGAGAATCTGTAGAAGAAGAAGATGACAGGGTTGACGTGCAATGCTTGCAACAAGGAATTCAACGAGGATTCGGTGCAGAAGCTCCATTACAAGTCGGAATGGCATCGCTACAACCTCAAACGGAAGGTTTTCTTCGTTGCTATCTCTGTAATTGGATTGCTTTATCGTTTTCCTTTCGCTTTTTCTCCAGTCTTCTTAGGTGATTGACGATTGTTTGGTTTGCGTAGCTCTGCTGTTTTTTAGGGTTTTTTTTTTTTGTGCTGTTATGTGTGGGGCTTGGGGTTCGAGAGGTGTGGATTTATGATGTGTGTATTCGCTTTGAGACTTTTGAGTTTTGGATGCTGTAATTGATTGAATCCTGACAGAAGAGGATTTCAATGACTAACTTCCAACTTTGGTTAATCTGTTATCTTTTGTGCGAGTGCATCATACATGTAACTAGAATGGTTTCAGAATGGTAGAACAAAATTTAACTTTGCAGTTGATGTTAGCATTGATGATTCTATACTTGCTGAGTTTTGCTGCATCTAATTGATGTGCTGCTTATGTTGAGTTTGACACTTCTTGAAAAAATTGCCTTGAGGTTCTAGATTATCAGTTCAAAATTCTACTTCGTTTTCAGGAGAAGAGATATTTTCGGTCACTTATCTGTGGTGTGGGTGTTGATATTTATGCTATTTTTAAAATGTTAGTGATGCTTTTTGCTTCTCGTGTGGATGATTGATTGGTGCTCAAAGAAGTGGGGGCTGGGAGTTTTATTCTGTGAGCACCTCTATGTATTTTGGCTTGCTCCTATCTAGATTTTTCGTTGGTCAAAAGTTGATTGAATTTCATATTCGGTCATAATGTCAGACAACCTGTAAAATTGGACTTCTGGAAGAATATTTGTTTCCTTCTTGTTTCTGTTAGCGGTAAGGATGTACACTAAACATTGGACATAGTTACTTTTTAATATCATGTTTAAAGTAGGTATTAAGGATGTGTTGAGCTGTTCAAATCCTGTGTTGGATATCAACTTCAGTGTTTTACAACTTTCCGGGATGTTAGAATGCCTAGAGTGTTTCTATTGTCTCTTTAATTAATGTCCTGCTGCCAGTGTAGGTAATTGCTTTTATGTATACATTACAATGATTTGGACAAGTGGACAACCATAAATGTTTACTCAAGTCCATGAGATTATTGTTCGGTATTCTTACTTTGCTGAGTTACAATGTAGATAGCTGGGGTTCCTGGAGTGACTGAAGCCTTGTTCTTGGCAAGGCAGTCTGCACTTGCTGAAGAGAAAAAGAATCTAAATGACACTCCTATGCTCTACAGTTGTGGCATTTGTGGAAAGGGATATCAAAGTGCTAAGGCACATGCTCAGCATCTCAATTCTAAGAGTCACATAATGCGAACTTCCCAGGGTGAGAATCAGCAGAATGAGGCTAACACGATCATTAAGCCACGTCCTCGTCGTGTTCCAGTGAAGCCGCCCCGAGCAGAAGTTGTAGAAACTGAAGATAGCGACGAAAGTGAGGATGAGTGGGAAGAGGCTGACCCAGATGAAGTTCTGCTTGGTGATGCTACAAGTTCAATGTCTAATCTGGGTGTCAATGGGCATTCTGTTGAGAATGATGGTGAAGACATTGATGAAGATGATGAAATGATAGATGAGTTAGATCCATCCTGTTGCTTTATGTGCGACTTAGAGCATGATACTATTGAAAATTGCATGGTTCATATGCACAAGAAGCATGGTTTCTTCATTCCTGATGTCGAGTTTTTGAAGGATTCAACGGGCCTTCTTACATATCTTGGTCTCAAGGTTCGAAGCTGCTTCTGCGTTGAGGTTACTGTATCATTTATCTATTGTAGCATTCCTGGAACTTATTAACATGTGTGCACGCTCTCAGGTGAAAAGAGACTTCATGTGCTTGTACTGCAATGAGAGATGTCATCCATTCAGTGGCTTGGAGGCAGTTCGGAAGCATATGGAAGCAAAAAGTCATTGCAAAGTTTGTTATGGTGATGGTGGTGATGATGAAGAGGTTGAGCTGGAAGAATTTTATGATTACAGCAGCAGGTATTTTACATTCTCAGCTTCCATATTCTTCTATCATTAAAATGGATCACTGGCATGGGTTGTGCATTTAAAGTTTATTCAGCTAAACTTGAAGGCGAGTTGTTATTCATCACTTGTTGGAGTTGTACTCTCATAAGAATAAAATGTCCACAACATGATAATCACCAGGCTTAACCCCTACAATTCTGAGAAAACGGTAATGGAAGAATGGATGTTTGAATTGAAATGTATCATGAGGAATTAATGTTCTGAATGCTAATTTGGAAAGCGGATTTAGAGATAGAAATATAGCATATACTGTGGGGTCTCGATATCACCTATTGGAAGATGGAAATAATAAATTCTTGTATATTTTCTCGCTCCGTTAACTTGTGGTTAATTCTTCTTCCAGCTACATGAACGAGGATGGGAAGCAGCTGGTTGCAGCGAATGATATGGGCAACTCCATTGAACTTGGAGGTGGTGGCTCTGAGATAATAATAAAGAGAAGAACTGATGATGGAATGTCAACAAAGGCAATCGGCTCACGAGAGTTCCTTCGCTATTACAAGCAAAAGCCAAGGCCGACCCCTGCAAATGATATGGCTATCTCCGTTGCATTAGCCGCAAAGTTTGTCCACTACAACTCAATTCTTTCTTTTGATGTCAAGACAGTTTTTTTTTTTATCTTTGGTCATACAAAAATGTTAACTTGAAGTGGGAAACTTATCTTGTACTTGCTCATAACAAGTTCCCCCGTTGTTTCTTTCCAGGTATAGGAGCATGGGTTTGGCAACCGTGCAATCAAAGGAGCAGACAATGAGGATGAAGGTGATGAAGGAAATGAATAGATCCGGGGTGGAGGCCATGCGGATGAGAATCGGCATCAAGAACAACGTCATCTTCAACCTCCCCAAGAACGTTCCACATTAGCCGTCTCCCTTGTGGCGTCTTCTCATTTAAACCTCTTTCTGGTTCAACTCTTTTGATACCAAAGCACCCATAATTTTGCTGTTTCTTTGATACGTGAGACGGGTTTCTATATGAGTGATAATATATCAAGGCAATTATTCAATGCATCAAACTGTTTTCGGTTTTGAGTTTGGTCTGGGTTCAGGCGAGTTGGATTGGATTTCTTGGGTCGGTTTTGTGATCTCTATCGCCAATCTTCCGATTAGATTCAGCAAATGTCGATGCCCAAACCTACAGGTTTGGCAATGGTGAAGCTGATGCCCAAACCATAGAAGAGGTAAAAAACACAAAGCATGTAAATTTCACTATTGTGTGCATTTTTGCAGCATTACATATCCCAAACTGTCAAAAATGGCAAACTTTGATCCAAAGACAGATTGGATAAAAACATTCAACAATCTACAGATCCTTTTTACTCTCCTCATGAAGCTGAGCCTGATCTTCAACCTCATTCACTTCCAAACTCTGACCTCGCCTCGACTCGTGGATCGTCCTCCATTTCTCCTCGGAATAAAGAAGCTTTCCAACAATGGGATACTTGTCAATGAACTTCATCTCCCAATCATCAAGCACCGCAAGCTCCGACTCATCCAGCCCTTCCAGATCGCCATTGATGTCCTCCGGCTTGAACGAGAGCAGCGCCAGCGCTTTGCTGGCATCCCTGCCGGAGAACATGCGGTACGATCCTCCAGGGCCGTAGAAGTTGGTAGCGGTGGAGACGTCGTAGATCTGGCCTCGAACGGCGATCAAAATCGGCTTCTTAGGGTCGGATCCGTCGTACGCCCGGAGCTCCTCTTCGGTGACCCGATCGCCGAGGTTGAGCGGCTCCTTGGGGGATTTCGGCTTGAAGTCCTCGTCGGAGACGAACATGCCGCAGACGAACTTGTAGGCGAAGAGCATTAGGGCTAGGATTGAGAGGCATTCGAGCGGGGACAGGCCTGCGTAGTCGTGGAGGATGGATTTCAGCGTCGCGGTGGAGTAGAGCTCCATTGATTTGCTCGAATTTTAGGGTTCGGGGTTTGGTTTCGGCGATTGGAGAATTTGGGGATTTTTAGGGGTTTGTAGATGGCGGGGGTTGGTAGGGGGGGATTGATCGTTGGCTGCAAACTGACGGGAGAAACGGAGAGAGATTCCCGCCTACCGACTACCTTCCTCTCTACCTAACCTCCACCGTAGCCATGGTCAACGGAAGTAATTAGTCAATGATTAATCTTAAACCCGGCCCGTAATCACCTACTTGATCCGAAGCTAAATAAGGACCCCGTCGCATTTAACCGTACAGTTAGTTGAGTAATTGCACTGCGTTCGAAACCAATACAGTTAATGCACCGTACAATAGGATCCGAGTACCTCGAGCTTCCTCGCTTACTAAATGAGTCGATATGACTATATTTCAAAGCTCAGTTAGGGTGTGTTTTCCACACCACCTCATTTAAGGGTTGGAGGAGATCTTCCACCCCCTCCACCTCCTCTACCTACCCCTCAAGGTAGAAAAAAGCTCCTATCTCCACCCCTTCCACCTCCTCCACCCCTTAAGTTTTTGCCTATGCAAAAAAAAAAACTTGAATCCGAATTCGAGTTTATTCATTTACAAAACAAATCGAGTATGAGTATAATTTAAAATTCGAATCCAAATTTATACTCACCTTGAGCTTGTAAATGAGTTAAATACAAAAAAAAAAAGTAATATCCATCTCGTTCGGCTCAAATAATGGTCATACAATACAATTTTGTATCATAGTAATATCTTTTTACATAGTATTGGACAAGGCTAGGTGGGGTTCGGGCTGATACTGGGTTGGGTTCATAGATTTTTATTGAAGAAGTATCATGAGTAAAGTGATGAGTCTTGTATCAACTCACCTCGTCCCTTATGGATTGGATATGTTAATACCAAAAATAAACTAGACATATTGACTGTTGATGAAGAGATTAAATATTATGATAACTAGTTTATTTTTATGCTAATAAGAAGCGTGTTGATGATAATGTTACTGATAGGATCGGCTTTCGTTGCATCTCGGCCTATTAGATACGCATCCTAGTTGAAATGCATAAATAATGGTGTGATATACGCAACTTGGTTGATATGGAAAAATAAATAAGATGCATATCTAATAAGTTGACGTGCTTAGATATATAATATGGTTAGATGCATACTTATCAACTATCAAAATATTTAACAATTTCGAACGGAATATATTAATCGATGTAAAGAAAGTCATTTTTCCAACTGAAATACAGTTGATAAAAATGCTTATTTTGCTAAACAAGGTAGAGTAATTTGAGTAATTTGACAGTCTAATTGCACGAGCATGTATTGGTGTGTAATCACTAATCAAGTGGAGTGGCCACATAAGCATTGCTCCTTGAAGAGTTTATAAAATGTGAGGTATGCATAGGCAAAACCAGGTTTAAAACTAGAAATCCATAAACTCTATAAAGCGATCTCCTCGAAGAGCTCTTATGTATATTGCAATTTGTACACTACAATCTTAGGGATGAAGTTCCTTTCAAAAGTGGAAAATTCCGATGTTCTCTAGTGCGTTTAGCTCAGGCGTTGTGTGGCTCTACGTTTGGCGTGACGGAACTTTCTTTTCCGTTTGATGGAGTTCTGACAGTCGAAGTCGGGATAGGTTGGGGTCGTGGTATTATGTATCGAGGCGTCTCCTTTTTCCGGAAGAATGGTTCCTTGAAGGTTCGTCTTCACTGCTCACAGGTGACTCCTGTTGTGTCGCTGACCTATGGTGCTGCTTCAGAGTTGTGCTTGGCTTCGTCTTTCATCTACGTCCTCGTCTTGTTCGATTTAGTCGTGTTTTGCTTCGCTTTTGTAGAGCTCGAACCTGTACTTTGCACCTTCTTTGTAGTTTTATATTTGCTTAGACGGTTATCCGTCTGCCGAATTGTCTGCCTTCGAGATTCAGGTATGTCTGACATCGAATTTTTTCCTAATTAAAAAAAAAAGTTGTACCGATGTTCATAACTTTTGTAGGGGAACTCAACTTGGATGGTGGGGCAAGTTCAGCAACGTTCGTTTATGCACAATAAAACCACTGAAAATGGACCTTCAAATACATGGTTATAACAAGAGATGATCAAATGGTCAGTCTAGATCTGCAAAGGTTGGCGATATATACACCCGCCATGCGTTGTTTGCACACTCCAACTTCGCATATCTAACGTGCGATGGCTCAACACGCATTCGAGGCGCGAGCCAAAACAAAAGCAGTGCACAAACAGTCAAACAACCTGTTGTGACCCGGATGAACTTACAAAAGAGGCTGAATCAAAATCCCTAATCCACCTAAAAATTCAGCTTTAAAAGCCCAAAATAAAATAATAAAATAAACAATCATCAACAAAGTCATTATCAAATTAGGAAAAAAAAATACGAATGTTACTACCAGATGAAGTTCTTGAAAGACCAAATAGTGCACTTATCCACAACTCAACCAACAACCCATGGTTATTGTCCATTCATCTTTGGCTGAACAAAAGTTTGAAATTTTAACTTGATAAAAAAATCTTGTGGTTGGAAAACACCTTTGGAAAGAGGGCCATTAAACAACATCAGGAAAAAAAAGTATAAAGAGAATATGCTGTCAACATGAAGAAACAACAGAGACAGCCACAAGTGGCTCTCATGGCCCCAACCCACCAATCTTCAACAAAAACACAATCATATCTCCTATCTTTCCTCTCTTTCAAAGCCGACCACTCCACTTACATGATTATGATTTATACACACATATTCTATACTTTCTCCTGCTAACTTTTTATGAATATGATGATTATCTTAAACACTCAGATTTACCTAACACTTCCTTAACAATGAGTTCTTGCCTTCGAGTTCGGGCCTCTCCGGGGGCCGAAGTAGGCCCCCACAAAAAAAGATTAACCTATTGTTATGGAGAGAAAATTTCCGCCAAAGCAACTCGACCTAAAATAATCTCTGCATTGAAGTGTCCAGACATGCATAACAGCCAGAAAAATTTAATGTCAGTACTTTTCAATGTGCAAACCTAGTAAGGACTCTACTTTAACTCTAACTCATCAGCACCTAAAGACTAACCGATCCCAATCAAACCCGATTAACATGTCTATTGCCTGTATTCATCAACAATTGTCAAGAATCATAAGCCACAGAGACAGATTTCTTTGCTGAAATAAATTCTGGGATACTTGCAGTACCAAATAAAAAGCAGAATATGGTAGTAAGATAAGGAGGATATGTACAATGATCAACAAGAAATGTCTGTTTCACATGGAATATGTTCGAAAGCTTCCGAACCTATTTCTAAACTTCCAAACCAAAGTACGTGACAGCGAGACTAGTGCAAATCTGTGGACAGGAAACAAGGAATAGGAGACGAAACGGGAAAAGAAAAAAGAAAAAACCTAAACCATAAGGGAACTCGCAAATGCAAGTCTAAAGCAGCATCTCACCATGAGATTAGATGGTAAATGCATATGACATGAACCAGTCCGGACAGACAGCAAGCTGCAAGCTGATCCCGGGCCTTCATTGTCCCCTGATGTTTCCATCATCTTCCTAGGCCTCTGCTTGAACAGAAAATGCAATTTCTAAGAACCAATCATAAGTTTTATCATGTTGAAAACTATAATAACTATCCCCACCTTCCACTTTTCTCTTCTATATCTTTATTTTTCTTAAAGTATACCCCTTTATGGCCTACGAGTTATAAATGAATATCGTTATAAGAGTACCTAATTGTCATAGAAGCGGGAACGTCGTCTTCTAGAGCTGTAAACAAAAGTAATAGACTGATATGTTAACAGATGAGAAAAAAAAAAGGTTTTTTTTTAAATAAAACTAAATAACAGTACAAAACATGTGCAACAGATGTGAAGTCCACACCATATCTTCTTTGAAAAAACATTGGACTTGCATTTCTTGTATAAATGGAAAGCATGCATCCTCAGAAAGTACCAAATTTAAAGGGTGTATAGAGGTTCCAAGTGACAAAATAGCCAAGTTAACCCTGGACATGACATGAGATGCTTGATCATAAGCGGCCTAAGTGCCTAACTCATATTACCATATAATTCATACAGACCAAACGGTATTTTGCATAATAACACAGTGACTAATTGAGGTTTATGCCTCCAGATGGATGTTGACAGGTGTTTGGTGTAAATGTACCCAGGTCTGTTTTGGACTTGGCGGCTGCTAGCTGCTGATTCAATATAACTCCCATTCCACATTAAACAAAAAAGAACAATACTTCACATAGAAAAAAGGGACCAAATGGAACTCAAACCTCCATCTTATGACAATTGGTAACACGTCCATAATGAGATGCTTAGCTTGAAGATATCAATCCATGTTCGATGTGTTTTAGTTGGTATAAGGAGGGAAGGATTTGGACATTAACAATGCTCAACAAGTATTTCAAACTAATCCTTTGCGAGTATTATAGATAATAGTACCACTGGGAACAATCATTTCCCATAACATATACTAAAAAAACTACCATAACATACGCACTCTATAACATGATTAAGAATCAAGAGAAATGCATGCAAAGATGAAAGTAACACACTCATCCAAAACAAAACAATTCCTGCCTGCTTGTAGAAAATGCAAGAAAAATCTGGCACATGAACAGCTATTATCATTTAATGATGGGAAATTCAGGACTGTCACAATTTAAACAAAAACAGCATACTGTTCAAATTCAAGCGCAATCAATAATCTCTGAGCACATTTTCTTTATGCTCAAAAGATTGGTAAAATGCAGGTCAATAATCTGTAAAACCAGTATCAGCATACTTATTTATACTCGAGACCCTAACCATTATAACCTAACAATAAACTAAGTTTCTCTTTCGACAAAATATTACAGCTTTACAAGTATGAACTATAGATCACTCAAGACTAAAGGCATACGAACCTCTAGGATATCAGCCCTGAGGCCCAACCACAGAAGTGTATATACACAGTTGAATAAGTTTAGCAAAAATATGTGCATCATAATTGTGTGCTTGAACAGAGGTAGCAAACAATAATATCATATGATTAATATGTTAAAATATACACTGACCTCTGATGAACAGCACTATTCCTTGATGGGCCACTCGCATTCACATATTCATCATCTGTATCCTCCCCTCTGTACTCTGGAAACTCTATAGATGCCACAGAACCTTCATCGGAGTTTGAAGTATCATAACTTGAACGTCGGCTTCCTCTTCTGGCAGCACTCCTCCTTGATCTTCTTCTATTCCTTGAATTTCTGAAGTTTTCAAATACTTGATAAAGAATACAGGATGTCCACCAATTGCCATCATCACCAGGGAAGTCTTCAAATTCATCTGTAGTATCATCATCACCATACTCAATCACATAATCACCCAAAACCACACCACGGGGGACTTCAGAATGGATAGTACTCAAAACATCAATAATCTCAGAGGATTGCTGGAAATTCTCCCAGTCCAGCTGCCTTGCAGGATCAATTTTTGATGGACGGGAATCAGGGTGTTCAACTTGAGCATGGTTCTGAAGTTCCAAGAATGTACCAGAAAACTTACATTGTTGCTCCTCACAACATCTTTTCTTCTGATCTAAATGTTGCCGAACATTTTCAATGATAACCCACCCATTTACCTCCCCCCTACACAGAGGGCAGGCTGGCTTATCTTTTGTTCCAGAATCCACAGACTGCAAGTTATCCGCAATGTCCAAGTCAGATGCTGGAGCAGACTTCGAACTTGGCGGCATGCCATAAGCAGTTTTGAAGCGGTCAAGACAGTTTGAATGCAAATGGTCTGTGTTGCACACAAAGGCACGACAACCTTTTTCATAAGATGAACACTGAAGAAGTACGCAATTATGAGGACTCTCCAAGCAGATTGGACAAACTATTTGATCCCGGTTAGTATCTAACGGAACAACATCAACGCTTGAAATCTTAAGATGAGGTGAACCATCTTCAACTTTGGAATTGTTCAGCTGATGCCCTCTTTTGTAGAAACATTGAAAGGCCATGAGGATGAAATCTTTATTTCAATTTGTATACCTTACACAAACCCCAGCTGATACGAATGTCTTAGTACACCTGGCAAGGTTAAAAAAAATATAAGAATATTCTAAAGCAGGTAAATCATAAACAATTGCAAGCAAAAAGAAACACTACCAGCATACATTTCAAACATTGAAATGGTATAGACTATAGAGCAACAAACCAGGATAGGTTATAGAGGGTACATATGCATGCTGAGCAGATACGTGATGACAAGATCTATTCAACGCTAATATATAAACTAAGCATACACAGAGAGTTAACAGAGACATCGGATAAATAACATAGAAGACAAATGACTACATATTCATAAATAAAAATCAAAATAAAAACGACAATGACTTCATCTCGTACAAGTAGAATATGTTATCAATTTCAGTGTGTTTTTTAAGACACTGATATTCCTTACCTACAGGAAGAAAAGCAGCCCACGTTCCACACAAGAAACTAACTGAAAAGCCCCAATCTAGACAGAACAAGCACAAATGTTTTCGGATTTCATCAAGTTGAGTCTCCTAAGGAGGTTAGCTATATTCGGCGCTAAATAAGAAATCCAGCTAGTGCCTAATGACTGAATGATCTCTACAATGGCTATAACTCCCATAATTTCCAAATTCCTAGCTGAAACACGTCAATCACAGACATAATAGAAGGTTGTTCACAACTCCTTATTTCCTAACTATTATCAAGCCTCCCTTTGAGAAATGAGACACCCAAAGATTCCATCAATTATTTGACCATTAAGGACGATTCATTGCACCTAACATGATTAGTAAAGTTCACCAAGCGCGAATGATAAACACTTTAATTTCCGCTGGAGCAATTATTTGAAACTGAGCATGGAACACGGTTCAATCATATCATCTTAAATCTGTCAAACGCACAAACAAAATACTATGATAGATTTGTGGTCCTACTTTACACTGCACCGACGAGTACAGATATCTCAATTTCAAGATTCTCGTCAGATGAGGGCAAAAAAATAAATCGATCGAAATCACAGCAACAAAAGAAACCTAAAAGGAAATCCAACCGCAAGCAAAATAAGCTTCAACAACAATTTCTATTTAAATAGCGATCGAATTGATGATTAGATGGTGGATAAGCTCAGTGAACCGATGACGAAAAGCACAGAAAAAAGGGGGGAAATCGAGAGGAAAAAAAACTGTAATCAGCGCAGAAATTATTAAAGCGAAATCGTATGAGAGATTGGAAATGAAACCTTCAGCAAGATCGAAGTAGCATGATTGGAAACACAAAAGCAGATGGAGAGTACGAGTAGAGAGACCTTGAGGAGGTTGAAGAAGGAGATGGAGGAGGAGGAAGCGTTTGCTTTAGACAATTGAACTTTGAAGAAGTCAGCGCAGTCCCTCTCTATCTCTCCCACACTCTCTCTCTACGAGGATGAAGTAGGTAAAACTCTTTCTCTCTCTACTGCAGGGGTCGATTAAAATAATAAAAGTAAAAAGGAAATTCCGACAATATATTTTATTTTATTCTGATTTTTTTACTGTGCATCCAATATTTTATTAATTAAATATACTCGAATTATTGGAATTTGGATATTTATTTTATTCACCGTATGTTTTTTTATATAAGTAAGGTTTCAATACACTAGATAACCATGTATGATGTGGTCACTAACGGGAGAAAAAACATAGGAAATTAGGAATGATTCATAGGGAACAACTGTAGATGTCTCAGATTTGGACTCTCTTACGAGCCTGTCTAAAATAAAATAAATAGGAGATAATGGGAAATGATAGAAACAGATGTACCATCCTCTACATCTTCTATGTTATAAATAGGTTCGTCAGTTTGTCCTTTGTGTCTCCGGTAGTACAGTTAATTAACATGCGCTCAGTCTTTGGTTTCCTAATTGTATTGTATTGTTTTTAGTGTACTTTATCCAATGTTGTAGGATGATAGTCTATTTGTCTGTCGATTCGTCGATCTCTCGATTTACTAAGTTTGTTTGATATTTTGAATTATTTTCAATATAAAAATAAACAAATAAATAAATGCAATGTTATTGTAAGAATTTCAACTTATGCGAGTATCTATTTCAAAATAGAGGTGTGTTTGGAAAAATGGGAGTTGTTGGAGTAGCTGAAGCTGATGGAGTAATTGAAACTGATGGATTATTTGTGTTAAATCTATATATTAATTAAAATCAAAGCACCTACACCACGTGTCACTCCCTCACGCAAAGTTATTTTTGGCAACATTTATATTGAATATATTTAGAAATAACTTTTTTTTTAATATATTTATATTGAATCTATATATTAATTAAAATCAAAGCACCTATGCCACGTGTCACTCCCTCACGCAAAGTTATTTTTGGCAACATTTATATTGAATATATTTAGAAATAACTTTTTTTTAATATATTTATATTGAATGTATTTTGAATATCTATATATTAATTAAAACCAAAGCACCTACGCCACATGTCACTCCCTCACGCAAAGCTATTTTTGGCAACATTTATATTGAATATATTTAGAAATAACTTTTTTGAATATATTTATATTGAATATATTTTGAATATATTAATTAAAACTAAAGCACCTACGCCACGTGTCACTCCCTCGCGCAAAGTTATTTTTGGCAACATTTATATTGAATATATTTAGAAATAACTTTTTTTTAACAATGAGATTAATTCAAAACTTTTTTAAAAAAGTTAATATTAACTATACAATATTATTTCATTCTATATTAATTATACAATATCATTTCAAGCTATTTTCTTTAAATAATGAGATGAATTTAAAACTTTTTTTTAAATATATATATAGTACATTCCAAATATATCATTTTTTGAAGCAACCAATCTCTCTCTCTCCCACCCTATATATATATATATTGAAAACTATTTTTGTTTTTATAATAACCTTAATTTTTGTAATTTCACCTAACCAACCTAATCTACACAAAATTTCACATGATAAAATTTTTAAATATTTTTTTGACCAATGGGATTTATTTATTCTAACTATTAAATGATAAATATTTTTTATTAATTAGATGTCATAATCACCTTAATTTTACAATTTCATCCCAATCAACTGAACCTAGAAAAAAAAATCCAACTATTAAAATTTGGACAAGTTTCTTTAATTAATCTATCTATATATAACTATTAAACCGTAAACATTTTTTATTAGGTGTTATAACTTATAAGCACCTTTATTTTAGGATTTTCACTCAACCAACCTATTAAACTTAAATCTTAAACTAATGTAATTTTTACACATTTTTCACAAATATTAATTTTTTACTTACTTCATCAAATCAATTTTTTTCTATTTTATGTTAACGTATGGTAATTGTTTATTTCATTTTACACCTGTAATTTAATTTTTATACTTACAAAATTTTATTTTTATTTTTCTAAAAAGAAAAATACGCGTCATGGCGCGGGGACTATACTAGTACAGGTTAATAAGCTAGTATAGTGTTTGATAACCTTAGCTATTAGGGTAGCTGATGAAAACTTGTGAGTAAAAAATCAAAAACTCCGAAAAAGCTTGGGTGAGTAGTTGTTGAAAAGCTTACGTTTCAAAAGCTAATTAAACTAAAATCTTATATTTATTCAATTTAAAACTATATAATATCAAAACCATAAGCTCTGAAAAGCTACTTGCTTTTGCCAAACGGTGCTCAAATCTTTCATATAGTACATGAGTAATTAAACGAGGTAAGTGGTAACAAAAAAAAAGAAAAAAAAAATACTTAACGAATATTGGTACTTTAAAAAAATCATTAACAAATTAGTATTACACAAAAATGAGAAAATATTGAAATTTAGGCGGAAAATAGGGGTATATTGTTATTTTAAAATATTCTTACAAAACTATAGAGGTCTATTGTTATTTAAAAATACTCTTACAAAACTATTGACTTACCAATTGATTTGTTATAATGATTTTGTAAAGGCGCATATTGTTATTTAAAACCCATTGAAAACGATGATATGTGAGAGACGAACTTCCACTGTAGATCTGTTAAAACACATTCGACTCGGAAAATCTGATCCATACTCGAATTACCCGAATAAATCGGGTCGACCTGATCGGATCGGGTTTTCTATTTTAATTGTTAATAATCTCAACCGTTGGCTAGTCTCGTTCAACTTCAACTATTTCAATTGTTCAACACTTCAACCCTAAGTCCTAACCGAGAGCCGCCGAGCCGCCGTCGTCGCCGTCCTGCCCATCGAGAGCCGCCGCCGTCGTCCTTCCGCCGTTGTCGTCCTTCTGCCCGTTTCCTTCACCCAAAGGTACGGCCAATCCAGTGGAAAAACAAGGCTTTTTATAAACTTAATTTTGGCCCAAAATGAACCTATTTAGCCCAAAATAAAGACCTCCACTTAATTAGCCCACAACCATATATTTCGAAATATAAATATAAATTATATTTATATCCAACAGTTTTCCTCCGTGTTCGTTCCACTCTCAACATACAGAATTACAGTGTCAATTCCATCTGTGGTACGAAAGCAGAGGAGGAAGACGCCCCTCTCTCTCTCTCTCTCTCTCCCTAATTTCCAGGTATAATTTCCGATTTTTGCACTTGCATTTCCATTATCAAAATTCTGTGAATTTTCTTTTCCGATTTTTGATTTTGAGATCCGGAATTCACTCGCGCACCTCAGATCCAGATTCTCGTGCATTCGATCGGATTCTGCACTAGTTTAAATTGACGCTAATTCTCGGAAATTTTTTCACCTGATCTTGGTTTGATATTGCATTTAGCTGATCTGCGAGTCCTTTGTCGGTCGAATCTATTATCACTATCAGTATACGTCCTTTTTTCTTCTGTTGATATTGTTTTCCAAATCCAGTCAAATCAGTTTGCTGCATTAATTCTGGATTTGACGGGAAAATATGGGGGTAAGATTACACAGGCATGAGTCAACCTCTTTAATGTGGCCGCAAAGCTAAACAATTCATATAGTCATATAGATCATAATTGAGTGTGGTGTCTTCTCGGTAAAATTTTGATTTTGTTACTAACATATTGGTTGATTGCACAAATTTGATCATATATGTGCTCCAGTGGCTGCAAACTACGAGGCAAGCTAGAATGGCTGCAAGGCAACCTGGCTTGATTGCTTTGTTTGATGTGGATGGGACTCTTACTAAACCGAGAAATGTAAGATACCCCCTTCTTATGCCTTCTCCTCCTTTGTCCGTTATCAAGTTTCCATCTGTTAAAACAAGTGCTGATTGAAAAAGGCAGAGGTGGCTGATTTTTATTTGGGAATTGTGAACACGATATGAAGTAAATAACTATATACTTTCTTTCGTATAGAGGTTATGGTGAATGACAAGTGGTGGCAACTTTTGTGAAATTGTGATCACACCTGCTTTGATAGTAATCTCACTTGTTCCTTTTTAATGTTTACAGGTTGTCACTCCTGATATGTTATCCTTCATGAAAGAACTGCGAAAGGTACATGCTTGTTGATCATATCATATCTTCCCACTGTGTTAACTTTCCTACTTCCAAGAGAATATTTTGCAATTAAATGATTTAGTATTTGAAATTAAATAATGTTAGTGGCAGGATTGACACATGATTTCACAGTTTCATTTTAAGAACATAAAACAAGTTTGGAATGGAAGAATGGGAGAAATTAGGTTGAATATTACTATGGCTTGCATTTTGTATGATGTTACTTGTGCTCATTAATTACGTGGTTTGCATTTGATTGCAGGTCGTTACAGTTGGTGTTGTTGGAGGATCTGACTTTGTGAAGATTTCTGAACAGCTTGGAAAGTCTGGTGTGCTACTTGAACTCTTTTACGGTTTCGCAAATTGATTTAGGAATTAGAGCAGGCCTAATCAGGCTGCATTAGCTGATATGTTTTCACTTAGCAACTCCTAATATGGAATGTGTAGTTCATGAAACAACAAGTGATCCCGGACTTTCAACCTTTACCCGCTCTTTGTCCACTTTCTTAGTTCTAACAACAGCAATCCTATAAATGATCTAGGTTATATTCCTCTTGCCATGCCTTGAGGGGCTTGAGGTTTCATCTTTGTTTTTTTTTTTTGGCAGTTATTGATGACTATGATTACGTGTTTTCTGAGAATGGCCTTGTGGCTTACAAAGATGGGAAGCTGATTGGCACACAGGTAGTTTCCCTGATTCATGATGGTTCAGACCTTTGTGTTTGTATTCAGACTCTGAGATCTAGCTACATTTATGGTATTCAGTTACCTTGATGGGCTGCTTGGTATCTTCATTAAATAATTTTTTGGAGGCTATGTAAGCTTCCTGGTTGAATTTGAATATTATAGGGTGCATTAGTCTCAGTTGAGTTCTTAATTATTATAGAACTCAAGTGATTTTCACTTTGTACACATTGTGGTGTGGAGGAAGATGTAGAATGGTAAAATGTTGGAAGCTTGCACACAATCTTGGTTTTGAGTCTGATTAAGTGTCCCATGCTCATTGAGTCCCTAATTACGTGCCACTTGATTCTCTTTTGCAGAGCTTCAAGTCATATATTGGAGAAGAAAAGCTGAAGGTAAGCTCATTTTCTCATTTTCTAAACTAATAACAGTTGCCACCTTCAAGCCTTTTGGCCTCTCTTTTGACTATGTATTAACATAAGAAGGCAGCAGTTTGTGGTTTCTCTATGAAATTAGGACTTACCTACAGCATGGTCGCTAAGCTAATTTTTTTCCCGTTTTCATGCATTTGTTACTTTATCCTTTTCTCCTCCCACATAAAGAAACAATAATTCATCTATGGTCAATATACAGGAGTTCATCAATTTTACCCTGCACTATATTGCTGACCTGGATATTCCTATCAAAAGGTGTGTTTCATCACTTCTATGAACACTAGTTGTTAGGATTCTAATACTTTAAACACAGAGGTCATTCTTTTCCAACAATTTTTATGCCTTTTATTTTAATTCATCTTATTTTCAGGGGAACTTTCATAGAGTTCAGAAGTGGGATGCTGAATGTTTCTCCTATTGGTAGAAACTGTAGCCAAGAAGAAAGGGATGAATTCGAAAAGTATGACAAGGTATCCAACCTCTGCTTTCCTTCAATGGTTATAATCTTGTAGTTCCATTGTACACTGCCTTACGATTGTAGATTTCTAACTATAAATCTTTGGTCTCTGACAACCATGGCCTAGATTCACAATGTAAGACCGACGATGGTGTCAGTACTGCGTGAAAAGTTTTCCCACCTTAATTTGACATTTTCAATAGGAGGGCAGATAAGCTTTGATGTAAGCAGTTTATTACTGTTCTTGTAACTTTTTTACTACATGGGAAATCTGCAATCAAGATGTGATTAAACTTGCTATATGTTCATTTTTTTTTATCGGCATGCCATTTTGACAGGTGTTCCCTCAAGGTTGGGACAAGACATATTGTTTGAAATATCTTGAAGAATTTGATGAGATACATTTCTTTGGGGACAAAACTTACAAGGTGAAATCTTCTTACTTGTTTGGACTAATTGATTGAGTTGTATGTTTCTTTGATAGCTTTCTTGATATATTGCCATTTTCCTTAACTTAGGGAGGAAATGATCATGAGATATTTGAATCGGAAAGGACTATAGGTCACACAGGTTAGCTGCTTACCTTGTTATAATCAAGCTAATCGTGTATATTTCATTTCCAAGGAATACTCTTTCAACTTACCACTTCTTTGAGACAATTGAATGATTAAATTCCTTTCCTTTCAGTTACGAGTCCTGATGATACAATAAAGCAGTGCACCGAGCTTTTCCTCTCCAAGAAAGGTTGAAGGACCTCCCTTCAAATGATACTTCCTGTCGTCTCCTCCTGTTACATGACTTTGATGAGACAATTGTTGAAAAAAAGTACATTCCTTTAAAGATACAATAGTTTTACATCTCACGATGAAGACAAGCTTCATCTTGGATTGTATGATTTATGTACTACAAACTGGCAAAGGTTTTTTTCCATTAAACTTGTACACTACTTCTCAAGTTTAGTCATCCACGTCTAATATGATTATGTGATTTTAGTGGACTGTTCCATTCCATCTACACTACTTCACTCATGTCATTACTTCAATTTGATGAAAACAATCGACTTATTATTCAAACCCTAGGGCACGAAGGACGGCGACGACGATTGTCCCCTGACGATCGCAGTTGCGTCCTCCTTCTCTCCGGTCTACGGCCGTGGGAGCTAGGGTTTTCTCGCCGACAGCGTGCGAGTTCACCAGGTTAGGGCAGCGGTTTCGGTTTCGGTTTAGGTTTTCTGAATAATCCTCAGGCATGAATAAGGGAGAGAGGAACAGGCGGAATATGGTGCTGTCGAGGGAGGAGGAAACGGAAATTAGGGTGGAAGTCAAAGGCAGGGGAGCGGAAGAGGGTAAGGGTGCTATGACGCTGGTCGGATCGCTCCAATCGACCAGACCGTTCAATGCCTACGCGCTTCAAGCAACAATGAAAGGAGCATGGAGGCTGAAGAATGGGTTTGGATTCCGGGAACTGCGTCAAAATCTATTCCTATTCCAATTCAAGACGATAGCAGACAAGGAGAGGGTTATGAAAGGGGGGCCATGGGCTTTCGACAAAGCTTTATTTGCAATGAAGGAGCCGGGCACAGATCAACCGTCGAAGATCGTCTTTGATCGGGTCCCTTTCTGGATCCGAGTGTACGATCTCCCGATCAGTATGATGTCGAAAGATACAGCGGAAGCAATCGGGGCAACATTCGGGGGTATACTGGAAGCGGATGAGAAGGAACTAGAGGTGTGTGCGAAGTATCTTAGACTCAGGGTGCTGGTGGATATAACGAAACCCCTGAGAAGGGGCTTGTTGATCAGATTGGAGGAAAAAAAGATTTGGGTGGATATAAAGTATGAGAGGCTCCCAAATTACTGTTACATTTGTGGGGTGCTGAATCATGTGGAGATGGATTGTGACCGGGAAGGCACCACTGATCATCATGAATACGGGGAGTGGCTTAGAGCTTCTCCTATGAAACGCACTGTGGAGAGGGATGAGCCCCGATGGGAGGGGAGGGGGACGGGGGGAGAGGAGAGGACGGACACAGAGGGGGAGGAAAAGGGAGGGGAGGTTAGGAGATCTCTTGCAAGTGTGTTAGAGGAGGAGAAAGAAAACATTGAGGGTGATAAAAATAAGGAGAGGGAGGATGGGTACATGACCATGCAAGAAGTGGAGTTAAGTAACTTTCTGGCAGAAAAGCTAAACACCACTGAGAATAATCAAAAGGGAGGTGAGGGAGCTAGTAAGGACAAAGATAAGATGGATAAGGTGGGAGTGTAGTACATTGACTTAGAAAAGGATAAGGGCGGGAAGAAAAATGAGGGAGGTAAAGGGGAGTCTGTGAGGAAAGGGGGGGGGGGACCTAGGACCAGATGCAAACAAAAAGTGGAAAAGATTAGCAAGAGAGGTAAAAAAGAATATAGAGGGGGGGGCAATGTCGGGTCACAAGAGAGGGGGAGCCGAGAGAGAGGGGGATGAAATGGAAGTGGATCTGCAGGGGGTGGGGGATAAAAGAAGGAAACTAGGAGAGGACGTCACAACGAGCGTATCGGCGGGAGAGGGCGGAGACCCCTCCTGCCGGGCGACATGAGTCTCCTAAGCTACAACTGCCGGGGATTGGGGAAGGCCCGAGCGGTTGTTAGACTCATCAACTTGGTGAGAAGAGAGGACCCCAAAATAGTCTTCTTGATGGAGATGAAATGTGACAGGAGGAGGATGGAAGTCATACGAAGCAAACTGGGTTTCCAAAACTGCTTTACGGTTGAATGTGTTGGACAATCAGGAGGCCTGAGTCTACTATGGGATGATGAGGTGGAACTTACGATTAAATCTTACACAAGCCACCACATTGATTCGGAGGTCACAAATAGAGAGTTAGGTAAATGGCGACTCACTTGCTTCTATGGCTGGCCGAGAGGGGCTGAGAAACACCATTCATGGTCCCTTCTTATGCACCTGGCGAATGAACCTCATGGGGCTTGGATGGGAATGGGAGATTTCAATCAAGTTCTTTGTGCAGCGGATAAAGAAGGGGGTATACCACCAAGAGTGGAGGCGATGGCAGGTTTCAGACGGGCGCTTGAGACGTGCGAAATGACTCTTGTCCCGCACCAAGGTAATAAGTTCACATGGGATAATGGTAGGATAGGGCCTGAATTTATACAGGAGAGACTGGATTATGTGGTAGCAAACGATTTGATGAGAGCTATGTTTCCGGGGACGAGTGTCGTTCATTTGGGGAGGGAGGGATCGGACCATGTTCCGGTAATGGTTTACACGCTGCAGGTGGAGAGGGAGTGGGGGGAAGAGAGGAGAGGTGCGCGACCGTCTCGATTTGAGGCCATGTGGGCGGAGCATGAAGGTAGCTTAGAGGTGGTAAGGAACGGGTGGGATAATCCGGGGGAGACCATGGGAGGAGAGGGGATCATTGGGAAACTGTCCAGGTGCCTGGGGGATCTAAAGGACTGGAACCGAACCACTTTCGGTGACATCCTGGGGAAGCTACGAAAGGTTAGGGATCAGTTGAGAGAGATGCAGAAGGGAGGAATGATAGGATCGCTGGTGGGACGACGGATCGAACTTGAAAGGGAGGAGGAGCGATTGATGGAGGAGGAGGAGGTGTTATGGTTCCAAAGAGCCAAAGCGAACGAATTCAGGTGGGGGGATAAAAACTCTAAGTTCTTCCATCAAAAAGCAAGCGGAAGAGCGAGGAGGAACAAGTTGGTCAGACTGGTTGATGAGGGAGGCATGGAGTGGAGAAGTAGAGCGGGAATGGAGAAAGTGGCTGTGGATTATTTTGGGGAACTATTTAAATCAAACCGACCCGTTGTCCCTAATTTGGCTTCTCAAGGAATTTCGCAACTACTGTCGGAAGAGGACAACCAGGAGCTCCTTCGTCCGTTCACGGGAGAGGAGGTACGTCTAGCCCTGTTCTCAATGCATCCCACTAAATCACCAGGGCCAGATGGTATGTCAGCGTTGTTTTATCAGCGCTATTGGCATATCGTCGGGCCCGAAGTTACTAGGTTTGTCTTAGATATTCTTTCGGGGGCTGCGTTCCCAGATGCTCTTAATCACACGTTCATAGCATTAATCCCAAAAGTCTCGAATCCCTTCAGGATGAGAGATCTCAGGCCCATTAGTCTATGTAACGTGTTGTTTAAGATCATCTCAAAGTGTTTGGCTAACCGTTTGAAAGTGTGTTTGAGCAAGGTGATATCACCAAATCAGAGTGCTTTTGTGCAAGGCAGGTTGATCACGGATAATGTCTTGTCGGCCTTCGGAGTTTTTCATTTTATGAAGAACAAGAAGGAAGGCAGGAAGGGGTACATGGCAATCAAGCTGGATATGGCCAAGGCATATGATAGGGTGGAGTGGGCTTTTCTGGAGCATTGCATGGACAGACTTGGTTTCCATCGAGACTGGACAACTTTGATTATGAGGTGTGTTAAGTCGGTCTCATTCTCGGCTCTGGTGGGTGGCATACCGTCTCCAACCTTTGTGCCAGAACGGGGGTTGCGCCAAGGGGACCCATTGTCGCCTTATTTATTTCTTCTGTGCAGTGAGGCTCTTTCGGGTCTTATTAAGAGGAGTGAGGAGGAAGATAGATGGAAAGGGATTCGTATCGCTAGGTCGGCTCCCACAGTTTTTCATCTCTTTTTTGCTGACGACAGCATCCTTTTTGCAAGGGCTACTTGTCAACAGAGCTCGGAAATTGTTGATATCCTCCGTCTTTATGGAGAAGGATCGGGTCAACAAGTTAACCTTGCGAAGTCGGAGGTTTCTTTCAGCAAGAACGTGGGTGAAAACCTAAGAGAGGAGATCCAGGCGATTGTAGGGGTAGCGGAGGTCGAGAAGCACGAGAAATATCTGGGCTTACCGACGATGGTTGGGAGATCAAAGAAGGTTATTTTTAGTAGTGTTAAGGAGCGGGTGTGGAAGAAATTGAAGGGATGGAA
The DNA here is from genome assembly GCA_963922045.1 of Persicaria maculosa. Lineage (NCBI taxonomy): Eukaryota > Viridiplantae > Streptophyta > Magnoliopsida > Caryophyllales > Polygonaceae > Persicaria > Persicaria maculosa. The sequence goes on along the minus strand of OY998269.1, from coordinate 48,215,417 downwards.
GGAGAAAACATTGTCAAGGGCCGGGAAAGAAGTGTTGATTAAAGCGGTAGCGCAGTCCATCCCAACGTACACGATGTCATGTTTTCTCTGGCCGAGTTACTTATGCCGGGAGATTGAGCAGCTAATGTGCAATTTCTATTGGGGGGATAGCTCGGATAAAAAGAAAATTCACTGGATGTCGTGGAAACGAATGTGTAGATCAAAGGAGAATGGGGGGTTAGGCTTTCGGGACATGGAAGCATTCAATCTTGCCCTATTAGCTAAGCAAGGATGGAGGATCCATCAGGAGCCTGAATCTCTTTTGGCCAGGCTCCTAAAGGCAAGATACTTTCCCCAGTCGAGCTTCCTGGAGGCCGGGCTGGGATACTCACCTAGTTACGCCTGGAGGAGCATATGGCGAGCAAAGCAGGTGATAGAGCAAGGTTCGTTTTGGGCAGTAGGGAATGGCGAAAGCATAAGGGCATGGAGGGATAGATGGATTCCGAGACCATTGTCCTTTCGGCCGATTACCAATTCGAACGATCAGGATGAGACTACAAGGGTGATAGAATTCATCGATTGGGGAGCCGGACGCCGGATGGAGGACGAATTGCGGGCAACCTTCTTACATTGTGATGTAGAGGAAATCTTAAAAATCCACCTTGTCAGTTCGAACTCGCCTGATACCCTGGTGTGGCATTACACCAAAGATGGCGAATTTAGTGTTAAATCCGCTTACCACAGTATTATGGAGAGGAGGGCTCTAGAGGTAGGAGGGGCTGGATCGTCGTCGGTAGCTACTGGATCAAATTTGTGGAGACGGCTTTGGAAGGTAAACGCAATGCCGCGTGATCGGAATTTACTTTGGAGAGCCTGCAAAAGTATCATCCCATGTCGGCAGCCACTATACAAAAAGAGAATTGTTGAAGATCCTTTTTGCGCTGTGTGTGGGAGAGAGGAGACCACCCTCCATGTGCTATACGAGTGTAGTGCTGCTCAAGAGGTATGGAGGATGATTCCCGAACTCAAAGGATCGGGGAGGGGCTGCAGTACCTTTGAAGCATGGATGGAAAGAGTTCTCTGTCGACAGAAGAGCGAGGTGCACACTCTATGGGCCACGGCAATTGGGAAGCTCTGGTATGCTCGAAATCGACGGGTTTTCGAGGGTGTTGGAATAGAGGCAGGGAGAATTGTCGAGGACATTAGAGAGGGAGGAGCGAGATGGGAAAGGAGAGAGTCTCTCACTGCTGCGCAAGGGTCGGACAGAGCCACATCGAGCTCGACGCACTGGAGGCTTCCGGAAGTGGGTTTAATCAAGATCAATTGTGATGCTTCCTCGAGCACAACTGAAGGATGTGGAATAGGCACGATGGCAAGGGATTCGGATGGTGCAGTGGTATGGGCGGCTTCAAAGGCCATACAGGAGGGGACGACGCCATTGGTAGCAGAGCTGGAATCTGTTGTGTGGGGACTCCGGCTTGCGGAAGAGCTAGACATGGATAGCATCATCGTGGAGACAGATTGCAGTCAGCTAGTCCAGTTCATGAAGGGGAGAGTCCCATCCTTTAGGGGGACAGTGGGCAATCTGATTCATCACGCCTTGACTCTAGCTCGACGGTTCAGGAGGTGTGAATGGAGTTTTGTGAAGCGAGACGGAAACAGGGCTGCTGACCTTCTAGCAAAAATCAAACCACAGGAGATTTTCTTTGTGACGTCTGAGGACGATTTACCTTCTACTTTATATGACATTGTATTTGAAGACTTACTAGTTTCGGAATAAAATCGTCGGCTTTTCATCAAAAAAAAAATCTATACTTCACTCATCATCCTAGAGGGAGGCTTTGGTCTTATCTTACAAAGCATACCGAAAACAAATCACCTGTCATCTCGCATTATGAGCACTTCGTGTGTCTAATCCTTATGACAGATATGTGAAGCGATTCCATTTGTCGGGTAGACCGAAAGAAATCTTGATGGCTTTTGACGTTTTGGTTGCGTAACTTGCGTTTGTCGCCGTAGGCATGGATGGAACACCATCATCCTTGTGTCACGTCTCGTCTTGAACAATATCTTCCTGTGTTTCTAATGATCGACAGTCGCAAAGACTATCATTCTAGAACCTTCCTCATCCTCTTCTACCTCCACTAGGGTTCACCGTTTTTACGGGAGGCTGGGGAAGATGAGAAAACGCACAAGTAGGTTCGGGGAAAGAAAAAAGCAGAGTACATTTTTTTTTTAAAAAAAAAAGGGGGGCACAGGCCTGTGAGTAGCGGCTAGTGATGTACACTCATAAATTATAAAGCAACAAAGCTACAACAGCAAACTGAATCTCAAAATTTTGAACGCTGAAAGCCACTTTGGCTATGCTACCTCCAAAATCTCATCTCGGCTAACTCATCGTGTTTCTCGACTGGTATCCAAAACGAAACGAGCACAAGGGTACAGTATTCTGTCAGCCAATAATCCGGGTTACAACACCAAGCGCGATGGTTCTCCCTGAAGTCCGCAAGAAGACTCGCCCTAGAGGCTTACTTATAGAGAACTCCTCGACACAGACTGCTCCTTGTAGGACCACCTAGAGATTAAAAAAAAAATGATGTTGGTAGAAAACTCCAAAGTTTTATCACAAGAACCTGCCAAAAGTTCAGCATCTCCCTTACCTCTAGAACTGCATTCTGTTTCGATAGCAGGCAGCGTGGTGACTTCTTTGTCGCTTTCCCAGTCTTAGGATCAAGCAAAGATGTTATCTTTACAATTTGTGCAGCCTCCTTCGCATGGTGTATGTGAAACTCAAGCTGCGTGAAAACATGTTCAGTGACTGACCAAACCAAACTCTAAGAACTAGTTGAAATTTTTAGGGCTGTAAAATCAATTTTTTGGCAAAATGCAGGTCATATGAAGGCTACATGAAAACAAAATTATGTGAATGGGAAGGATGACATACTTGAGATCCGACAAGAATAGGAGTCATCACGTCCAAGACAAGAACCTTTAGCTCCAAACGGGTTGCCACTCTGATGGGGAAATCTGGGTGACATAGCACTCCCCCCGCCATTACTTGGCCAAAGTCGACACCTTGTATAGTGACAGCTACACTGTCGCCAGCTCTTGCAACGGAACAAGGATGGGTATTGCGCTCTATAGACCGCACAGTTCCTACATCTCCTAGTGGCATAACAAGAACCTGCACAATGCCAAAAGTGAACGGCTTTGTCATGCATCGTATATGTGTGTAAGCAGTTGATGAGCCCACGACAAAAGATACTGTGCATTTTTGGAACAGATGATATGGTCAAAGGAAACAACTCAATGTCTGTTGATTGGGTTCTATCAGTAATAAAGTATGCTGAATGGTTAATGTTCATTGGTGGCTGGAATTGGAGATGCTTCAATCAGAGAAATTAAGCTGTTCAATACTCGATTGACCTGAATAAGTGACCAAATAAATTCAGGAAACTTGAGATATACGTATTTAGTACACTGGTAGTTTCTCAAAGAACATTATGACATATAAAAGCACTGTTCTAACTTATTGAGAGATTCTCACCTTACAACCACTTCGTAAGGCTCCAGTCTCCAGTTTGCCACATGCAGAAACCTGACCTGTTGAATGTGTTCGGATAACATCACATATGGGCATGAGCAGGGGCTTCATGTACTCTCGGGTGGGAGGATGCAGTGAGTCTATTGCTTCCAAGAGGTGAGGTCCACGATACCTGGACCACAAAATAGTCATACAACTCGTATCAGCTTATTAGATTTTGGCAATGTCAAGACTTTCAGATTATAACTGTACACACACAACAGTGGACTCAACTGAGGAAAAAATATGTAAACTTTAGCAAGATTCTAAAAATTCCACAACTGCTCAGAAGCCCTACATCACAATATGGGAGATAGATGTAACAATATCATTGCTTGACTTGAGAAGACTCATTCCGCATTTACATGGCTCTACATTGCAATAAAGATATATGAAATCAACTCATGTATATACCGTAATAAGATTTGCTAAATTAAATTATCCTATGTGCCTAAATTCCTTCTCCATGACGAGTTTATATTAGTTTCCTCTCTTCTTCTATACTCTACATGCATCAAATAACCAAATTGTCCAAATTGTGCGTTCTCAGTTACTTAATACCTCAAGGTTAGCACCAAGAACCTGATTTACCCGATTATCAATTAATTGAAGCAGAACAACACACCAGGATTTCAAGCGCATGTCAGTTGCTGCTGCCACCAAGTTCTGGTTTTCCATTGCACTCAAGGGAACCCATGAAACAAGGGAATCCTTGAAATTACAAGACCGCAGAAATGATCCAACTTCTCTCTTGACCAGTTCAAACCGCTCATTGGAATACTTCACAACATCCATTTTGTTAACTGCAACTATAATCTGATCAACTCCAAAGCTTCGGATGAGCTGCGCATGTTCCCGTGTTTGGCCCCCAATAGCATCCATGCCAACTTCAAATGAACCAACTGATGCATCTATAACAAGAATAGCAGCATCTGCCTGTGTCGCACCAGATATCATATTGGGAACAAAATCCCTGTGTCCAGGGGAATCAAGTACAACTACGTGATACCTTTTGGTATCAAAATATGCAACTGCAACTGTCATAGTAATTCCTCTTTCTCTTTCTTCCGTGCTCTCATCAAGTGCCCATGCATATGCAAAGGACCCCTTTCCCTGATTAATTAGGAAGATACATGTATCAGGTAAAGGAGGAAGCATAATCAGAAGAAACAAAAATCTAGCAAATAGAAAAGGGTATAAAAAAGACATCCAACTCCTAATACCTGTATCTTGGCTTCTTTCTCATACTTGTGCATAACCTTCTGGGATATCTCACCTAAAAGATGTAATAATCTTCCAGAAAGAGTTGATTTTCCTGAATCGACATGGCCAACCTGTCACCAAGTTTCCTTATTAAAAGTTAAGTTTGAAAACAATATACAGGAGAAATGGTGATTAAGTATGCTGCCACCGACATTTCTGGTGGTCATCTAAAAGAAAAGCAAATATATATACAGACAAACTGTTGGCTACACTTCAAAATACTTTTAAATCTCTAAAATTCATCTTTTCAATCAACTCATGGTTGGACAACATATTATGTTGGCTATACCTACCTACCTTTCATAATTTTCCAGAGAATTATATTTTAGAAGAATCACTTGACTTAAGAAGAATTGTTTTTATGATTGTATTAGCAAATAATCCCTAATTGAGTAATGAAGAATAAATCTCATAATATTTTTTTTCAAATAACAAGGGCATTATTTCAAAATAAAAAAACTGTTCACCATATAGAAGTCCAAATCTCAATGACCCTATGCCAAATTTCCCCAAATAATAAATCAGGCATTCTTAAATCGTTTTTTCTAACGTGTTCCATGGGTACCCATTAGAAAACCTAAAAAGGAAAGAAACCCTAGTTTCAATGCATTGACCCTTGGGGTTAATGCATTGAGAAAAGGGAAAAACACATTTTTTCTAAAGGAATATTTCCTTTTTGAAGTTGTCTAATGTGTGCCCATTAGAAAATTCCTTCTTAAGTGGCATAAGTTACCTACTTACAATTGCAAGATTTAGTTGAGCCATAGCATCTTCTTGTGCATCCCGTAGCATCCATTTCTCTGGCATGTATTGTGCAGGAGCAGTAGCAGTAGCTTTGCTATGAATACCATGCTTAGAGGATTCAGATGCCTCATTCAAAGTAATATTAACCAAATTACTGGTAATGTTTTCACGCTTCCCTCCAATTCCCAAGGAATTAATATCATTTCTGCTATTCTGTTCACCACCTTTTGCAGTCAGTTTAGAGGAGCCAGCTGATCTAGATGTTGATGGTGCCTCAGTATCATAAGTGTTGTCTCTGATGTTTGAAGAACTAACAAAAGACCTGCCTCCCTTAAATGAACTGTGAAAATTATTCTCCTGCATTCTATTCTGTTCTCCAGCATTACATGAACGATCTAGTGGTTTCACAATAGGTCTCGCTTTTGTGCTTTTGTTCTCCACTGGTGAGCAATCTGCAAATGCAGGTCTATAATACTTAATATGATACTACGATTATCAGACTCCCATATATTAAAATAAGAAAAGGGGGGATGGACTTCTCTATGCTCAGAATTTGATGAACTTGGGTTGATGGCCTTGAAGAGAAAATTTGGTTTTTAAGCAACGACATTTTAGTCATGTAGGTTGTTCATTTTTCTTTTTTCATTTTTTTAATAACAATTTTAATAATTTTGAACATGTACAAAACCTTAGGGTTACCTTCTGCATTTTTTTTTTAACAAAGATGGCTAAATGCAAAACCTCAAAGTTATATTACACAATATTCCAAGAGAATGACTGGAAAATAAAGCTCATAAATATGAAGAAAGATTACACATAAAAACTTCAAGGTCACTAAAACACAAAAACTAACTAGATTCTTTCCACCAAAATGGCAAGGAAGAAAATGCATGTTAAGGTGATAAGCTGTAATTCTAGTGTCAGAAGCATTGAAATCAGCAGATATGAGAGAGTGAAGCAGGGGAAAGATGAACAGAGGGTAATCCAGGGAAGATTGATACTTGAGAAGGAGATGGAAGTCGTTAAAGGGAGAAAACTGAGTGAAACTAGACCATTTTCAACAAACAGATATTAATAAAATCACTCATCCACATGTTTTACACATTCATCACAAGAGTTAAATAAAACGGATTCTATAGATTGAAAATACTGCCCGTTAATGAAACTGAAGAACCAGCAAGTGACAAGTGGAAACTTTATCTGATGATTGCTTCTAAATAATTTCAAATTACCTATTTTCTTATCAATATTGTCACCGTTGTTGGATGTAGGAGCTCTAAGAACTCCACATATGTCACATAAGTACATACTCTCATCATTGTCATATGTGCATATTGGACATCTCCAAACTTCAGGTTTAACTGCATGCTTAGATACTACAGCCACAGGTTCTTTTCCTGCATAGCAGAGTAATCTCAAAGTTATAATGTGTAGAAACATTGGGACAGAAAAATATGAGAACCTATTCTACAGCTTCCCACAGAAAAAATGTTCCACAATAAGACAAGGAGGAACTTGATGTATCGGCATCAATTGCCCTTTTGTTGCATCACTCTATAACAAAACAGCAGCAAAATATGGGATGTAGGGTGGAAGACTCATTGACTACAAAGTAAGCAAGTGGCAGCAGTCAGACAATTCTCATAAAAGCAAGCATGAAAAGCCCTTGAGATCAACTCTTTTAATTTTTTAATTCTTTGATTAAAAAGGAACAGACAGATTTCACAACAAAGAACGAGAAAAAGTAGATAATGTTAAGCACAAGAATGAGAGAGACCAAGCTGGAGAAAAATGCAGAGCTATACATCCCATAAGGGGGATGAGTTGACAAGGAACAGCAACATGGAAACAGGGGAATGGTGAAGGACTGTGCTGTTCAGCTACCGATCTTGTGTGTGTGTGTGTGTGTGTGTATAAATAATTGAACTATATAAGAACGAATTGGAACTCATACTGACCCTTTTCTTCGTAGGGATCGTCATATTCTTCATAGTCATCATAATCATCATAACCATCATCATAGTCTAATTGGTAACCTGCTTTACGAGGCATGTTCCTAATAAAGAACAGATGAAAGTGAAAATCCGTAACAAAGTAATTTGTTCCCCTTAATATAAGATAGAACCCAGGAAAAGCAACACAATTATCAACTTATCAATTAACACAGATAATAAGTCCAAGGAAGTTAAGCTTTCAATTTTCAACCGAAAAACATTGCTCTTAGTTGAAATAATATTCTCCCATCAGATTTTACAAGGCCATTCTGGCTCTGGCCATCTCTTAGAAATCAATCTGAAGACAGCCGTTAGAAATCACAAAAACCACCATAGCCAAGCATCATTCATCCGTAACAAGCATCAATTCATCGTCACAAACTGAATCAAATTCACATATACCAAGTGAACAAGGTGACCGATTCGCAAAATTTAAACCCTTGACATGCAATTTGACACACTTCTGATAATTCGACCTAAATTTAGTACAGATCCTTGCCCTATCCACAAACTCCAAAAAAAATTGATTCTCGCAACAATAATCAGGAGATATCTGAAGCGAGAAATTGAAAATACAAATCTGATTTACTTCAAGCGTAGTTAGGCTTCCACAAACCCTAGATTGATTGGAGACTCCCCGTGGCGGCAGGAAATTGAAAAAGGGAATAGCAGGGACATACAGAGTTCAATGGAAGATTCAATTAGAGGATATGCCGACGGTGAAGCTCCTTATCAGCTCAACACTTGAATCAAACTGCAGATTAGCGTATCGCTTCGAAGTGCGAACCCTCCGAAGCTCAAATGCGTATGGCTTGGGCGCGCTTGATGCCGATTGCCGATACGGGGAGAGAGATAGATAGACAGACACTGAAAGCAAAAAGGACTTTACCGGGGTTCACTACCGAACAGTATAAAAATTGCTTCTAATACGAAAAAGTAAATAAAGATAAATTAAAGCAAGTTTGTTGCGATTCGTATGTGACGGGGTTAATAAACTGACTAAAATTATAAACAGAGTAAAATTTATAAACTGTTGGTAAAAGTAGTTAAAAATTTATGAAAAAATTCGTATTATGTTATTCGTTTTTATATATCGATCCGTCGGCAAGATCAAGTTTGTTATTTGATTTCTCAAATTGTTACTTGTATTAAAAGAAAATAGGTTTAGCCCTAGTCGTGGTGGCCTAGTGATGTGAAGTAGGAGGAGTAAAAAAGCCCCGGGTTCGATCTCTGTCTCTATATTTTTTCTTATGTGAAAATCCAAGTTTGCCTAGTAGGGAGTCGAGCCAGTCGGCATAAGCAGATTTACTTGGTGTGTGGCTCTTCCCGACTGAGTCACGTGCCGGGGTTTGCCACCAAAGATGGGTAGTTTGTATACAGTTGCCTAATCTATACACATGTACAAAAAAACATAATATATATAGAGTAAAAAAAAACCCAAATGGTAATCAACAAATATTAGAAAACAAACTTTCCAAATATGATAAATTGGTGAAGTATTGAAATAGATGCACTTAATATTTTGGATTTGCGATTTTTTGTTTTGATCAGGTAATAATTCGGGTGGACTGATCTTACCCGATAGCATCCTTACGGATGAGATCTTGAAGACCTGAATTAGTGTAGATGTCGAGACCCTGACACCCGACTGATCTTACCCGATAGCATCCTTACGGATGAGATCTTGAAGACCTGAATTAGTGTAGATGTCGAGACCCTGGCAGAGTGGCAAAGGTCTGCAACCTTATCAGCCACTCTGTTGCCATTACGGGGCACGTGAGAGAAGGAGACTTCCCTCTTACTCAACATTAATGTTTTGATGTCGGACGTTACTAGTTCAATCTCCCAAGGGCAGGTAGATTTTGTTTTTAAATGATTTATGATTATGAGGGAGTCTCCTTCAATATGACATTTGTTTATACCTAATGCCAAAAGTTGGATTATACCATGCCTTAAGGTCAGGGCCTCAGCCTTTAATGGGGTTTGGTTACCCAATTCTCCGTATCCAATATGGATTGTTCTGCCCTCCCAGTCACAAATGATTTAGCCAAATGAGCTGTCATTATTGCCGAGAGTTGATCCATCAAATTTTGAAGTTTGGGATTAATTGCGTGAGATGAATTTTCTAAATTTTTTAAATTAACCACATTAGACATAAATTGCACAAACCCTCTTTGTTTAGCAAAACACAAGTTCCATTTTTATTTTTATATATGAATTCCTTATCTGTTTCATGACTCTGGAGATTATTTATCATTTTTGAGAAAAATGCACTACACATTAAATTTTACAATTTAAAGATTAAAGATAGATCTAAATTTTCAACTCCAATTTGATTATAAGTTTCATATTAATATACATTATTCATCATAAGCTTCCTACAAATTGAGATAAATTATCAACACACTCAAAACAAAATTTTGGTTACTTGATCTATTCATTTGTCTATTCTTAGTTTTGAAGAATGCCTTTGTGAGCTAAGAGACTCAACTTACAAGTACCTGACATACACTCAAGAGACCAAACAACTGTTAAATAATGACAGTTTGCATACAACACATCTGAAAATTCCTATAAACACTCAAATTCAACATTCTATAAACCTAAAACATGCCTGAACGTTTCAGGTATAGAAAGAAATAAACAGTTTTTGAATCATAAATACTGAGCTATTAAGCTTTGGTGTTTTCATCTCCTGCCATATCATCCTCGTCGTGGTATATGTTGTCAGCCATCTGCCAAATCTGAAGTATGTTATCCTCGGCTACACTTGCAATCACCCAATCCTCTGATGGATTCCATGAGAAGTCGGATATTTTACTCGTGTGTCCCCCGTGTATGAACAGCAGCTCCGGAGGGCCATCTTCAGCGTCCTCTGGTGTTTGCTCCTCATTGATTCTGCAATTCATCAAGTGAAATAACGCTTAGTTCCAGATTCTACATATGAGTAATGAGCTATATGTAACTTCATGAATAAAACCCGATGATAAAGCACGAGTTTTAACTATTTTCATTGGTGACCAGACATCTTCGTGTTGCTAGACTACAATCCTATTAATTATCTTGGACTGCATAAATCTCTTTATCATCAATTCTTCTAATAAGGTTTGTCTGATTAAGTTCAAGTACAAAACAGTGACTTCCAATTTCATATTATTACAAACACATTTTCCTACAAGGAATAAATGTACATCTAACCATATTTGTAGCCAAACGGGAGCTTTTCCTGCCGAACTATTGAATATTCTAAAGATTATCCTAACTGTATTTCACTGAGCCAGTGTAGAACTTTTGAGTCAGAGTTTATTATGACTTACAAAACTAGATAGGAAAGCAAAAGATAGCTGATGAGCCCAGAAATATGCCAGTAATACAGTCCTAACTGAATAAAAGGATAGCAGAATAAGTTCCATCTTAAGAAAATACCTGCTGAGGTCCCACACCATGAGTCTCCTACCAAGACAACAAGATGAAAGAATTGATTCATTTGTTGGACTCCACCCAACTTGAAATATTTGGTCCCTTTCATGACAAAATTAGCAATTTATAAATTGTCAGTAATTGACTTGTGGTTGTCCTTGATAAACTCATACGGTGAGTTAAGATATTATGCCAGGCAGGTATTCTTACTTGTGACAATCGAAGGTATAAAGTGCAGAGTCAAATCTTCGCAGATCAAATAACTTAACAGTCGTGTCAGCAGAACCGGTTGCTACAACCCATTCATTGAAAGGATTGAATGCCAAGCAGTTAACCTACATATTTTGAAGACAGAAACATAGCAGAAACCCAAAAATGTCACAATTTGTTGCCAACAAAAGAAAACTTTGCATGTAAGCGAATAAGATTCTGATTTACAAGGAACAATTTATTAATAGCATGTATTAAGTTTAATGATTGCATATTTCCAACATTCCACCAAGCAGTAGATATGTAGCAAAATCTTACAGATCATCATAACTTTATTAGCCATGAAAACAAAATAAATAGCAGAATGGTAGGTTTAGATGGTGATAGAGATGAAAAAAGCACAGGGCCAATTTGTGCATACACATCAATGCAAGCACTAGACATTGAGAAAGTTTTTTTGCTACTTTTTCCACTTACCTCTCCGTTATGAGCAACCACAGACTTTGCAGGTTTATTTGCTGATGAAGTTCGAAGGTCCCACAAGAACAGATGCCTATCATCTCCAACTGAGCCAAATAGGTATTCATGTCTTGAATGCCAAGCCACATCTTCCACAACCCCATCATGGGCCTACATTTGCAGGTATTTAGATAGAGACAATGAAACCAAACTAAAAAAAAATGTAAAGCATCTACAGCTGGACAATAAGGAATGAACAAGAAAAAAAAGTCTCATTCCTCAAAACACATGCCTTTTCATCTCATCAATTCATGTCATTACCTCTCCTTTTTCCTTTCTATCTGTTTATTACTTGATGTTTTGCAAAGTTAAATGAGTTCTATTCCTCACTTAGCTCAATTCTTATTCAGCAATCAAAGATTGTCATTTGTCACAAATTTACAAAGGTTTTTAAAAAATCAGTTTTGCGTAGTCAACCTACTTAACAGAGAGAGACAGAGGGTTTAGAGGATACCTTAAATACATTCACAGCATTCAGTGTTTTGTTTGTAGGGGTTGCATTGATGTCCCACATACAAATCTGAGCATCATCAGAGCCACTGAGCAAATGTCCTGGCTTGAATTTACTCCAAGAGAGACCATACCCTTCAAGGTTGTGACCCCTCAACCTCAAATCAGGATTACATGCACCATTAGATGGTGGGATAGAAGGGTGCTTGCTATAGTCAAAGATGTATACTTCTGAACTCACGGTCTTGGTAGCAATTATGAATTCATTTTGAGGCATATAACGAGCCCTGTTGACCTCTCCCTCGTGAACTATACGCTGTATAACTTCCACCTGCAAGGATGAAAACACGCTCGTAATGTACTTGATGATAACAGCTCTATTCAGCAGAAGCTGCACAGAAGCAGGTGCACTGAGTGAAAAATCTAAGTATTTTCATTGGACAACAAGTGGTGCACAATTGTGTTATGAGCAAATGCAAAGGTTAATATTTTAACTCAATCATTCAGCTGAAGCAAGCTGCAATCGGATAATGTATATCATACATATACATGAAAAGTTAGATTTTTTGGTGCAAGTAACCATTGTACTAATAAATTATAGTGCATATCAACCCCAAGACAAATACTGAGCATATTTTCCTCAAAATCTCACACATTTGTATTGCGTCACCAAGTCTGCTTGTTCGCTCCGCAGACCACAGGTAAGATTCTAAATTTTTGTAACACAATAACTCCATGCCCTCTCTCATATAATATACCATGGCAAAAAATAAAACTTCACAAGAATTGGTTACATGAGCAGCTGCACTTTCTCTGTATTTTACTCTCACTAGACTAATACTCGACTTTGCGAATCCACCAAAGAAGTGTTGGAATTAACAATCAAAATATAATCTCTGAAGGACTTACTGATGTAAAACCCAAAATCACCCATGAGTTCATACTTACACCATAGTATGAAGCATCGATCCGCATATTTTATCATTTAAAGGGTTTCACAATCCAAGCAAAATAATTTACAGATTATCACAAGCAATTAAAAAAACACAGCAAAGATAAGAACCAAAACCTTGCCACTGGCGCAGCCGAAGCCACCGACATTGGACTGAGAATCATCATAATGTCGAGCATCGTTTTCAGAATCCTCGAGAGGAAGCTGAACCTGAGCAACCAAAAGATAATTCGGCTCATCGTCAGAGGTATGAGTTCCCAAGATCATCTTTTGCACGGCGTAGTCCTTTCCAGGCGGCTCTTCTCTGCCAGGCAGCCACTCCACCGTCAAAGAGGGCCATTCTAGGGCGTGAGTGATAATCAAGTCGTACAAAAACGGCGTGTTCTTCTTCCAAATCTTGTACTCCTCATTGATTAGCCTCTCCTCGATCACTTCCCTCGACTCCTCCTCTTCCCTCCGCATCTGGACTCGGATAAATTGATAAAAGTTTCCACAAAAAAAAAAGCCCTAAATCCCAAACCCTAACCGAGCAACTGGAAATTTGAGACCTTTAAACTATCGCCGGGAGCAGAGAAAGTCCGACAAACAGAGGAATCCAATTAGGAGGAACCGAAATTGGGGATTTTGTGAATTTGTCAACTCTGTAGCTGAAATAACAAATCAGGAAAGCCCAATTTGAGCGAGGGGTGGAGTCGATTGGCTAGGGCTGAAGAGGAGAGAGAAAATTGGAGGCGCGCGTAGTAGTAAAATTGGGCGGGAATTTGTAGGAGAGTCACGAGGATCACCGAATCGAACTCGGACTAAGTTTTAGATAAACCAAGTAAGTTGGAAAAAGAATTTACCAAAAAAAAAAGTAAGCTGGAAAAAGAATTTTGTAGGGCTCGTCGTCACACCTTGGACAATTTTTTATAAAAAATATTTCTTTTATAAAAGGCAAATTTGCATAAGTATACCATAAATATGGGGGTTTGCAAAACTAGCATTGCTAGTGTGGAATTTGTAAAGAGGGGGAGAAATGTTACTTTTGCAATTTTTATTTTGACCCTCTTAACCGGTTTAAGGTTAACGAGAGAGAGGGGGTGCAGAGGAGAGAGAGGGTGATTCCATTAGCATTAAATGCACTCAAAGTTCCCGCCATTGAAGGCGGACATGAAGCAAAGTTGGATCCAGTTATCAGTTATATGCCAGACAATGGGAAACACAGGACAACAACTGATTATTACATGTCATGCAAAGGGTGACACGTGTCAAATCCAAAAAGCATATATTAACGAAAATGGGTAAGAAAGCTTACGGTATTTGTTTTACGTGCCGGATAAAATTTATGAGCCATTTATTATGGTTTATGTGCCACCGACATCTAAACTTGTGTCATAAAAATAAAATTTAATGCCAATGATATTTCGATGCCTATGAATTGCTAACAAATCCATGAAGTCTATGAATCATACGATGGGGAATCTTAAGTTGCTGGCACGGTTTATCGTTCAGTTGACACACAATATTAAGTTGCTGGCACGTATTTCATATTGGTTGGCATGCAACTGATTACTGGATTGTCCGTATTTCCTATTCTTCTTCAATTACACCACTTCTACTTTCTCTCTCTCCTCTACGAAAAGCTTATTTTCCCTCTCTCTCATCTGCATTGAATGTTTCTCTCTCTCCATTTTTCATGTAATGTTCTCTCTCTCCGTCCTCCTCTCATTTGAACTTCCATTACCTTCTATAACAATTAGAGCAACCGGTTAGTTTTGTCAATTTTGGGCCCAATTGCCACTTTTGTAAATTTTGTTGGGGGAGTTACTTTTGCAAACGGACCAAGTTTTTGGTATATTTGTTATCATTTACTCTAATATTATTTCATAAGATTATATGGAGTATAATAAAACTAGGCAGTTTTCGGTGCATCTTCAAAGCTAGCTCCTTACAATTTTGTCACCAAGATCTTCCAAAAGATTTTACGTGTGCCCTAGATTGCATCACGTGTTTCTGGAAGTAAATGAAGTTACTATGAACTCTATTTCTGGAAGACGCTTCTTTGAGGTTCGTCTTCACTATCCATATATAGAAGATAGCGTCATAATGTATCACTGGTCAGTGGTGCTTCACTTCGTTCTTCGTCTGTGTGTTTTGACTTGACGGTCTTTGATTTACCAAGGGTCTACTTTTTAGTATGGAACTTGTAGCCACGTCTTTTATTTCTGGTTTGTTTTGGTTTCGTCGTTTGTATCATGACGGTTTGTACATCTGTCGATCCATCAGCCTCTCAAGGATCAGGTAGTTATTGTCTGATCTTTCAAATATTTTCTTGTATAAAAAAAATGATGTTACTATGGTACTCAACAAGGTACACAAGTACATCACATGAAATCTTCAAGTCATCTGTTGATGCTCTTTTAACTGCAGGCATGTTTGCCAAGAAATCAAAGAAAGCATATCAATGGAGTCATGACCAGGTTTTACAGTTCCTTTGCAGATTATGACTTTTGCTATACATACATTACTATCTTCTTTGGAAATTGAATACTTTAATAAAGAAGGCAAACATGAAAGCAAAGATCGCTGCAAATGCAACTACCATGACTGCAACAACCCCCAAAAAATCATGTCTATATCCAAAATAACTGCTTAGAAATTCTTCAACTGTTTCATCTGTGTCCATCTTTTCCCGGACATCTCCATATTGTGATACTAATAACCCATATAATGACCAACCAAAGGGGTTCGCCCAACAGTACCATTGCCACCAGCTTGGTATTCTCTGTCACCAAAAAAAACAAACAAAAATACATTTTTGAGTTGTTACTTGTTAGTGTAATTTTATGATGGATGTAGTCATGAAGACGAGGAGTGTCTACGTACAGTTCTTGGGATCACGAATCCTGAAAACACATTCCACAATGGATAGAATGCCGACGAGAAAATCGCTGCTACACTTTGGCTTGGTGCAACAGCAATCGACATCATCCCGAAGTAGGTGAAGTATAGCATAGTGAAGTACATGAAAAACATATACCAAAAGAACTTCGCGACGTTCCATTCAAATCCAACCATTGAATAGACTAGCACCCCATAGATGATCGTTTGAGAAAGACAGTATGGAAGCTCAATCATGACCTGGAATATTATTCGTATGAGTTATGTACAAATAATCATACTGTTACATTAAATCTGTTCACAGTTTACAACGTAGTTACCTGTCCAATGGCATATGGAATGGCAGAATACATTCCTGCTGCTCTTTCTCTGTAAAAGACCATCCTCTCAGTTGCGACGATAGGCTGCACTGTTAAAGCATTGCTGACACCTATCAAAAGAATTGCATTGTACATGGAACCCATAGCGTTGAACAAGTCTTGTTGTCTATGCCTTTTCAATCCAAGGCCCCAAAATGCAGTCCCAAATAGAATGCCTGAAATGAGTATAAAGATAACCCTTGTTGTGTTGTATCCTGTGTTTCGCCAATATGACTTGTGCTGTTTCCATAAGCAGGCCATACATTGGATGAACCATGACTGCGCATATTGTTGGGGAAAGTGTATATCTTTCGAGCTTGGGGCTGGTTCGCTTAGCTCCTCAATCACGGCTTTGGTTCTCCTGCATTATTCAAGAGTACAATGACAAACAGTGGCGGATTTGGGGGGCTCCATATGGATGAATCCCTTAGCTTGGAAGAAAAACTGAGATTTTTTTTGAGGATATGAATTCAAATCTACTTAGATTCATTTTTTAAAATAATTTTTTATTTCTCTTAATTTTCTTCTACTAAACATGATTATTTAAATCACAAATTTAAGATTCTCTTCAGTATATTTAAACAAAAACATTCTTAATTTAAGGTTTTTTCCAATACATTTAAATATAAATAATATTTTAATTTAAGGTTTTTTCCAATACTTTTAAACCAAAAAATAATAATTTTTATATATAAATGGAAAAAAAATCCCGGAATTTTTTTTAACCCCCTAAAAATAAATCTTAGATCCGCCACTGATGACAAATATCTCTTTGGTATAATTATTGTTGTTTATAAGTTTTGGTAATATTTGTGTGGTGATTTTACCTGTACATTTCAGAGTTCTTGTAAATTGAAGCAAAGTCCACATTCAGCTTTGCTTCTTGAGTTGATGAAGAAACTTCCATCATCCATGTAGCTGGATTATAACCATCTCTAATCTTCTGAATACCATCAATTCCCTTCCATATACATTTGTATCGCTCATATGAGATTTCTACGAAGAAGAGACTAAATGAAAGCTGTTAATCTTGAGTTTCATGGATGCTAACCTCAAAGTACTTGATGACATTGCAAGCATGGTGGCCCAAGGGACCAAAGTATATTTCGTCTCCACCGCGTCTAAGAAGTAGAAGCTGCATTGTGCATTGATCTCATTAAACTAGTGAAGAGGAAACCTACATCACATTGATTTTTATTTTGTTTACCTCGTCGAATGCATCAAATATGTCAATGCTTGGTTGGTGGATTGTACAAACAATTGTTCGTCCAGTATTGACCGTGTTCTTCACTGTTCTCATCACTATAGCTGCAGCTCTGGCATCAAGGCCAGAGGTTGGTTCGTCCATGAATATTATTGACGGGTTAGCAACAAGCTCTATCGCGATTGTGAGCCTTTTGCGTTGCTCGGTTGAAAGACCATTCACTCCAGGCAATCCCACAAGTGATTCTCCTAGTGAGGTGAGCTCAACTAGCTCCATCACCTCCCAAATGAACAACTGAAATCCAAAAAAAAAAAATCAATGATCAAGTTCATTTTGTGGGCTTTAAAGGAGATAACTATTGACTATGAATTCTTGTTATGAGGCTGGAACCGTTAAGTAGCCCTTACGGTGTAATTTGTAAGCAGTGAAATTATTCGCAGGTACCAAACAATTATTCGTGCATAATAATGTAATTATTCGTATGTACATACAAGTGTAATTATTCATAGGTACCAAAAGATTATTCATATGTATATACATACGAATAATCACTTGGTGCCTATGAATAATGTCATTGTTCACAGAATCACAGGTTATTTTTAATCTCAACCGGCGTACTCCAGATTTGCTCACAAATCTTCTTGTTATTGTTGATTGTTAACAACTCCTCTAAATTGCTAAAATTCTCTAACAGATTCTCTAAAATTTTCGCTAAAATACAAAACTTGAAACTTGAAATCTCCAAATTAGAGAATCTGTTCGAGTTAGAGAAAATCTTTTGCTTCTAACATTCAGTTTTACTTCTCTATAATAGAGAAATTACAGAGAAGCGGTTGGAGATGCTCTTACCTCTCTTGTTTTAGAATCTACTTCAGGAGACAATCGAAGCCAGGCAGAAAATAGCAAGGACTCATACACAGTCACATAAGGTGAGTGGATATCATTTTGCTCAACATAGCCTGATATACGAGCAAAAGTTTGTTGCTTCTTCGGATATCCGGAGATTTTGATTGTTCCTTGTATATATCCTCCAGTTTTCCTACCAGCCAAGACATCCATTAGCGTAGTCTTACCAGCACCACTCACACCCATTAGAGCAGTAAGCACCCCTGGCCTGAACGCGCCACTCACTCCCTTTAGTAGTTCTAGCCGGTCTTGGTCGAAACCATAGCTCTTCATTTCCTGCAGGAATAAAATTATCATAACAAACTTGAAATGATCTCTTACTACTTGCACAATAAAAGATTTGGAAAAATTTACCTGAGGCATATCTACTTCATATTTGATTTCGTCGAAAGTGATTGTGTGTGGTTCAAAAGGTAGAACTATGCCTCCCCTATCTTGTGATCCTTTCCTCATTCCTGCATTAATTTTGTTAAGTTGATTAAGCATCTGATCAAACTCAAATACAAGGCCCAATGAGTAAAACATAGAACTCATACCATTGAGGTTTTCTTCTTGCTGTACAACATGTGATAAAACAGCCTGAGGCTTTTCAATTGCTACAGATCATAGATTAAAATCAGTTTTTTCTTCAAGTCTGGACTGTTTATTTTGAATCAAATCACAAGCTACTTACAGTTGAGATATGTTAGACATAGAGTGTAAAGAGAATTGAAGACGACACAGAATCCGAGCAGTGCTCCTACTCCGATCCAATACCAATAAGCTTTCGGAAAAAGCCCTCTAGACTTCAAGACTTGGACTCCTAATGAGACTGTAGAATTCTGTGGAACCTATATTCAATTAAGAGATGTTAGCTAGTATCACTGATAATAGTACATCGAGCATAGAAAACGGATAAGAAATTCCGTACAAGGCTCCAACTTTCCCCCAAGAACTCGTTGACAGCGATGGAGTTCTCGCAATACATCAATGGGGAACTCCAGTAACCCCAAGCCCACCATTTCTTCACATCCTCTACGACACAGAAAGAAGCTTTAAATACGATAAATCACGAGTAAGAGTATTGCATCTAATAAACTTATTTACCTCTTGATAATGTGAAGCCTCCAAAAGTTAGATACATGATAAAAAAGCTGAATCCAAGTGTGTTTGCTAGAACTGGTGTTCTACCAAGTCCAGCAATAAATCGGAACAAACCGTAACCTGTTTGGTGCAGACACAACAGAACTAAGAACTGCTTGAAAAACCTGCTAGCATCAGGGTCAAATCCCATTCCATAATATGTTATTGAAACCCAAATGGCTACTTCAGTGACTGATATTGGGATCTTAAGGATCCATTTCGGTATTGAGTACGCCCACGAAGGGTAAAGTAGGAGATCGCGCTGTTTGTAGAAGACAGGAAGCTGCTGAACGGTCATCGATAGCTCTGCAAGGCCGTTGAACATAAGCTTCAATGTCGCGAAAAACAAGGCTCCATTATAGACAGTGGCATCTGCCACAGTTCTCTTGTTCATGTTAGTTCGAAGAAATATTGATGTCGCCAAGGTTGCCATCACTGTAAGCTGTCATGATGACCATCGCTGTCTGTAAGCATGATGAGGTTCCATCGTAAAACCAATTAGCTAACAGTAACTAAGTACTTACATCAATCATCTTGAATACGTAGATAAATGCACTTCTCTTCATAAGCAGTAGCTCTCTGGAGATACATGCCTTGAGCAACTGCTTCTTACTGATACCGTATCGTTTTGTTTGTAACGAAGCAGGGTGAGTCCTTGTCTCGTCGAAGGGTATAGCAAGCTCGGTCTCCAGTCTCTTGCCAACATGAAATGATCGAAACGCTTCTGCAAATTTCTTGACAGTCACAAAGATGTAAGGCTTCTCTTTGCTCACCCAGTATTGTTCTTGTTCCTTTCTAGATGTCACCTATGGAAACATTATGAAAAATGTTACAAAAAAAATATTTCTACTAGTCAAATATATATTTTTTGTAGAACTGAAATAAATAACACATGAATTACTTCTTGCAAGTAGTCAGCAACTCCTTTCCTCTTGGGACACTCGAAGCCCATCTGTTCGAAGAACTCTTGGACATTTTCGCGAGGACCTTGGTAGACGATTTGCCCTTCAGAGAGAAGAATTATGTCATCAAATAGCTCATAAACCTCAGGTGATGGCTGCAGGAGAGAGATAACTGTCGTTCCGTTGAGAATCTTTGTTGTTTGCCTGATGGAGTTTATGATTTGGAATGTTGTTGAAGTGTCAAGACCCGTCGATATCTCATCCATGAACAATGCTTTTGCTGGTCCTACTAGCATCTCTCCTGCATAGATTCAAATCAGTAATGTTAATCGGTTTTCGGGGATAAGATGGATTGAGTTAGAACTTAGAACTTGGAATGTATGTTGGAATATATACCTGTAGTGAGCCGCTTCTTCTCTCCTCCGGAGATACCTTTTATCATCTGATTTCCTACCATTGTGTTAGCACAACCTTCAAGCCCCAGTATCTGTAGTTTTCATCAAAAGGCGTAGATGAAATCTGCAGCATTCTCAAAAACTAAATGTTTCTCTAAATTTTCGAAGTGGAGAAATTGTTAGAGTCAGAGCAAAAATAATTTGATATTTCGGAGATGGTCTTACCTTAAGTACATACTCTACTATTATGCTAGCTTCGTCGCCTTCTAGAGCCGCTGCCTGAAACAAGAAGCTAGGAGATAATGCAAGGGTTGCAGGTTGAAGAAAAAGTGTGTCATTTATGCAATGTTGCCTTTGTTAGGGTATATCTCACCTTCATATAAACGTCGACGTCAGCGTCTGGCTTGATACTTGCTTCCTTTTCTCTTCTTAAAAGCTCCAACAACATGTCTTTGTGATACACAATTGAAGTTAAGGAGACCATAAGTTTGTATCTTGCCACTACCATTTACATTGTGAAACCAATGCATCATAAGATGACATACCGCGATTTGATCCAACTCCTTGGCATCTAGCAGAGAATGCCAGTGTTTCTTTAACTGTCAACTCTCCTATATGAAGATCATTTTGGCTTATATATGCAGACGTTCTCTGGGGGATGAATTCATCAGTCCCTCTACCGTTGTAAGTCACTTGTCCTAAAACCTGAGATTATATCACATTCAACCGTGTTATATGTGATTTTTTTGATCTCAAGACTACAACAACAAACTACCATAGGATTTCCAACCCAATCCCGAGGGGGAGGTCAGTTCCAGAGGGTCTAGATGTAGGCAGCCTTTTCCTACCGAGGTGGCGAGGTGAGAGTACTGACAAGGACGTAAGTCCGCTCCAGCCCGCCCCATTTTTTAAAAAAATAAAGAAAAAAATAATAAAAATTATGTATTTTTTATTAGAATAAAAGTTTTATTAATGAAAATTATGAATATATGAAAAATTTAGTCTATCCAATCCACGCACCCAAATTTTATTTTCTGATTCCGTACTTGAGTACTGACCTTCAGATCCTTTTTGAGTCTGGAAGCTAAGGCCAGGAGCAGTGTGGTCTTTCCGGAACTCGGAGGCCCTAATAAAAGTGTCATTCTGCAAACACCATGGCAAAGCATATAGGTCATTGAACCATCATCAATTGAATGTGTTTTTGAGCTATTTTTCATATCCACATTTCATACCTTCCTGGCTTGATGATTCCACTTATGTCACGCAAAATTGACAAGGATTTTTTAGTTCTCGGAAGGATGTGAAGACAATTTAGGAATCCCTAAAAAGTCCACAAAAAGAAGAAGTTTGAACTAACCAGCTAAGGAGATTTGGCCAATCAATGACGAGATATGATGTTCATCTCGCATCGATTATACATAAAAATCAAAATTTGTATATTGATTTTATAATGAAACCCACAAATTTTTTAGGCTTTAATTGTCTTTTTTTTTAATAATCGACGTGACATAGACATCACATCTAATGATATAAACAATGAGTAATCTAGGATGAAAAAAAGGGTAATATTACTTGGAAATGAGATTTATAGAACATATTCAATGTTTTTGGTGGTATATAGACCCTCGTAATATTTTTATTATAATGTAAACTTTTTTCAATTTACGATGTTAGAACTGCCTGATTATCTAATTACATCATTTACTTTCTCCACTAAAATATTTTTTATTTATTGTATAAAAATTAAAATAGTGAAAGATAAACTATGTCACATTCAACTGCGTGGAATTTAGGATTATTTTCATTATAGTTATTTGAAATAAGGATTTTTCGTTAATTTAGTGAACGTTGCTTTTTTTTTTAAATATTGTAAATAACATAAATTAAAGGTGAATCATATTTAGAGCTTGGACTAGTACTTTAATTGTACTACGTATAATCTTATTGTGTCAACATAATTAATTGCAATAATGCAATATGATTAATTATATGAATAATACAATATGCTTACAAGACAATCAAAATTCTTGAAAGCATATTTTAATCAAATACATATCACTAACTCCAACAAACATAAAGAGATCCTTCGATGGAATTTCTTTGGACGGTGAAAGGAAATACTTGAAATTAAAGTGTGTAATTAATTAATTAAGTATTGAAGATGAAACACTTTCCAGATTTATCATTTAATTCTATTAACTTTTTTTTAAGACAAAACTAATTAAAATAATTAAATTTTTAAAGGGGTGTTAAAAAATATTTTACCTTTCACTGTAAGAAAAATAATCCAACATTTGATGAAAATGCTAACAAAGTATACCAATTTTTTTCCGATCATAAATGCGGACAAAAATGATGACATATAATTGATGAAATTAAGATTTTGATGAGTTTTGAATGATATTGAGATGTTTTTAATAATAATGATGTCATTTGACCAATTCAATGTCATTGTTTTGACCTAATTTATGGTCGAAAAATGAGTGAGGATACTTTATATTACCACCTCTCTAAAAGTTGGATTATTTTTCTTACAGTTAAAAGGTGGAAATATTTTTTAAATACTTTGACAAAGGTTAGGTTATTTTAATTAGTTTTGACTTTTTTAAAAACAAAATCATTTAAGGTTAATCATTTATTATAGTTTATAAACTCCTAAAATTATTCAAGGGTATTAATCATCCAATTCCCTCTAATAGAACAAGAACTTATACTATATTGTTGTACCTCTACCATGCTGCGACCGGAGTTGAAGATTGTAGGCAAACCATTGGAGCTCCCGGTGTAAGCCTCTACTTCGACTCTTAGATTCTCAAACCTCACTTCAACACTAGGAACTTCAATTCCGACTCTGAGGTCGATCGATCGATCGATCAATCATGTCGTGATCGAGATGAAACATATATGTGTGGAGTGAGCATTTTAATCTTAGATGTCATGCATAATAGTATTAAGAATTCGATCATATAAGTTATGCAGAGGTAAGATACCTATCGATACGTTCCCTTAGCCTTAGCAAAAAGGGCTCATTGTCGTCTACTCCGGGTTTCACAAGCTTCGCCAACAAGTGTTGTTTTTGCTCGAGTTGAAGCCCTTTCACGTCGATTTCTCTTAGTGGCTCGTTGTCAAGTTCCGCCAACAAGCCCTTCCTTGCCCGATCATAGGTTGGAAGTTTCTCGAGGGCAGCCCATCTTAGAGCTTCTTCGTCGTCTTCCTCCCTTTGAGACCCGGAAAATACTTGGCATGCTCCGTCTCTCCATGTCGAGGAGTCGCTAATGCGCGCACTAGTGATCTTGGAAAGATCGATTGAATTTCCTGTCATTTGTTTCGAGTAACGAATTGATCGAGCAATATGTGTGTTATGAAGTTCTTTGCTATGTGGTTGATTAAATGATGGAGTACTAGATGAGTTTATATAAGATAGCTTTAAGAGAGGGCCTTAATTAAGATTTATTGTGTTGCTTGGTCTTTTAATAAGCACCAAATTTCAAGGGAGTTGGAATTAAGAGCTAGCCTTTAGGGTTTTTTTGCCGGGCAAAAATTATATGTAAAGTTATTCCTAATGTTTCATCCATATATCAAATAAGAATAATATATTAAACGATTCATTCAAGTTGCTAATATTTTTACTTAAATTCATGGATAGTACAACAACAACATATCTAGGATATCCCACTCTGAGCAGGGTCTGAGGGTCGAGATGTACGTGTACTCTTTCCCCGACTAAGTCGAGAGGATGTTTTCGAGTGAACCAATTTGAGACTAATGGGTCACGAAGCAGTAGAATAAAATGGGTAGAATAGATTGAAAAATCGACAAGGAAATAAAATGAAAGAAAAAAACTCTCGATCGAACAACAACTAAGAGACAATGACGTACTCACGTACAAGAAAATAAAATAAAAAGATAAAAAGATATGCCTCCAGCCCCCTCTCCCCGTTCTAACTAACCCTCTTTAACCCGGATAGCACTCCTCCATATCGTCCTATTGCATATCATATTTTCCTAGAGGTTACAAGTCTTGTTTGATCACATCCATCCCCCTCTTTTTAGGTCGTCCTCTACCACGACGGACATTCTCTATAGCAAGGTTGTCACACATGTGTACTGGCGTACTCGAGTCTCTCCTCTACACATGACCAAACCATCTTAGTCTCGTCTCTCGCAACTTATCCTTGATACACCCCAATCCTAAATTTTCACGGATAACCTCATTTTTTTTATCATGTCACTTCTAGTATGTCTGCGTGCATATCCACCTGATCATTCTCATCTCGTTGTAACATGATTATCCGTACTTATTCGTATGAATTAGGTACGAATAATCATGTTGTTTCATACGAACAATTTTTCTCTTCAAATTTTTCCGTTAAATCTCATTCGTTGATCTTCAATTCAACGCTTCAGATTAGTTCACAAACTATACCATAAGAGGTGTTGAAAAATGATTTATTGTCTATATATATTACATTATATGATTTTTTTTTGTAAGTACAAACAATACACATTAATTCAGTCTTATTTTAAATCATTTAAGCTAAAAATACAGTATATATACAAATAACTATATATATAGGGCCAAACTAAAAATGTAAAACTTTGATTTAATTCTGACTTAGTTTTAGGATGAAATTACTAAAAAACAAAACAAGTACTTAAGTAAAGAAAATGGAGTCACACTGGAATTTACGGGAACTTTTTTTTTTGATTGAGTAAAGATTCGAGATCAGGCCTGATTCTCGAGAGACCGACGAGTCGACAGGCGAGAACCGTCTAAACATACAGTACAAATAGCATACAGGCACAACGAAATAAAACAGAAATAAACCCTACAGCAAGACGACCAAAGAGAACTACTCCTAATAAGTCGAGGACGCCGACGAAAAATGAAGTCAAGCACCACCGAACGATTTCAAAAGGAATATTTTAAGACTTATAATTATGCGAGCCAATAAAACTGTCGTTGTTTTTATTCAATTTCTCCTATCATTGTACGTTCCAACGTCCATTTCACTTCAGTTCAGAACGTCCCTTTCACTAAAGGTTTTGAATAATTCTCTCTTTATATATTAACTATTCGATTCCTAAAATAGATTTCTATAAGAAAAAATGTTTTACACACTGATGGTCCTAATTAATGAGCTAAAAGTAATGGGTCAAGGTTTTTGCTTTCAGATCTTTAAGTACATTTACTTGTAAGTAATTGCATATTTGCATGTGAACTAGCATATCAATTATTGCATCATGTGGAATTAGCTAGCATCAATATATATGTATTATACAAGTAATTATATAGATGAATCGATGAAGTAACTTAGAGCGTTATAATCAAAGATTATATTATTATTTAATGATTAGTGAAGCGGTGTGAAAAAAGACATGAACAAATGGTAATTTTAAGATCTTTTGAAATTGTCAGCATCTAATTTACTAACACCCAACTTGCTGACATCTAACTTATTCATACTATGGTGCTGATATATGACTTGTTATCGGAATGATGACATCTGGTTGTCGACAAAGAGACACACATGTTTGATCATAAAAACATAGAGAGTGGACTATTTAGTTAATTGAGATAGAATGGTGAAAGTTTAGTTCACAATTACCACTGTATAGTTATTGTCAACAAAGGCACGCGCACACATTGTGCACTCTAGCTTATTCTATGCCATCTAAATATGAAAGTCTACATTATAGTTAGGTGTGTGAAAACATGTTTGCCAATATGGTTGGGGAGAAGCTAGAGACTACAACATCTTCACATAGTTTGAGGACTTCATCGCCGGGCAAAGTCACCGTCACCACCCGACTCAACCTTCCTTCACTCGGAGGCGAAGGGAGCACTAGAACCCTCCCCAGGCCAAACAAAGGCCCGACATAGTAAGAAGCCCTAAGAGGTTCAAATCGCGAGTCAAATTGAAACCAATACAAGTCCATGCCCTCCAAGTCCATGCACACTATGAGATCACCCCCATCCATCCGCGGCAAAGAGGGATCATTCACCTTTTCTCGAGTTTCATCCCTCTCGAGCCACTCGATCAAATCCTTGACCTCTCCGGAGTCCACCCCATCCATCGCCTCGCCCACAACCTTAGCTGCCTCGGACATATTGGTTCCATCCAAGCCTTCCCCACACACCTTGGTGTAGACCATACAATTGCCAAAGAAGCCCTTGTCTAATCTCATAGCCTTCCTTACATCTGAACAAATGGACATGTCAATGAGCCCGGTTTGAGCCCGCCCTTTGACCCTAGTTATGGCGGCCCAAAAGAGCCCAACAAGGGACTGAAATGGGTCGGGCTTGGGCTGTGTTGGGCCACATTGGGCCATGTCAATACAGGCCTGTACCATGGGCTCCGAGAATAAGAGACTCACGGTCTTACAATCTCGGGCCGTGACCGAGCCCGGGGTTTGTAGTATGGCGTTGTAGTGGCTGATAAGGTTGTTAATGGGCCGGATTGTCGGGCCTGTGTCAAGAAGTCTTCGTGGTGGAAGTGGATGGAAGAAGGGTGGGCCCAGAATCTTCTTGTGAAAGGTGGTGTCAGCCCAAGCTTTGATGAACGTTGATACAGTGATTGGGTCAGCCAATAGATGGGAACAACTCAGCCCAATTGATAGCCCACCTTCTTCAAACTCCGTTAACTGTATTATATTTCATGATCAAAATAAAAAAGAAAAAGAAAGTGAATATTAAAAGAGATTTTTTTTGAACAATAGTTAATGATCAATTATAATGTTTTTTATTGAAAATATATATATAGGTCGTGTTGTTGTAGAGTTTGTTTCTGCTTGTTTCGATGCGTCTGTTTTCTATTGTTACGATATATTTAAGTTATTTCCAATCAGACTTCTAATTTCAGATCTTCACTTAATCCAAAAAAAAAACTCTTTAAGAGTTTGAAATAAAAATTGACCTGGATATAGAAGGTGGACCAACAATAAGGAACATGAAACATATCTTCCCAGTGAGCAAGCTGCAAGAGGTCCTCCTCCTCTTCAAGCCAAGCCTCAGCGGAGCCGGTGGCCTCGGCCTCGACCAGCCTAACCCCGGCGTCGTTGCACTTGACCGCCCAGTCGCCGCTCTGATCCCTGACGAGCCTCCCGCACATGGCGGGGAAGTAGTTGAGTGTTTCTGCGAGGGAGTCTCTCATCATGTTGGAGGTCTCCCCAGCCCTCACGCGTGGGGGAGTCTTGTACACGTACACCGCTCGGATGTGGTGAGCCTCCATCAGCCTGTCGAGGGCCGATAGCCGGTGGGTCTGGCCCGGCCTCACTGCCCTTGAGCTCACCGCTGTGCTCTTCCTGATGTATTTCATCTTCTCCTTTACCATTGTTAATAAGTTCTTTTGTTCGTTAATAAATTGAGATGTTAATTAATTAATTAAATCAATTGCTGCTTTTTAAATAGAAGTTGGATATGATGTGTGTGCAAACTCATTTGGTAGGGGAGAATGCAATGTTCGTGATATATGGCAGTGTACTGGTTTTGCTTGTTTCCGGGCAATAGTTAGGGTACTCCATCTACTCATGAACATATATTATATGGCTCTGTTTGTAACTTTTCGGATATTGTAGTTTTGATATTATATAGTTTTAAATGAAATAAATATAAGATTTTAATTTAATTTGCTTTTGAAATTATAGCTTTTTCGTCGGTTATTCACACAATCACACATGTTTTTTCAGAGCTTATGATTTTTTATTCACAAGTTTTCATCAATTTATAGCACAACAACTAGTTTTGTCAAACATCATATACTAGCTTATTAACTTGTATCTAATACAAATAATTTATCAGTTTTAGCTACTCAATCAAACTTATATAGAAAACAAATTACATAAACAAGAACCCCCTTCAAATATTAGCTAGGGTCGTGGATTAATTTCGATCAAAACACTCATTCGTCATAAAAAAAAATAAAAGTAAAAATATGAGAGTTTTATATGTATCCCCTTTGTGCACAATTTTATGTCACTTAGATTATACGTATATGTTTGAATGTATGCATATGTATTTTTATTTATATCATATATTTGTTAATTTGTTATGTTTCATTAATTGGTCAACCAATTGTTTCATTAATTTGTTATATTTAATTTTTGTTTCATTAATTGTTTCATCAAACAACTCAACTATAGTTGAGTTATTTAAAGGGTTGTTTAATCAGTGTAGTGTATTAAGAGACGTAATAACTAATTGACTATCTTAAAATGTTACGTATGTGAATTACACCAGAGACTGTTTCATGACTCTGTTTTAGTATTTTTACATATAGATAGATATATAGATATATAGAATAGATATAGATTCTTATGGATTAAGATTTTGATGTATTCTTATATATATATTGTCAATTTTAAATTTATGTTGACAGAGAATATATATAATAAAAATAATTTAGTAAATTGTTGTAAATTGTAATTTAATATTTCTTAGAGAAAATAAAAATACCCATTTGTAACTATTTTAAGAAAATCCTAATTTATAGTCAATAGTATATATATTTTTAATTTATTTGATATTTCATTGAAATAATAGAATTTGAATGGAAGATAACATTTGATATTATCATTTAAAAATTAATGTCAATTGGTAAGTTTATTGAGTAATATATATTTGAAACAAATATTGTACAATTGTGATATTTTCTAACAAATGAAACTTTTTTTAATAAATAAAGTAAATAGAGTACTAAGTTTTTTCACATATGTATTATATATATGTATACAAATAGATTTTAAATTTTTTTTAAACAAGAGAACATGCATAATTAATTAAGAAATAAACATATATTTACTATAAAACATAATTAAAAATTATATATTTATCTTATATGGAATATTAATTTAAAATTTATATAATAAAATAAAATTTATTAAGAAACCGCATAATGGACGGGTAATAAAACTAGTTCTTATTAATTCCAATATGGAATAAGTTGTTATAACTTATAATCCATCCAACTTAAAACACTAACAACTTCTTCATATTTGCCCGCTGAGAAGAGGACAAACCTATCTTATTCTTTTATATATATACTCCGTATATATATATATATATATATATATATATAATAAAGAAATAATTCAAAATATCGTACAAATCAATCGATCGACAGAAAAACAATTCAACACGCACCATAATGAATGACGAAAATAGTGGAGGCTTGACGAGGAGTTGCAAAGCCCTACAAAAAAAAAGCCCCGTCCCTTTTTCAATAACGCTTTATTTAAACCCCTGGCCCAACAACACCAACAATAATAATTACTATCATTCCCGGGTCGATTTTTTATAAATAAAATTTTAATAATATACTAGATGGCATGCCCGCGCGTGGGGGCATGTAGCTCATCTATATATACACAAATTTTGTATGTGACATTAGTTTTATATATATATATATATCATTTTAATTTTAATAATGAACTCCATAGTTACTCATCTTTGTTGACATTGATTATAAATTTATAATTGATAAAACATTTTCTTGGCTCTCATATAAAATCATAAATATACATTAACTATTATTTTATATTCTTAAAATTATAAATTAATGATAAGTGGAAATTAGCCTTATATAAATGAGAGAAAGTAATAAAAAAAAATAAAAAAATAGCCTGAAGGTAAAATAATTTAGTGCATTATTCTTTTAAACTATCAACCCATCAACTACTAAATTTAATTTAAAGTATTTTCTGATAATTTATTAATTATGTGAGTTAATACACAAATTAAATTAGGCAAAATGAATATATAAATTGAGAAAAGTTGATCCATGCAACTGCAAGAATCAACTATAAATCTCATGTGTTAGAACATTATTTTTCACTGAAATATCTCAAAAAAATTAATTAACAACTAAGTATTTATCGAGATATAACTTCAATGTTTGATGAAATAGACGTTAAAAATTAATGATAGTATAAATTCCTATGCGTGACATACTTAATATACATAGTTTGAATTAAAAAATTATTTTATCTTAAATAAATAAAATAAAAAATTTCAAACTTATCAAATAATGGAAATTTAGGAGGATAAAATTTGGGTTAATGTCTCTTCTTTTGTCCTTACAAAAACATAAAATTAGATGATAATTAATTATATAGACATGTATCTATGGATACAATATGTCGTTCAAATTGTAAAAACAAGACTATATGCCTATGTAATTATTTGATCGTACAACTTGTACTAACCTATGTAACTTTTCGCATGCTCAATCCTTTGGACGACGAATGCATATATGTTCCCACTTCATATAGCAAATGTAGTTTGTGAAGGGGATACAATCAAAATGAATTAAGTGTTTAGTGTATATGTTGCATCTTGCTTGCATATTCTTCTTAATTGCCTTTTAATAAGAATCTAAGGTCACCATGTATTTGTTACAAATTAAGTTTAGGAATTTTAGATTGCTTTTTTCTTCGTCCATATTTTTGCAGGTTATCTTGTGAGGTTGTCCAATGATGGCAGAAACAGAGGCGTAGCTTCATTGATAGTAAACACAGCACCAACCTTGAAGCTAAATAAGGGTTTTTCTTGTTTCAGATGCAGGCCTTGGTTTCCAATTACAGTGTTCTAAGCACTACACTCAACCCGGGTGTGTCGGTTGATATCTACTTGAAACAAGCTCAGTTTGGAGATATGAGGAGTTACAAAGCATCTTTGGTTTCATGGATGAAAAGTTTTTGCAAAACAAAAAAGAACCAGAAAAAAGAGATTGTTAAAATAAATTCTTTCAAAACACAAATCAATAAAAAAAAAATTTTGAAAGATGAAGCAACAAACACAGGTGAGCCTATCGCCTCCAACACCTCCTTCGGGATTCCGTGGTGGCATGGTTCACCATCTTAAAGAACCAGTATACCTCTGCGGCTACGCATATTTCGCCCAGCACGCCCCTGCATAGCGCCAAATCGACCGGCCGTTGTCACCCCGGACAAGTGTTTCACCGGAATCTTGGGTATTGACGGTGTTCGAAATACTTGAGATGGTCATGAGTGCTCTGACAAGGGCGGATGAATACGTGTGGGATTGAGTTGCATGATGCAAGAATCCACCAGTCCTTTGTCTCCTCCGGCTTTGATGTAGTCGAAGATTTGAGGTAGGCATATTGCCCCTTGATCAGTAGCTTATATATATTGTAATTACCCATTAATTAATTAGGCAAATTGCCTCTTAGTTTCAAACTTTCAATCGATCAGCAAGAAAATAAAGAGACTAAAGTTATGGGATTGTAACCGCATGATATAAAGGGGCTGAATAAAGAGGCTAATTAATTACCCATTAATTAGGCAAAATGTCTCTTGGTTTGAACCGGAAATAAAATAAAGGGGCTGAATTTATGGTATTGTAACCGAAAACAAATTGAATACACATTTATGAAAAAGATCAATTAATTTTTTTTAAAAAAAAATCAAGGTTATAATAATGGGTGCACATTAATGAGGTTGAACACAACTTTTCTTGTTTATTATAGATTTAATTAATATTATAAAATAATAGTAAAAGTTCATATGATTAAATATTTTAAATTAAACTCATTGGTTGAGAAAATAAATAAAGTAATATATACCGTTATAAATTACTAATATTAATTTTATGTTTCCTTATTATTAATTTTATGTTTCCTTATTATTAATTTTATATTTTGAATTAATCCCATTGTTTTTTTAAAAACTACTAATATTATAATTTAGGCTAAGATTATAGATTAATTGAATTTTATAAAAAAAAATGCCTGAATAACTACTTTTAAGGAAACAATGACACCTCATCAAAAACGCTTCTTTTTTAATAGTTAGATGTAGATATAGATAAATAGTAATAACCCTCTTAATAATAATAATAATAAAATAATAATAATAAATCTTTTTTTATTTTTTGGATCAAAACAACAAAATATACGGTTAAAAGTGACATATGGTGTTTTATCACGAAAACGAAGGGGAAAAGCTGGCTTTAAACTTTTAATTTGATTCCGACCTTTTTATTGTATCAAAACAAAAACTTTAAATCTCTTTGTTAATTTTCCATCCTTTCTTTCGCTACTTTAATTAGTTGTGATAAATAATAATATCCCATAAAAAAAAGATAAATAATAATAAAGCTCGAATCATTTAATTCCAACTACAAATATGATATGATGAGTAAGGATTGCATTTGCACACCGTATACGACTAAATTAATGAGCAAGATTGATTTTGATTGCATTATCACTTATCTTATCAGCAACATTATATGCGACCATAACTAGTAATTACATATATTTATATATAGGACCCAAAAAATTAACAACATCAATAATTTAATCGATCCTATTACTTCCTTCATATATATAACATACGCACCATTTAATCATCTGGTCAATTAAACATCTTTAATAGAAAGAAAAATTAATTATTTTTTTAATAAATATATGTTGTAAGAAAACAAATCGACCAATAAAAGAAGGAGAAAAATATGAAGATGGAGTCGGAAACGTACATTAATAAAATATCTTAGTAACTTAACACGATAAATTAGATAAATTAATAAAATTAAAAACTTTGATTATTATTAGTGTCTAAAGGATCAAATATTGTGTTACGATTATATGAAATTTTTATTTGAAAAAGAGTCACCTACTCACCTATCTATACAGGCAAACAAACATTTAAACTTCTTGTCAATTTTTAAAATCACTAATCGTGTGTAGAGTTTCCTTTATTTTGCTTTCCTGTTAACATCTCTTATCTACGCGCATCTTGTATTTTATATCCTACAGGGTTTGTGTTTATACCTTTATTCTTTTTTGTGTTGCTTGTCGGTGTCGTGTCACGTCTTGTCTGTCTCCGATGGCTTATCCCGAATCACTAGAAAATATCCTCTCGACCTAGTTGGAGAAAGGATGGGTACAACCTATTAAGGGTGGACACAAATTCCACAAATTCCGGCCCATTTTGGTCATGTCTCGGGCCCGGTTCGATTCCGGTGGGATTTGGAAAAAAATAATGAATCCCGTCCCGGTCTTGTCCCGTAAAAATTACACAGGACGAGACGTGGGACAACCCCGATCCCGTTCTGTCCCAAGCCCACGTCCTTTGTGTATATATAAGGAAAATTGTCAAATATAAAAAAATATTACTGTATAAATTTATGTATGGTGTGCCTTTGAAAACTGCAAAATATATAGAAATTTTAATTTTTTTTTTCTATAATGGTTTTTATCTGAGGGACAGGGTCCGTCCCGTTCGGATCTCATCCCGTCCCATCCCACGAGGGATAAAGCCCGCGCGGGATTAAAAAAAAATCTCGTCCCACGTCCACCCCTACCACCTACAACTCGACCCCTTATACCCTCCTTAGTGGGATATATTGGGATTAACCATTCCGGAATGGCTCACTAGAAAGGACTTGCGGGTAGTACCCAAAGGTCCCCAGTTCGAACCCCGGATATGGCCGCTCTTTATTTACAAATTCAAGGGATATATTGGGATTAATGTTGTTGTATCACCATATACGTCACTGATTTTATGTATTAAAAAAATTGAGTCATTAGCTCAATAATGCATATGGATGGGACAGTAGCCCTCCTTTCTGACCAAAAAAACCAAAAATGAAAAATTCCCAATGTAGACAAGTTTTTGCTATATAATCCCAAATGGCAAATGCAGCATTGTCCAACCTCCTTTGATGTCTACAATCTGGATCAATGGAGATCAGTAGCAATGATCAATGGAGAGATACGGTGGAGGAGAACGACGAAGAGGCGTTACAAAGGGCCGCTCTCGATAAGCTCCCGACCTATAACCGTCTGAGGACAGGCTTGCTAGCCGAAGCTGGCGGAACACTTCGACAAGTCGACGTAACGAAGCTTGGCTTTCAAGAGAAAAAAGAATTGGTAGCAAGACTTTTCGAGGGTGGAGCAGTAGATAACAAGGAGTTCCTCTTAAGCCTAAGGGAACGTATCGACAGGTACTAAGTACTAACTGCTAACTGCTCTGATACCCTATTAAAGTCTGATAAGATTAATGACTGAGGTCACGTGCACAAGTGCTAGTATGTAAAACTCTCTAGCTACTTGTTTCCACCAGGGTTGGGATCGACATTCCAAGAGTTGAAGTTCGGTTTGAGCAGTTGAGTGTCGAAGCAGAAGTTCATATCGGCAGTAGAGCTCTACCGACGATCTCCAACTCGGTTCTTGACACACTAGAGGCTATCCTGAATTGCCTCAATGTTGTTCCTAGAAGCAAAAGGCCCTTGCGAATTCTGCGTGATGTCAGCGGGATCATCAAGCCGGGCAGGTACTTTTGCTGACATATATGTGTCTCCCACGTCGAATATAAAGAAAGAACTTGAACAACATAGCTTTGCAGGATGACCTTATTACTAGGGCCCCCGAGTTCAGGGAAGACGACGTTGCTGTTGGCCTTGGCAGGGAGACTTGCCAAAGATCTTGAGGTAGAAATGAATCAGTTCATTACGATCTCAGTGTCGAATAGGTTCAATGACTCTGCATATGATATGAATCACTTTTCCAGGTTTCAGGAAGAGTTACATACAATGGACATAGCATGGAAGAGTTTGTCCCACAGAGGTCCTCGGCGTACATCAGCCAGCATGATCTGCACATACCGGAAATGACAGTCAGAGAAACACTTGCATTTTCAAGGAGGTGTCAAGGGGTAGGAACTGGACACTATGGTGAGAGTTCAAAGTTTAGTTGATTGTGAAGAAGAAGGCGATAAAGTGTCGAATGAGTGATCACAATCACATTGATGAAATTTCTGGCTTTCTGCAGACATGTTGGTAGAGCTCTTAAGAAGGGAAAAGGCAGCAAAAATCACACCAAATTCTGACATTGACATCTATATGAAGGTATAGAAGTACAATTTCAGATGAAAAGTAATGCACAATACATCATCTTGATTCCTCTAAATGTCTTCTCTGTGTTACAGGCAGCGGCTCTTTCGGACAAGGAGACAAACATAGTGATAGAGTACATACTCAAGGTACGAAGGCGGTGTCTAGCAGTACATGTCAGCATACCCTTTAACAAGTTAAGCTGCTAAGAATATAGTTTTGCTGCAGATTTTAGGACTGGAGGTTTGTGCTGATACATTGGTTGGGAGCCAGATGATACGGGGCATATCCGGAGGAGAGAAGAAGAGACTCACAACAGGTAAAAACAACAAGTAAAATAGTCTTAAAATGCTCATATCTTTAACACAATATGATGATAATGCAGGAGAGATGATAGTAGGGCCAGCAAAAGCATTTTTCATGGATGAGATATCAACCGGTTTAGACACTTCAACGACGTTTCAAATAGTGAACTCAATTCGGCAATCCATCCACATTCTTGAAGGAACAACCGTTATCTCTCTCCTGCAGCCAGCACCTGAAGTCTATGGCCTGTTTGATGATGTGATTCTCCTATCAGATGGCCAAATCATATACCAAGGTCCAACTGAGAATGTGCTTGAGTTCTTCGAATCCGTGGGCTTCAAGTGTCCTGAGAGAAAAGGAGTGGCTGACTATCTACAGGAAGTATAACTTCTTATAAAAAAAAAGTGAAAGTTACAACTTAGAACATGCCTCTTTTTTTTTTTTTTTTTAATCGGATTTTAAATTTTTTGTTTCGTAGGTGACATCTAGGAGAGACCAAGAACAATACTGGATGCATAAACAAGAGCCTTATAGTTTCATAACAGCTAAGGATTTTGCAGAAGCTTTTCGAACATTTCATGTAGGAAAGAAACTAGACGAGGAGCTTGCTGTTCCGTTTGACAAGTCTAAAAGCCACCCATCTTCGTTAACAAGAAAAGGTTACGGTGTCAACAAGAAAGAGCTGTTCAAGGCATGTATGTCAAGAGAATTTCTGCTTATGAAGAGGCATTCATTTGTCTACGTATTCAAGATGGCCCAAGTAAGCAGCAGCTCTATCCGAGAATTCTTGAAGCTTACCAAATCTTGATTTCACATTTTCAACCACATTTTCTAATGTTTGCAGATGATACTTATGGGAGCTGTTGTAGTGACGGTTTTCATAAGGACGAAGATGCCTAAGAAAACGGTGCTTGACGGGCAAATTTTTCTAGGAGCCCTATTTTTCGGAATCCTAAGGCTAATGTTCAGTGGACTGGCAGAAATTACCATCACAATCACTCAACTTCCAGTCTTTTACAAACAGAGGGATTTTCTGTTATACCCAGCATGGGCATACTCACTGTCTAAATGGATCCTCAAGATCCCAATCTCTATAATAGAAGCAGCTATTTGGATTTCCATAACTTACTATGGAATAGGCTATGATCAAGACCCTGCCAGGTTTTTCAAACATTGGCTGGTACTCGTCGCGTTACACCAAATGGCATCTGGGCTGTACAGATTCAGTGCAGGAGTGGGCAGAAACTTAGCGATTGGAAACACACTTGGTATATTTATTCTAAGCATACACATCATTCTGGGTGGATTTGTTCTATCACAAGGTAATCAAGTTCACTGACAAATCAGATTTGTCTACAACATTACAAAATCTAATTTTTTTATTGGCTGGCTGCAGACAGTTTAAGGAAATGGTTGGCATGGGCTCACTGGCTCTCTCCTCTATTGTACGCCCAGGACGCTATGGCAGTAAACGAGTTCCTCGGAAAAAGTTGGAGCCATGTAAAAATTACATCCACTCCTGCCTAAGTACCCTAAATAAGAGTGTTCTTAATAGCTGATATGGATTTTTTGTTGACTGAATAGGCTCATCCAGACTCAAAAGAATCACTAGGAGTACAGGTGCTGAAGTCTAGTGGGATTTTCACGAGATCGTATTGGTATTTCATTGGACTATCAGGATTGATTGGATTCTGTCTGCTCTTCAATTTCCTTTTCACATTGGCCCTAACTTATCTTGATTGTAAGTACTTCACCAACCTATGTTGAAACTGATGCATATTCTGCATATCTCTAATAGCTTGATACTGCCTACAGCACCAGGGAAGCCTCAGACGACTATATCCAGAAACGATCTAGACGAAGAAAATGCTCAAACTAGTAAGAACAACATTAACAGCAACGAAATGGCGAACAAATACATTTTCAAGCCTCATTCTACTTTTAACTGACATGAAAAATTTGCAGAAAACTCACAGAAGGTGAAACACAGAAGGAAGAATGGCATGGTTCTTCCTTTTGAACCACTGTCTATAACATTTGATGAAATCAGATATGCAATAGACATGCCAAAGGTATCACTGAAATTCAAGAATCTGCACATAACTTCATGAGTGCAAAGCATATATATGGGAATGTTAATTTTATTTTTTTATGGTTTCAGAAAATGAAAAGGCATGGAGCCACCGGAGAACGACTAGAGCTTCTCAAGGGCATAAGTGGTGCTTTCAGACCAGGAGTTCTTACAGCCTTGATGGGCGTAAGTGGAGCTGGTAAGACTACTCTAATGGATGTCCTGGCTGGAAGAAAGAATAGCGGATACATTCAAGGAACTATAAAAATCTCCGGATATCCAAAGAAGCAAGAAACATTTGCACGTATCTCAGGCTATGTTGAGCAAGCTGATA
This sequence comes from Persicaria maculosa, assembly GCA_963922045.1. NCBI lineage: Eukaryota > Viridiplantae > Streptophyta > Magnoliopsida > Caryophyllales > Polygonaceae > Persicaria > Persicaria maculosa. Next base: position 48,176,973 of record OY998269.1, on the reverse strand, counting down.
TACACTCACCTTATGTTACAGTGTACGAGTCCTTGCTTTTCTCTGCGTGGCTTCGGCTGCCTTCTGAAGTAGATCACACTACAAGAGAGGTACTTTCTTCCTGAATATCATACAAGAACTTGACAAGTACTTTATTCTAAGTCAAATAACGACGATGGATTTCAGAGGTTTATTTGGGAGGTCATGGAGCTAGTGGAGCTTACCTCATTAAGGGAAGCACTAGTAGGATTGCCTGGAGTAAATGGTCTCTCAATAGAGCAGCGCAAGAGGCTAACAATCGCTCTTGAGCTTGTAGCCAACCCATCGATAATATTCATGGATGAACCAACCTCTGGACTTGATGCTCGCGCTGCAGCAATTGTGATGAGGACAGTGAAGAACACGGTCAACACTGGGCGAACAGTGGTCTGCACTATCCACCAACCAAGCATTGACATATTTGACACTTTCGACGAGGTTGAATTCAATCTGTTTCACAGTATAACAAGAACCAGTCATACTCAGAGCCCACCATAATAGTATAATATGCTTCATTGATAAATGCAGCTGCTGCTTCTGAAACGAGGAGGCGAAGAAATATACTTTGGTCCATTGGGGCATTGTGCCCAGCAGCTAATCCAGTACTTTGAGGTAAACCTGCATTAAAACTTTAAGAACTCATCCAGTAAATTTGTTCTCAGCTACTAATGTGTAGATGCTATGACACATGACAATGAAGGAACTACAAGGGGTAAGTAAAATCATGAATGGTCAAAATCCAGCTACTTGGATGATGGAGATTACCTCAGAACATCAAGAAGCAAGAATAGGGGCGAGCTTTGCCAAAAGTTACAAGCAGTCTGAGCTATACAGGTAAAACTAACTATCTGAAATACCGGAAACTTACACAAACAGGCCAATGAATGACGCGCGAATTCAACTTAAATCATGCAGGCAAACAAAATCTCTGATTAAGGAACTCAGTGTGCCAGCTCCTGGCTCAAAAGATCTGTATTTTTCCAAGAAGTACTCGCGAACATTTTTTACTCAGTTGACGGCGTGTCTATGGAAGCAATACTGGTCATATTGGCGAAACACGCGGTACAATGGACTCAGGCTCCTGTATACATTGGTTTTAGGCCTTGCAATAGGATCAATCTTCTGGAACATTGCCTCTAGGAGGTACTTCACATCAAAGAACTCTCATTTTAGTTTTAACTTTAGCTAGGACTAAAATTTGATTTGTTGACTCCTCAGGGGAACAAAGCAAGATCTATTTAACACCATGGGCTCCATGTATATTGCTGTTCACTATCTTGGTATACAGAACTCTATGTCAGTGCAGCCGGTTGTGGCCGTTGAGAGGACAGTGTTTTACAGGGAAAAGGCTGCAGGGATGTATTCCGCTTTGGCATATGCCTTCAGTCAGGTATCCTTATTATCGGATAAATGCATACCAGAAAAAGGCTTGATCTCTTTGTATAATCGATGTGAGATATCATACAAATCGAGTCATCTACCAATGGAAATGCAGGTGATCATCGAAATTCCATATTGCTTCGCTCAAACAGTCGTCTATGGATTCATAATATATGCCATGATTGGACTTGAGCGGGACGCTTGGAAGTTCTTTTGGTTCATGTACTTCACTTTCTTCTCCTTGCTGTACTATACCTATTATGGAATGATGACTGTGGCCATTTCTCCGAACCAAAGCATCTCGAGCATTACTTCTACGATATTCTACGGCATGTGGAACCTTTTCTCGGGATTCTTTGTCCCGAAAACAGTAAGTCGATCCCTTGAATCCTCCTCGATCTCCTATTGTTCTTCAGGACTACTTTATTCACATGTCAATCTTGGTGGTAATGGCAGAGGATACCAATCTGGTGGAGATGGTTTTACTGGGCATGCCCGGTCGCGTGGTCATTGTATGGATTGTTCATTTCACAATTCGGAGATTCGGAAGACAAGCTTGAGGATGGCCAAACAGTGAGAGGGTTCCTAAGGAGTTACTTTGGATTTGAGCATGAGTTTTTGGGGGCTGTTGCAGCTATTATTTTCGGTTTTCCAGTACTCTTTTCGCTCATATACGCTTATGCTATCAAGACCCTCAACTTCCAAAGAAGATGAGGGTTCTTCCCTATAAATAAAGGTTGGTTGCAAAGGAAGTAAGCAACTATACATTCATACGATTAACCATCAAATGCCAACACATATGCAGCGGCTTATGGTAATACACTATTGTTCTTCACAATTCAACATTTATTGGTGCACACTTGAACGATAAATTCTTTGGGATGTGTCTCACACTTGAAACATTTGACTGGTTGTGTCCTCCCCCAAGTTGTAGCGTCTTAGACGGATTTTCGAATAAATGATACTTATGCAATGATCAGGCTTATAAGGTACCTGATAATGTGCTATGCAAATGCCTTAATAATGCAATTAAATGTTTACCAGACAGGGCCTTAAGCTAGAAACTAAGTCATGGCTCTTTACTTGTGCAAAAGCCAGGAACAACCGAAAGGCCTCATTTTGAGCCATGAAGAATCACACCTGTAAATCCATTATGTGATGATAAAGGTAATTAGTTCGGAAGGTTCATGCAGGCACCTTTTGTATTGAAAATAATGTGGAAATAATAATAAAACCCAGAGGATAATAAATTATTGATATGCATTTCTGCATTACAACAACATTGCAACTGCATAGATGATCACAGGGTTTCAACAAAAATGGCGATCAGCAATTGGTTTATTGTTTATCAAGTTTGCGCTTCATTTGATCCAGTACAAGTTATCTGTAGCGGGCTTAAAGTCATGGCATTGGTCTACTCTTGAAAATCAAGATCCGATCCTAAGAACAAGAATGCTCGAGATTTACAATAGGGAATAAAAATGCCAATAATGATCTGACCGACAGAGGTTGAAAGCTTACACGGAAATTGGCAGTCTGGATTGATGCTGGATAGCGGATACCACGTCTGGTGAGATAACACATTATGCTCCTTTCGAAGGCCATGTTGCTTGTGCAGACATGATAATTCCAACAATCACTCCAAACAAACCAAGTGCACTGCCAAAGATCTCAATCACAAGAATCTTCACAAACAGAGAGGAGTTTTGGGCATCTGAAAGTGCACAGCTACTTCCAATAATTCCCACACACAACCTGTCGCAAGCATCCAATTTAGCAGACAGAAGATTCACAATTCACAATTCAAGCATACATTAAAAATCAGAACTCACCCGCAAACAAGGTTGGCAAAGCCTACAATAATGCCCGATGCAAAGATTGCATATCCTGCTCTCATTGACTCGGGTGCATTAAGCTGGGAGGCTGGGACACTCTCTAGCTTTGTCTGCAGGATGATGGCCACTATGACACCATAAATAGCAACAGCTTCACAGAAAATGACACTGGAAGAAAAAAAAAGGCAATTAAAACATTGTGACAAAGAAGATGGTGCATTTTTGTTGGATTCATCATAAGCTCCACACCAAAAAAAAAAAATTCATAATAATCCTCCAGTTAACCAAGCCAGAGCATCTTCATGGAGAAGAGAGCAATTAAACACCAAATTACAGAACTCCAGGTTTTCTCTCTTGCATTTGAATATGGAAGGTTCTCGTGAAAAGGAAACTGATCATAGATTTTGAGAATGAAGTTATGAACAACAGCAAACAGCTCAACTTCGACATAGACTTGGCATAACAATTGGGACTAAGCTTCTATAGGATTCAATTTTTTCTTCAGTCCTTCCATGTTCCATTAGTATATGCTTATGAGTTCTAGGTGCTACAACTCTCAAGACTTAAACCTCAATAGGTCCCAGCAATTCCATATTGTTGTATGCTTAAGAATGACTTTGCAAGAACATCATCGAGGAAATCATCCAAGAAATTTTCAACAAGATTGAATTTCCTTTAAAAGTTAATCATTTCCAACTAAGCTTCATTCTTTCTGGGCTAGGTTTCTTAAGGTTGAAATTTGGGATAACCACTCCAAAATTTGTCTACTTTCACAATCTCTTATCCACAGTGTGTGATCCACCATGGCAGTCACCGATTTATTACTTTTTCGATCAACTGAAAATATACCACCTTTACTGCTATACATCATACATTAATGCGTTCCACAAAATTGACCACACAGAAATAAAAGGGGGAACACAAAGGGAGGCTTACCTAATCAGATTTTTCGAAGTGATTCGAGGAGCCTTTATAGCTGCACCAATCAAACTGCTTCCAGTAATGTATATCCCCCTGCAAAAAAATAAAAAAAAAAATCCAATTTTCCGATTCCAAGCTCAGAAAAAATTGACAACCATCAAGTTCCGAATTCCGAAATCCCTAAGGCAGTTGAATCCGAGAATGAAATCGTTGTAATGAAAGAGAAGATGGAGAGAAAGAGAAGTGGAGTACCAGGCGGCGCCGAGGACGGAGACGCCGATGGAGAGTGCAATCCCGATGGCGGCGAAGGTGTAAGGGGAGATCTGGACGAGCGCTCTTGACCATGAACTCGCTCCGCCAACCATCGTCCCTTCGATCTTCTCGATTTCTCGCTCCTTCAGATTGATTTGGTCGATCTGATCTGCGATTTTATCTTTGCAGAGAGATTCGCCACCGGACAGGCACACAGAAATTATGAAGAAGAGACACGGGAATTTGGACTCTACCGGCCCGTATTAATTTATTTATTGTGTGGATATTTCCGGTTCAGGACAAAATAAATTTCACACATCGATAGCCAGATGGACCGGACCGGGTTCGATTGGACCGGATATTCAAATTCATGATCACAGGCTCACATCTGTGTCTTCCATACCATCGATACCAATTACTAAATACACCTGAACAGCCAAGTTTGCCTTCTTCTATATCTATATAGTTATATACACACAGCATATACAATTGTGTGCTCGAAGGATGCGAGCATTCAAATATGACAGCACCTACATTCCATGTTCGAGGAAGTTCCCTTGGGTTCAGCAGCGGGTTTTCAAGAATCCGCCTTCTAGTATGCTAGACCACTGGAAAAACTATCTCCGTCATGAAGCAGAGACTCCGTCAGCCAGTAGCCATCCCAGCACCCGCCAAGCCTCTGCCAATTCAGTGGTCATTAGGTGTGTCAGAAGGCGATGCAAATCACAGCTTACCCTATTATGAAAAGACTAAATTCCTACTGAAATACCAGAAAAATATGATTCATGAAAGGGCGCAATAGTGCAAAGACATAAGTGCTAGAATAAAATGATACTGATACTTTATGCAAGGTATTTTTTTTATTCCACGGAACAAGCAAGGACCAAACCTGGCTCATTGTAAATTCAAATATCTCTTCCTCCTCTGGGCGGGCTCCTTGTATCCAAACCCGCTGCTTGAATCGATGCTGCACCAGCATTATTAAGGAATAAGTGGGGGTTGCTTATAAAAGGACTTGAAAAATTGAAATCATACATGATTGCAAACATAACATGGAGATAACCACATAATCTAAAAGAAATGGATTGTTAGAACTCATCAGCTATCTTATAAGGCGATCAGGATTACCTCCTTTACCCAAAAGCTGCTAAGGATTTTCCTATCCTTGTGACCTAGTAGAGTTCGATAGCTTGACGAATGGAAAATCCGTCTAAAACGCTCGAACTGTAGGATGATAGAAGCAATCAAATGTTTCAAGTGTGAGACACATCACAAAGATATATAATGTGCGAGTAGCAGCAATTACCTGCCCCAAATCAAAGAAGGGCCCAAAATAAGTGGACCTCTCGAAAGGATCAAATCCAGCAAACTGGCAAAATGAAAGCATAATAATGAGAAAACACCAAAAGAACTTGTCAGATGGTATCTCAAGTTAAGATCAACAAGGTGGTATTACCCTATACATAACCTCAATTCCATAATCCGGGTGTGGTTGGTCGTTGAACTTCAGTGCATCAAGCTGGTAGTTTACAGTTTCTTCTGCACTAAACTATATCAATTGATTAAACTACATTGAAATGTTATTGATTAGAGAACCAGGTATTTATCAGTGACTGGTCAGATAATTACATTTAGTCTTGGACCAAAGGGCCTTTTGTTTCGAGATTCAAGCCTGTATCAGGAAAAAAAACACCCAGGTATTTATCAGTGACTGGTCAGATAATTACATTTAGTCTTGGACCAAAGGGCCTTTTGTTTCGAGATTCAAGCCTGTATCAGGAAAAAAAACACCGATATTTACGAGGAAATAAAGAGCAATAAGAGTCAAAATTATCAGTACTTCAAGAGCCATGTCATGCCATATCCAATATTCAGAGACACCACAAGAACAAACAAAGAGGATCTGTAATGAAGAGAAATCAACCCATCAGTACACACCTAAGCTTTGAAAAGTCCAATACTTCAATCAAATATTTCTGATTTCCATATTATCATGAATCAGGGAAGGCAATGCTCAAACAAGAAGCACTGGGCAACTTAAGTAATCTAATCATTGCAGATTTGGGGATAACCCTGCAACTCTGCAAGGAATAAGCTGAATTTCCAATTCTAGGGTTAACGAGTATGATCTATATGGATAAGCTCCTTTTATTTGTTACAGACGTATGTATTTGGCTGAGCATATCATCAATGGAATTGAAATTGGAAATAGCTTCGTCTCATTCCACAGATTTATTTAGCGATTGTTCCAGTTGCAAGCACAGCAAGATTTTAGATTTGTCAACCAATTACTTTTACCTTGCTGAAACTCACAATTTCCCGAAAGCTGTGCCTAGAAGTACAATCCGAAGTAACTGAGAACTAGAAGCGATGAACATGAAGCAATTAAATCAATGAAAACGAGTGAGAGAGGGGAGAGAACCAGTCGCCAGAGAGGGAATCGGGGACGTCAGCAGAAGCCCTTAAGCGGAAGGGAGAGGTGGTGTGCTTTCCTCCACTGCCATAGACGAGCTTGGAGAAGAGGGAAGGAGAGGGCGGGCATGTCAATGAAGAGCCAAACGACATCGTTTTCCACCTCTTCTCACCTCTCTGTATTGCGAACAGGGATGAGGATGACTAGTAACTGCACCATTCGTAACATTTTAATCCAATCTATGGTCAACAATAATGGCCACCTAATTGTAGCAATCCACAATAATTTTTTTTTTTTTTTTTTTTTTTACAGTAGGCAAAAAGTTGGATGTACTAACGACATTCATGATCATCTCGCAAGATATGTTCTGGAACTCACAACAACAAGCACTCAAAATAAAATTACAATTAAGCTGAAATTTGGCAATAAAATTACCATTGGCCTCTCTATAGCAATGTTGAAAATTGATGCTCTCAAATTCTCTTCTAAATGAAAGGATCTCTTGGACAATTTGAGTGACCTCCCATGGACTATTGTTCGCATGATTAATGGCGTCGATGATGATCGCACAATCACTCTCAAGTATCAGGAGGCCTAGCACGTTTAGGTAATTTCGTTTTGATCTGACCTTTATTCCAACAAGAGATATTATCAATAGCTCGAGTTAACACATAGATCATACTTGTATCATAAGAATTGCGAAAAATAATTCTATTTATGAGCTCCCAAATTGAATGTCATAAATGACATAAATCTATAAAATCTAGATTAAGAGCCCTAGTATTTATAATATTTTCTTGAACATCACTTGTTAAATTTGGCATGATGAAACATTTGTTCAACTTAACACCCAAATTTTGAATAAGGGATTTTGTAATTTGACAATTAAACAATAAATGATTTGTATCTTCAATATCGGAATTACAAAGAGAACAAGTACTAGGAACTCTATTTATATATCTATTTAACCGAACAATCGTGGGCAGGATATCCAAGAATATTTTCCAAATAAAATTTTTAATATTCGGAGGGATATTAAGTTTCCAAATCCAATCAGCTGGAATTTTCGTCATATTCCTAGTTTTATAAAGCGAGGAAGTGGATTTAACAGAGAATTTTTCATTATTACTGTAAATCCAAATTAACTTATCTGGAATATCAGTTACATGAATATGAATATTAGTAATTACTTGAACTATATGAGAAGGAAAGATATAATTTAACTTATTAGTATCCCAAGAGTTGGTATTTGTAAATAAATCGCATACTTTTAAATTAGGATCACCATCATTCCGAAACATATGAAGATATTGCGCATCTACCCAAATGTCAGACCATACATTAATGGTTTTCCCATTACCAACTAACCAGAGCAATCATTTAGAGAAAAGATCCCTAATATTAAGAAGCCTACCAAATTGCCAAGAAGTTTTGAATCTACCTCTTTCCATAAGAGATTCTGTCGAGAGATATTTATTCGTAATTACCTTAGACCAAATATTTTATGGATCAACCATGATTCTCCACAAAAGTTTCATTTGCATGTCAATATTAATTTGCTCAGCCTATTTAAAACCTAACCCACCATCTTTTTTAGGAGTGCACAGATATTCCCAGCTAATTAGAGGATGATAGTTATCAGATTGAATTTTATTCCAAAAGAAATTTTTATTGATCTGATCAATTTTTTGTAGGACTCCTTTTGGAAGAAGAAACGATTGCATTAAATAATTTGTTTTAGAATTTAAATTTGTCTGAATTAGTACCGATCTACCAGCTTGAGAGAGAGCGTTAGATTTCCACTTGGCCAACTGCTTTTTTAGACTATTAATCGCCTTATCAAACAAGACATTGCTAACCCTACCACTAATAAGAGAAATGCCTAGGTATTTTTCCATAGATTTCGTAACTGGAATATTTAGTTGTTGAGCAAGGGACTGGGCTTTACTGACAGGAATATTTTTAGAAACTTGTAACGAACTTTTATTATAATTTATAGTTAATCCAGACATATTGGAGAAAGTTTTTAGAAGATTTATAATCCACGATAATATTTGATATTTCTACATAAATCGAATAAAACCTATAACATTTGTTTTTGTTAGAGAAATGTAATGGTTTAAAGTTTGAAGTATGAATCCAATTATATTTAAGTTATGATTTATTCATTACTATTTTAATCATTATTTTTTATTTCTCAAATTTTCACATAAAATTTGTTACTTTTTCCTTCATTTCATTCTTTAAATTTCTCTCACCTCCTCATCTAGTCTCTCGAAAATTATAATCATGTAGCTGCTGATGGGATGGCTCGATAATTAGAGCATCCCCAAGAGATTCTCTATCTTCATTATTTGGAGAATATTGAGATGATTTTTGGTCCAAGAGCTTCCCCATTATATTCTCCAAAATAGAGAATGGAGAGAAAATATGGAGATCATTCCCTAAATTTGGAGAAAACTCTATATATTTTGGGGTGAATTCTAAAATGGAGAAGCTGTTGGAATGGGTTAAAAAATATTCAGAATACTTGACTTATAATTCTCTATTTTAGAGATTGTTTTAGGGGAGCTTTTGGGCATGCTCTTAATGAGTGAGGAGACACTTGTCCGCTCTTAGCGAAATTAACATGATAGTATATAAATAGATAATTGAGATATAAACCTAACAAGATAATATATTTGTGTCGTTTTCCATATAAACTCAACAAAATAACACAAACTTACTAATATGGGTCATGCATCTCCATTAATGGAATAATCTTACTCTAAGTTTTTTTTGGGTCATTTATTGTCCATTCATTTCTTCTACCACAATTGTTAAAGAATCGTTCATTAAGTATACATTTATATATTATCAAATTAAATAAAATTGAAATTTTAGTTTGAATAAAAGAATTATTAAATAAATTATGAAACTTATACAATAATCAATTGAGTAAATTGGAGAAGAAAATTACAAGAATACAATATGGTAAAAACTAAAAGAATAAAATAATATTATTTATATTTTCAATAAAATAAGGAGAAAATTAAAAAATAATGTTATTTATATTTCAGTAAACAAATAATTAGAATAACTATTATATAGCTATATAGCAAATGGATAAACATAGATTAATTTAATTTATTTGAGAAAATAAGATGACAATGGATAAAAAATATAATAATTATATTTATATATGCAGCAAAAAAAATGACATTATCAAATAAGTATGGTTTTAAAAATCACTTTTCAATGAGTACTAAATAAACTTACTTCTAAAATAAAACATTAAAAATCACATGAGTTCAAAGTAATCCCGTGCGTGACTTGTAATTGTCCACTAGTATATTTGTCATTTTAAAGGATGATTTTGATTAATGTACATTTCGAATATAAATAAAGGCAACACTTGTAATTATTACTCATGTTAAAGAGAAGTAGTTAGTTCATAGAAAAAACGGAGAAGTTTAAACCAAATCAGAGATTGATAAAATAGAGAAGTTGAAATCACTCGCAACTCCATGATTAAAAAAATATTTATGATTACCTAGATTAAATATTTATGATTAAAAAGTTAAAAAACGTATATTTATATTATAAATAACTAATCATATATATATATATATTTGTATAATTTTTTCATGAAAAAACAAAACTTGAAAAATACTAAAATTTAAAAGATGATTATTCGATAATAATAATTTTAATATTTTTTAAAATATGTTTTTTGGAACTAGAATAGATCCCTTCCTCTTGCAGTGTAGAGCGGGTGGGTAGTAGGACTCATGGAACCAGAGTGACACCCCCAAGGGTGGTTTGGACTTTTATGCATTATTTTATCTTTATTGGCGATTTTGCGAAAATAGGCTAAAGTAGTGGGCAGTGTTGTGTAATTTACTCAAGAAGAAAGCCTTGCCGTGCAACTGCGTAACAAGTGCGTAACGTGCGAAAGCGAAACAATCAAAGAAACCCTCCAACCGCACGCACCCACGCACGCACGCACGACCTTCGCCGCCTCTCGGGCTCGGGCCTATGGGCCATTAGCCGCCGTAGCCAATCGCCAAGAGATGCGACAACCTTCACTCTATCTCTCCTCCGCCGCAGCTGCCGCCTTCTTCGAATCCTCCCTCTCCACCGCCATGTACTCCCGTCCCCGCCCTCGCTTTCGCCCAAATGTACCAATCTCTCTCTCTCTCTCTCTCTAACTGTGTAAGTTTCTCTCTCCCCCTTTCACTCCGTGTCTGTTTCGCAGTCCAGAGGACGAGGAGGAAGAGGTCAATGGCAAAGAGACTACTCGGAGGGCCCGCTACACCCGGGGGCATCGGAGAACCAGGTGTTCTCCGGAGACTCTCACTTCCAGTGCGTCAGAGCCACTAATTTGGGGGTTCAGGCACCTGTCTACGGCCACAGCAACAATAATTATTCCTACAATGGCTATAATTCGGCGAATAATGGCAGATTTCGCGGTCAGCCTAATTCTTACAGGCCGAGGCCTGAGTACTCCAATTGCAATCCGCGGGCTGATTATGGTTTCCGACCGCGCTTTTCGTCAAATCAGCGGCCGTTTCAGCAGCCGCGGTTACAGGATGAGCCAAGGCGACCTAAGCCGAATGATTACCGTAGGTGGGAGGTCGCCAAGAATCCGCCGCCGCCTACATGTGGTAAGATTCCTGGGATGGTTAATTGACTTTCTCTTACTGATTGATGACTGTAATTAGCAAGATTTATATTTATGCTCCAATTGTGAAATCTTTTTGTGGGAACTGGTTTCAGTCAATCGTATTTGGGGATGTTTAGATATGCTCGTAGAACTCTGGAATCAGATTGTGTTGTAATTTTGACAAAGGTTTAAAGAGTGTAAGTTGAAAATTTGATCCATAATTCGGATTGATTACTCGTTGCTTTTTAAAAAAAAAAATTGATGGAAGCAATGAAGCATGCATGTTAAACAAGAAACCAAAAAAAAAACGAATGTGAACAAGTGGAACTTGATCCATAAGTCCCTTGTTTTGAAGAGCTTTGAACAGGGAGGGAATCTGATGACATGTAAAGACTAAAGACTTGCCGTGTTTGGGATTTAAGAAGAGATTTTGATGGTTGGAATGTGGAGCTTGTTTTAATCTTAGTGGTGTCAAACTTAGATGTTGTTTGCAATTAAACTACATTATATCTTGTTGATACGAAAGTTGTATTTCATACTAGATATTTTAAAATTAAGGCTGTAGATCTGTTGGAGACAGAATCCTATAAGTGATTCTAATTCACCAAAGCTTTATCTTTTGTTCTTTGAAAAATATTCACTGGTGAGTAGTTAGTGAATAGTGACTGATCAAATGTGGAGTGTGAGAACACACTAGTTTGGTGAGAATAACTTCATAAAGACTGATTGATTCACGTTGAAACAATATGGTTCGCAGGGTACATCCTTTAATCATATGATCTCAGGAGGGCTATCTGCTGTCCCTCAATATGTGATCATTTCCTTTTTCTCCAAGTGTAGGCTTGTGTGATTAGTTCAGCGCTATATATTGAGCTAAGGTAGATGTTGTGCAGAATAGGCAGTTGGAGCTGTGCATGCCATATTATCTATTAACCGAAGTTAAATAGGATAGTTCTCATGTTTATAGCAATTAAGGAAGCTAGTGGTTGTGCTTAGTGTGCTTGGCATAGTTTTCTTGCTAATCCTGATTCACTGTTTGGTGTTCTTTCCAGAACGTTTCTCAGTTCTGTCATACAACATACTCGCTGATTATCTTGCAAATAACCATAGGAGTAAGCTTTATTTCCACATTCCCCGTCGCTTTATGGATTGGGAATGGCGAAAAAAGGGCATAGTTTTTGAGCTTGGACTGTGGTCTCCCGACATCATGTGCTTCCAGGTTAGTTTTTTTCTATATATATATATCCAGCAGTGTGTGATAGTTTTGGATAAGACAATTTTTATTGTCATTAAAGCTCAGCTTGTTTATATGTGACATATATGCTCCTCGTCCTTGCTTGAAGATATTCTTCTTGTGTTCCTTCTGTGGGACTTGTAGAAGTCCGTCTCTTTCTCTCACCCATTGTCCATTTATTACACCCCTCTATTCAAAGAAGACTGACAGAGTCACTGATAGTAAATTTTTAAAGACAAATGAGAATAAGTAAAATGATACCCAACAAATTATAATGTCCGGTCCAGAGTATTTGCTGCCTCTTTTTCTTTTATTCATGGTATTTTTTCATCACCAATTTTTTGACGACCTAACCTGATTGGTAGAAATCTTCATTAACCAAATGTTTCTATTGCGTTTGCAGGAGGTTGACAGGTAGATATGCTTTAGTGGCCTTTAACCAAATGTTTCTATTGCATTTGCAGGAGGTTGACAGGTTTAATGATCTAGAGGAGGAATTAAAGAAATGGGGATACTTGGGCATTTGGAAGGTGTGTCCAAAAATCTGTACATATTTTTTTCTTATAAATATTGACCTTCAACCTTATGATTGTACAACTACTCTCTCTTCTCATGGGAGAAGGAAATAATTTCATTAAAATGTGTCAAAGAGGGTATCCTTCTAAGCAATTATATCTTCATTTTATGTTAAGTCTTACCTTTTTGTCACTGTTTACTCTATGAGTTACAATGTCCAGCTTCCTCTTTTCATTCCTATGCCTGATAAAAAAAACACTTTTATGTTTTAAACCAATCAGTTATTGGCCAAGTTACAGGTGTGCTTTTACAGGCCATAGTTGGAATCACCCGTTTCATAAATTACAATGTTTGGTTTAAATTTAGTTCAATTCGCTAGTAAGATTATTATTGCTCTGTTTCATTTATTCGTCTAAGAAAGAAGTTCTTCTCCCGGATCTAGGATGGTTATCTTTACTTTCATAGCAGGTAGGTTATGCTTTTTTCCTTTTCATGTAGTTAACAAATGGTAATACAACTATGAGTGAGAGTGAGAATTTCTTTGGATGTCCTGAGGAAGAATGTCCTTTCTCCCTTTATAATGTGAATCTGTGATCCTATTTCATCTTGTTCTTGTGACTGCTGAAGGAAGAATTTTTATGCACTAACAAAGTTGGGACATATGTGTAGATGCGGACCGGAAATCCTGTGGATGGGTGTGCAATGTTTTGGCGGATGTCAAGGTAGTAATTACTCAGAATGTAACTCTTTCATTGTTTAGTGTTTGTTACGTACAATATGTTCATGATGAGGCTGTTTGATGATTCAAGATTCAAGCTTGTGCATGAGGAATACATTGAGTTCAGCAAGCTTGGTATGCGGGATAATGTTGCTCAGATTTGTGTACTTGAGGTATCTAACGTTTCCATCTAGTTGACTTCAATAGAATCTTAATTTGAGATTGAGGCAAATGTTGGTTTATGTTCGGTGTTTTTAACATTATTCCTTTTTGTGAGAATCGTGCTTGTATTGTCTGAATTATTCTTATCCAACAGTCGTTGGTTCAAAATGACATTGGAGGCCAGTCTACTCCATCAGAAAGGTAAGATAAGCTTCAAATGCTAAACCTCTCATGCAGAGTGGTTATTTGATTATTGTCTATAAAGCAACACATCGATGACTTATCTTCATACCTCTTTTTTTTCTCTTCCGGATTGTATGAAGTAGCTTTGCGAGCAATGAAATTGAGTGAATGCATGAGGACTTTAAAAGAATGAGACATACATGATACATGTGATCCTTGAATCCTTTCTTAACCCATCACATCAAGTATCATGCTTGCTCATGCAAATTCTCAAGTATTTGCTATTTGTGCCTACTTTAAATGAATGAGAATATTGTACAATTGCTTTTCTGTTATTGTTGCTTATGTGAGTAAATAATATTCTGTTTGTGCAGCCCACCTGGTCCTAATAAAGTTGTAATATGTAACATTCACGTGCTTTATAATCCTAGAAGAGGAGAAATCAAGCTTGGCCAGGTATTTCTTTATTTCATATTGAAAAGTTTCATATCTATATGGGCGAGGGGGATTCAAAGCATGTTATAGCTTTATTTCATATCGAAAAGTTTCATAGACACAGATGACAGAAGTTCCTTTTTGAGTTTGTAATTTTACCTCAATTCTGAATTGAAATCCTCAACATATTGTGTGTTAATTATTTTTATTTGCATATGAAACCATGGTTTTGTTATTAAAAAAACCCATGGTAAATTAAATACTCTGATTGTATTATTTCTGGTGAACCATACGTACTGTGGTTGTAATCAAATATTCCTTTACAACCATTATAGTTTAGTTGTTGCTAAAACTGATCCTAGACAAGCAGTTCATCTCCAAGTTGTTGCAGCCTTGGACGAATATGTTTGCTGTATGTCAAACTTATTCACAAGTCTTCTAGGTTACCTTTGTTGAATTATGAGGGAATTTTTGGTTTGGCCATGATCTGAAAGAAATAACATGCTTTGAACTTTGCTTCTGTGACCTGCCACTTATGCTTAGGTTAGAGTTCTGCTAGACAAGGCTCAAGCTGTTTCAAGAATTTGGAATGACGCTCCAATTGTGATATGTGGTGATTTTAATTGTACTCCAAAGGTGACCACACTTGTCATTTTCTTCTCTCTTTCTACAGTCTAGCATGAGTTGACCTTATTTGCTTGAATGTACTAATCTAATATTGAGGTTTCAATGGATTGATTATGCCAGAGTCCATTATACAACTTCATCTTAGAGCAGAAGGTAATTTTGAACAAATTAGCTTGTGACTATCCATGATGAATTCTGCTAGAGATTCATATGCTACTGCATTTGCAGCTAGATCTGTCTGAATTAGATAGAGACAAAGTGTCTGGACAAGCTGCTGCTGAAATTTCCCCTCCTCCAAGAGAGTTCAGACCACATTCAGGGTAAATTTATTTTTCAGAGAAATTTGGCACTTTGCTTTTCAGTGTAAGTTGAACATCCTTTAAATTATGCAATCCTGGAATGTATAGCTGATAAAATGTAAACCTCTTGCAGGGCAATATCTAATTCTTATAGTGTTCCTACCCCTGCAGTGGTTGTGAACATTGGCAGCAACTCTGAGCACAATGCTTCCTCTCCAGAGCAGCTCTGTTCACAAAGAGGTTCTGCAAATGAGCTTCCGGCAACAGCTATATTGGAGAATAGAGGTATAAATAATACTACGTATAAAGTTGAGTGATTCCTTCTCTGATGCCGAGAAACACAATAATGTTGAATAGGTTGCCAAAGAGGCAGTTGACCACTCTATTACCCGACTTACCCCATGGCTTTTCAGATGAGGTTGATCCAGAAAGCTGTTCAGATAAAGTAGCATTTGAAGCGTCCCAAGAAGCAGTGGATTTATCCAGGAATGAGACTGGACCAGCTTCTTATGCGTCAAATGATCACTTGAAGGACAGTCAAAATGATTATTTGGGTAACACTCTGGATTCTGCTTGTCAATCAATTGACGTGAATGACAAAATTGAATCTGCAGCCAGTGAAGAAGAAATTGGCTCTAATTGTACGGAGAGAAACCAGGAAGAAAGAGCATCTCCTTCCCAGTCCGAGATTTATGTGCAAGTCCAGAGCATGAACTGTGTAATGGAGAAATCACCTACTGATAATGTTTCTTGTAATGGAGGTAGGCATTTATAGCTAAAGATTTCTGTAATTTGGTAGGTCTTCATGACGAAGCCGTTTATGTGTTCTTTTCAGTGATTTCAGAAGAGTTGGCCTCAACCCCTATGGCGATTAGGGCAAAATCTGGCACTGTTCTGGAAGGCAACACCTCTGATACATCCCTGGCTATTGAGTTTGATGTCAATGAAAAGTTTGAAGGCTTTTCACTTGAAGATTTGGATGAAAATGGTGAAGACAGTGAGAAGTTCTTGTCTGATTTGCATAATGGTAAGCTTAATATATTATGGGTTGCTCAGTGCTTTTTTCATTTATGAAATAACCTGTGCTTCAAGGTTGTCTAATGCTCAGTTTCACTAGGTGACGACATTTTGGAGGATTTGTCTCCCAGAATCAACTCTGAGTCTGATTCGGGAATCAACTCCGAGTCACTTGATATGCAGAGAACTACATATGATCCATCTCTTTGGACACCAATGGAGATAGCCACAGCAACTGGTAATGCAGATTGCACCCTTCTTGAACACCCTTTGAAGCTCAGAAGCACCTATGCTGAAGTTGAGGTCGGTTTTTTTATTTGAGCTTCACAGTTGATGAGTGTATATTTCCTACATATATGAACAATGTCTAGGTCATTTGGTCCTACTCCTACCCATTTGATGCTCTGGTTTCATAATGCCAAATTGTAATGAGAAATTTGACGATAGTGCATTGCCATAGCATAAAGGATATAGCCTTATCAACAATTCCACCAGACGAATAGTTTAGTGTTTTACTCTAGTCTGGCAGATTAGCATTTCATCACACATATTTCATCATTTACCTTCTCTGTTCCCAAAAGGTTGATAAATTTGGGGAAGGCAAAAACTTATCAGCCACATTTATTTCATCATTTCCCTTTAAATGTTAAACTGTTTTTTAAAAGAATTTGATGGCCAAGTTTGCAAGACCTTCATTGTTCTTTTAACTTCTTTGCATGTTCTTAAGTTGTCAGCTTGGTGCCTTGGTTCTTTCAATGTTCTAATTGAACTTTGGCTTATTTCAATAAAGGTTCAATATTTGATTACCGAAAGAAAACGCCTTTATTTAGCTCTGGAGCAAATATGTATATGGCTTGTTTCAAACAGTTTTTTTCTCAAATACTCCTTATATTTGAAGCTCTGTATTCTACTATTTGGTAGGGTTCCTCTGAGACAAGGCAGTCAAGTGGGGAGCCAGTGCTGACTAGTTATAACAAATGTTTCATGGGCACGGTTGATTACATATGGTAAGTATTGCTTGTGTTTAGCTTCACATGATCCTTTCTGCCGATTCCTAAATGTTTGTGTGAATAGCAAAGTTTTCATGATGTTGCACGAGCCTCCAGACATATTCTAAATTAAAACTGCATTTGAAATATAGGCGAACAGAAGGTCTTGAGACTCTACGTGTTCTTGCCCCATTGCCCAAAAGTGCTGTGCAATGGACTCAAGGGTTTCCAACAAGGGTAATCTTACATTTCTGGTGCTTTTAATTTCACACACATTAATTTGAATGATGTTGATACTTTTACGGTTTTACCCTAAGCAATGAGTTTTTTCTTTTCCTAATCAACCTGTCAAGCTTGAACCTTTGTCATTTCAAAGTTTCAGTTTTGGAATTTCAGGAGTTTTGCTTGAATAAGAGTCTCCTTATCATGGTTGTGTAAAATGGCACCCCGTCCCATCAAGCCTCTGGTTTTGCTGAATGCAAATGTAGTAGTTATTTATTATGGTAATATCTGGATCGGTTTTTCGTGGTAGAAGTCGTACCCTTTTTAATTGTTCTGTGTTAAAACCCTGGTTCCTTTTTCTTCATTTCAATTTCTTGCTCAAGAGAAGAAAGATGTAGGAAATAGGCAAATAGCCTTTCTATCACTACAATTTTTGTCTGCTCCCAAGGGTTCATCAAATAATATTTTAGGGTTCAAGAGTAATACATTTTTTGTTACTAATCTTTCCTTCCTTTTCGTTTGATGGTTCAGAAATGGGGCAGCGATCATATAGCTCTGGTTTCCGAATTGGCTTTCACAAAAGACAGTAGTAAATGATGATTTGCAACTCTAGTCGAAGAACCTTTGATCCCTAGCGGACAAGGTAGCGATTCTTCCATATGTTCATAAAGTTTTTCACTCTCTCCTTGAACCAAACAACACAGGGAGAGGGATTATTTTTTTTATGAGAATTGAAATGATTATTTGTAAACTCATTGTTTTTGTTTGCCTTATTTTAGACCTTTACATGTATTTTACACTGTCTTAAAGTAGTAGCGGTTTAGTTTGTGGTTGATTTTCTGTATGGACTTCTTATCAATATTTGTGTTCTTGTAAGATTAGTTCAAATTTGCAGACTTCAAGCAATAAGCTCCTTATCATGATAAATGAGTTAATTATCATTGTATTTTATTCTGTTGAATAAAATACAATGGTTTATAACTTGTATACATGATAACCAGTGTACATAACACAAAAATCTCAAAATGCACAACCAACACTCAGCTTTTAACCGTTTGTAAGTTGCAGGTGTGATGATCTTTCTCGTTAAATTGCTATTTATCCCCCTCGATTATCAAACAATAAATCAATGATTCGCCACAAGTCTCTTGTAAATGAAAAAACGTCTGAATGTCAATGGTTACTGACATCTGGTGTCGACAAGGCTTTAGTAAGGCATCTCGAGTCGGCAAGTCACTCACCCAGCAAAATTAACCTTAATACCGTTGGAAATTACTTATCACCCACCCAACGACACAATTTTACCGGCCTGGAAGCCAGTGTTGGTTGGACCTTTGTCTACACCAAAAGTCGGAGAAAGTATCGTGCATTTGGCGATATCAAACCGTCCTATAGCGGTCGGTAGGAAATTAGTTCATGGAGCATAATTTTGAATCGGGAAGCCCAAATGAACTTGGGTCATGGCCCAACAGTATAGAAGTTGATAAGGTAGTAGAACTCTAATGATTTTTTTATCATAAAATCATGTGGGAATCAATAACATCTCCAATAGGATTAATAAAATGTATGTGATAATTCCAAAGCACCATATATATTTTTTGTGAAGTGTAAAATACATCTGCAATTGTTAATTTGAAGATGTATTTTGGATTGAGAATCATATCTATCTAGTATGAGCTGTTGGTGTTGGTGATGGAGGGGCCATATATTATATATGAAGAAAGGTAACCCCAAATTGCATTGGGCATCCATGGAACGTGGGTATGTGACAACCTCACACACCTTAATATTCTTTTTTACTTTAATAATCAAGTTCAACAAATATTTTTTTAAATATCAAACTCGATCAAATAATTGATTCATAAAAAAAATAGTTGATTCAAATATTCAAACTCGATCAAATTATACTAAGATTTTCTTTTTTATTCAATTAGACTAAGATTTAAAAAAAAAAGGTTTTAAGTTTTAGGTAATACGGAGTACAGTATATCTCTAATGTTGATAATGTTGATATTAGAGCTCAACTATTTATTAGGCATGATGATTGTTTTAAAAAAGCACCAACTAGAAAAACAAAGCACCAAATCCACCAATCAGTCAATCACCCTTGTATCCGGGTTTAAGAAATCCAATCCAATACTAACAAAAACAAAGCACCAACTTTCATATTAAAATTATTTTAAATTATTATATTTATTAATTGTCATTACCCTTGTACCCAATATGTGAGATAAGAAAATTAAAAAATGCAACTTTTGATTAAAAATAATCTCATAATTATTCATATTTAAAATTTAAAACATTAAATACTATGGAGTATTCAAAACTAACAAAGTATTAAAACAACTTCATTTGGGTTACATTAAAAAAAAACTCAGGAATTGAAATAACTCATTAAATAGATTTCAATACATGTGTTTGGATTAGAATTTTATTTTTATAAAACCCAAGAAGTAGAATTTCTGAGAATTTCGATTCCACTAAAATAGAGGAATTGAAATTACCATGTGGGGTGGGTAAGTTGAAATCTACCCTTTTTATTTATTTCAAAAAATCTTTTCTTTTTATTTTTAAATCACAAATTACGTATTTGTCCATAATTTAGATAAATAGTTTTTTTTTATCAATAAGGGTTACAAAAGTAATTTTATACAAATTCTTATGAAAGTTCATACTCAACCAAATAAAATGCAAGATTCTATTTTACAGGAAGTTAAACTTATCCAAACATGTTTTCTTAAATTATAGAAAGTTCAATTCACATGAACTTATTTTCCCATGAATTAAATTAATAGGAAGTGTACTTTTCAAGTTCATTAATAGGGTGTTGTTTATACACACTGCAAATCTGTCAATAAACATCTGATCACATTGAAAAAAATGTTATACAACGTTAAATTAAACGTTGAGTAGATGTATTTTCAATATTGCTCGATTATAAGCAAAAAATCACGAGCCCTTCGATTGCTACCATGAACAACGTTCAATTCGAAATTGCTAAATGAACAACTTTCAAACTAAAATAGTTGTTCTTGAAAAACTTTCAATTAGACATTTACCACATCGACTCATTTTCCCTTTTTTCCATACTTAAAAACTACAACGTCATGTTCAATTAACTCAAGTATTTAGTTTCAACAAACATTTATAATTGGATAATTGGAGATGGTAGCAATTTGGTTAGTCGACCGAATACACGGAGTGATGAAACAAGAAAGCAATCAATGGTCGCCCCAACTCAGAAAAAGTCACTCACAAATCACAGCCGTTTCTTCTTCATCAACCAATTCAAATCGAAATTGACATCCAACTTCTGATTTCAAAACAGCAGCCCAAAGGGCCCCAAACCCGGAAATTTGGTCAAAATCGCCAGCCGATAACCATGTCATGATTGTCATCAATTTAATAAAAACAATTACTGTAACCAGGAATTCAAAATTGCCCCCAATTCAAATTCGGGTGGATCAACCCGAATCCCCCAATTTCGTGTTGGCCCCATCTCACCTCTGTTCACATGTCAATTTGACTCTGAGCTGGTGATGGTGGTGTTCGTCTCTTTATTTAATCCCCCGTCTTCTCTCCCCCACACCCCTCTGGCTCTCTCCCCACATCAGAAATTTCCCACATTCATTTCCAAAATTGAAAATTTCAACTCTCTCGCCTCTCGGCCGAGCAACTTCTATTCTAGGGTTCATCGTCCCATATCAGATTAGGGATTGGAAGTTCGTTTTCTCATCTTGGTATGTCCGATTTCCTCCCCTTGACTCTTTGCTCTCGCTCTCTTGCATTCAATTTTTATGACGGAAGTTCCTTTTAGGGATCTGCGGGTGCTTTTTTTTTTTAATTGTTGTGTTGAAATTGACAAGCACACGTCCCGTGTTTTTTCTTCCTGTTGTTGTTGTATGAGTGTTTGATGTAGTGTTCATTTCCATTCCGTGTGTTGACTGCGCAGGTTGATGTGATAGATTGTTGACGGGTTTATCTTTTTGCCTAATTTCTTCGTAAAGTTGGCGTCTTTGGATACCCTAGAGAGAAATTCAGAGTCTCAAACAGTTCTTCCTTTGGGTGCCCTTGAAATCTGAATCCCTTTTTGGCTAATTGAAAGGTTTCGAAAAGGGGGGAAAATGAGTGACCCAAAACCTAATCCCCCCATGGCTCAGCAGGAGTCAAATTCAAGAAAGCTTCCAGATTTCCTGCAATCAGTAAAGTTGAAGTATGTGAAATTAGGTTACCATTACCTTATCACCCATGGAATGTATCTGTTTCTGTCCCCTCTCATTGTGGTAATTGCAGCCCAGCTATCCACTTTCTCTGTTAAGGATCTATATGATCTATGGGAGCACCTCCAGTTTAACCTTATTTCTGTGATCCTTTGTTCTACCCTCTTGGTGTTCTTGGCTACCCTTTACTTCCTGACTCGTCCCCGCCCGGTTTACCTTGTCAACTTCTCGTGCTACAAGCCCGAGGATGCTCGCAAGTGCACAAGGCAGATATTCATGGAGAGGTCCCGCCTGACTGGAACTTTCACTGATGCAAACCTTGAGTTCCAGAGGAAAATCCTTGAGAGGTCGGGTCTTGGGGAAAACACGTACCTTCCTGAAGCCGTCCTTGCAGTTCCTCCCAATCCGTGTATGGCAGAAGCCAGGAAGGAAGCTGAGGCTGTGATGTTTGGTGCCCTTGATGAGCTGTTTGCTAAGACTGGTGTGAAGCCGAAAGATATTGGTATTCTGATAGTAAACTGCAGTCTGTTCAATCCGACCCCGTCTCTGTCTGCCATGGTTATTAACCATTACAAGTTGAGGGGAAACATCGTTAGCTATAACCTTGGTGGTATGGGTTGCAGTGCTGGATTGATCTCCATTGATCTTGCTAAGCAGCTTCTTCAAGTGCACCCGAATTCATATGCTGTTGTGATCAGTATGGAGAACATCACTCTTAACTGGTACTTTGGGAACGAGAGGTCA
The DNA here is from genome assembly GCA_963922045.1 of Persicaria maculosa. Lineage (NCBI taxonomy): Eukaryota > Viridiplantae > Streptophyta > Magnoliopsida > Caryophyllales > Polygonaceae > Persicaria > Persicaria maculosa. The sequence goes on along the minus strand of OY998269.1, from coordinate 48,154,143 downwards.
ATGCTGGTCTCCAACTGCTTGTTTCGGATGGGAGGAGCTGCTATCTTGCTCTCTAACAAGAGGTCTGACAGGTGGCGGGCAAAGTACCAGTTGGTCCACACCGTAAGGACGCACAAAGGTGCTGATGATAAGTGCTTCACTTGTGTCACCCAGCAAGAGGATCCCAACGGGAAGGTGGGAGTTGCCTTGTCGAAGGATCTGATGGCTGTTGCTGGAGACGCCTTAAAGACGAACATCACTACTTTGGGTCCCCTTGTGCTGCCAATGTCGGAACAACTGCTCTTCTTTGCTACCCTCGTAGGGAAGAAGCTCTTGAAGATGAAGCTGAAGCCCTACATCCCGGATTTCAAGCTTGCCTTTGAGCATTTCTGCATCCACGCAGGAGGTAGGGCTGTCCTGGACGAGCTAGAGAAGAACTTGCAGCTCTCCGATTGGCACATGGAGCCTTCAAGAATGACCCTTAACCGGTTCGGCAACACCTCTAGCAGCTCCCTATGGTATGAGCTGGCGTACTCAGAAGCAAAAGCCAGGGTCAAGAGAGGAGACAGGATATGGCAGATCGCATTCGGGTCTGGCTTCAAGTGCAACAGCGCAGTCTGGAAGGCTCTGAGAACCGTGAATCCTGCCAAGGAGAAGAACCCATGGATGGACGAGATTCATTTGTTCCCGGTGGACGTTCCCAAAGTCTCCGCCCTTTGAAGGATCTGGGTTCAACGCTCACCAATTGATCAAGCATGTCGATCTTCTAATATATAAATATGATCGCTAGGCAATCTAAATGGTAAGAGAGAAACCTTCTCGTTGTTTATGGAGTGGATTCTTTATTGTTCTTGAGTTTGTGGTTCATTGTTTAATTGTTGCAGATTTGGTTGGAATTGGAAGATGGGTTTCTCTTAGTGAGTAGAAAATTTGTTGCTCTTTAAATCTAATTGGATTTTAATGATGAAGATGAAAATGAAAATGGCATCATTTGTGCTGGAACCTGAGAAATTTGTTGCGCTGCATTGAATAATGAATCTACTTGCTCTTTGTTTTTCGCCATAATCATGAACCATGACTCATGATCCTTTTGGGAATTGTGTGTGATAAACGGGTATCCGATTCTGTATTGTTGTTGAGTTATACTACTATGTGTTCTTCAAGGTTGGTTTGCTGGGACAGTGAGACCAGTTTCAGATTGAGCTGTTGTGGAGCTGAAGATTAAAAGCCAGTAATGTAATATCTCCTTTGTTTGCCAGTTGGGAACCCAAAATGATGCATAGAAAAAACCAACACATGTGATGATAGTAACACATTTCAAATTTGCGTCCCCACAAATTTACAAGGTGGGTAAACAATTCATCGCCAAAATCAATCATCTCAAGTCCCAAGTCATATAAGTTGGGCATGTAAACAATTCTGGATTATACTGTAGTTATTTCAAATTTTGAAAATTAAGGTTTATATATTTGAAAAACGGTCTTTTAATCAGAAAATTTAGGCCGGACTGAATCTAATTCAAAGAATCATAGAAATCCATATACCAATTAATGAGATCAAAGGAGAACAAGTACAAACGGGTAGTTTAGCACAAGTTTGGTTATAGAACTTATTCACACAAATAAAAGACACGGCAAAACAAACTATGGATGGTTGAAGGAACTAGATGTCTCATCAAAAATCAATAATTTTTTTTTTGTGAAAAGTCATTAATAATGGATTATCTACAAAAGTGAAATTGGAATAAAGAAAAATTGCAGTTCCTATGCAATGTGAATTCTGCAATCATCCACATGAAAACCTCTACCACATTCTCCTATAATGTTCTTGCTTGAGGACTGTCGCAAAGGATGTAGAACCCAAAATATATAGAGTAATCAACAACTATAAAAGTGATAATAAAAACGTATTAGAAGTGGTTAACGATCTAAAACAGTCATGGGGATAAGCTGTTTTACCAAATTGACAACGACGTGGTGGAGCATGTGATATTTCATAAACCAAGCAATATTTATAAATGAAGCGGAAAACCTTAAAACAATAGCAACATTCACAAAGAAACCATCATAAACTGGGTAAACTCAAAAAACGAAAAAGAATACAAAGTACCTAAAAGTAGATCCCCTGTTATACCAACAATAACTCGGAAAAAAATGTATTAAATGGGAAAAACCTAAGGAAAATCACTTCAAATTAAACTTTGATGGCTTCAGTCTCGATTTCGGAGAAACCTCCATTGGTTATATTATCCGATATCACAATGCACGCACTATATGCCTCAAAGCTGACAAAAGCAACTGCAATTCTGTCATTAGTGAAGAAGCTATGGCTTTGTATAGAGGCATAAAAGAAGTCATCGTTAAAAATATCCAAAATATTGAAATTGAAAGGGATAACCTCTGCATTATTAATGCACTCATGGGTACTTGGAATTTTCCCTGAGAGATTGAAATGATTATTTCCGACTCCTATATGGAGTTATGGACCTCCTCAAATTCTCCCTCGATCCAAATTTGTCATGCCTACATGGAAGTAAATAGCATTGCGGATATTCTGACCCAACTGAGATAATTAACTCCTAACGCTAACTTGGATACAAATACAGAACTACAAGTTCTCATCCGAAAGAATGCTTTAGACTGGATTACAGATAAATGGTAGCTGAACCTAATTTATTTCCTTCATAAAGAAAATTAACCAAATATTGGGCATTCATTGTGTGGCTTGCAAAATGGCAAAATGGCAAAATGCTACAAGCTGCTCTCGGGTGCAAGACTTGCGGCCCGGAGAAGGCCAAGCATCCCCCTTGCCTATCAACTTAGTGGTGACGATGAGGAGGCAGGAGACCTCAACTCACTCGTGGCACCAGTGCAAGATCGTCAAGGAGGTTTAGGAGATGGTGTGTGTTGGGAATGGTGTGCTCTAGACGAACTTCCCACACCTTGACGAGTGGTTCATGAGGGAGGGGAAGAGCACCCAAAAATCTGGCATCTTTTAGAGAAAGTTGTTGGATTTATTGACTCTAAATGGCTAGGAACATGGTGATATTTACAGATGAAATGAGCACCCCACAAAGTGTGTTAGAAAGATCATTGATGCTTATTTTCGATTTGAATGATTTGGTTTGATCTTGGCTTTCCTTTGGTTCTACGGTTTCAGCCGTTGTTGCATAATGGATTTATTTATGTTTTGGTTTCTATTGTATCATGACATTTAGTCCGTCAGCCTATTAAGATTTAAGACAGTTTGTTGCCTGATCATTTGAATCTTTTTTTTAATAAAAAAAGGTCGTTGATGCTTGTAAGGCAATAATAATAATAATAATTTTCCAGCGTGGGTGTGTTTTCTTCACCCCTTAAAAAGGGGTGGAGGGGGTGAAGGGGTGGAAGGGGGTGGAGGTGGGGGTGTTTTTTATACATTGGGAAGGGGAGGTGGAGGGGTTGGGGGGAAATCCACCCACCCAACGTCCCAACCCCTTAAATTTTTTTTTGAGAAAACGCACCCTATATGTAACACTCTACTAGGCTTTCTTAATAGGGACAAAGGGTTATATTCAAGACATTTTGTATAAAAGTTACATAGTATGATTTTGAACGGTTCAGATATGATATCCGTCATACCTCTATTCCCTCTCGACTTCTCTCAATCCACCCCATCGTTTACCCTTTTTCCTATTTTTTTAAGTAGTGTTGTAAGAAGAGATATATTGGAAATAGTGGGAATGGAGACCCAAATCCCATTCGGATTTTGAGAGGGTATATTGCCCTATGAGGCCTATTTTATTGATTGGACCCTTTGCTTGTTCTTAGTCTCTATTTTATAACGGTGTGGCTATATACACCCCAAATCATGCACGTTCTTAAGGACGTGCATGGTTAAAAGGGGTTAATTAATTTTTTTTAAATGTTAATTAGTCAAAAGGATTGCACGTCCTTAAGGACGTGCAAATCCTTAATCCGGATTTGCGGTGTATATAGCAATACCCTTTTATAACTTAATTACTCTATTTATATATTTACCTTTTTTTTGTTAAAAAACTTAAATTGTACAATTATCATGAATTCAACAACAACAACAAATTGTTACTCATATATAATGTGTACAATTGTGCATATATGAGTGTTGTTGTGAGTGTTTATGTGGGTACGATTTGAGGTTTTGATATGTTTAAAAAATAATGACTTTTTAAAATTTTAGATTAAGAATTAAGAGTATATATTTTTGCCAAATTTTACATTTTTTGAAAATTGAATAATAATAATAATAATAATTTTTAAAATTGCAACATATTTGAAAAACAGTCTTGTAAATCTACACCAAGTTTTCAAGGCAGATGTCATTACGTTCCTTGTAAAGTTAAGTCATACATATATGTCATGCATCCGAAAAAAGAATTTGTTACCCATACAAAATGTGTACAACTGTACATCTTACATCCGACAAAATAATTCGTTACCCATACAGAATGTGTACAACTATATATCTTACATCCGACAAAATAATCGTTATCCCATACAAAATGTGTACAACTATACATCTTACACCCGACAAAAAAAATTCGTTACTCGTACAGAATGTATACATCTTACATCCAACAAAAAAATTCGTTACCTATACAGAATGTGTACAACCGTACAAAAATATGTGTTAAGGTAGGTACGTTTTGAGCTTTTAATACAATATAGTTAAACAATGACGACTTTTAAACGTAGATTAAAAAGTACTCCGTATTATTTAATAAATATCTAAATGTGTATATTTAGTAATAAAATTTTCAACCCTACATTTTTTTAAAATTTTTTAAATAAATTTCTATATTTTTCCTACATTTTTTTAAAATTTAATAAATTTCTACATTTTTTTTACCATATATTTTGCATTTTCTACAATTATTACAAGGTAGATTTGGAAGCTCTATTGAAAAAATCGCCTTTGGAAAGAACACATAGGATTCATCATTCATGTTTATCCGGACGCTGATTCAGAAAGTTCAGAATTGGCCAATCATCCATTGAACGCCAATTTCAGTTCACCTGAATTTCCAGAATGCAGCAGTTATATACTCCATTCAAAGTGAACCGTTTCGAAAGAGACCAGAAGCTCTCGAAGGAAGCAAACCTCCCAACCTCTCACAATTTCCCAACCACAAACAAACCCATTTCACTCTGCTACGCTCACCTGCATCCGTTCACCGGTAAGATGCCATGTTCCTTCACAAATTACTTCTATGGTTGATCAAAAGGGTATTAAATTTGGGGATTTTAATCCGTATGAGGTCCCAATTGATATAAATACACAACTGTTTCTTTTGTTTGGGCAAAAAAATTTCCTGTCTATTAATCTGTTTTTTTGATGATTTTTCCAAGGGCTGAGCCCTTGAGGGTTTAGTAGAATTTCCAACATGAGTGCTGCACTTGTCGAGTCTCATTCCAGCATGAGGGCCGAATTTTATAGGAGTTTCAGATCTTTGCCCTTCAAATCGGTGGTGGCAAGCTTCAACTACCAACCCATGTGTAAAAGTTCCGGAATTGGGTTGTACCAAAGTGTTGGTGTCTCCAAAGTATGTTTTAAATAAACCCATTTCTTCTTTTGTTTGTGTTGTTATCAATGTGATTCTGCTTTTGGGTTAGGTTCGATCACTTGTATGTTGGAAATTTTCAGCAAAATAAGGCAATTGTGAATTTAATAGCTAGGTGGATTTAGCTTTTGAAGTATCTGTATAGATTATGTTCAACTGGTTGAGCTATTTGTATGCTTCTTTGGTTTGATGTCGCCTTTCCCCCTTTTTTTTTTGGGTTTGTAATTGAGTAGTTAGCAAGACTGTGGACTGATTAAATCTATGAGAAAAATGCAGTTGAATGAAATCTTAATTTTGACCAGCCAAAGATGCGTAATGAAAGTTGAGAATCTTAATTTTGATGACACTAAATAATACTGTAGCTACAAGGATCCAGAAAATGAGGGAATGTTGCCTTGTGATTCTTGTGCTGGCATGCTGCATAGTACTATTAGCTGGTTATTTTTGGTGCATGGATATTTATCTGTCATATAAAACCTGTTTATCCATTGAACTTTACACAATCATTTATTTGAGTTTTTTTTAAAAAAAACGTAGGGATATGTTGGACGACTACAAGCTTTTCGTGATGATGCTGATGATCCGTTATGGGAAGAAAATCCAACTCCTATACTTGACTCGGTTGAAAACCCCATCCATTTAAAGAATTTGTCAATCAAGGTCGGAAATGAAGCTATCTTCTTCCTATCACCAGCCTTCTTCCACTAGACTTTAAGCTGTGTTTTTTTTTATGGAAAGGAAAAGGAAATTTCGTAACATCTGACTTGCAAATTCATGTTGGTGTACAGGAGCTGAAACAACTAGCCGAAGATATTCGGTCAGAAATATCGCTTATGGTACCTAAAATGCAGAAGCCTCTAAAGGCTAGTTTAGCTGCGGTTGAACTAACAATTGCAGTTCACTATGTTTTCCACGCTCCAATGGACAAAATATTATGGGATGCAGCAGAACAGGTTAGAAAAATGTTGATATTTTCAGGGAAAATAGTTTTTCAGGGACCTTTTATGCTTGTTCTCAAGGTTTTGTTGTATTTCCTTGCTTGAATAAAACACTAGAAATCCCAACTTCAAGCAAAAGCTGGACTTAATATGTTTCTTTTAAATGGAACAGACTTGTGCACATAAGCTAGTAACAGGTAGGAGACCTCCTACAGATGCAATGGGGCTAAACAATGGATTTTGTGGTTACACAATACCTAGCGAGAGTGAATATGATCCATTTGGGGCAGCACATGGATGCAATAGCATTTCAGCTGGACTTGGTAATGTCAAGTAAATCTCTTTGATGCTGCATTCTTAAGGCAATATTGTGATTCAAAAGGAAAGGAAACTTGTGAGTAACGGTTTTTCCTTTTGTGGTTCAGGTATGGCAGTCGCTCGGGATATCAAAGGTAGAAGGGAGCGTATTGTCACAATTATTAGCAATGAAAGTACTATGGCCGGCCAGGTTTACGAGGCAATGGGCAATGCTGGATATTTGGACTCTAACTTGGTTGTGATTTTAAATGATACTCGTCACTCATTACACCCGAAGCCTGAGGAGGACTCTCGTACTCCAATTAATGCTCTTTCTACTACTGTAAGCAAGATCCAATCTAGTAAATACTTCCGAAAGCTGAGAGAACTGGCTAAGGTATATATTTCTTACCTCAGTACAGATTTGTTTTTAGTAAAATTTCTGCATCATTTCTAGTTGCTGATGAACTGTCATCTATGTGACGTGACATATATGTATTGATATCACATTCCTAATATAAACCCTAATTTTTTCTGCTCACATAGCAATGTACCTTGTTAAAGACTACAAGATATTTGTTTCAGATGAAATGTATGATATGGTTTTAGTTGAGCCGTATTGTTAGTACATTATGGGCCTTTAGCTCCTTGGGCAGCTCAAAGGTGCTTTGTTCAATGAAGTTTACAAACAAACTAACACTGTTCTTGTGCTACTTTTCAGGTCCTCACCAAGAAAATTGGTAAAGGCACACATGAATGGGCTGCCAAAGTTGATGAGTATATGCGTGGAATGCTGGGTCCCGCAGGTTCCACCCTTTTTGAAGAACTTGGATTATATTACATTGGTCCGGTTGATGGAAACAACATTGAAGATCTAATTTGTGTTCTACAAGAGGTTGCATCTTTGAATTCCATGGGTCCTGTGTTGGTACATGTCGTAACAAATGATAGACAAGCAGAAGTAGACAGCCCAAAAAGTGAGATAACATCTGATGGTGAGTGCTTCAATTTATCATCTAGGATACATGTTTCTTCACTGTCTGTTCTTTGAGATAGGTAGCCTATTTTCTTTGTGCCTATGTGATGTTGAAAAAGCAATTGCCTTCTTTCACCACATTAACTGTCCAAGTTGAAACTTAGCTTGCTTACCTTTTGGATAGACATACGAGGGAAATATCAGCATTTATTTGCTATGACTTTTGTCAATAAAATACCTTATTTTTCCAAAAAAGAGGATTTCTATCTTTAGACGCTCAAACTTATTTACAAAATAGTCTATGTATATGCTGTTTTTACTCGCTCCAGTACTCACTAAGAGTTAGAAGATCCAAGTTGCACCTCAGAATTGTAAACATGATTAATTAGCTGTGACATGGCATTTGGGGGGTTAAGCCTGTTAATGTACCACCGAGGGCTGAAGGAAAATTTCTTAATTTTTCTGTATAATTATATGTAATTATTATTTATGTTTTTGGTTCTTTTGGCTTCTTGCTTTCCGAGCTTTAGTGTGATTGGCATCTCTGAGTAACAAATACTTCGCAAACTGGAAATCTAGAAACTTGAATATCCATATTCCTTATATGAGGATGTATCCTGCAAGTCGTTTATGACCTTATGTCCTTCACGAGAGCTAAGTTAAAGGGTCTATTCCCTCTTGACAAAGCCTTTGATATATATACTGATAAGCAAAAAATTTTAGTTAGCTCACAGCAATCCTCTTTTGGACTCAGGTTCTTCACGTGCTGATTCGTTTCCATCTGGTATCCGCCCTCAGACATATTGTGATTGCTTTGTAGAGGCCTTGTCTGCACACGCAGAGAAGGACAAAGATGTTGTGGTGGTTCAGGCTGGGAGGGGAACGGATTCCTCCCTTGTAGCATTCCAAGAAATGTTTCCATTTAGGTTTTTTGATGTTGGGATGGCTGAGCAGCATGCAGTTACGTTTGCGGCTGGCTTGGCCCGTGGTGGACTGAAACCCTTCTGTATAGTCCCTTCCGCCTTTCTACAGAGAGCTTATGATCAGGTATCTTCTACATCCTCCTTTTACATAATAGATAATACGATTTTTCTATCCTATGCCCCAAGGGCATAGGATAAGACTCTAAATTGGGAAATGTTTTTTAAATTTTAATTAATTTATCTTTTCTTTTAATTTAGATTCCTAGGGTTGCTTGCCTATTTGGTAGGGAATCTTTCCCAATTTAGGGTTTTATCCTATGCCCTTAGGGCATAGGATAGAAAAACCGTAGATAATAATATGCAAGTGCTCTTTAGTTCTTTCTCGTAGTTCCATGTTTCCATGGTTATTTCTTGATTTTTGGTTCACAACACTCATTCCCAATGACCTTTTTTTTTGTTGGATGTAGGTTGTCCATGATGTTGATCGTCAGAGGATTCCAGTGCGTTTTGCCATTACAGGTGCTGGATTGGTAGGCTCAGGACCGGTTCTATCTGGGCCATTTGATATAACTTTTATGTCATGTTTGCCCAACATGGTTGTCATGTCCCCATCAGATGAAATTGAGCTAACTCGCATGGTGGCCACAGCAGCAGAAATAGATGACCGACCTGTCTGCTTTCGGTTTCCTAGTGGTGCTGTGGCTGGATCGGTTAACTTTAGGGAGAGTATGGCGCCCATTGAGGTAGCCACATTCACCCTTTTTAAGTGCATGTGCTCCGTTCATTGGCATGTCAAGATCTAGTTCCAGACTTACTTATGCCTCTTCTGCTATAATATTCTTTCCTGTTTAAAACCTCAAGAGGACAACTTTTGATTAAGAAATAAGGTTTAGATGAGTATGTTTTATTCATATTAATGATCTTCAAACTATCCATTTCATGTCGCGACCATAAATGTCCTCTATTAACCTTACTATTAACAACTTCAGTCTTCAGGTAATGGATAGTGTTATTTTGACTTCAGTAAGTGCTCCTTATGTGGCGGAGTTGAAAATGTTACTTGTAATATCCTGTTTGAAGAATTTAGAAGTTGAGTTTCTTTTCTAATACCAAAAAGACAAGTTTATTACCTCTTAACACGCGTACTCTTCTTGGAGCAGATAGGGAAAGGGCGAATTCTAGCAGAGGGAAATGAAGTAGCTTTGCTGGGCTATGGAGAAATGGTGCAAAACTGTATTTCTGCTCGGTCCCTCCTCGCTGAACTTGGTATTGAGGTCACTGTAGCAGATGCCCGGTTCTGCAAGCCCCTAGACATTGAGCTTGTCAGGCGCCTCTGCCGACACCATGCATTCCTGATCACAGTTGAGGAAGGTTCAGTTGGAGGATTTGGTTCCCATGTTGCTCAGTTTATGGCCCTTGACGGGAAGCTTGATGGAAGCGTTAAGGTAATAAATTTCTTCCTACCTGTTGAACTCTAATGATTTTACTGTCGAAAATGTTATTTCTGCATTTGGTTATCATTCTACACAAACCATGGTGGACTACCGTTGGGACTTTTTCCGAGTTTTCCAAAAGATATAAACAACAAAATCTCTTCCCTTCCTCGTCAATTTCGGTATTGAGCCCTTGAAACTTGAAAGGTCCTCAACTCTCTAGGACTTCAAATTCTAAACTTTTGAAGCTCATTTTTCTAAAATTGCTGAAGGAGCTGCTAAATGCAAATCCAACCGTTTGCAAATCCAACCGTTTCTCGAAAGTTACAATACGACAATATTCTTGGAGTTGATTTCATACTAATAATGTGTGGAACTTTTTTCAGTGGCGACCGATTGTCTTACCCGACACATACATTGAGAGCGGGTCGACGATGGATCAGCTGTCTCGTGCGGGGCTAACGGGACACCACATTGCGGCCACCGTGCTGTCGTTACTGGGCCGCACCCGCGAAGCCCTCCTCTTGATGTCCTAAGCTTACCAACCCTGCTATATTCTACATAGAGCTGGATTGAACTAATCTCCAGAACCATGTAAATGTGAGTAGGAATGTATTCTCATCTTTGGCATGTGTTGTTGTTGTTGTTAGTTGTTACCATACCCATTGTACTCTTCAGTGACCTTTGGAGTAGGACCCATTACCCAGATTTTCTGTTGTTTGTAGTGGAAACCTGAAACAATTCTTTTGGGGATTTTTTAAATAAAAATTTTCGCTTCTTCCTAATGTTGGTCAATTTGTTGTATCTGAGTAAGGGTGTTATAGGAGTCGAGTAGCTTGAGCTCGTCTCGATAAAAGCTCGGTTCAAGCTCGTTCATTTTCTAAACAAGCCGAGTATGAGCATATTTTAAAGCTTGGTTCGCTCGATTTAAGCTCGAATTTTGTAAAATTTCTAAGATTTCCTTTAAATTAATATGTTGTGAGCAAATAGGATTGCTTAATGTTCGAAAAAAGATCGGATCGAGCTTGTTCATTTCCTAAACAAACCGAGTATGAGCACATTTTTAAGTTCGAGTCCAAATTTATGCCCGGCTCGAGCTCGACTCGTTTCTAAACGATTTGAATATGAACAAGTAATACTCAGCTCGTTTGGCTTGAATAACAACTCTATATCGGAGGTTACTTTTGCAAATAGTTCAGTAATATGGGCTATTTAGTGTCAATTGATGGAAAGTGTCATTGGGCCCAATATCATATTGGGCCAGGCCCAACTATGTAACTAACTAACTGACCAAATCAGGCGGCAAAAGGGCAGGTGGAGGAAGAGTCAACACTACGAGGTTTGGAAGGAGTGGGTCCCACGTGCCATGGATGCTTTTTTAAAAAAATAAATTTTTTTTTGGTAATTTATGTTTTGATGCCCTAAAATCCCATTGTTTACGATTCCAAATATTTCCTAATATGGAATGTTTCTGATACGTTTGTTTCCTCCCCGATTGAGTTGGTTGTTCATTTCAACGATTAATCTTTCAAACTTTTAATTTCGATTCTCCTCCATCCCCAAACTCTGTACAGACCGATCGAGTGAGTGGCGAATGCCGAATTAAAGCTACCCACAGTAAGCTTCATGTGTACATTGCAATTTTAGGTTTTGATGGTAAATTGGTGAAGTGATTTTGGGTGTTCTTCATTCCTAAGTTAAGATTATTGATTTCAAGATCTGCATTTGATCACGCCATCGGTTAATTTTATTTGTAAATTGATTTATGAGTTACTCCTTTTATTGTCAATGGAACAACACAACACATATATTATGAACCAGTTATGAACCAGCCGAAAGTCCCATTCGACGGGATACTGAAGGACATCAAGGGAAGATTAGCTTGCTACAAGTCAGATTGGTATGGATCATCAACTGGCCTAAGGTAGTTTTTCAGATCTATGTATAGCTATCTTGAAATTTCAATTCTTAGAATCGAATTTCGCTGCATTACGTTCTCGAAAAGCAACGACGAACAAGCCTTAATGCGACGAATTGTTCGCAGTATTTTGGCTCCAGTTACGTACATATTCTTCGCGTCTGCTCTTCCGGTCATCGCATTTGGAGCACAGCTGCATCGCGAAACAGAAGGCACCTTGAGCACCGTAGAAACGCTTGCTTCAACAGCCATGTGTGGAATCATCCACTCCATATTTGGTGGCCAGCCGCTGCTGATCCTAGGAGTCGCTGAGCCGACGATCTTAATGTACGTTTTCTTGTACAAATTCGCGCAAGGAAACGATAGCTTGGGGAAGGAGCTCTTCTTGGCCTGGACAGCATGGTCAGTCTAGAAACCAAAAGCCGAAAAACATGTTTTCGGTATCTCTATTTGGTAGTGTTGTAGCATTGCCTTGAATCGTTTTTTTCCGACAGGGTATGTCTTTGGGCGGCTTTGATGTTAGTCCTTCTTGCGACGTTGAATGCGTGTAACATCATTGCTCGGTTCACTAGAGTCGCTGGGGAGCTCTTTGGCATGTTGATCACGGCGTTGTTCATCAAGGAGGCGGTTGAGGTAATCGAATCAAGCTCTTAGCCACATCAAATTTAGCCAGTTTCAGGTTTTCGTAATGTGAAGTTTTCTTGGCAATGCAACAGGGTGTGATCAGTGAGTTTCATGTCCCCGACGACCAAGGAGGAAGCCAAGCCTCTATGCAATTTCCATGGCTGTACTTGAATGGACTACTTGGAGTTATCTTCAGCTTCGGCGTGCTTTTCACTTCTTTGCAAACAAGGGCGGGGAGATCATGGCGATATGGAAGCAGTATGTTAGCCCTGAAGCCCGAATAAGCCTCCAAAACTCGCCTCCTTTGCTGACTATGAATGAGTTTTTCTTGCCTGGTTTATCACAGGCTGGATGCAGAGCTTCATTGCAGATTACGGAGTTGTCCTCGTGGTTGTTTTCTGGACCGGTTTGTCTTACAGCGTACCCAGCAAGATACCGGATGGAGTCCCCAGGAGGCTCATCATTCCCCTTCCTTGGAAGCACGAATCGGTTTACCACTGGACTGTTGTTAAGGTGATCACATTGTTCATATGATTTTACACTTGTAAATGATAAGAGATTAAGCTTGATTCAGTCTATCAATGTGCAGGACATGATGCAGGTACCGGTAACATACATATTTGCGGCGCTAGTGCCAGCAGCCCTCATCGCGGGGCTGTACTTCTTTGACCACAGTGTGGCTTCTCAGATGGCCCAACAGAAGGAGTTCAATCTGAAAAAGCCTTCTGCTTACCACTACGACTTGTTGTTGCTCGGTATCATGGTAATCTTTCGCCGTGCAAGCTCATTTCTTCTGATCTTCTACACAATTGAGTGAATTACTCGAATGTGGCAGATTTTGATCTGTGGATTACTGGGGCTTCCGCCGAGTAATGGTGTCCTCCCGCAATCTCCAATGCACACCAAGAGTCTTGCTGTTCTTAGGAGACAGGTAGGTGATCGATTTCGAGATCAAGTCCTACAAGTTTGAAATTGTCTTCAATTTCGTGTGTCACGACGAGATCATTCGTTGTGTTGTGGTGCAGACTATAAGGCAGAAGATGGTAAGGAGTGCCAAGGAAAGCATAAGAAACAACGCGACGAATTTGGAGTTGTATGACAAGATGCAAGAAGTTTTCTTGCAGCTGGAACGCTCTCGTCCGGTATGTCTACTCTTAGCCTCTCTTGATAAGCGAATGGAAGCCGAAACATAAGCGAAAGAGATCATTTTTTGTTTAGTCCTATGTTGGTATGTTAACAGGACAACAAGTTATCGGATTTGAAGAGCTTGAAGCAGGCGGTGATGAGCGAGGAAGACGGTGGGGAATCGATCAGGGATGACCCAGAGAGGCATATAGAAGCTCACTTACCGGTGCTCGTTAACGAGCAACGAGTGAGCAACTTCCTGCAGTCTATACTCGTCGCCTGCTGCATTGCCGCGGTTCCTTTGATCAAGAAGATTCCGACTTCTGTTCTATGGGGCTACTTCGCCTACATGGCCATCGATAGTCTCCCCGGGAATCAGTTCTGGGAGCGTTTCTGCCTCCTCTTTGTCAGTCCTAGTCGGAGATTCAAGTGAGACACCTTGTCTTTTTAACAGATTGTCATGCCAAACACGCCCTTAAAAAGACCGAATTTCGACGAAACCTTGTGGTTGATGTTGGCAGGGTGCTGCAAGAAGACCATGCTTCATATGTAGAGTCAGTGCCATTCAAGCACATTGTGACATTCACACTCTTCCAAGTGGCCTACTTCCTCCTTTGCTTCGGAGTGACATGGATACCGAAATTCGGGATCCTCTTCCCTGCGCTGTTGTTCCTTCTTATAGCGATACGAGAGAGGTTGCTTCCCAGGTTCTTCGCAGCCAAGTCTCTCCAGGAACTCGATGCCATCGAGTACGAAGAAATCGTGGGCGCTTCGCAGTATGCAAGAAGCATATTATTGATGGTAAAATCCAATCCTTTTAGTCTTTTACTCAACACTTTATTTTCCGACGAATTGCGACGAAAATTGGCTTGATGTCGAAACAATGTGAATGCAGAAAGAGCAAGAGGAGCCATGTGCATTGGATAGAGATAGGCCTTCGTTCCGAGAGGATAGCACATTCGACGAGATGACGACTGGTCGAGGCGAGCTGAGGTTTAGGACCGTGAGCTTCAGAGAATCGCGGTCGAATTCCCAGGTTCACGACGTTAGTCCATTGTATAAGTGACCGGTACTAAAAAGTTGCGCAATTTCGCGTAAAATGTCTTACCTTTGCTTTGGGTTTTTCTTGATGATGTTGATCTTTCAGGAGCAGGTAGAGGATGTTGTATAATGCAATGCTGATGAGGATATAAATCAAGACAATGGTAAAGACCACACAAAAGTGATGAGGATTGAGGAAAAATGCAAAGGAATTGGTCAAAAAATGGGTTCCCAAACTCACTTTCTTGGAACACTTGTAAAGTGTGTTAAGTAGTGACATGAAGCCAAGATAGGGGGATGTATGGGTATGATTAGAGGGAGTTGGAAAAAAAAAATTACAGTAACAAAAAAGAAACTTTGAGGTAAGATAAAAAAAAGAGAGTGATCGGATATGATATGGAGAGAGAAATACCATATCTAAGACAGTGTGTGGTGGTTCTAATATATTGGTTTGGAACATGAGATTTTGTTGTAAAGTTTTGAAATGAGTTAAAAGATAATCTACTTTATGTAGGGAATCGAAATCATGAATAATATTCAAAATTTAGAAGAACTCAGCTAGAAAAGTCTGGGGATCGCTTTCGGAAAGTAGAAAAAGAAGCAGATCAGTTTCAAATGAATAGATATTATGAAATAGAACGCGACAAATTGAATTTGATTCAATCAATTTATAAAACTTTAGAACAAGTAAAAAAAATACAAAAATGAAAACATTGATTTTCAACAACAAGAATGGACCACAAAAAAATTGAAGTGTAAAAAAAAGAATTCCATTGCTATTTGATGTGGATTCAATTTTGGGGAATTTTGGGGCTTCTTGCTTTTAATTGGATCCAATTTAAACCTCATAGGTATCATATCTAATGATTTTTCTAAAAGGTATTCTACGGGTATAAAGTTGAGCATTTCAATGTTTTCAAATGATTTAGTAATGTTGCGGAAAAAATAAGAGCAAGAAAGAAGAAGAATAATAAATGAGAAACAAAAACACTAAAAAATATAATTCCACATATCCCAAAGTCGCACAAACTAATGCTCCTAGACTCATATAACACTCTAGTCTATACCGTATTCGATCCCATACCATGGATAAGGTCTAAAAAGAAAATACTCTCTAGTCATCCCCTTTCATATCTTTTTAGGTCATCTTCTCTTAGTCTGTTTTCAGCCATATAATTGACCTCTCTAATCCCATAAAAAAAAAAAAAACAAATGGACCTCTCTAAAACAATGATTAATCACATGCTTTGAAATGAACTCAGAATTTGTTGAGACGTGAATAGATAAAAATTGTCTCGAGTTGAAAGGTTGAACAATATATGCCTAACACATAGGGTCAATATGTAATGTTGTTCAAAAGTCTACCTGAACCGAATTTTTGAACCGAATCGACCCTAAATAGAATACAAGAGATGAGGTTGAGTCTTCAGTTCACATTTTTTAAAATTTCGGTTTTTTGTGTAGTCCAAATATAAATTTTACTAATTTTTTTTTAAACAAAAATTATATGACACTATTTTAGTTTAAAGCAACTCTCAAAACAAAAGTTATAACCATGGTAAGATATAGTTTGAAATTTTTAGAAGTTTTCCATAACATATTTATTTTTATACTCCCTCCGTTTACAAATATAAGTCGTTTGACTTTCTTACAGGTTTTTTAAAGAGTTAAAAACTATATAAAATATTAAAAATTTTATTAAAATTTTAAAATAATATTATACTTAATATTAATAAATATAATATTATTTTTAAAAAATAATTAAAAAAAGTTAATATTTTATATAGTTTTACCTCTTTAAAAAACGTGCGAGAAAATCAAACGACTTATATTTGTGAACGCAGGGAGTAATTAATTGGCAATCAAGTTTAGTTAGGACTGTTAGGGCTTAAACTTGACCTGACTCTAACTAAATCAGACCTAAATCGAATTGAATTTAAGGTGTTAGGTTCGATATTCAGCCTAAAGAATTCATATATTCGGTTTATTGAGTGATGTGAAACGAACGTATGAGTTTAACAAATATATCTTCTGCATAAGTTGATTATCTATTTCTTCCATTATTAATTGATTTTATAATAAAATCTCACTCAATTTGTGTATTCAACTACTAGCACATGTGCACCTGTACACATAACCCGTTAAGTGAGCTACTCCTTGTAATGCAATTAATCTCACTGTTTCGGGTCTTCTAACATATATGCCCTCAATCCATTTCACTGCCATAAGTGCACAGTGGGTGAGTGAAAGACTGTCACTTAAAATCCCAAGATTTTGAACAGCTACGTACGTTCTCTTCGCCTTTGCTACTCTGGTCTTGTATGCAATCATTATTTTTCCCCAATGGAGTAAAAACTGTTTTCATCGATCAATCATGATTGAAAGTTTTAACCTTTTTAACCTGTAAAATACGGAGTAAAAAGGAAGAAAGTAGGTACAAATTTATAGCAGGGCAACCGACATGAGAAAACATTGAATCGCAGAAACTAATGAAATTTGAGGAGGACAAAATCATGTGCAGGGCATGTAAATAAAATCCCTATCTTATCCAGTTGGTGTCTTTAATTTGATTTGATTCTTCAATTATTTCAATATACTTGTTAATTGGATGTGCCCAAAACCCATAAATTTGGCGATTAAGCTACTGGTTGGTTTCATATTTGCTTTCAATTCACCGTCTTCAAGGCTAAAGATCGAGTACATTCGAGTCTTACCAGTTTAGTTGATAAAAATGACAAGTAATAATCAGTAAATTATGAGTTCGAATCCCTACTCCCAATATCAATCAGCCTAATAATATCTTTATGAACAAAAAAAAAATCGACTAAACTAAGGTATTTATTTATTTGCTGTACAATTAATATCTCAATTGGTTGTTAATTATTGATGTGATGGTATGCCATGGAGTACACAATTATTTCTCCTAAAATATATATATAGTTTATTATTCACATGTGATTTTTAAAATGATAAAAATTATATTCTTTCCGTTTTTTTTAAGTGACTTTTTTCAAGTCAAGTATATAGTTTTAGAACGGTAAATTTTTTATTAAATATTAATATTTTGATAATTTTTTTATAATATTATACTTATCACCAATAAGTATGTGATTATTGAAAAAAATTTATTTAAAAATTATTATTTTATATAGTTTTTCACACCTTAAAAAACGTAAATTGACAGTAAAAAGTTATTTAAAAGGAAATGGATGAAGTATAAAATATCCAGTTTTTATATAAAAACAATTAATAATTTTATAATTAATATTAACTAGTACGATCCCCGCGCCATGGCGCGATTTTTTTTATAAATAATATTTAGATATAGATAAATCATAGACATTAGATTTAATTCAATATTTTTAATTAAACCCATTGATTAGTAAATGTGTTAAAAATAATAGAAAAAATACACTTGGGTTATAGAGATAAAGAGAAAAATAAATAATAAATAGTGAAAGATAAAAGTTTTGAATTAATTTCATTGGTTAAAAAATGTAACATCAAATAATATTGGGTAATTAATATTAGAATATTTTTCAAAAAAAAATTAGAAAATATAGTTACCATAATAAAATGATATTATGTAAATAATATTTCCACAAATAACTTTGAACATGAAGAGGACATGTGACATAAATTAATATTGTATAGTATATAGATATAGATATAGATATAAATTAAGATTTTATATAGATAGTTAGTAAGATTAAAGAAAAAAAAGAGAATTAAAAGAAAAAGAAGAAAAAAGGAGAATTAAAAAAAAAGGATTAAAGAGAAAAAAAATTATAATTGGTCAAAACCCCTAAAATCTCTCTAATGTTGACACCTCAGCATAAACTCTTCTAAATTAAGAGTTTATATAGATAAGTATGAAATTGTCTAAATATTTTTCAATAAAAAAAATAGATATTTTATAAAACTCTTACTATCCTAAAATGACGTATATAAATAGGAAATTTTATATTTTTTTTCAAATGAAGAGAGAATTGCATAGTTACGTAATCACATATTATAATTTTAATATACGAAATTTATGTACTGTTATAAATGATGATGTGTTAATGATACAAACAAACACTTAACCGGCCTCTATGAAAATATGATACTTAAGTAGTGGGTCGGGTCGTGTCGTGTCCATTCATGCAGGCGTCGGTCAATATTTGATCAAGAATTCAACCATTTCACTAATAATTTCTTGTTCTAATTATGAATTTGAGAGTTTAAATTTCACAGTAGTTAAATTTTAGTTAGGGATTGAACCTATTTAGTGACTTCTCGTTTGGCTTATATAGGTCCAAATCCAACATTTTCATCCAAATTATACGTCACTAGCTAAAAAAGGAAAAATAAAATTGAAAATTTTCATCCAAATTTATTAGTTGAAATCTATTTGAACTTATGACGTGGATTAATGACAAGCAAAATGGCGAAAACCCTGAAAGATGGGAAAAGAAAATAGGAAATTTGCAATATATATATATATATATATACGATGAAATGACAAAGATGGGTTCATCCCATTAATGTATATATAAATAAGAGCAAACCATGTGAGGGAGTGACCCATCCCCATAAATATACAACATTTTGTGGATCATACATTTTTAAGCTTCCTTGTTTCTGTCCTCTTCAATTTGTGATTTTGCTTCAACTCTTGATCAATCGATCGATCTTCGTGCCCATCTTTGTTTTGGAATACCAACATTATTAGATCTTTATAAACTGAGTCATGTAGGCATCGATACTTTGTTGTTAGTCACATAAAAAGATGACGACAAAAATGCTGATTTGTAGCGATAATATGAGTGGTGTAACACGAGCAAGTTCATTGAAGCTGGATTTTGGTACAAAAGTTTTACAGTTTAAATGTAATTATAATTTGCGAGGCCTGCGAATCTGAGGTTGTACTACGAAATGCTCACAGCCAGGATTTTGCTGATTTTGATTAGGTTGGTATAGGTTAAAGTCGGTTGGGCATGATCAGATCTATAGGAAAGTTTTATCGTACAGGAAATAAGAACAACATATAAACTGAGCCAGGTTTCATCTCAAAACCAATTAACAATGAGACGAGTAGTCCGCTAAACTTATATTTTATTCAAGACAGTCAATATTTTCAACATGGTAAAACCCATATTCCAACATTATATGAGCAGTAGTTCGAACTCGAATCGGATTTGGCTTGAAAAAAACTCGATTCAAACTCATTCATTTATAATTTATTAAACAAGCTAGATGAGTACATTTTAAAAAGATTGATTCAAAACTCAGCTTGATTCAAGCTCAAATAGCTCGAATTTTGTGGAATTTACAAAATTTTGTTTGTTTTTTGTGATGAAAATTTTTTGTTTATGTTAGTATCTAAAGAGTAAATAAGGTTGCTTAGTACTAAAAAAACGATTCAAACTCGTTTATTTACTAAACAAATCAAGTATGAGCACAATTTTAAGGTTAAATAAAAATTTAGACTCGAGCTCGAGCTTGGCTCGTTTGTAAATGAGTTGCATATATGAACAATCAATACTCAGCTCATTCAGCTCGAATAACAACCTTGTCCCTCGTCGAAAAATAATATTGTATGACAAGTATGCCAAAAGGGTGAAGCTTTGTAACATACCATATGCCCCCGTCGGGGTGGCCTAGTGGTGTGGTGCAACAGGAAAGGTAAGGAGGTCCCAGATTCGATTTATGTCTCCGCCTCTTTAGCTCTTTTCTTGAGTGAAAATCCAAGTTTTACCTTACTCCTTATTAGTGGGTCGAGCCGGTCGGCGTAAACCGGTTTACATGGTACGTAGCTCTTGCCGGGTGGGTCACATGCTCGGGATTTACCACTGAAGGTGGATTTCTAGTCATAAAAAAAATCTCAATATTATAATATAAAAATAAAATAAATTTGACATCACTTTTTTTTCAACTAGATTTTCATAATCTAATTATTCTTTGGGAAAACCATCTTTTATTCCTAATCGGGATTATGAGCCTAGGGATAGGTTGGAAAACCCTTTTATTTTAAAAATTAGGCAAATATCTAAAATACACTTTATTAATCAGTATTTAAAACTTATGTCCTTAAAACTTTAAAAAGATGAAAATGAATAGGAGTGACAAGTTAATAATAAAATATCATTAAAAAGGAATTGAATACAATTTCTTTTATTTGCTTCATTGCTGTATGTAAAATGTTTCAAATAAGGAGTCTGTTTTTGCAATTTAATTACCCCTTTGTAATTAACATTCAAAATCGATCTCAAAATCAACTTATTTGGGGCTATCAATTTGGGAATCGGGACCAGATCCTTACCAAACATATCGGGACCGGTCACTTTCAAGTAAATTAATAATTAACAAATAATCTATAAAGGCAATGAGTTTGTTTGTATTTGGAGAGGAAAAAAAAAATCGAATTGTTTTGTTTCGAATTGTTCATCTTGAATTTATTTGTATACATTTTGATTCGTTAAAGAATTGGTTAAATATGGTATATGTATTCCTTATTTCTCAAAATTTAAGTCGATTTAAACTAATTTAGTTGTATCAAAATATATACTCCATCTATTCCAAAATAAAAGTCACTTAACTTTTCGGCACGCATTTTAAGGAGATAAGAACTTTATAAAATATTATTTTTTAATGAATTTGTTTTTATAAGTTCATACTTATGACTACCAAGTATGAAATTTTTTTAAAAAAATTGATTAAAAAAATAATATTTTATAGTGTTTTTACCTTTTTAAATAGCGTGCACAAAAAGAGAAACGACTTTTATTTTGGAACGGAGGGAGTATCATTTTAGGTTTTTTTTAGAGAAGGTATAGTCATGATTTGTACTCCTGTATTGATTAAAAAATATAATTGGTATTAAAAAATAATAAAACTTATGAAAAAATTAGTGCAATGATGATGATGTTGATTGAAAACTAAATATTTTATTAAAACATGTACACAATATTAAATTGACTCAAATTTTGAGACGGATTGAGTATTATTTTGAATTGAACGTACTCTCTCCGTTTCTAAATAAGTGACTTTTTACTATTCATGCATGTATTTTAATATGATAAAAATAATAAAAATATTAATTTTTTTAATAGTTTTTTTTGATAAACTCATACTTATTAATAATAAGTATAATATTATTTTAAAAAATAATTAAAATTTTAACATTTTATATATTTTTTACGCTCTTAAAAATACGTGTTCAACTTGAAAAAATCACTTATTTGAAAACGAATGGGGAATATTATTTTGAGTCGATTCAATCTGATCAGAAATCAAAACTAATTTGGGGTATTGAATTAAAGACCACATGGAGTGTTTTGGGTGGGGATTTTACATAAATTCAGTTGATCAGTTGTAATTAAAGAAGATGGGAATCGAACTGGTGATAGAGAATTAATCCGATCATTAAAAATAAATAAAAAAAATAATTGGAAAAAGTGGGGATGATGTGGGACCCCACAGAGCTACATTCGCACGTGCGATACTTTAATGGCGGGCAAGGTGGACCCACCAATATTTTCACGTAGTATGAAGTAGCTTTATACAGTAACAAAGGCCAAGCCCAGGCCCACTTAAGTTATGCCACACGTAGTGGGCCCACTGACCCCAGTCTCTGAGTGGGCCCTTGAAGTTTGTTCTCATCTTAGGAGGGTGAGACGAGGCGGTGAGAGCCACCTTTTTTTATGGCTCACCTATCCGGCCCAATGTGGTTTTGAGACGCCCACCTCTTCTTTCATCAATCAATTAATTAATTAATAATCAAGTAATGTGTACAACAAAAACCAAAGGGAAAAAAAATTGTTGTGGTTGATTGGGTAAAGAAATTGTTGTCGGTTGTACATGAAAAGGGAAATGTAAACAAAAACCTCATGTAAGTTTTACATTCAACAGCATGCTTAGTCGCTGCCAAGGTTTACTTTGTAGGAACTGGGATATTTAGTTTGGACACATCTACCGTGAGACGAGTAGTTGATTAGCGTTTTTTTTCTCTTACGGTTTCATGTTTTACAAGACGCTCCTATAAACTATATTAGTTTGCTTGTTAAAGATCTTATAGGGGTTTCTTCCCCATGCATGATTTGTAATAATAAATAGTATTAGGGAGATATACTCTCCCATTTTGTCCCCCCAAAAATAGGTTTATATTCCATATATTTGTTTGATTTTGGTTTATTTTATTGATATAGCTAGGGGGAAAAAATTAGTTGAGGATACAACAAAAGCAAAATTAAGATAGGGAGGTAAGCCGGGAGGGAATTGATGCGCAGTTTCCCAACATCCTACTTACAAAGCATTCTAAATGTGGCACATGGATTCAAGTCTATTTGGACAATCAAACTTCTTATATGGTCATATAATATAATTTTTCGGTAATTTAACCAGCTTAATTGGTAAGAACGGGATGAAAGAGCATAACATGAAACGCATCACCCAATGGATCGTTTGGCTTTTATCCCTATCTCTTGATTGCAGGCCTTCTCCTTGAACACTCCACACTACATGTCTCCTCTTACCGAATCCCAAACTTATTACATCCTCCTTTCTCCGTTTTCTTCCCTGTTTATGAGAATCGGCCCCATATACCGACTTTCGAACCAACAAGTAATTAAGTTGATATGTGGTGTTTTTTTAAAAAAAGGAAATTTAATGTATCAGATGTGTATAGTTAATTGAGATGTAAAAAAACAAACAAATAAGTGGACAAACCATCAAAAGAAGTTCCAAAGAAGACTCTTTGAACTTGTAAAAAAACTAGAATTTGATCACACATTATACACATAATACGGTGGTGCATCTTCATCTACCACCATGATTAAGTGCTAATAAAAATAAAATGCAACATACAATCAAAACGTATCCTTTAAATAAATTAATTAAAATCTGCATTATTATTTACATGTAGAATGTACATAGCGTCCAAAAAAAACATATACATAATGCTGTAATATCCTGATAAAATAATGCAAAAAATTATTTGATGAGCGGATTTGTCTTGGGGTTCTTCCAACTAATTAAAGGTTGAAAACTTGAAATATGAATGATGTTATTATTATGATCATTAATTCAACATGGTCAACTCCAAGGATCTTAATTGATTCCATACCTCCCCTTCCAAGAAGCTTGGCCTTGTCTCTACTTTTAACACATTTTCTTCCTTACCCAACAATTCCCAAAATGCAATTTTTTTTTGCCTGATACAAGGAGTAATTGGGGTGGTCAACCACGATTGATCCACCGTCCAATAACGTTCCAAAATACAAATTATTTACCTTTTTTTTCTTAACACATATACTCCTTAACACGAAATTAATTTCATGGTGTTACAAAAAGAATAATAACTAACGAGTTGTCTATCCTATTAGCATTTTTTATTATATATCTTAGATATATCTTAAACAAATCATATTGAGAAAGATTCTCTAAATTTTGAATGTTTTTTTATCAAAAAAATTTGAATGTTTAAATCTCATGAAAGCATTATTATAACGGTTTGTTGTCAAGCCTTACTAGCCTAGTGGTAAGGATGGCACGTAGTGACCAATAGATAATAAGTTCGAATCCCTCTCTCCCATATTGTAATGAGCCTAGTGCCTACCTTTGAATAAAAAAAATTATAACGGTGTTTTACCAGTTTCTCTGGGACATATAAGTTAAACATACTTGATTATAAAAGAAAACCTCAAACAAAAAAAAAAGCAAACACTAAAAAATATGCAAAAATTGGTTAAATAATGGAATCTGATGAAATATTTCCCAAATCAACATGCTTAACCTATGACATCGGGATATAGATTATAAAATACTTTATTAAAAGGGATAAAATAATTAAATTTGAATATCTTTCTAAATATAGGCTTTTTAATTAAAAGCATACTCTATATTTTAAAAACATGAAATTAAAATTCTTGTAATTTTCCTGGGGAATTTGCTTTGTCTTACTTCCGCCACATTCCCTTAGTTTCATCAATTCATATAATTGAAAATTGAAAACTATTTGTGTGTTAAAAGTTGTAGTTACATGGGAGATTTGTTTAATTGTTTTAGGTGTGCTGAGGATCTCATTCCCCATGTGACCTGCTACAGTTTTTGTCCGGATTTTGCTCCATCTCTCCCCTAATCTTAAATTTAATATCATTCCCTTTGAAGTCGGTATTTTAGCAGTTGTATTTAATATGAAAAGAGGTGACTCTCTCACAGTAACTGTCTTATATTTTCGACCGGAGGGAATATTTTTTTAATTTTTTTGATTTAACTATATATATATATTTATTTATTTATCTAGATTCTTATTTTATTTGATTTCTCTGTATTATTCTATACTCATTTAAATTTTTTTTTTAATAATGAGTATTATTCCGTCGATAGAATTTCGAATTTCCTTGTTTTTAAGTACAAGAGGAATTACATAGGGATTTCAGGAGAGACAAAAATCCCAATCTATACACCCATGTGAAAATCCCACAGTCCACAGGCCCAACACAAGGCCCAGATTAAGA
The DNA here is from genome assembly GCA_963922045.1 of Persicaria maculosa. Lineage (NCBI taxonomy): Eukaryota > Viridiplantae > Streptophyta > Magnoliopsida > Caryophyllales > Polygonaceae > Persicaria > Persicaria maculosa. Next base: position 48,128,812 of record OY998269.1, on the reverse strand, counting down.
TGATGGAATAAAACAAAACAAAAAACAATGGCAGTTCCCGTAATATGAGGCGAAATGGAGGGGCAATTGCACAACCGAGTATGCATATAAGCCCCCCTCCTCCCCACTCCTTGCTCAGCATCTCTCTCCTCCCCCTTCACTCTCTAAGGAATTAAAAAACCAGAGAATTAAACAACAACAATAAGGGATTCAGAATGAAGGCAGGTTTTGTGCTCCTGTCAGTTCTTCTGGCTTGCACCATTTGCCACTCAGCCATTGCCTTCACCCTCATTGATGGTAATCTTCTTTATTTTCTTCTCATTTAATTTAATTTTGGTTCAATTAATTTCATGTTGAAATTGAATCTCCCATCTCCCATATGTTTTAAAGTTATGTGTTCTTGGATTGATTAGGGGTATAATTATAAAAAGTTAGTTACTTATAAATGTAAGGCCTAAGATTGAAATTTAAAGCTATATAGTAGAGATTGGTTGGTTAGAGTTTATTCAATTCCACAGCTTGTTGAACAATCATGGAATGCTATGGACTTAGTGTTTAAATGACGGAAATGCCCTCCTGGAAGTAAAGATGGCCCACATAAGTTCAGGGGCATAACTGTCCTTGTGTGCCCCCACTCCTGCTGGCACTGTCCACTTCCTGTATAGAGAGAGAGAGCTTATCTAATAGTATCTCTGCAGGGTGAAAATAAATGCACGGGGAGGGTATTTATGACATTTCGCATTTGTTTTATAGCTGAAAAAGGGAATAAAATATTTAAATTAAGACCGGTACGTTGTACTAAGTATTAGGCGGTGGCCCTACTTTTTTTTTGGCCTAAACAGAAAGCGTTACATTATGACAGAGTAGATGTTATCCCTTTACTGCTGTACTTAGGGAGCATTAAAGCTAGCTAGTCCCATGTTATGAATTTAAGAGCAAAAAAAAAAAATGTTACCAATTTAAACCCTTTTCTGTTTTTTTTTTGTTTAATTATATTTTAATCACCCTGAATGAAATGCTTAGCAACTTATATATGTAAGCACATGGATTTAATGATATGATTATAGAGTATGACTAAAGTGTATCCAATAAAGAATCCATTTAATACATGAACTTAATTGCTATGATGATTATATGTGATTTTGAGAAGCTTATGATCCCAACTAACCATTTTAATAGTTTTTTTTTCTGGAGGAACTTAATAAGATATCTATTATATATATAATTAGATATATTTGCTCTTTATAGCAAAAAATCACAAACATGTCTGCTACATAAAAATAGCTTTTTGGTGTTTTTTTGTGAGAAAATATAATCATACCGATAATTTTAATTTAATTAAAGATAAAAAATTTATAAATTTTCTATCAAATTGACCGTAGTAAAAAATTTCTCTTATGATTACAATATAAATAGTATTGGAGAAATGGGGCCCACGTTCCTCAATGATGTAACCCAAACGTCGGCGCTGTCGACACTTGAGCAAAATCACATGGTGGGGCGGTATGGTCATGGACATACATGGACACACTTTAAATTCCCCCCTAAATTAGGCGTCTTGTTAAAACGTTACATTATCAATCGGCCCAAAAAAAGACTAAAAAAACGTTACCATAACACATTAAACTGACGATGAAATCGCAGGGCTTCTACCAAACGGCAACTTCGAGATCGGGCCGAAGCCAACGGACATGAAAGGGACGCAAGTGACGAACCCCCACGGCATCCAGAACTGGGAGCTAACGGGGTTCGTCGAGTACATCAAATCCGGCCAGAAGCAAGGCGACATGCTCCTGGTGGTCCCTGAGGGCGCCTACGCCATCAGGCTCGGCAACGAGGCGTCGATCAAGCAGCGCGTGCCCGTCCAAAAGGGAATGTACTACTCCCTCACGTTCAGCGCCGCCCGCACGTGCGCCCAGGAGGAGCGCCTCAACATCTCCGTCGCCCCCGACTCCGGCCTCCTTCCGATGCAGACCCTCTACAGTAGCAACGGATGGGACTCCTACGCCTGGGCCTTCAAGGCCGTCTACGACGTCGCTGACATCGTCATCCACAACCCTGGAGTCGAGGAGGACCCTGCCTGTGGGCCCTTGGTCGACTCCATTGCTATGCGGACCCTCTACCCCCCTCGCCCCACTAACTGTAAGTTGTTTTTTAAAGCGAGTGTAGCTCGCTGAGTTTAGTTTATTTCAATTTTAATTTCTGATTCCGTGCCTTTTTACAGTAAACTTATTGAAGAATGGAGATTTTGAGGAAGGCCCGTATGTGATCCCGGGGACGTCGTGGGGAACCCTGATCCCACCGAACATTGAGGACGACCACTCGCCGCTCCCCGGGTGGATGGTGGAGTCATTGAAGGCGGTGAAGTACATCGACGCGGAGCACTTCTCGGTGCCCGAGAAGAGGCGGGCGATCGAGCTGGTGGCAGGGCGGGAGAGCGTCATCGCGCAGGTGGTCCGGACCATCCCCGGGAAGACGTACATACTGACATTCGCGGTGGGAGATGCCAACAATGCCTGCGAGGGGTCGATGATCGTCGAGGCGTTCGCCAACGAGAACACCGTGAAGGTGCCGTATGAGTCCAAGGGGAAGGGCGGGTACAAGCGCGCCCTCCTCCGGTTCGTCGCCAAATCCACGCGCTCCCGCATTATGTTCTTCAGCACCTTCTACACCATGCGCAGCGACGATTTTTCGTCGCTTTGTGGGCCTGTCGTCGACGATGTCCGCCTCGTTAGCGTCCGCAGGCCGTGATCGAGGCCGAGTCCGAGATGTTTTAACTACGGTTGATTGTTTTTGATGAGATGGTCGATCGTCCGGGTGCCTATGTACGGTGTGTGTTTTGATTGGGTCTATTTTCCTACTTGCTTGAATTTTACTAAGAAAAAAAAATGAAAGTTTGGGGGATTTAATTTAAGTTTGTATGTCCTCTAGGTAACGAGTAATTATACGATATATATAATTATATAGTAAGTGATTACATGCATGCTTTGTAATTTTGAGCATGGAAGTAATATAATATAGAAAGAGAGATTATGAATGTCATTGATCGATGTTTGGTTAGTGATTTATTAATGTGCCTTTGCCCATATATGTAATGTAATAATATTCATCTTCAAAATAAGTGAAAATTTCGACACTTACAAAGTGGCAAATTCATATTGGCAATTTCAATCTTCACTTTAATCAAGTAAGAAATCATCCATCAAATAAATAAATAAAAAATCTCAAAATCACACGTTGTTTTAAAAAATAGTTGTAAAGTTAGGTTTCCTCTGTAAACAATTTTGACGGTATTTAAAAAAAAAATTTAACGACTATTTTTTATTTAGTAAACGAGCTAAATATAAATACCTTTAAACTGGTTCAAATTGTGTCACCAAGCTCAATTACTCCAATTACTCGAACATAATGAATGTTATAGCTGAGGGAAAAAAAATCCAATCCTAATAGCCCTTCCAAGCTCTAGCCGCCACCGCTTCTGGTTCACCTCTCTGACGGCTTGGGCAGTTGCCCCACATGCCTCGACCTCCTTCCTATGCATCGTTCTTGTTTCTCCCCCGATGCCGCTCCACCTTCTCCTCTCTTTTGTTGCCCATATTGGCTCCAACGTGGTCGCCGGCCTCTCCTGACTCCATCCCTACTTCCTAACCCCCGCAACCTGGCTTGCCTGTTGTATGGTCTCCAATTACACCCCCCCTTGCGGTGGCGCCTCCTCGGTCCGCCTTATACGATCCTCCCAACATCTGCTTCCCTACCCTCGATTCACCATGACACGAGATCGTTGCCGCCCGTGCCCCTCCTCCCCTTAACCACGACAAAACTCCCCCCACTTTTAAAACTACACTTACCCTCCAACCTCATCCCAACTTTCAATCTCTCTCAAACAAACATTTACACAAACACAAAACATCGAAACTAAATATCCATAACAAGTTGCAATAGTCGACATTTGATGTTCCAAGAAATCCATCAACCATTTCAACCTGTGATTTGGATCGATTGTTTCAAGAGGATTCATCTCATTTGCCTCAACTTGGAGATAGCAACCCCTGGATGGGGGCCTTCCGCTCAACACCACAAGAATATGTTGGCGAGCTAATTGGGTGTCACTACATCCAAAACCAGAACCACACCCGTCACCGCTTTCTATGCCAACTATGCTAAAGCCAACAACTTCTTCGGCTAGCATGCAACCTATCTAAGCCGCCAGACCAGATATCAAGAAACAAGAGCTCTAATTTTTAGATGTTTTAAATATAAATTTATTTGTATTTGTAATTTTAGATTTAAGTTTGTCTTTTTCTTTTGACCGACGACGGCACGACGCTCTAGTCTCTACCTAGGGTTTATGAAGCCATCTTTTAGATGACTTTTAGATTGCTTTATCGATCTACTTGTTAAAAAAGACTGATTTAAAATGTGGTTTAGGTTGATTTTAAATTATCCGGTAATTCAATAGGCCGACGAATTTGGACCTGATCGCTTTTGACTCTACAACCCTAGTTTTCATCAATTTTAAGTTTTACAGGGATTTAACCAATTTGCCCCGATTAATTTACCGATGATTTTTTTTTTATACAATTTATAATTTGATGGGTGTTTTTGAGTAATTTATGCTATTTAAAGGGCTGTTTCCGTTACCCATTCGAAAGGCTTTGAAATCGACCAGCCTCAAACTCTCCCGTCGCCACGTACAAGCCTCACTTGTTCCTCGCCGGCGCCGGCCACCGGACTCTGCACTCCGATCAAGTATTGTGTGTCGGTCAACTTTTGGCACTCCCAAATGCGCGGTCTCTTTCCGCTCCGTCTCCTCCTTGTTCAACGCTTCTCCCATTCCCCAAATCCCAACCATGTCGCCTCTCACATCCCCTTCTTCCTCTCGCTTCAATTCCACACTCTCCAATCTCTCCTCCGCTCCCACGCCTTGTTTATCGTCACCGGAAACGTTGATAACCCCTTCATTGCCGCTAAGCTGATCTCCCTCTACGCCCTCCACCACCGACCCTTGTCCTCCGACAAAGTGTTCGATAGCGTCTCGCTGAAGGACACATTTCTCTGGAATTCGGTTATTAAATCGCAGTTTTCTAACAGAGATTACGGGAAGGCGCTGGATTACTATACGAGGATGCGTTTGGGTAATTCCTTACCTGATAATTTCACGGTTCCGATGGTTATCTCAGCCTGTGCGGAGCTTATGGATGCAGATTTTGGGGAGTCGGTGTACGGGTTGGTTGAGAAACTCGGCCTTTTATTCGGGAATTCGGCGGCAGGGTCGTCTTTGGTGTACTTGTATTCAAAATGTGGCCGTGTTGAGAGTGCCGCCAAGGTGTTTGATGAAATGACTGTGAGAGATGTGGTGGCTTGGACTGCTCTTGTGATAGGTTATGTCCAGAATGGGGAGATTGAGAAGGGTTTAGGGTGTCTTTGTAAGATGCACAGGGTGGGGGTAGAGGATGAAAGACCGAATTCCAGGACTTTAGAAGGAGGGTTGCAAGGTTGTAGTAATTTGGGTGCCTTGGATGAAGGTAGGTGCTTGCACAGTTTAGTGATTAAGAGTGGATTTAGTTATTCCCCCGAGATTCGGTCTTCATTACTATCTTTGTACTCCAAGTTTGGGACTGCACAAGAAGCTTATCTTTCGTTCTGCGAGGCTGATAACAAGGATCTTCTTTGCTGGACCTCATTTATCAGTGTTTATGCACAATTGGGTCGTACTCTTGAATGTTCCAGCTTGTTTAGGGAAATGCTGGATGCTGGGATTCATCCAGATGGAATTGTAATTGGTTGCATACTGTCATCTTTTCGTGATTCCATGAAGATACGCGAAGGAAAGATTTTTCATGGTTTTCTCATAAGAAGGATTTTTTTTCTTGATCATGTGGTTCATAGTGGGTTAATTTCCATGTATTGTAGGTTTGGGCTGTTAGCAGAAGCTGAGAACCTTCTTGATAATGGTAACCCGGACTCTTGGAACGTAATGGTTCTTGAATATGCAAAAAGGGGACTACATAGGAATTGCATAGACATCTTCCGAGAAATGCAACATCAAGGAATTGAAAGTGACCTCAACTGTACTGTCAGTGTAATGTCTTCATGTTCCCAATTGAGGCAGACTTATCTTGGCCGATCTCTTCATTGCTATGCAATCAAAGGTCTATTGCATGAGCATACCTCACTTTCCAATTCGCTTATAGATTTTTATGGAAAAGGTGACAAACTTGATGATGCAGAGAAGGTATTCCATCAGGCACAAAGAGATACTGTCTCATGGAATATACTGATGTCAGCTTATGCTCATGGGGGTTCTTTAGAAAAGGTGACTGACCTTTTTGATACAATGATCTCGGAGGGTTTAACACCAAATTCGGCTACCATTGTGGTGCTGCTTTCTGCTTGCTCCAATATTGCTTCCTTGGAAGCAGGAGAAAGAGTACACACATATATTAAGGAAACAGGAATGGAATTGAACGTACAACTTGCAACCGCACTAATGGATATGTATGGGAAATGTGGCCAGCTCAGAAAGTCTAGAGAAGTTTTTGATTCAATGACAGAGAAAGACATTGTCTCATGGAATGTGATGATATCTTGTTATGGAATGCATGGAGATGCACTATCTGCTATTGGGATCTTCGAAGACATGGAAAATTCTGGTGTGCAACCAAATGGAGTCACCTTTCTTGCTCTCTTGACAGCTTGTAATCATTCAGGTCTCAGTAAGGAAGGGAGGTCATTCTTTTATCAAATGAAAGAGTACTCGGCGGAACCTACTTTAAAACACTATGCCTGTATAGTAGATCTGCTTGCGAAATCGGGTAATTTGCAGGAGGCTGAAGAACTGGTTCTATCAATGCCTATTGCTCCTGATGGAGGAATCTGGGGCACTCTGTTAACGGCTTGTAAGCTCTACAGTGAAGTAGACATTGGAATGAGGGTTTTTAAGCATGCTATTGAATCTGATCCTGAAAATGATGGGTATTACATTATAATGTCAAGCTTGTTTGATTCAGTTGGTCAATGGGAAGAGGCTGAGATGATGAGAAAAGTGATAAAGGAAAGGGGTTTGAGGAAGAGCACGGGTTGGAGTACACTGTAAACTTTTTGGATCCACAAAATTGCTTCTTTTAGGGAAGTTGCAAGGATTCGAAAGAACCTTGTTGATTCCTATTGTCGGGGAACACTGCAATGTTCTATACTCTTGTTCATAGTCTCTTCGGATTTTCAGAATACTTTCGAGGTATTTAAAATTTCCTTAACCTCTCCCTTTCTTATACTTCATTTTGGGTCTTGCTGTATCTTGGGTTCCTTCGTTTTGTCTGTTAGAAAAGCTGGACTATAATTTGTATTCCAATTTGATTTCTTTAATCTGTGACTCGATAACTTTGACTCGATAACTTGGATGGTTTCAGGATTCACTCGTTTTAGTCTGAAAATTTTATGTTGATCCGGATAGTGGTTTCGTCTATTCTTTGTAGAATAAATTAAAGGATTCTATATTTTAGTCCATTTCGTGTAAGCATTTGAAGTAGTCATTGAAACTTGAAAGACTAGTGTACAGGTATAACCTTCTAGTTTGAAAGGTGAAAAATGTTGGTTTTGGTTTGTTGGCTTGGCAGTTGGCACTAGGAAATTTTTTTAACCTCATCTGTAATCCTTCAATCATGATGGCTGACTTGTTGACGGCTAATGGAGAGGCAGCAGCACATCTTTGTTAAGACTGAAGCTGATGCTCAAAAGTGAGCTAAACTGAAATGTATTAAGAGATGCAAAAATTCAACTAAAAAGAAAGCACTTGTATGATGCTAACTCCATTTTTTTTTAATTTTGCATTTTGCTGCTTTTGGTTTCTAAGGGTTGTGTTTCATGACAGTCTACATTTTCTCTGGGAATCGGGACTGCAATTGGTTTTCCCCTCTTTCACAAGTCAGTTAAAATATTAGAAATATGTTTATATTTTTCTATAGCAATTAGCAATGCCTTCATATATGAGATGTCTTGGTTACAAGTGTACAGAGATGATCTCTTTTAAGCTAGTAAGTTTTCATGTTAAAACCCTCTGTTTATGTGTTCAAAAAGTTTTGTTTGCTTTATTTTTATCATCTTTTCCTTGTAAAAAACTTGGCCGTTAATTTCAGTTTCATCTATGGTGAAAATAGAGAAAAGCCAGAACTGATGGCAAGGAGCAACTGCAAACTAATATGAGAAAGTTGAGCGGCAAAATCAACTGAAAACAAACACAGGATGACCACATGGAAACAAGAATGTAGGTTCGTCATGGTGACTGGTGTGTTGTCCAGAAGGTAAGGCGATGCCTTCACTCGAGGTAAGGGCATGGATACTTCTGGTGCAAAAGATGAAAGTTGGGCGGAATTTATGATGCAGGAACAAAGCATCTGACAAGGTTCGCTGACTAGTGTCAGAACGCCTTGTGGTGATTCGGAGTACTTCGAGGTTCATGTGGGGCTCCACCAAGGTTCAGCGCTCAGTCCGCTTTTATTCACTCTAGTTATGGATACACTTTCTGCTCCTCTCCAGGAAGAGATCCTTTGGTGCATGCTGTTTGCTGATGATATTGTTCTAGTGGACAACTCAAGATCGGGTTTGGCACGCAGGCTTGAAATCTGGAGAGAGGTGCTGGAGTCTAAGGGTTTCAGGATGAGTAGGTCCAAGACAGAGTATGTTCAGTTTCGTTTTGGAGAGGTCGGGGACCCAGAGGCATCAGTTTTATTGGGAGGAGATCTTGTCCCAAAGAAAGAGTATATTAAGTACCTTGGCTCGTACGTTCAGAGCGATGGGGGCGTCGATAGGGATATCGAGCGTCGAAGCCAGGCGGGTTGGTTGAGATGGAGAAAAGTGTCAGGGGTTCTTTGTGACAGGAAAGTGCCGGCAAAACTGAAAGGGAAATTCTACAAGGTGGTTGTTAGACCGACCTTATTGTATGGCTCGGAGTGCTGGCCTATTACTAAAGCTCAAGAACAGAAGTTGGCAGTCGCTGAGATGAGAATGTTGCGTTGGCTGAGTGGGCACACGAGACTGGACAGAATCAGAAATGAGATCATTCGAAGCAGGGTTGGCGAGTACTGTTGATAAACTTCGAGAGTCTAGATTGCGGTGGTTTGGACACGTTCGTAGGAGACTCATATCGGAGCCTGTTCGTAGGCGTGAGAGCTTGGAGCTTGGAGCTATTTGCAGGGGGAGAGGTAGACCGAAGAAGAGCTGGATGGAGGTTATCCGACATGATCTACATTTGCTGAACCTTTCGGAAGATATGACGTTGGATAGAGACCACTGGAGGAGATGCATTCGGGCTTATGATGTTTAGAAGTTTTAGAAGTTTGAGGATGGGTGTTGGGTCTTTCCGTTTTTGCTTCTTTAATGCTTTGCTCTTTGCTTCCTTTTGCCGCATTCTCTATTAGTTGGCATGTTTCCATGTATTGTGTATGCCCTATTGTTTTGGGTCTATCGGAAACACTCTCTCGACTAGTTCGGGGTAAGAGTGCGTACATCCTGACCCCTCAGACCTTGCCTTAACGCAGGATATACTGGATTGTTGTTGTTGTTGTTGAACAAAGCATCTGACAAGGATGAGTCTGAAAATCTGAAATCACTGTGAATTCTACAAAGCCTGAGGTAATCAATCTTAAGACCCTATTTGTGATTTGTCTCAGTTATTATTACTGGCACTTGAAGCCATGTATTTTTCAGTAAGTGATACGTTTATTGGAAGCTTTTCATGAATGTCCTAAGAAGAAGCAATTGCACATGCTAATACTTCAAATTTCCATTACTTCAAATTTCCATTGCTGGCTTCAGTGTCAACCTGTCCCCATTTGAGACCGGGTCTATCACATACCATCGATGCCCGGGGTGACTGGTGCCTCCCACATGAAGTCCGAACAGAACCAACCTAAGCCTGTACTGTTTCCTTTATGTAATATACTGCAGAGGCACCCTAGACCTGGCACGGCTCAGGGTTGCTGTCATTGTAAAAGCAGTTTCAGATCGCCAATTGCTGTCCAAACAGATTAGGCAAGTTTGAGTTCGCAGAGCTGACAGATACATCTTTGAAATTTTTACTAGTGTGTTTGGGTATGTTGTGAGTTCAAACATGATACATCTTTTTTTTTTTTTAATCTTCCCAAACATGGTTTATCTATTATAAATCAACCAACCAGTTTCATACACTTGACATAAGACAAGACGTGATACCAGGAAAGGCACAATCATGTGATTCACATCTCACAGACTATACACTGGATGGCGCCTTTCAGTTTAGAGCAGCGACAAGCACTTGGTCAAAGCATCCGTGATGACGACTACCAATTGAGTTGAAGTGCGTGCAGCCATGTTCCCACAACAAGTCACAAGATTGTCGAGATGAAGTCATTGTGAATGATCAAGACGGCTCAGCAAAGAGATACTTGATCAAGGGAGCCACCACTGCTATGCTTAGACTGTTGCCAAGTAATGCATAGCTGCAAGGGAATAAAAAGGCTCAGCAAGTTAAAAAAAAATAAAAATAAAAAACAGCCTCTAAATTGCATAAACCTCAGAAACCGAATCTGCTGCCATCATCAGATGGACAAATTGCAATATGGCAACATTGATTGAAAAAATTATGGTTCATAAAAATATTATGCAGGCAAGTTCCTTAGTGAACTATAGGGTGGGCATCTAGGTGTGAGTGTGTGAAAACTTCAAACTGGATTGTCTTCGAGGTGTTGTAACAGCACTACAGCATTCATTCAGATTCATGTCCCGTGTTGTGCAGTGTGCTACGAAACCCACAAGCATATGGTATGGTCATTCGTAATTGTGAAGCCAGACTACAAGGGCATTCCATTATTCCAATGCACCTTGGTTTTTCCATACTCCCAAGGCCCGAGAGTAGTGTGTAAAGAAACCGACTAAGAAGGGTTGATAAAAGAATACCGTTGCTTAAGGCTGACATGCTCTGGGAAGCTGAATTCCTCCGGGAAAGAATGCATATTTGCAACCTTAATCATAAAAGAGCACTCCTTTAAATCCAACAGGAGGAAAAAAAAATTAAATGGAGGGGAAAGACAACAGTCATAGACATACCTCTCTGGGTGTAAAATATCTAAGCCCCTGGTCCTTCAATGGAGATCCTTTGCCTTTCACTCTTGGCTGCAACAGGAACATGAATAATATGGTTTTAGGATCAACCGATCAAAGTTGGAGAAATAATATACCAAACCACCTAAAAAAGAGGGCCATACTTGAATTGTTGCCAAAAGAGATCCAGTGCCCTTTACATAACGATAATAACTTTTTGTAAAACAGCAGCAGCGCTTTGAATCAGTATACACAATATCTACGATCTTTTAAGGAATTGAATTGATTGCAGATACGTTAATGATGATGGACAGAAATTATCAAAGTTGGCACATGTCAACAATCATAACAAGAGGATACCCATTGAACTTCCCCACCTCTCAATCTGGTCCAATGGAACAAAATATTGATCCAAGGATAAACCATCGGATCTAACAGCCTGAAAACGTCGGTCTTTAGGCTTAGATATATCTGCAGATGCATCAGGACTGTCTGGAAGAAGAGATTCTATATGATCATCACCGTTAGAACAATCATACTCAAGAAATTTCTGGATGGGTTCACATGATTGGAGAATTTTTTCCCAGCCTTCCGGTGATATGTTGGATGTGCTGATGGTTCTGTCATCATGTACAAGCAGTGGACCAGGAGTATAAAGCAGCTGACTGTTATAATTGGATTTCTGAAAATTTGAAGGCCTTCTTTTAGCCTGCGTAAGTAACCATAAAAACAAGCAGGTGAGGTTCTACAAATCATAAAAATCTAAATATAACTGCAGCTTTTGTGTTCCTGTTTCAAATAAAATCAAGCCAGCTCAGAAATAAAAAAAGTCCCTTCAAAATTATATTTTTCTGTCACGATTCCAAGCATAAGTGTTCACATTGACCTCATATTAATTTCCAAAACATCTCAATGATTCTGCAAACAACAATGGGTGCTTAGTTAATCCACTATACTACTCAGGTACAGGATTAGATTTACACTGAGAACACTACCACATGTTTGCAGCCACTAGAGAGAGGACGGACAGACCATGCAATAAACACAATGTTGAACAGCATGACCTCCCATACATACATTAGTAGATATAGTTAAAGAGAAAATACCAGACAAAAGTAACGTGGCCTTGAGTAAGGAACTCCGAATTGCAAAGGACTCAAGATAAACTCCTGGGTGACAAAACCAGTTTTTTCTAGTGCCTCAATCATCTTATTATGAGTATCAGATGTCTGTTACAAGAAGGCAACAAGTAATGAGTAAACAACAAAAGCTTTAGATGCATAATCAAAGTTGCAAAAACACACCTCAAAACCCACGACATTTTCCACAAACAACATCCGCGGTGCTCGTGAAAGCTGTGGTATTAACTCAAGAATATTAAGAAAAGAGAACGCCCTAGCATCACTGGAGTCTTTCTGAAGGCCTAAGATGCAATCAACACAAGAAAACATTGCCAAAAAAAAATATAAAATAAAGGCAAAAGTGCGTAAGTACATTATAAGACTGAAACTATGCAAGAAGTTCACCTTGCCTTGTGTAGGGTTGACATGGTGGAGAAAGAAGCCAAACATCAGCACCATAGTTATCAAGATCAGCGGCACACAAGCTTTGGATGTTACCCTGTGAGACACCCACAAAAAAAATGCAACATTGTAAAATTAAAAGATGAATAGGCAACTTGGTCCGCAGTTCACGACTTCACGGTGCCACAGCAATCAAATTTGCTTTGCATATAGCAACCATCCTTTTGAGAATCGGTGAAATTTAGAGGTAGGAGAGTTAATCTTAACCCTCTTTGAGCCCTGATGCCCCTTCCCATAGGTCTTATGGGGCAATACAGAATTTCAAACCAATTCTAGCAGGGTTTCAAGCTGGTGTCCACTTGTTATTCAGAAAGAACACCAAAAATAAAAAGGGTCGTGCACAATATATGATAAATGGGAGGTTTAAAGCTACAAGCTTGAACCTACAAACCTATTTCATATTTCCATATCAACCAATTCCTAGGGTTCCATATCTAAGTATTTCAAATTCCGATTACCAAACTCACGAACAAGTGCATTCCACCCTCCTCCTCGGCTTAAATCCCACCCGCTTACACCCTAGGCTCTATATCAGGGAAAACTGTTCAAACAATAAAAGAAAGAAGATAGATTTTGGAAAGGGTTTAGGACCTGGTAAGGGCGGTGGCCGAAATTATGCTGATAGACGTCATTAGCGAGGTCGTTGATCTCGAAAGCTTGGACAATTGTGGCGTTCACCATGGCCTCCATTAGCGAATATCTCTGCGTGAAAGGAAGAAGGAATGATCGAGAGAAAGCCGGGGTATTGACGGAGGTTAGGAAAAGTGGAAGGGAGATACCATACCATGCCACCAATACCACTGTAGAACTCGAGAACTCTGAGAGGTTCGCCACTTCGTCCGCCATTGAAATCGTCCGCCATTTCTGCAGAAACTACACTCGCCGTCGCCGCCCTTCTGTAAGCGGGTGCAAAACTCAAAAGGGACTTCAGCGCACGGTTTGGGGCTTGGGTTTGAAACGAGTCGAACCCGGTTTTGAGTGATTCTTTTTTCTTTTTTAAAATTACGATAACCGATTTCGACTCGAACCCGGTCTGGAATCATTATGTCGTTGCATATTTATTCTTGGAGCTCATTTGTTTTTTCGGAAAAAATAATATTATTTTAAAAATCTAACCAAATCTTTATTAAAATCAATCATCAACTCTTAAATAAACTAGATTATTAATTAGACATAGGTTAACCAAATCGTTTTAGAATTTCCTAAATATAAATAACAAAATTTGGAAAATATAATGGCATATATGTATCTAGCTAGTAGACTCTCCAAGGAAATAAATATTTTTAAAATCTAATACATCTCGACAATATAATTAATCTATATATAAATAATTCATTCTACCTAAAAATAATATAGATATAACATCTGAAGAAATTAAGAGCAAGTTACGTGAATTGTAGAACATCTTAATCAAGATAACCTTAGCCAATTCACCATTGAGACGAAGCAAAACAAACACGATGAAAGTGTAAATGAAAACTATTTGAAGCAAAACAAACTTGATGAAACGTCAATGGAAACCATGGAGACCCACGATATTGATCAATGTCAGTCAAATTTACCTTTGAAAAATGTAAACAAGTCTTCTAAACTAATTCTATCTATATCTATTTAATTTTTAATATTTTATAATTCTTTTTAAGGGTATATATGTAAAATATCTATCAAAAAGATATACTCCCTCCTATCAAATATGTTAGATGTTTGACTTCCTTACACGTATTTTAATGTGTTAAAAAATTGTATAAAATATAATTTTTTTATTAAATGTTTTTATAGTTTAATATTTATTATTAAGAAGTATTAAATTGTAAAAAAATTGATAAAAAAAATTAATATTTTATATAGTTTTTAGTTTATTAAAATACGTGGAAAAAAGTAAAAAATCTTATATTCTAGATCGGAGGGAGTATTTACTTTAAAAAATAAAGAGTACAATTATTAAAAAAAAAAACTCAAAAGGTATATTTCTTCCAATTTTCTAATAAATAATTTCATATCATTATAAAATTTGGGCACTTGATTAAACCGGTTAAACAAGCACTAGATTCTCCCTCTACAGTTTTGAATACCACTTAAGCAAATTCCAATGGCTCTTATGCATACATTTGGCTTAAAATGGAACCTATATATAATAGCAAGTGAGCTTTTTGAGCATACCAAGGGTTCTTTGATATATATCTTTATACTTTATGATCACAAGTGAGACAACCATATATATGCATGCATATGCATGCATGCACGAGATCTTATCGACTCCATCTATTATTAGACCTCCAAATGCACGAGTGAGACGGCCGGATCCAAGTGAGAAGTTATATTACTCATTTTAACAATTAAGTAAGAAGTTGTTACGTACGTACATAAGTTTAAATGAGGGCTGGAATATTGTCTATTTTACAAGATATTAGAGATGTTTCTAAAAAGATGGTCGAGGTAGAAATTCATAAAAGCTTTGTGAATTTCTTGTCTTTTATCACCAGTGTGCCCCACCCTCATCGAGTTCTGACTCCGCTGCCAATGTATATATAATATTAGTATCTATCTATATAAAATACTAAAGCAGAGGCCTGAAACGGCCTCTGGTGCGATTCGCCTACATGGAATTTTCTGGATTAAAGTGAGATTATTTTTGCTTAATTAAATTGGTATTATTTATTTGGGCCACTTCAATTAATAAGTCAATATAGTTAGGTAAAAAACTTATCTTTTTAGATCAAATTATCTATCCAATACTACGTATAACCTTATATCTTAATTAGATAAATTTATCTAATATTATATATTTTAATCGTATAATAAAATTGTTAATAATAATATGTTTTAGTACGTATTATATAAACAATCTTATCAAACCTATACATAATAATTACATATTTCTCTTTTTATTTTAATGGGTTATAAGGATATCAACCACAAATTAAATAGCACTTATTTTAGTACGTTTTTTATAATACAACTACATTATACTTTTGCTCAATTTTTTTTTAATTTTTTTTAAAAAATCTTACGTTTAATTTGAATAGATATATTCAGAAAAAATATAAATTAATCATCATTTTGTTTATTAAGAAACCGCACAACGGGCGGGTAAAGTAAAACTAGTATATATGTATATGTATATATGTGCATATATATTTAATTTCAATCTATATCTATATCGATATCTAGAGGATAGATCATGTGTAAACAGCCCTTTCGGTGTAATTTGTGAGCAAATATAGAGCGTTAGATTAAGAAGATTAAACAGTTGAGATTAAAAATAACTTGTAAACATGTGTAAGCAGCTATGTGGGGCCCCATTTTTTAGGATAATAAAAATCACATAAAATATTTTTTTAATCACATACTTATTAGTCAAATTATATATATATATATATTTAAAAATTTAATATTTAATTTATATAGTTTTTATATCATTTTGAAAATATATATATATATATAGTAAATGACTTATAACAAAAACGGATGCAGTAATAGGCTAATAGTTATTCATTTTCATTAAGTTAGGGATATTTCGAAGAATATTTCATACTTTTGCATAATGCATGTGTGTAGGTGTTGAATTGTTAACGAATTATAGGTAACAAGTGGTACGTTAAATTTTGTTGAGGAGGGGAATTTAATTTGTACCGTTGCTAAAAATATATGCTGGTAATATATACTCCGTATTATAATTAATTAATTAAGTGTGTATATGGAGTGTGGTGGCTGTAGTGAAGCTTGTGCTACATATATATTACTATATTTTTGTATAATGACATTTAATGTAACACAAATCAAGACTTTATCTATATTCTAAACTTTAATTTTTAGACCCACAATGGGCAAATGAGATGAAGCCATGCATGCTATAAAAAGAAGGTGGTAAATTAAAAAGAAGTCAAAACCCACAAACAAGATTCCTTCACATTTTGGAATTTTTTGTGTTAATTTTTGAAAGCATTTTGGGGTTGGTGTGGGGAACATGATAAAGAGATAGAGTTGACAATTAAGAGAAATGATACTCTAAACTATACCATTAAAAAAAAAAACTACCAAAGATAAGTGCAAAATGGGAAATTAAAAGGCATGTTTTGACTTGCCGTGAATTGGTTACTCCTATGTAAAGCTAAGCATAAATGAATATTGTGGTTCTTAATTAATTAATTGAAAGCAACATGTTGGTTTAATTTCATTCGATCTAGCTAGGTATTGCCATGCATATTGATTAGTGTTTTTTTTTCCCAATTGAAACTTGGGCTAGGTGGTTTGAGAAATATACCAACGCGTCTCTAGTTTTAACAAAAAAAAAATATTCAGTATGTCTCTATAAGTCATGTGGTAAGGAATGTAACCTTCTCTTCGAGGCTTTTATATCATCTCAGGTGAGTGTTTTTTGAACGTCTAGCCTTAATACCATCACACTTGTTTAGAGCAAATGAATTAGAGACTTTTTTTCAAAGAGAGTAGTTCATGAAAAATCTCGAAATCTTAAAAAAATGAAAATCCAAAATCTTTTTCTCTAGACAAGGTATGGTAGTATTAAGGCTAGACCTCCAAAAAATACACACCCGGGATGGCAAAAAAAAACTCCAAAAAGAATGTTATATTCCTTACAACAGGACTTACAAACACATGCTCGGTATTTTTTTCGAAACAAGAGATGCGTTGGTCCTATCAAGGATTTTGAACACTTGTTGAAAAACTAACTTCTCAAGCTACAACTTTAATACAGATGACTTTTGTGAAATCGTCCTCGAGGATGTAAAAAAAAACATTTTGTCGAATCAAGAAATGCATTGGCCCAATCGGCGAGTTTGAACACTTGTTGGAAAGATAACTTCAAGATCTACAATTTTAATAAGAATGACTTTCGCGAAATCTTCCTTGACGATGCCGAAAAAAATCATTTTTCCATCAGTTTGAATTAGAGACTTTTTCCATACGGTAATCCACAAAAAATCTCGAAATCTTAAAAAAATGAAAATCTAAAATCATTTGCTCTAGGCAAGGTGTGGTGGTATTGAGGCTAGACGTCCAAAAAAACTACCTAGGATGTCAAAAAAGCCCCGAAAAAAGGTAATATTCCTTATAACAAGACTTACACACACATGCTCGGTATTTTTGTCGAATCAAGAGATGCGTTGGCCCGATCGGGTAGTTCGAGCACATGTTGAAAAGCTAACTTTAAGAGCTACAACTTTAATGGGGATGGCTTTTGCGAAAATGTCCTCGACGATGTCCAAAAAATATTTTTTTGTCAATTTGAATTAGAGACTTTTCCAAATGGGGTAGTCCACTACGAAAAATCCTGAAATCTTAAAAAAAACGAAAATCCAAAATCATCTGCTCTAGGCAAGGTATGGTGGTATTAAGGCTAGATGTCCAAAAAACACCCACACGAGATGTCAAAAAAGCCCCAAAAGAAGGTTTTATTCCTTACAATTGAACTTACAGACACATGCTCGGTATTTATGTCGGAACAAAATATTCATTGGTCCGATCGGGGAGTTCGAGTACTTGTTGGAAAGTTAACTTCAAGAGCTACAACTTTAATGAGGAAGACTTTTACGAAATCATCCTCCACGATACCAAAAAAAAAAAAACCTTTTTCCATCAGGTTGAATTAGAGAATTCTTCCAAATGAGGTAGTCAACGATAAATCCCGAAATCTTAAAAAATGAATCTCCAAAATCCTTTGCCCTAGACAATGTGTGATGATATTAAGGGTAGACGTCCAAAAAAATCGACTCGGGATATCAAAAAAGCCCCGAAAAGAAGGTTTTGTTCCTTACAATAGAACTTACAGACACATACTCGATATTTTTGTTGGAAAAATAGATGAGTTAGTCCGATCGGGGAGTTCGAGCACTTCTTGGAAATCTAACTTCAAGAGCTACAACTTCAATGAGGATGACTTTTCGAAATCGTCCTTGATGATGCCAAAAAAATCATTTTTCCATCTTTTTGAATTATAGACTTTTTTCAAATGGGTAGTCCACTAAAAATCTCAAAATCTTAAAAAAAAAAAAGAAAATCCAAAGTCCTTTTCTCTATGTAAAATGTGGTGGTATTAAGGCTAAAATTCCAAACAACGCCCACTGGATGTCAAAAAATCCCTGAAAAGAAGGTTTTATTCCTTACAATAGGACTTACAGACACTTGCTTGGTATTTTTGTCGGAACAATAGATGAGTTGGTTCGATCGGGGAGTTCGAGCACTTGTTGGAAAGCTAATTAACTTCATAAGCTACAACTTTAATGGGATGACTTTTGTGAAATCGTCCTCGACGATACCAAAAAAAATCATTTTTCCATCAGTTTGAATTAGAGACTTTTTTCAAAGGGGTAGCCCACGAAAAATCTCGAAATCTTAAAAAAAAAGTGAAAATCCAAAATTCTTTGCCCTAGACAACGTGTGGTGGTATTAAGGTTAGACATCCAAAAAGCAACCATACGGGATGTTTAAAACGCCCCGAAAAGAAGATTATATTCCTTACCATTGGACTTACAAACACATGCTTGGAATTTTTGTCGAAACAAGAGATTCGTTGGTCCGATTAGGGAGTTCGATCGAGCACCTGTTGAAAAGCTAACTTTAAGAGCTACAACTTTAATGTGATGACTTTTTTGAAATCATCATCGACGATGTCCAAACAATCATTTGTATATCAGTTTGAATTAGAAATTTTTTCCAAATGGGTAGTCCACGAAAAATCTCGAAATCTTAAAAAAATAAAAATTCAAAATCTTTTGTTCTAGAGAAGGTGTGGTGGTATTAAGATTAGACATCCAAAAAGTACCCGCCCGCGATGTCAAAAAAGTCCCGAAAAAAGGCTATATACTTAGTATTTTTGTTGAAACACATATTTAAAAAATATATATAGCCTTTTTCCCAAACTATTATCAAATTTCACAACCAATACAATATGAGAGAAAATCAAATACGTACAGATGCATATATATCTCGATGATTATTCTGGCAATTGAACATGTAGAAAAATACAAAAGGACTCATGCATATATCTCGATGATTATCAAGTTTTGCGCCCTCGATGACATTCCATGAATTGATAGATATATTTTTGAGAGGCCTGACACAAACTTTAGATCTAATAAAGTTGGTAAAATAATTTCATATATAAAGTTAGTAAATCTTAACCATTCAATTCTAAATAAGTGTTATAGATTTAAATTAGATTAGCTATTTTATAATTATTTTTTGAGAAAATTTGCGCCTTCGACGCAAATTTTCGACTAAATTAGGAGAGTGTCCATAATTTGAGAATATTTAGCAAACTGTCCCTCTTATATTTTTTAACCCTAATCTCAAATCAAAACCACCACCAAATCTCAGATGTGCCCCCGTCGATCTCTTTGCCATGGTTGCTTCTTCCTCCCGAAAACAATTGGCGAAATCCACTCTGTTCTCTCTCTTTCCCGATGGATCAGATCGCTCCTCCTCCCCCGCTCTTCCTCCCGGCGCCGGCTGTTCGTGGCCAGATCCGCCACCGCCTCTCGGCGTGCTTCAACAACGATAGAAGATTGATTGAGTTCGTGACCAGATCTGGCCGGATTCGGACCTTTGGTGCGCAAATCCGCTATGGAAGATTGATTGGATGCAAAGCATCCACAAACCCCGCCCAGGTGGTGTAGGTGAAGTGCATCGACATCAAATTGATTGTCGGCGGTGCCGCCGCATTGTCCACCGACTCTTCTGCATATCCGAGGCACTGCCTTGGGTCTGGCTTCCTCCTCCGTCGATCTCTCTGTTCATCTTGCGCTCGACGGGGTTTATGCCTCTGTTCATCTTGGCGAATAACATACTGCCCCCGTCGATCTCTCTGTTTGTCTTGCACTGACCCTAGGAAGGTTTGGATATGGATTCCCTACTTTGTAGCATTTTCTACTGCCAAATCTTCAGCTTCAGATTCCTTTGTAGCATTTTCTAGTGCATCATGGTTCTAGGATTAGATCTTGCTGACATCTCACATATTACTAAAATTATTCATAAAATTTGTAAAAATTTGTATTTTTCTTTCTTTCGAGTTAGAGCAAGCCCAAAAGATTCTCCCTCTTGATTTTTTTGAGAATATTCGGATGATTTTTTATCCAAGAGCTTCCCCATTACATTCTCCAAAATAGAGAATGGAGATAAAATATAGAGATCATTCTTTAAATTTGAAAAAAACTCTATATATTTTAGGGTAAACTCTATAATAGTGAAACTGTTGGAATAGACCCAAAAAATATTAAGAATAATTGACTTATAATTCTCTATTTGGGAAATTATTTTAGGAAAGTTGTTGGGCATTTTCTTAGGGTGGGTTTTAACCACTCGGAGCTGACAAGCCCCTACAACCGCCACTATATACACTTATAAAATTCTTTTCATTTGGTTATAAACCTATGAAAAGTTTAAAATTGAATATATTAATCAAATGATAAAACTATTTTATTTTGATGATAAAAACTAATTGAGGAAACACTTTTCGAGCATATAGTCAATTATCCCTTAAATATACGTAGTATTAAATTAGTTTTATAATCCCATCCAAAGTTTTAAATTGAATATATTAATCAAATGATACACTATTTAATTTTGATGGTAAAAACTAATTGAGCAAAGACTTTTCGAGTACATAGTCAAATATCCCTTAAATATATAAAATTAGTTTTTTTTCCCCAAAAGGACCATAATTAATGAAGTCCGTTTAAACATATAAAAAAAAGCTATACTATCTTTCGAAACTCTTCCAATATATCAATTCATTTATCAAATCACTTTTAATATACATATTTGTGATTTAATATACCAATTTATATTAAGAAAATCATTTAGATTTTCAGCCTATAAATAACAAGTCCATGCACATGTAGACACGTAGTAGCTTGACCTCTTATATATATTTTGCCGGCAATCGATCGATGTCCACTAATAGAAAAGCAGTCTTAGCTTTGTGGGAATTTAATTTTGATGAAACAAACATAAATAGAAAACGTAATATATTTTGAGAAATAAGCCATGTTGAGAGAACGGTGAATATGAAGAAACCAAAAAAGTCCTACATTGATAATATGAATAAACAAGTTTTAATATATAAATTAGTGGACTACTCATCTTATTGTCAATTGATTTTAGAACGGAACCTCACTCGGCTTATGTGTTATACTACTAGTGTATAAGTTAGGATTTATCTTCAAATGATCGAGTTTCAATCTTTCGATTATCATTGCTTTTTCTTTTACATCGATATAGGGGAGAGCAGATATAGAACCAAAACTTAAAATTCGGATAGGTTAGGTATGCTAATTTTTTCATATACATATAATTTTTATTAATGAAACTTTTAATTTAATAAATAAATGAATATTTTTTTTATTAATTTTCTTTAATCTTTAATCTTTTATCTATTATTTTATTTTATTTTTCAAATGGGGCGGGCAGGAATCCTGAGTGAGAGGACAAATTCATCTTTATTTAGTTGCAATTAGTACAACTTATTTGATTGATCCAGTCACCTTAATTTTGTTGGCTTGGCAAAGAAAGTTTACTTGATATCAAATTGCAGTAATTCTTACTGTCGATAGACGAGGTCAACTATACTAATAAATGAAGCAATGTTGTCATATGCTCTCGTCCTAGTGATATTCGAGAATACTTCCGTTCTTTATTATTTGTCTTTTTACTATTTAGGTACGTTTTTTAAGGTGATAAAAACTATATAAAATATTTATTTTTTAATAATTTTTTATTAATCTCATACTTATTAGTAATAAGTATAATATCATTAAAAAAATTTAATAAAAATTTAATATTTTATATAGTTTTTACTTTTCTAAAAATACGTGTAGACTTGAAAAGGTCAAATATTAAAGAACGGAGGGAGTATAATATAAATCTCTCCTGCCGTCCTGCGTAATAAGAAATTGGGTTTAGGTTTGGTTTATACAAAACCATTATTATACGGTTTATAAACTCAGTTGCACATTCTCAACACGTATATATCCGATTTGAAAAATATGTACGTCCATCTAAATAACATTTTTTTTATAAATAGAAACTCAAGTCATTATAGGATTAGCTGATCCTGTTATTTTATAGGCATGGGGCGAACTAAAATCTAAAGGCTTCGATAAACATTAAAAAAATAAAAATTGTGTTATCATTTCATTGAAACTTTATATCATTCTTATACTTGAATTGATTTTCAATTTTAAGAAAATAAAAATAGGTTAATGAATAGAAAATAATACACATTAAAAAAAATTCTAAAAGATATTAGTAGCGAAAAATAGTTGTTTTTGCTTGATATCCAATATAATATGTCCAAAAGTAGTAAGTTGTTGTGTAGTGAAGTATCAAAAAATTGTCTAACAACACTAAAACATAGTTTTTTGTTAATTCTAAGATATTACATATATGACCTCTTATGATATCACCTATAAATGAACTAAAATAAAAATTCTAAAAAAAGGAATTTTTTTATATAAACAAAAATAAAAGGGTAAATTAAATACATAGAGCATATTTGAAGAAATAAAAACAATACATTTTTCTCACATAAAATAGAATGAGTTATATATGTAAACTATAGAGCTTTAATTATATGTCACATAAAAAATTGACTATTATTGTGTTGAAAAGGTAAAAGTAAAAATAATTGTGTGTCAATTAAATGAATATAAAAAGGGTTGGTATATTCCATCTACCGACTTATCGGCCTATCGAGAATTACACATGTCTGATCTCGAACTCTTACTTTATAAAAAAACAAATGGATATAAAAAGTGTGAACTATAGACCCCATAAAAATCTAAATTTGAAGATTACAACTTACCATTCAGCCAAACTCAAAGTCATATTTTTTAAAATACATGTATATAACATAAGCTAATAAGAAAGAAAAAAAAAAGTTAAGATAATAAGATTTGACAAATGACATTTTTTTAGAGGTAGTAGAAAGTAGAAACTTTAAAAATACCCACAAAACTTATACCAGTTGGCAGTTGCTAATCAACCTCTAGCCTAACAACAGATTAAACCTCTCCGAGGTGTGGAATTTGGCTTTTGCAACAGAAGAGAGGACAGTTGACACCAAGAAACAGAGTGGAATCCACAAAATGAAGAACCAAAATTTTTTTTTTTTTTCAATTTTTAGTTTTCTGTTGGCGAGTCATCTCCAAGAGACAACGAGAGAGAAAGCTGAAAAGGGAATGCTATGATTCCGAGTAATTGAAAAGCCCACATGCCTTTTTGATATCTCTCTCTCTCTCCTTCCACACCCAAATCACCACGTTTAAAGGTTTCGCCTTTACTTTCTTATTCATCTTCTTCTTTTCAATCTTTCACTTGCAAATTGGGTGTTTAATTTGATACCAAATTATTGTTTATGTATTGCCCTTCAAGTTCATGCTAGCTATGATCTCGTCTATCCCCATTATTATCATTTGAAAATCTTATCTTTGAGTTTAATGGGTCGGTAATGGCATCAATTTGATCACAGTGCTTATAGCCTTATCAAGATTTAACTAGAAAATTCAAAAAAACAGAGGGGGCCTTCAAACTTTAGGTCAGACTAGATTTGGGGTATTTTGAATGGAGATATTCTTAGGGCTGTGTAGAAGTTGGGTTTGTTTTTTATATATTTGCTCTCCACTTAATACATATTCCTTAAGATGGATGTTAAGTTCATTAGAAATAATCTTAACGCACACCATGGACCCATCATTTTTGTCCAATTCGATCGACTCAGTTGTTCTATATTTGGTTGACCCTCC
This sequence comes from Persicaria maculosa, assembly GCA_963922045.1. NCBI lineage: Eukaryota > Viridiplantae > Streptophyta > Magnoliopsida > Caryophyllales > Polygonaceae > Persicaria > Persicaria maculosa. The sequence goes on along the minus strand of OY998269.1, from coordinate 48,104,412 downwards.
TATTCACAAGCGACTCCATGTTTTCAGGAGGATTCGAACCTTTTGACATGGAATGTAGCCCCACAACCACTACACCAACTTATGATTGATTCGATAGCCTTTTATCTAATTTTGCAATTCAAATTTATGAGACAAGTAGACTTGCTTTATTTGCTCTACTCAAGGAGTGTTAAACACACCAAGAATAATCTCAACGCGCAATCACACCAGTTTTTCTGCATCCTGTTTGCAGAATGTTTTGTACACCACTTGAGGATTAATGCGGGGCCCATCCTGGTGCACGGAGAGCCAATTTTTGCCATTCAAATTTATGTGATTCACTAGAAGAAAAAAGAAGAAGAGGAAAACCTTGTTCCATCAGTGGATGGGTCAAGTTTCCTTTTGATGTGCTGTAATCTGCTTTAGGATTTTTCTGGGTCATGTAAAGATCTTCTGCTTTTCCCAATCACAAAGAGCTTTTCATCATCATTTCTTTTTGGCCCAAGTGTCATCTAACATTATCAATATTTTAAGGTTCCTATGGTGTCAATATCTAATTATCTAGTGTAAGATAGCTTGCATTGTATGTACGGATGCAGATCCATTTGTCTCCCTTTCTAGTTGAGTATAAATATGGATGGCCTGTTTCGGGGTTTGTCAGTGCAAAATTTCATCCCCCCTTGGCATTTGCGAGTTTTTTTGCGCCCTGTTGAGGATCCTTCCAGTGCAAGATGAGTTCCAGTGACGACGTTTTTATGACAGGTTTGTGTTTTCTTGTAGCTGATCAATGCTTATCGTTGTCTTTGCTCATTTTTCGGAGCGTAGTTCCTATATAGAGGAGTTGTTCCACATAGGGCTACTTATTGGCTGGCCTTCTTACTATTATTTTAATGTCTGTCACACTTATGAGTTATGAAGTTCACCCCTGCATTGATTCAGCAGGTAGTAGTAGTGCAACAGCGCCCGAGTTTGGGAGGACTTATGTGATCAAGCCCAAGGGTAGGCACCAAGCTACCATCGTTTGGCTACACGATCTTGGAGACAGAGGCTCAAGGTAGTACCCTTGCTCACGTTTATTCGTGATAATCATATCTCAAATGGCTTTATATATTCTGGTTTCATTGATGGTTTTCAGCTTACTTAATCACTTATTATAACTTACAAAAAGTAGACTTTTGAGCTTATAAAGGTTACCTTTTTGGCTTAATTAATCTTCAAAGTAGCTGTAAGTGGCAACTGAATCAATGGAAGTAAGTGGAAGCTCTTATCAATATAACCGTCCTCTCTTCCCTTAAGGCAATATGCTAAAACATGGACAATATATTCTATACCGTGCAGCTGAAATCATGCCTCTTTAGTAAGAACAAACTGTGTGTAGTACTAGTTTTCTTAGGAAGTGAGAAAACTGAATTGAAAAATTCCCTCTTATTGCTTTAAAACAATGTATTGTTGTTTGAAAATGCATCATCATATGCTTTATGTTGCAGCTGGTCCCCGATCTTGGAAAACTTGGATCTCCCGAATGTAAGGACATGTTTGTCGAATCCACGCAACATGCAAGTGATGCTATTTCTCAATTACTCGAGTAGTTTAGTTTAGTTTTCAATGATATTCCGTTTGTAGGTTAAGTGGATCTGCCCAACCGCTCCTACTCGACCAGTAACATTATTTGGAGGCTACCCTTCAACTTCCTGTACGTAAGCAACTCTTTCCGCGTCCCCTCCTGCATATTTAGTTGTTTTCACTCAACTGAAAGTGAATTGGTTTATCAATCCCAGGGTTTGATTCAGGAGACTTGTCTGAGGATTCGTTGAGTGATTTGGATGACTTGGATGCTTCTGCTGCATACGTCGCCAGCCTGTTGTCTGCAGAGCCTCCAGATGGTATGTATTCATGACCGTCGCTGACAGTAATGCCTCTCCAAATGCTAACTTTGTTTTCAAAATGTTGCAGTCAAACTCGGTGTTGGGGGCTTTAGTATGGGTGCTGCTACTGCTCTCTACTCCGCCATACGCCAGGTTTTGGGGCAATATGCAAACGGGGAGCCTTATCCGGTTCACCTAAGTGCTATCATCGGCCTTAGTGGTTGGCTTCCTTGTTCTAGGTATGTCAACTTAGCTCTATTCATCGGTTAAAACTCTACTAACCCAAAGGCTCAACTTGCACTTAACAGCTCATCTTTATCAGAAACTCATTTGTTTGTCAGTGCTGTGAAGACATGGATTGAAGGATGTGAAGAAGCTCAGACCCGTGCAGCATCTCTACCCATTTTGCTTTGCCATGGTTCAGGTACCTGTAATTCTGTATGTTGTGTTGATTTCCGATGAATGATCATGATGATGGCATGTGATTAACCAAGTCCTTTGTGAATCTTGTGGTGTTTCAGCTGATGAGGTCATCGGTCTCGAGCAAGGGGAGAGGTCTACTGAGACTCTAACTTCGGCTGGCTTTCACAATCTTACTTTCAAGAGCTATGAAGGGTAATTCATCTTCCTTTGAATTCCCCTCAAATTTCCTCTAACAAAATGTCTCCCCTAGTTCAAGTAGTGATGTGCATTATGCAGGCTCGGGCACTATACGGTCCCAGAAGAAACCGATGACATCTGCAGCTGGCTGAGCGAGATGCTGGGCCTCAATGGAGCCGATTCAGACTCTTGAAAAGGGTTCTACTGGTCGCTTGGACACTTCACATTATGTACCTTGCTAAATAAAGTTGCCATTGGTTTCCAGATATTGTAATATGGTTTCAGCTAAAACCTTGTTGTATACTAACTTAAAACTATTATGAATGGGTTGAACAAGCTAAAATGCCCAAGGTAAAGAGTTTATGAATGTAAAGAATCTTTCAGAGTGTCAAAAACACAAGTGTCAAATAGGCCACAACTGCCCTGATATAAGGGTGAGGAGTATACAAAGAGGCTTATTTAATCCACTAAGAAGACATGTTCACCACAAGATAGCAATCACCAAAGATCATTTTCTGGACGCCCAAATTCTAAAATGATGACTAATGAAACTAAGAGGTCATAGAAACTTAAAAATCAAGATCAAGGTTTCAATCTAGGACACATTTTGCCAAGTCCAAACATAAGAAATCAACTGACATACAAAAGCCATATGCAGAACAAACCTCTCATCTAGCAACAAATAAGCTATATGAAACAATAAGTTTGTGGATGCTTTTATATGCCCCCATAGCATCTTTTAGTAAAAGAGACATTCACCGGAAAATGGTCAATTTTATTGCAATTCAATCTATCCCAGATTGCTCGGCGAAGAACCATTAACTAAATGATAACACCACATAGTTGGACCTTGACTCGAGGTTCAAATTCAAGTTTATCCCAACCTAGCCTATGTCAGATGCAAAATCCAATTAAGTGCTGATATGTTTTAAGTTCAAATTAATCATATCCAATGGAAAAAAAACCATTTTCTGCCACACCAGTAAATGTTTGGATTACTTGAAACCTGAAATGCTGAACTCAAGTAAGAGCAACGGTAAATTGGGAGTTTGCCTTCACTTGGCGTGTTTAAACAAATCCACTCATCTCTCCCAATGCAGCACTTCTTTTCATCTTACTTGGACTCCTTTGATAGTAAGTTACACATATATTAAGTCCAACAGAACCGTATCAACTCTATTTCCACTGTAATATGTGAGTCAAATTGGAAAAGGACAATCAATACACACTTAATGGCTTCTGTACCAACACAGAAGAAAAACACTATAAAAACTTTCCACAGATAAAGCTTGCAATGCAATAGCATTGGAAGAATATGCATAACCTTAAATAGTTATTCGTGTGAAACTATGGATATAAGTTCTTCTGAAACTGAAGGTACTGTTAAATCAATCTCCATCAAAACATCTGATTATCTGCTAAAACTCCTAAAATAAAAGATGTTTTCCACCATTGGGTGCATTTTGCATTTGCCAAAAAAATATCAAGACCAAGGGAACCTTAAATCGTTAAATGTGTGAAACTATGGATACAAGTTCTTCTGCGACTGAAGGTACTGTTAGATCAATCTCCATCAAAATATCTTATATCTGCTAAAAATCCTAAAATAAAAGATGTTTTCCACCATTGGATGCATTTTGCATTTGCCAAAAAAAAAATATAAAGACCAAGAGATGCAACACAAAAAACCAAGTTTGCCTGCCACAAAATTGCCCAAATGTGGAGGAAAAGTTCATCATTTCCCAAGGATGCAAAACAAAAGACAAAGACAAGCAACATACCTCTCAATAAAGCAAAACAGAAATTATATACACAAGTGAAATGTCATGTAAGACAACAACATCGGCAATAGGATCACAGGAAGCAAGAGATCTATCAGTTAATGCATGAAAGAGCTAGGAACTATGTAAGTCATGTATATGCAAGCAATGTAAAATGTTAACATGGATCCAATGGAATGCACTGACAAAAAGAGGAAGACAAACTATGTAATAAGCTTCACAGCATGGGCAATAGGATAATATTTCCATTCTTGAAATATGTTAATGCTTCACAGCATGCCACAATGTAAAGTGATTTTTCGACAAATTGAATCTTATCTTTGCAAAAATTCAGTTTTTATCTTTGCAATGGGTTCAAACAAGTCCACTTATCACTGCAAAAAAATCTCCGCCCTTCCAAGTTTGAGTAATAGAAACATGGTGCATACTAAAATTGTAGGTTAATGAACATCACACGGTGTTTTCAAACAAGTCACTCATCTCCAAATTCTTCCCATTTTACATCAAGATAAAACCTGAGGGATTTTCAATCAGACCCCTTGACATTTTCCCCCACAACTATAATTTGTCCAATACTCAAACCTGAATGTTTTTTCCAGTTTCTTTCAAGGACCGAAAAAACTATAATTTCTAATCAAGGTATTTGAACAGGGACATTCTATTTTTCGGGACACATAAATTACATTCTCATTTCAAGACATTTGAACCTAATGATTCCAATACTCAAAGCTTAGTGTTTTTCTAGTTTTCGTTCAAGGACCAAAAAACTATAATTTCTAATCAAGGTATTTGAACAGGGACATTCTATTTTTCATGACATATAAGCTACATTCTCATTTCAAGACATCTGAACCTTTTTCAGGACCGCCACTAAGTTGCTTACCATAGTGTTGTACATAACATAAAAGGTGAATCATCTATAGATCTCAATTCAATATTCTTGCTTGTGAGCTTTCCACAATATGTTGTGGGAAGACTGACAAGCAAGGAGCAATGCCCTACAATGTGGTTCTTACGACTGGAAACGGATGAAAGATCTAAATATTGTTATTTTGGAAGATTTTTTCAGGTGTATCTCAAAATAACAGAAAAAAGAAAGTGTACACACTTCAAAGAGGAAGGTGTTCACCTGGTTTGCCTTACGGTAGCATGATCATCACTTGAAGCGGGACTTGTTCATACATCGAATCAGCCACTTGCTCTTCCTAAGGTAACCAAATACATTCAGGAGATGTAATGCCTCACAATTTGTTTGAAGGATATTGAATTGAGGACCATGAAGTAGCCTAATTGGGAAGCTCAATTGGTTGTTTCTTAGGGTTTTTTTTTGGGTGGGGATCCCGATTTATCAGTAAATCTTCCGTAACACCCCCGTCCCACATTGGATATCATAAGGATGTTGATATAATAAGGATGTTGGAAGTGATTTATAAGTGATTCAAGTCCTACCCATGTTAGAAGAGCTCTTCCTTTCCAGGCTTCAAGTGAGGACAACGGACCTAAGAGGGCTAGGTGGCATGGGCTGGCGCCTCTTTAGACCCCGGGTCTTACAGATGGTATCAGAGCCGACTCCGAGCTCGGAGGTACGCCGATAGTATGCTCGGGTACGCTCCTCCCGGAGGGCAGTCCCTTAGACATGATGGGGTCATCATTGCTTTAAGTGGGGGAGATTGTAACACCCCGTCCCACATTGGATATCATAAGGATGTTGGGATCATAAGGATGTTGTGAGTGATTTATAAGTAATTCAAGCCCTACCCATGTTATAAGAGGTCTTCCTTTTCAGGCTCCAAGTGAGGACAACGGACCTAAGAGGGCTAGGTGTCATGAGCTGGCGCCTCTTTAGACCACAGGGCTTACATCTTCCACCCCGAAAAAATAAAATAAAATGATCCACTTCCATCACAACAGGATAACCTATAACAACAATGAAATGATTATAACATAAGGGGTTTCAACAGCTCCCCTAAAGCACAAATCTGTAAAGGACTTACTCAGACATAAGAAGGCAGTATTAATTGGAATCTTGGAGACTAAACTGAACAACGAAAAGCTCAAGGATATAATGGACAAATCCTTCCCTACATGGTCATACCTAAACAATTTTGACATGAGTGAAGCTGGAAGGATCATTGTATTATGGGATAACAACTTGATTGACTTTCAGAATATGCTCATCAGGGAACAGATTATCAGTGGTGAAATTACTTGCAAATTCGATGGCAAAAAATTATACTTAGCTCAAGTCTATGGTTTACACACCATTGTGAAAAGAAGAAGCCTATGGACTCGACTGCAACAGAACCAAGGGCCTGGACCTGGACAGTAACTAGTAATGGGAGATTTTAACTCAGTTCTAAGATCTTGTGAGAGAGGAAACGGTAGAAACGTAACAGCTTATGAAGTATCTGACTTGTAGAACTGCTGCACAGAACTAGGATTAACAGATACAATTGAAACTGGAGATGAACACACATGGTGCGACTCATGCATAGCCTCGGGGAAACCTCATCAAACACATAAGAGACAGGAAACCATAGAGCAGAGACCAATGGAAGTATAAACTAAGAGACAAGAAACCATAGAAACAATGTTATAAGTAGGCTAATTTTTGCTTAGAAGCCCCGGCTACATTATGGATGCCCTCATTTTTTTGTAAACAAACCATAGAAACATTGGGTATATTGCATGGCTTCTAGGTGTGCTAAGGTTGTGCTAGGATAAGACCCTTGATGGCCGAGCCGAAGGGGGTCTTAGTCTTTCACAACCTTAGGGTGCGAGTCCGACATCCGATAGCTATGGCTTGAAGAGATAGGAGTCGCACCGAACCTAGTGTTCATCACACCTTATTGGATTGGGATCCCTTACAAAAGGATCCCATGATTTTGATGAGTCTTGCTCACGGCCCTAGCTAGGCCTTAATGCAAGCTACATGTAAATATTCCATTTCAAGTTTAATATATTAACCCTTAAAATCAAAAAAAAAAAAAGAACACACATGGTTTTGTGGGAAAAAATCTACAAAGATAGATAGGGTTATGGTTAATGAAGAATGGACATCAAGAGATTACTACTGCAAAGCTCAGTTTCCCAAACCAAAATCTTCCTAAGATCATTCCCAGGTAATAGTGGAGTTCCTAGAACAGCAGGTTACTAAGAAAAAATCTTTCAAAATATCTTTCAGATTTCCTGAGTACTGTGGAAGAAGCCTGGAATTTTTCTGGATGGGGTACAGCACAATATCAGATTTGCAAAAGACAACAACAGCTCAAAATACCACTGAAGAGATTGAACCAAAAGCACTTCTCTCATACAAGTGCAAGAGCTAATAAAGCACAGGAAGACTACCAAGAAGCTTTTACTGCTTTCAGAGAGAATACAGACTCTCAGGAGCTCCAGGATCAGATGGAAAAAGCAAGAGTACATGCTACCAAGCTCAAAGAAACCGAGATCAAGTTCAAATCACAATTGGCAAAAATAAAATACATCATGGAATGTGATAAGTGCTCGGCTTATTTTCATGTTCTAATGAGGAGAAACATGAAGAGAAACCACATCAGCCCAGTAATGAAAGGGGACGGGCTTCTAACTAAATCTGAGGATAAAGTAGCTACTGAATTTGAAAACTATTACAGATCTTTGTTGGGTTCCTCTTCACAATGCAGGGAAATTGATTAAAAAAAAAAACATTGTTCAGAATGGCGGTGCTCTACTCAGTCAGCAGTCAGCAAGCTCAAGATTTGCTAGTTCAGGAAGTTATAGAGGCTGAAATAAAATGAGCCTATGGGATATTGGAGATGATAATTCACCAGGACCCGATGGATTCACTTCCAATTTCTTCAAGAATACTTGGCAACACACAGGGCCCTATGTATGCAATGCAGTCAAGGGGTTCTTCAGATCATGAGACCTCTTAAAACAGATTAACCATATAGCAATCTATCTGATAGCTAAGAAGACTGAGACCTGCAAAATTGAGGATTACAGACCTATCTCATGCTGCAATGTCCTCTATAAAATTATGTCTAAAGTGCTAGCCAACAGACTCAGCCCCCATCTGAATACCTTAGTATCACCTGCTCAAGCTGGGTTCATTAGTGGGAGATTAATGGGGGAAAATGTAATGCTGCTACAGGGATGTCTTCTGAAAATAGATTTCAGAAAGGCTTATGATACTCTGTCATGGAGCTACCTCAAGAATATGCTCACTGAACTTCATTTGCCAGAAATGGATCTCTCAGTGTGTCTGCACAACTACCTACTCTTTGAATATAAATGGAAACCTGCAGGGCTATTTCAAAGGACAAAGAGGGCTCAGACTACCTTTCTATTTGTAATTTTCACAGACTACCTTTCTAGACTGCTGAAGTGCAAAACAAGTAGCTCCCAGTTCAGATTCCATCCAAAATGTCAGTAACTGCAGATTACTCACCTGGCTTTTGCAGAACACTACTTGATAATTATGTCAAGAGGTGATGAGTCTATGAGAATACTGGTTGAGTGCCTTCAAAATTTCAGAGAATGTTCAGGGCTGGATATCAATGCTACTGAGTCTTCCTATTACACTGCTGGACAGGTTTCTCTAAAGGATCATTCCCCTTCACATACCTGGGCATACCAATCTCATCAGGGAAGTTGCTTGTCTCTCAATTCTACCCTCTACTTCATAAATTTGCTCTTAAAATTAATACTTGGAATGCAGAAACCTTGTCATATGCTAGAAAATCGAACTTATTAGATCTGTACTACATGGAATTGAAACTTTCTGGTTTGCTATTATCCATTGCCCAGTTCTGTTATTAAAAGCATCAATAGGTTTTGTACAAATTTCCTATGGAAAAATCCTTGAGTCAAATGGAAAGAACTATGTCTCCCTAAATGTGAAGGTGGCCTAGGTTTGAAAAACTTGAAAGAGTGGAATATGGTTTTTATGTGCAAACTACTTTGGGATATTCTTGGGGAAAAAGATACTCTTTGGATTAGATGGATCCACCCTGAATACTTAAATAGATATACAGTTTGGGAATGGCATGTGCATAAGGTAAATGATTCTCCTCTTATTAAAAGAATTATTGATTCCCATAATCTCCTAATTCAAATTGCAGGGACCCCAACAGAAGCAGAATCACTCCTCCACCAGTGGAACTCAAATCGCAAACAGAGCATGAACCAAGTATATAATGCAATCAGGACAAGAGGAGCAAGAAAGCCATGGTGCAACATCATTTGGGATAACAAAATGACCATACTTGCTCTATATGCAACCTTGAGCCTGAAACTAGCACACACTTATTCTTCTCTTGCACTCACATGGCTACTATTTGGTTGCAGATTAGGAAATGAATGGACATCAAAAGAGAAATGAAGAGACTAGACAGTGCACTAAAATGGATAAACAAGGATAGCCAAGGCAAGGGATGGAAAAGCAAAGGAAAAAGAATGGCACTAGGAGCAACCATCTACTACATCTGGACAAACAGAAACATGAAATGCTTTGATAACAAAATGAAGACAACAGATGAGATAGTGAAGCTCATCAAGACTCATGTGTCTAAGCTTCTGCAATCCTCATACCTACTACTCTTCAACCAGTCTCTCATTCTCCAGGAGCCAAATGAAGATTTGAGTGCACACAATAAGGAATCAAGCGAAAGGGAAGAAGAAATCAAAAGGTGCAAGCCAGGGGACTAAAGAACAATCAGAAGAACCCTGAGGACAACTTTTTGATCAGGAGAAGAGCTAAAGATTATTTCCAAAACTTGACACCCATCATCTTTTTGCTCTTCCTCCTTTCCAGGGAATTCTAGGGGTACTAACTAACGTATTGCTTTGTAACATAATGTGAAAGAAAAATGATGAAGAGGATGGACAGATAGAAGGAGGTGGAGTAAAAGATGAATAAAAAACAAAAACAAAGTAGATAATTACAGTTCAACTTCACAGGGCATGTTCATAAATCCATTCATCGGTAGAGAAACCATCATATCAAGAACATGCCCACAAGAACATTAGTTAGGAAAATTTGGTAATTTATAAACAATATAAAACCACAGAGATACGTCCATCAATTTCTCAAAATTTGCTCAAGAAAATGACAGCCCATCAGACAAAATTTTAAACAGGTTTCAAACAAATAGATAAAATTAAACTATACCAGATGACACGGATGTTAGCAGAAACAAGCATTCACTATGTGGGTGGATACAGGAGTTGGCAGTTTATTGGTAAAGCTTAGTTGGTAGCTACTTAAAGAAAAAACTGTAGTGGGATGAATGAAAACAAAATTTCTAAATTTATATCAAACCTAGCCAGAGCAAACAACAACATGAGCTCATACAGCTCCATTTTGGAGAGGAAAATACTTGAAACAATACTTGAAGCAGTACCAAGTCAAACTTTATCATATCGATGAAAATACTTGGAGAGGAACCCAATAAAAGGTTCTTCTTTTTCTTAGGCTGGCAAGATCTTGAAGCAGTACTTATATCCAATCAGCCACTTCCACTTCATGCAATAAACTCGTATAATCAAGAGAGGGAAAACGAGTTACACCTGAGTAAAAACTTTTAAGATCAAAAGAATTAGGATTTTTTCCTAAAGGTACCTTATATAATAATTATTTTTAACAAAACACCAATTAAATTTTTTTTAACACCAACCTCTATTTTCCAGCCAAATACTTCAATTTTCCAATGATATTCTAGTTCATTGACCAAAATGCCCTTACATAATTAGGGGTTTTCCCAAAGATAACTTATATAATATTTTTTTTTAAAAAGCACCTTCTAAAATTTAAAAACTTTAATTTAAAAAATGCTTAAATAATATATTCCATTCAATTAAACAACAAATCTTTATTTTCTGTCTAAATGTTTCAATATTCCAGTAACACTCGAAATTTGATTAAAGAAAACCACCCATTAAATGGTTTTTGTTAACAAATCACCCCCCCAACCCACATATTTCCATTAGAATTCCATTGAATATAGTACTCCCTCCGTCTTAAAATACATGTCTTTCTAGGACGGAGCACGGGAATTAAGAAGTATGTTAAATGTAATGATTAGATGTAAAAAGTAGGTTAAGTGTAATGATTAGACTTGTATTTGTTTATTTTCTTTTAATTTGTGAGGAAGAGAGTAGGGGTGATGTAAAAATTAGAGTAATGATTAGATATAAAAGTAGGTTAAGTGTAACGATTAAATCTAAAAAGACATGTATTTTTGACAAAATTTTATGGGCTAAAAAGACATGTATTTTGAGACGGAGGGAGTATATTTTAATATTTCACACTTAAAATTTAAAGTTTAAACTTGAATATAGGGGATAAAAAAATTATAGTAGGGGGCAAAAAGTGTGTAAAAATTTTAAATTCTATATTTATTTGGAGGGTAGAGTTTCTAAATTTGGAAAATGTTATTGAATTTTATTTAAAAATTTAAGCAAACTTTAATAAAGATACTTTTAACAAAAATATTGTCAAATTGAAACAATGCTAATGACTTATAAAATTATTTTAATTTTGATTAAAAAGTAGTCTATAAAATATTTGTAAAAGTTCTAATCATTTTTAGAATAAAATAGGAGAATTTGTTCATACATACACATCAAAGTTTTTTTAAAAATATTTTTTCAAAAAATAGTAAAATATATTTTGAGGGAATGGTAAAACCCTAATAAAAATAAACAACGGGTGGTGCAAACACCAAACAATTTAATGGGTGGTTTTCTGTAATTTCATATTTAATGGGTGGTTAAATGTAAAAGTCTATATTTAATGGGTAGTTTTATGTAAATTTCCCTAAAATAAAATAACACAGGAAAATTGAAAATCTTGGCTGGAAAAAAGAGGTTTGTGTTTTAATTGAATGGATTGTTAAGTGTAAAAGTCTATATTTAACGGGTGTTTTGTTTAAAAAATTAAGAAGGGGTTGTGTTAAAAAGAACTCTATTCTATAAGGTACCTTTAGCAGGAAAGCCCCAAAGAATTGTCTAAGAAACTTTTTAGAGTTTGAACGTACACCAAAAGAGAGAACAAAAGAAGTCTTCTTCACAAAGAAAACAAGACTAGCTTATGAAAGCAAAAATGTTATGCACTCATCATTTCAAAAGCAAACTACTATCAGAATGCAGCAGCCAAGTACATCATATCAAGATTCACCTATTTTAAATTCGTTGATAGAGAAGTACCAGAGGTACCAGAGAGAAATAAACTAGTAAAACAGCATCTACTCTAATATCTAACATGCTGCAGAATAAACATAAACGTTGAATGACGATCAAAATGTGTGTAAGAAAGTGAGATTGTGGGCAAACTGACAAACAGAAGAGCAATGCCACAGAAAAGCAATACTATAAGTTGATGTGTTGTATAATTGGTAGTAATAATAGGGATGCAGCGAGCATTAACATTCTACAAAAATGTAAATTCAGTGTTCAAAGTTCAAACAAGCATTAGAAGTTTACCTCGCCAGCTTGATAAAGATGTAAGCTACAAGTTCCATTTTCCCCAGTCATCATGCTTCACTTCTGATCTTGCACAACAATAACTTTAAGATTCAACTTGGCTTCATCTCAAAATGAAACTTGTTAAATAAAAGTGCAAACAAATGGACAAGAGAATTTTTCATAACTCGACAACTTGATAACCTCAGAGCAAACATCGTACATACCTCTACTCTATTGAAGGTGTGGGTCCCTTTGCCTAGAACAAAACAGAAACTGCAGTCAGATTTAAAAACTTGAAAGAAGACTCCCTTTTATAGTTTTGAAACAAAATGAAACTTGAAAAAATCAAGAAATTAAAAGAAACAAAGAAAATATGTTAAGAATTTGGATGTGGAGGTGTTTAATTTTAATCCATTTGTTTTGGGAAGGCCTAAAATCCAAATAAGACCCCATGGATTGTCATTCGAGAAGATTTTCAGCCCACTGAAAGACAAGTTAAGGATGCAAGATGGCAATCCAAGGCAAAAAGATTTTCATTCGAGAAGATTTTCGAGAATATTTGGATGCAGGTTAAAAGTTGGCTGGGTATTTGGAGAGGAATGAGCTCCCTCCATGGTGCCCTCAAATGGATGAAGAAAGAGGCTAAAGGACGGAGCTGGCAATCCAAGGCAAAAAGAGTGGGATTAGCAACAACAACGTACATCTGGAAAGCAAGAAATGATAAAGTCTTTGAGAGCAAAGCTTGGAGTTCTGAGGAGCTGTTACACCTTATAAAAATTCATGTTTACAAGGTCCTCAGTCAAGCCTTCTCCTTGCACTTCACCTCGGCTGCCACTCTCCAAGAAGGGCTTATTCAGGCTCAATAGCAAATTTCGGATTTGTGGTGTCCTGCCAAGGCAGATGGACTGTCTCAGCTGGTTCCAACCATTTTGCTTGCCGAACAGAAGCCAGAAGGACCTAATATCGCTCAGGAAGCAACTTAAGGAAAACCTCGTACCATGGGCTGCTTAGGGGTAACCTTTTGATCTTGTTACCCCTGGATGACTTGGACTGAGACTTTTGTAATCTACTCGCTCATGGCTCTGTTATAACTATTGGTCTGCCTTAATAGGTTGTAAAAAGGGGTTCAAAGTACTAGGTTGTAGCTACCTTGATGGCCGAGCCGAAGGGGTGGCTTCAACCTAGTACTTTGAGGTGTTTGTCCGACTTCTGATAGCCGTGGCTTGAGGAGACTGGATCTGCACATGGGCCTTGACCCTTCCACCCTTATTGACCGCATTAGGATGTGAGTCTCACTCACTTATATGGCTTCAATAGGGGGCAGCCTCGTTTTGTAGCCTATGGTCCTCTATAAACTAGTTTGTAAATTTCTCAATTTCCTAATATATTTTTACCTTAAAATCAAAAAAAAAAAGGATGCAAGATCTTGTCTCAGTCTACGTGACGGCCCAATGTCTACATCTCTCCTGAGCACAAAAAGCCTACCAACTTCAAAATTCAGTGAAGACCTATTAATTGTATTAGAAGTAGAAAATGAATATTATATTGAAGCACACACTACACAATAAAAGTTAATTATGAGATTTAACTCGGCATCGTTTCAAAATGAAACCTTTAAAGTACAAAGTTCAAGCAAATGGACAAGAGAATTGTTATCCTTAGCAGTCAATTTGATAACCTCAATGAGAGCAAATATGATGCAAACCTCTAGTGTATTGAAGGTGTTGGTGGTTCCATCCGGCTACCAAAAAAAAGCTGTCATAGTGAGATAAATAATACCAAAGATCAACATTATTTCCAAACGAAATTAAGAAACGAAGCCAAAATGGGCATATGTTCCAAATTTCTTTCATCAATTAATCCAGCAAAGACCTGAAGGAGAGAAAGATCACCATGCCTAGTTTTGTTCATGTTACCAAGGTCTTCACTTGCGGCAGGGACTTGCTGGATACCTCATAAAATTCACGAGATGAAACATATGTCAAAATACGAAAAATTCAAGAAATTAGCAAAAATATCAGAATTCTCAAGCATATTAGAAACACTGAAGGAGAGAATACTTGAAGGAGGGGATTTTTTAAAGCTTTGCATTCATCTTTCCCAAACCAAAGAAACATCGGAATTTGCAAGCATGATATTCAACATCCAACTACAAGAATATCAGCTCAAAATTCGTAGATAGATAGGTAAGAGAAGATAGATAAAGCAGTTAAAGAACATACCCATACATATCATGGACTCAACAGGAACAATTGATGACTCAATAGGGCCATTTGATAACCTCGAGTTTCTCTTTTGTAATAATCAGGCAGCTCAGATACACGAGTATCCAACATACCATCCTTTCAAAGCCAGCATTTTCATGGACAGAAGATGACGTGCAGAATATCACCTCAAAATCAGTAAGAAGAAAAACTTGTTAGGAAAAATTTTGAGCAAGACCAGATATCCTTACTAATCACTCACTTGGCAGGAGCATTGCAGGGGGTTCCTTTACCTTCATTGATCTTCGATTAAATTGATCTTCTAAATAAAGGAAATCAGTGAACTCAAATCATCTGAAAAGGGAAAAATGGGGTGGGAGATGATCAGTGTCCTAACATACTCAAGAAATGCTAAAATTAAATGTTCAAAGTTGCTTACCACAGTGACAGTGGCCAGTGCTGTACAAACTCATACCATGCTTATGGATAAAAAGCAATCCTGCCCCAAGGAAAGCCACCATTGATTCACATGGGTTCCTGCCTCCTAGACAATATAAGGTTGTGGTGAGATAAACACCAAAAAAAAAAATCAAAACTAACTGAGGAATGGGAACACCCTAATTTTGCCTCGGGTTAGGACAATCTTCACTTGAAGCCCATTTTGTTTGTATATCCAATAAGTCATTTCCACTTCACAAGACAAACCTCACACGTTCCAGAGTTGGAACACAAGATGCACATAAAATTCCAAAGATTTAAAGAAATAACCACTAAAGAAGACAAAGATCTAGAGATAAAGGACTCGCCTTAAATGGACGTGGGAGAAGGTTGTTTGAAGGAAAATCAGAAATTTATGTGTTTTGGCTATATTGTGAACGTGTATTAGAAAGACTGAAATAAAAGAGTTTTATAAGAAATAAAGAAATTTATAGGAAAAAAAGAAAACATTATAGACGTTTTTGAAGTGAAAGTGATACATTTATCTGTTAGATTCTCTGAAGGCTGATGGTGAATGGTGGATCTAGCGATATTCACAATAAACAAAATCTGTTCGTATACCCAATCAACTTCCTATCACAGCGATAACCTCACAAATTCAGGAGATGCAACACAAGTTAAAGAACGCAAACTTCAAGAAACAAAAATAATCCAGAAATTAATTTGGACTTGGAATGTAGAAGTGTGTACTTGATCCTTTTGATCTTTGGAAAATGAAACGAAAGATCCACGCATTATGCTTTTCAGAACTAATAATCTGCAATCCTCCTCTCAAAACAACACAGTTTAGTAGTGACAAGTTTTAGGAAACCAAACTAACAAAAAAATAGGGAATTCAAATTCTAGACATGCGTTTACCGTCCCAATTTGTTAATCTGAATTCTGAAGGCGATCCAAACATGCCATCTCTCGAAAGTTTTCACCTTTGTCATCATTTCTAACTGTAAATCTTCTTCCAGTGGACATAGAACAATACTGAGAAAAATAGCAAAGAGAAAAAAATTAAGATAAGAGCACATAAACCAAGAATCAAAAAATACTGATTTTATTAGCCTGGGTTTAGCAGGGTCTTCTTTCTTCAAGCCAAGCTGGAACTGATTTATGCCACTTGTAAGGCAAAATCCAACCTGTCAAACACAACATTTTCATGGATAGAAGAAGATGAAGGGTTAGTAGTAATGACCGAGGAATATCAGCTCAAAATCAGTAAGAAGAAAGACTTATTGGGAAAAAAAATTGAGATTTAGATATCCTTACAAATCACTCACTTGGCCAGAGCATTAGGTGGGGTTCCTTTACCTTCATTGATCTTCCATGTAAATTGATCTTCTAACTACTAGAATCAACGAACTCAGATCATCTGAAATGGGGAAAAGGTGGGGGGTCGGGAGGTGATCAGTGTCCCAACATGCTCAAGAAATGCTTAAACTAAAACTTCAATGTTTGATTTTTTTTACCTCATTCAAAAACAGAAACTAAGTTACTTACCACAGTGTTGTACAAAATCATACCATGCTTATGGCTCAAAAGCAATCCTGGCCCAAGAACAACCACCATACATTCGCTTGGGTTTCTACTTCCTTGGTAATATAAAACATTGGTGAGATAAACCCCACAAAAATTATAAAAATAATAATCAAAACTTACAGCGGAATGGAAGAACACCCTAAATTTACCTTAGGTTAGGACAATCTTAAAGCCCGATTCGCTTGTATATCCAATAAGCCATTTCCACTTTTCACAAGATCACCTCGCACTGTAAGGAGTTGGAACACAAGTTACAGATTAAATTCCAAAGTTTTAAAGAAACTACAACTAAAGAAGACAAAGATCTAGAGATTATGATGCGTCTTACCTCGAGGTGGGGGAAGGTTGTTTGAAGGAAAATCAGAATTTGTGTGTTTTGGCTACTGTGAACATGTATTAGAAGATTGAACCCACAATCAGAATTTGTTTGTAAACAACACCCAAAAGAGATATAAAACAATTTAGACAATCTAAATCCAAGAAATTTATAGGAAATAAAGAAAACATTACAAAGGTTTCTGAAGTGAAAGTGTATACTTTTATCTGTTTGATTTTCTGAAGGCTGATAATGAATGGTGGATCCAGCAATATCCACAACAATAAACAGAGATATTATCTACAATCCTCATCTCAAAACAAAATAGGTTAGTAGTGACAAGTTTTAGGAAACTAAACTGACACATAACAGAGAATTCAAATTCTAGGCAGGCCGGTGCTTACCCTCTCAATTTGATTGAATTCTGAAAGCAATCCAAACATGCCACCTCTCGAAAGTTTACACCCATGTCATTTCTAGTTGTATAGATGCTAAATGAGTCTTACTCATTGGAATCGCCTTACAGTGGGCATAGAAAGTGGATTTCACCTCCTACATATAAGAACAATACTCAGAAAAAACAGCAAGGAAAAAAATATAAGAGCACATAATAAAACAAGAAACAAAAAATAGTTATTTTATTAGCCTGGGTTTAGCAGAGTCCTCTCTCTTCAAGCCACGCTCGAACTGATTTAAGCCACGCTTGTAGGGCAAAATCTATCCGGTCAAAGACAGCATTTTCATGGACAGAAGTTGAAGGGTTAGTGGTAAAGACGGAAGAATATCAGCTCAAAATCAGTAAGAAGAAAGACTTATTAGGGACAAAAAAGTAAGACAAGATATCCTTACTAATCACTCACTTGGCAAGATTAGACAAATTGTCAAGACCCTATTGGCATAGTATAGAATGACCCTATCAATCTTCAAAAAGCTCTTTAACTACTGGAAATTAATGAACTCAGATCATCTGAAAGGGAGAAAGGTGGGGTTAGAGATGATCAGTGTCCCAACAAGCTCAATAAATGCTAAAAATAGAAGTTCCAAATTAGATTTTATTTTTACCTCATTTGAAAACAGAAACTAGCTTGCTTACCAGGGTGTTGTACAAAATCATACCATGATTATGGATCAAAAGCAATCCTACCCCAAGGACAACAGCCATTCAATCGCTTGAATGGGGTTCCTGCCTCAATATAAGAAACTGGGGAGATAAACCCAAAAAAATTAATAAAAAAATCAACGCTAATTTTGCCGATTTTTTTTTTACGTTTTTCATCTTTTTTAACCTGTAATCAATAGTTTTTTTTAAAAAAAAAAGTCAGATACAAATAACCACCACTAAAAAAGATAAGATAACCTCACAAAATAACAACCTGTAATCACTTCACAAGATAACCTCACAAAATCAGGAGCTGGAACACAAGCTACACGTAAAATTTCAAAGATACAAATAACAACCACTAAAAAAGACAAATCTAGAGATAATAACGAGTCTTACCCGGAGATGGAAGAAGGTTGTTTGAAGGAAAATTAGAAGATTGAACCCACAATCAGATTTGTTTGTATAATCTCCCCACACCCTCCCCCCACAATACGCCACTTTCCCTCAAAGAATAACCTCATAAATAAAAGAGATAGAAAACAAGTTGGACAGTCTAAATCCAAGAAATTTATAGGAAATAAAGAAAATACTAAAGAGGTTTCTGAAGTGAAAGTGATACCTTGATCTTTTGATTTTCTAAAGGATAATAATGAATGGTGGATCCAGCGATTTCCACATAATTAGAGTTTACCTTCACAGGGTGTGTTCACATAAATCCATTCATCAGCTCAGAAACCATGCTTCACTTATGATCTTGCACTAAACAACAACTTTAATTAGAAGATTCAACTTGGCTTCATCTCAAAATGAAACTTGTTAAATAAAAGTGCAAGCAAATGGGCAAGAGAATTGTTCTTCTAAACTAGTCAATTTGCTAACCTGCGAGCGAATTTGGTGCAGACCACGCTACTGTATTGATGGTGTGAGCCCCTTTGCCTACAACAAGGACTAACCCCTGCCTAGTTTTCTTTAGCCAATGTCTTCACTTGAGGCAGGAACTTGAAGGGTAACCTTATAAATTCACATGATGGAAAAATAAGACACAATGAAAATTGAAAAGTTCAAGAAATTAAAAGAAAAATATGTTGAGATTTTGGATGTGGAGACCTGGAGGGTGCTTACTTTTGATTCATTATTCTTGTGAAAGCCCAAAATCTAAATAAGACACCATTGATTGTCATTTGAGTAGATTTTCAGCCTGCTGAAAGTTGAGGCTGTAGGACTTTGTCAGGTGTCTCAGTCTACAGATGTCTGATCTCTCCATCTCTCTTGAGCACACAAAATCTGCTAAAATCAAAATTAAATGAAGAACTATTAACTGTATTAGAAGCAGAAAAAGGAAACTGCTAGGAGATTTAACTTGGCATCATTTTAAAATATTGGAGCACATACTACACAATAAGCTATTAGGAGAATTAACATGGTATCATTTCGAAATGAAACAGCTAGGAGATTTAACTTGCCGTTATTTCAAGTTAAATCACCTAGTGATATAAATTCTAACAAAGTTCCATGTCCACCCAAAAAAAGCTGGCATAGTGATATAAATTATAACAAAGATCAAAATATTTAAAAAAGAAATCAGGGAAGAAGTCAAAATGCTCCTAATTTGTTTTTTCAAATCCAGCAAAGAGTTGGAGAGAAAGATCACTCTCCCTATTTTTGTTTTGGTCACCAAGGTCTTCACTTGCGGCAGGGACTGACATCTAGCAAAAAATAACACAAGTCAAAAAATGAAAATTTCATGAAATCAAAAGAAATATCATAATTACCTAGTATATTAGAAACCTTGAAGAAGAGAATACTTGAAGGAGGGAAATATGTAAAGCTTTGCACTCATCTTTCCCAAACCAAAGAAATATCAGAAGTTTCAAGAATGTTATTCAGCATCCAACTACAAGAATATCAACTCGAAATTCGTTGATCTCAAATTGGTTGATACAAAGGTAAGAGAAGAGATATAAAGTAGTAAAAGAGCATGCTTGTCATGGGCACAGTAGGACCATTTGAGGACTTCAAGTTCTTCTATTGCACTAATCATGATAGTGCTGCTCATCTTATCTACACAAGTCTCCAACATTCCACAACATAAACATAAACGGTAAATGACCATCAAAATTTGGGTAAGAAAGTGAAACTGGAGAGTAAACTGATGAACAGAAAAGCAATACCATGCGCGTAATGAAACTGTCCCGGTTCCAATTAGCTCCTTACCCTTGCAAAATAAAATTATGCTCAAAAGTTGGAACGTTGTAACTCGCAGTTCAAACAAACGGAGAGAGGAACTAAATGTCTCAAGCAGTAGAAATTTACCTTGTCGATCAGCTTGATGAAGCTGTCCTTGTTCCGATCAGCGCCCTACCCCTGCAAAAAAAAAATTATGCTCATAAGTTGGAAAACTATAAATCACAGTTCAGCCATCATGTAGACTAAGGGTAACATAATCAATTGTTAAGTAAAAACACTTGCCAAATTGACAAATAGAAACGCCTACTTATCAAGGAATAAGGCAACTAAACAGACAACAGCAGAACTTGAAGTTTATGTGCCTACAGAAAGGATACACGTGGCACATGAGTAATGGATTGTTATATTAATTGAATAGAGTAAACATATATAGAGTAGGATCGGAAACCCTGCTTTACAAACTGGCCTGATGATGTGCTTGCTTACTGCGGTAGTTATCTGGCAGTTTGTGAACTACTCTTCCATTCAAGGATAAAGGGATTGATTCCGTTTCCTCTGCTATTTCAACAGACCAGCAAATGATTTCATAGATGGAAAACAAACATTTAGGAAGAAGAACCGAGCACGAATATGAGAAAACAGTTAAAGAACTCTCTGAGAACAAGTAGAAATTACAGATAAACACATTCGGGCTAGAAAAATATTATAAGTACGTCAAAAATCAACAGATGAGTTGATCAACCTTTTGAATCCAACCATTTATAAATCGGTAACAGATCAGTAGGAAAAAAGTGAACTCGAACTTGCCAAGGAAAAAAGTAAACAAAAGTACCAGGCAGGGTGATCAACCTTTTATCTCTAGATAGAACACATACTAGTCTGGATGCAGCAGTTCGGGGTGGGAGGGAGTGCAATCTGGAGTTCGAAGCATGACGGAGCATCGAAACCCGGTTGGTATCGTGTCCAATTGTACCCGTAGACCCATTAGATCCACACCACCTGCACAGACAATATATTTCGATCAACTCGAATCAACAATTGATAAATGATCAACAAAAAAACTAATCATGTCAGATGCACTTCCAAGTGGAAGCTGCTAAGCAATGGGCATAAATAACAGTGGATATAGAAAGTCGACTCCGCCTTACTTGAGCCTTACTCATTGGAATCTTCTTACAGTGGATATAGAAAGTCGACTCCGCCTCCTACCAAAAAGAACGTACAGTGCTCAGATAATTAACATGGAAAATAATTATGATAAGACCACATAAACCAAGGGGAAGAAATTAAGCAACCATTTGATTAGCCTCAGTTGAGCGGGATCTTCTCTCTTCAAGCCAAGCAGGAACTGATTTAAGCCATGCTCATATGTCAAAATCAATCCCGTCAAAGACAGCATTTTCATGAGCAGAAGTTGAAGGGTTCAGAGTGGGACAGAATATCAGCTCAAATTTGGTAAGAAGACAGAGACATAAAAGCAAAAAAATGAGTAAGACTGGGTATCCTTACAAATTACTAATCACTCACTTGGTTAGCAAGATCTTCTCAAGAAGCAGAAAGACTGTTTGCAGGCTATATCTGAAGAAATTCAAAGGTCAGTGATCTCAAGATATGAGAATGCTAAAATTCAAATAAGAAGAGAACTTAATTTTTATGCAGGTGTTTACCCCTCAAATTTTTATATGCAGGTGTTTTTCACGTTAGGTTAAGACAATCTTACTTCAGGCTGGATTTGTCCATGTGTCCAGTCAGCCATTTCCACTTCACAAAACCTCAGACACATTCACGAGATGGAACACAAGCTATATATACATAAAATTCCAAAGATTGAAAAAAAATATCGACTAAAGAAGAAAATTGTAGAGAGGAAAGGAAGCGTCGTACCTCAAAGTGGGAGAAGGTTGTTTGAAGAAAAGTAAATGCTGAATTGTTTTTGCTATCATGAACATGGTGTATTAGTAGATTGAAACCCAATCGGAATATCTTTGTATACACCCAAACAGCTACTTCCCTTTTGCAGGATAACCTAACAAACACAAGAGACGGAAAATAAGTTGCACAGTCTGAATTGAAGAAATTTAAAAGAAATCCAGTACACATAGAGACATTTTGGAATTGAAAGCGATATCTTGATCTGTTTGATCTTCTGAGGACTGATAATGAATAAAGAGTCCAAACATTAACATTCAGAACACGTACCAGTAAAGATGCAGCTCGCGGTTAGTAGGGCTTTGGAGAAGCGCAATCTTTAGTTCGTAACTGCAGGCCTGCCAGAGCATCAAAACCCTTGAAATCCTCTAGATCGATGAAGACCGACATTGCTAGGGTCTTGCACTTCTGATCGGTCAGATCTCGCGTCCAGTCGCACCGTACTCGTAGAACTTGTTGAAGGCTGTCGCCGTCGATCTTCGATCATCCAGATTCGTCGCCGCTTAGCGAGATTTACAACCGAGAAACGCGTTTTGTTGCTTCTTGTGAGAAGAGCGTAGCCGAGGCGGAATCTCCGGTCCGCCGAGGCACCGAATCGGTCCCGCCATGCATTGTCGACGGTCGCTTCGCAACGAACGACGAATTCGCTAGATCTAGGGTTTCGCACCATAATTCAGTAAATCGAGAGTGAAAGCAAAACAAGATGTGAAGCTGCGTAAATTGAACGGCGAGAAAGCTATAAATTAAGGAAGGAGAGACTCAACTTGGTGCCCAAGGAAGGAGCTCCAGCGCCATATCCACTTCACCTTGAAATAGCACCGTTACGCTAAACCGACCTAGCGAGGGGTAAAATCGTAAAAGAGAGTTCGGGGGAAAGTTGGAAACAGCTGTATTTGTTTCCTTTTGGGATTGCCACGTCACTTTTTACTTCCGGAAGTTCAACCGTTTCTCTATGTATGAGTGAAAATTTCAAAATCTCTTTCCATAAATAAGAGTTACGTTAAATAGGAAAGAATGTACTCCGTATTGTTTAGGAAAGATTGATACACCATGACACCATGTGACCATGGTCAAATATATTATACCCAGTCAAAAGTTCACTTCAGATTATAAGCTTAAACATATTCATGTTAAAATAATATTATGAATTTTTTTTAAAAAATCCGATTATAAGGTGTGTTATTATGAAATTGATATAGAAATAATAAAAGTCTATTAAATCTTTTTCGAATTCAATTCAAATTGATCTAATGTTTTTTTATGCAATTAATACGATATCCAAGTGCATAAGTTTGAAGTCTTTTTTTAAGGTTAATTTTTTTTAATAACTATTTCCTTTCATTTTATTTTAGTCTATTATAACATTTGAAATATTGTAAAATAGTCACTAACTTTTTCTTGTGTTGTATTTTTGTTCCTAAATTTTCAAATATTGTAAAACATTCCCCAATCTTACATTTATATGCGTGTTATTCTTTGTAATTAAACCACATTTAGATATAATAATAATAATAATAAATACCCAAATTTTATTGCAATGTACATAAACAGAAAAATATTACTAAATTAAGCCGACTTCATTTGTAAAATACACTCAACTCTTTGTTTAAATCGGTCACAATGAGATATGACATAAAATTACTATGTAAGTAAATTTGATCAAAAACACTAATAAAATTCAAAGATCTCACGAACAGAGAAGAGGGTGAGATATTTTGTTCTTATTTCTATATATTTCTCCCTATTAATAAAAAAAAATGCCACTAAAAGTAAATATAGTTCACTTATCCAAGGGGAGAATAAAATATCTCAACCTCTCCTAATGATCAAGTCTATGAATTTCATGATAATTTTTTTTATTAAAAAAATCACTTCTATGGTTGATTTTATATTATTATATTGAAACATTGAAATTGTTGGGGTCTTTTGCAAAAAATAAAAAGATAAATTTTTATTATATGGTTTTATGTAATTTTTCTTTGTATTGTTTATTTGGATGTACACTACAATAATTTTGGGGTGATTTTTTGTAATTATGTCACACTATAGTTTAATTTAAACACAGAGTAAAGATGAAATAAAATGCAAGCACTATCCCTAATAATAACAACCAAATAAACTACATTTTTTTTATAAATAAATTCTTTTTCCCTAATAATAACAACCAAATAAACCACATTTTTTTTATAAATAAATTCTTTTTCGCTTCCTATAGAGTTAATATTATTTTACAACCTTACAAGTTACAACTCATCTTTCATACCATTTATCAATTTCAATAAAATTGTAGTATTTCAGCTAAATTCTTGTTATACACTAACTTAAAACTATGAATAGGCTATAGCTATAATTTGATAAAAACTTCTGTTTTCCTTCAACATTAACTCAACTTGGTTTATTTGTAACTTTGGCTGGTTGAAGACTTGCATTAAAATGCCCAAGGTAAAGAGTTGATGAGTGTAAAGAATCTCTCAGTTGTTAATTTGTATGGTTCAAAACTGTTCAATATCAAAAATAAAACAAAAAGGTCAAATAGGCCACAGCAGCCCTAATACAAAGATCAGTAAACAAAAGGCTTATTTAATCTCAAGGTGGTAAGTTTGATTGCCATTAACCACCATTAAGAAGAGATGTTCACCAGAAGATAGCAATGGCTAAAGACCATTTCTCTGCGATCAAATTCCCATGATTCCTAGCACAGATGGTAGCTCGAGGAGGCGTCACTAGATGCGCAAGTTAGGACATCAAGGGCAACCTTGTTCGAGGAACAAACCGTCATGGTGCAGCTGAGGATTTCTGAATGCTTTAAAGTACTGTAACTGGTAGTATAAATAAAATCCCTTGAAAATCTGGAAGAACAAACCTTCCGCGAAAAATCTACTTCTGCAATTTGATTCTTTTCTGATATGATGTGTATGATTCCATGGAGCTGTTACTGTTATAGTATCTAAGGATTGATGGATCTGTGATGTGTATCTGCAGGGCGCTCGCTTGGGTCCTTGGAGCCGAGGCACGGGCTCAGAGATGGGAATTTGGGAACGGACCGGAATATGTACTTTCGGCTGCTTCTGACTTCTCCGCAGGACATTGGTCGTAGCTTGTTCAAGCGGTTGTGAGGAGGCGAGATGCGTTTCTTATTAGGGGAGCTCACTTTGACAGACTTAACAGGGGCAGGCGAGTCTCTGAGTATCGCGGGTGTGTCGTTGTCCATTGTGTCATCACCAGGCCAGCCACAGTAGCCACTGGCATGTAGATATTCGGGCGTTTTGGACCTTGCAATCTCACGAATTGGAGACGGTGGAGGAGCTTCTTGGACGTCCCTTGCATTTGATGAGGGAGCCATGTCAGTCGTCTGAAGAGGATTTGACAACCGCGTGACATGGCATAAATTGACAAGCCCAACAGGAACCGATGACGTCAACGGGATTGCTTTTGTAGGATTTCTAGAACCGTGTTGCACCAGAGAGCTTCCTGACGAAGATCGATGTATTCCAGGAGGGGTGTGAAGATTGGGCTCAGGAGATAGCACGTATCTCCTGCCGGGAAGGAGGGATTTCATTTCATTCTTGCGGGAACTGAATTTCACCAAAACCAAAACATGATCAGCGGAAAAAGGTGGAAACAAACAAATACAAAGGCTCATATATTATGCAATTGAAGAAATAGAAGTTTCTTATAATAAAGATGAATGTGATGTACGGAGTTTGAAAGTTCTTACTCTGAACATGGTAAGGCTGGTGTAATGGGTACTGCAACAGGCGAATCAACGACTTTGTCTAGAGACACGTGGCTTCTGCTTGTGATCAACAACTTACGCTTGTGGTCTGGTATCTCCTCCGAGATTTCATCAAAGGTTCGCTTGTTTATAATATGTCTGCTCATACCATAATCTGCAATGGATGAAGCAAGAAAATTCCTACAGAATCAGTATAACAGCATAACTTTGGACGAGTTCAAAATAGCATTAATAATTAAGTACTGTATTTACAGAGTTTGTCCCAGATTCTAGGATGTGTAATGAGAATATGAAGATCAATCTTCACCAGGAGGCGTCTTTGAAGGTCTTGCTACAATGAAATCCCAATAATCTATTCTAAAATTTGTGAAAAAACTAAAATGATGACTAATGCAACTAAGAGATCATAGAAACTTAAAATTCTAGATCAATTTTTCAATCTAGGACACATTTTGCAAATTAAGTCCAAACATCAGAAATCAACCGACATACAAAAGCCAAATAGAAAATAAATGATAATAATAATACAATATACACATTTCCTGAACAAACCTCTCGTCTTTAGCAACAAATACCAGTAAGCTATAGCAAACAGATACTTGATGGGATGGGATACACTAGGCATTTTTCAGTAACAGAGACATTCACCGCAAAACGGTCACCTTCATTGCCATTCAATTGATCATGTCAATTGATCCCAGATTCCCAGTGTTAATGCTCGCTGAAGAACCAATAACTAGATGATAACACACCATAGTTGGACAATGACTACATGCTGCAGTGCAGGAACACTATGTAGCTATAGATCCCAACCTAGCCTATTATCCATCTCATTTCGTAATCATCCTGCCCCTACATTCCTCTCTGACAGCCAAAGCTGATAGCATTAAGTATGCCCTCTTCAAATGCAAAAAGAATCTAGTCAAGATCCAATGTAACTTAAAACTAGCAGGTGGTACATGGAAAACCCTCATTGATTCTATAATCTGTAGGATAAAAATAGTTTCCAGTTGTAGTGTTTGCGCTTGTAAGTTGTAACATTGAACAATTAACATCACTAACCAGCAATTTTACCTGGCTTTTTTCCGTAAACATTTTTACATCCTTCACATCGACAACCATCAGAACATCCAACATTGGCCTAGAAAGAGGAACATGAAAGCTGATTAAGAACTTGGAAAGCAGGAAATTGTTATGGAGGTTGTCTCTAATTTATCCAACACATAGAAGTGATCAAACCTGATAGCATTCACAGTATTTCTTAAGGCACATCGATTTCCTGCAGTTGCAGCCTCTTTTATGCCTCAATGAAGATGGAACTACTGATTCCGCAGATTCCTGCAAACTCTCAATATAAGAACCAAAACTTGCTTTAAAAAGGGGGGGGGGGGGGAAGAGGAAATGTTAGTACCCCGGAGTTTGTTGGAGAATTGGTGACATGCTGCATAATTCTAGGAGCAAAAGCAAGCGGATTTCTAGATTCAATTTGCTGTCGTGCTTCAAGGACTGTATCCTTGAATTCTGGCCGATTAAAGCATCCTTTACAAGAGCAGGAATCAACACAATAAAGACCAGCAGCAAAACAGTCACAATAGCTGCAATAAGAGAGGTATCAATAGCAAGCCTAAAATAATCTACTGATAGAAAGGTGAGTTGACATACAGTTTCAAGCATTTTGACTTCTTACAACTACAACGCTTACACCCATCACCATTAATAGAGCCTGATGCCTGCGCCCTGGGATACATGCAAAATCAACAAAAGAGATCAGTTTTCTTCTTGAAAATACACATATAGATGGTTCAAATAGGTAAAATAATGCTTACCTTCCCGTGTTTGAACCCAGTTCATTCAACACTGCCGTGCTTTCTGCCATCTCCTCACCAGCTGAGCTTAGCAAAATGGGCGAATCCAAAGGTTTTGCACTATTTGCTAACAGCAATTTGTTAGGAGTGACCATTTCCACAGATTCACTTTGGTGCATATCACCTTCAGTGATTGACGAGAATTTCTCAACATTGTTCGAAGATACTGCACACGAATTGACAATGCCTGATCGTATCAGGCTTTTCCCTTCGAGTTTCACCATACCTTTAGATGATTGCTTGCCAGTAACTAAACCTCCTGGTGGGCTTGCAACTACGCTGTTCAAGTGTAATCCAATACCCCGTGGCTTAGATACAGCAATTGAAGTGCAAGAACGAAAGCGCATTGTGCTTGCAGATTCAGACTGGACAGCCACGTGCCTGTTACATGGTGTCTCAGGGATAAAATTTTGAGATGAATCAGCAATACTGATTTGCCTTTCTGTTGAGTAATCCGGGTTTGATCTAATAGACCTATGTTGGCATTCACCAAATTGAAGGCCCCGTCGTAAAACATCAGTTTGGATATGACTCACCTACATCAACCATTGGGATTACTTCATTTTATTTTATTTTTATATAGAAAGTTAAATAAGCAGAAAAGTACTGCTGGAACTTGATTATATTGAGGAACTCCTTTGATGGTAAATATTAGGGAAAATCAATAAATAGCCAAGGAAGACAAGTTGCTACAAATTTACCACGGCTAAAAAATAACATTACATAAGCGTCGGTATCCTGGCAGCATATATATTTCCATTGTTGATTAATCATAACATAGCCTATTAACCATCTCTAAGATTGAATAGCTCATGTAATCACAATTGAAGAAAAGAGCTATCCTCTTTGTGTTACCCTTTTTATGTGACAGACCCGTACTTGGGAAATAAATCAATATGTTTAAATCTTTTATGGTAAGGTGAAATATTGACATAGAATCTGGCATGTAACTTACAGATTATAATATCAACTTGTGATACATGTGAAGTTCAAATTCTCTGGTGTATAACTCGAGGCCAACTTGAATTTCCAAGATTCTAACTAAGATTCATTGTTAGACATAGCAACACTAGGTGAATGAATCTTTGGAAATAGAAGAAATTTGTATGATCAAGGACCACACACCATACATAATTATGAGCATCAAGTTATCTACTGTTCAAACCACTTGTCATGTCAAAACACGGCTTAGGAATCAAGAATAAAGCATGAGAAGCATGATTTATTCCTTGCCAATATAATAAAAGAAATTGAGTAAATGTAGTTACCTCATTCAGAGAATCTCCATATATTGGTTGGTCATGATCAGGATCTGTAAAGGGCTTTGAATTGAGATCTGAGCATACTTCAGATGTTGAATAAAACCGATAGTTTTCATCTTTTATCTGATCAACACCAGCTACATATTCTCTTTGTCGACACTCATCAGCTCGTTTTAACAAAATCGTGGATGTCTCACTGGTCAAACAATTATCCTTCATACTATCTTCCTTAACCGTGTTACTTTCTAATGATTTAGGGGCATCATCAAGATGTTCTCTGCTTCCAGAATCTATAAACTCTCTGTCAAGAGGAGCGTCCAATAATTTCTCAACTGCAACGTTCTGATCGAGTGATTTTACTGCAATATTCAACTGAGAAACCAATGTCTCTGGATCATATGGAGGTGTATCTACTTCCTCAAGCTTAACATTGTCTACAGAAAATCCTGATGAAGATGTATGACACTGCTGCTGCCTGCACCAGACAAAAAACATAGTGTAAATTTTGAATTTGTGTTTGCTAAATTCAAGAAGAGAACAAATATATGGAGTATATTGTAAACCTGTTCAAGAAAGATGGTTGTGGATTTATGTGTGGTGATGTAAACACATTAGGTGGAGATGTCATCCCGGCAAACCCCTGCAAAATGGCTGCATCCTTTAGGGGCGGTGCTGGGGAAAGGTTGCTAATATCACCAAAGATAGAAGATTCCTGATTGAAGCAAAACGAAATCGGTGCTTAGTGCCTACTATATATGCCTAATTCCCAGCTGCAATTAACAATTGAAGACTAGAGGTTCACTCATGGGTCTATTAGTCATCACTGAATCATGAAATATGTATTGTCCTTAACAGAATAGCAGAGATACAAGACCCATGGCCATGGCCGTTTCAAACCAAAGACAAAGGCAACATACAGTACAGGATTTGAAAACTGATTCAATACTAGCATAAAGATTTTCCCTAAAATCATCTCCAAATAGCAAGGGGGGGCATGAATCAAATCTTTTAGTGCAATCACATGATTTACATATCCCATTTGGTCATGAAACCCTCAAACTGTGAACAGCCACCACAATGACATAATTAGTGCTTAACATTAAATCAAGAAAAACCTCAGGAAAATGGTGAGCATTTATTAATCACACAATGAATCGAAAAATTCTTCACTAAGTTTTCCCTATTTACTCCTTAATTTTACTAAGCCATCAAACTAGAAATCATTCCAAACAAGTCGTAAAAAGCATAAATTCAGAACCATCAAGAGCATAAATTCTCGATTCCACTGATGGGTTTGGGACGCTACTGAAAAAAGCAAGTCGTGAAAAGCTCAGAAGGAAAGCCCAGTTGAGCAAGAGGATTAAAATCCGAGACAAATTCAGAACTAAAAATAGAAAAGGAAGGCGAGGTGAGGTGAGGTGGGTGGATTGTATACTTGGACACCAGTGGGTTCTGAAGCACAGCAGGTGTTTCCGTTGCCGGTGTTATCAGATTCGGAGGAACCCATTTTCACAGCAGAAGAAAAGGGCAAAAAAACCCTATGAAGAGTGGAAGAAAAACCCACAAACTGAAAGCAAACAAGCTGTGGTGGGATGACAATGAAAACCAACAACTACAAGCAACAAATGGGTTTATGTACTATATGTGATGAATTGATGAAATTGGGAAGAGAAATGAATGCTTGATATGATGAAATCGGAGATTACGATTTAGAGGGAGGGGAGAGAGAACACAGAAAGGGGGCGGGGGACGCGCCAGTGCGGCGCATTTGAACCCCCCTCACTCTCTCCGCCCCCTAAACATCACAGTGGGCTGAGCTTGAGGGATTAGGTTTGATAGCTGGAATTGAATGGGGGATTGAGGGGGGTTGGACCTTGCAGCATTGCAGATTGGGTAATTTCTCTCGTGGATCAAGCAATTACTGATTCGGGGGTTTTCACTTTCACCCCATTTAGCTAAAAACTCTCAAGTTGAGCACTTGGGAGTTTTTAGCTTGTGGGTTGTAATTGTAATTGTATGTTTGGCGCTCTAATGGTCTTTGAGAATATGATTACTGATTTGATTAATTAAGTCGATAAGGAAGTTATAAATTGCGTATGAAATATAATTTGTGTTTATAAGATTCTTATAAAATAAAGAGCTCATTATGTATGGTAATTGTGTGTGTTTAGTTCCATGGAATAAGAATTTAAGGGAAATTCAAGCTAAACTTGTTATTTTCGGTTTTTCACCTTTTGTAATTCCAGGTAAAACTAGTCTCTCATAGTCTCACTTCCTTTTTAAATCTTTGATTGGTGATACATAATTCATCATTATGAATTAAAGATTCATCGTTATGAATGATGAATTAAAGAGTAGAACAATTTCAAATAATGTATTTTTAACTTGTATAGAGAATAACATTGTGATATCAAATCCAGTGATATTTATAAAGGAATGATCGAGTTATGAATTAAAGAGTAGAACAATTTCAAATAATGTATTTTTAACTTGTATAGAGAATAACATTGTGATATCAAATCCAGTGATATTTATAAAGGAACGATCGAGTCGATGATGAAAATTTTAACACAACCATTAACATTAATATTAAAATGAGTCAAGTTTTTTTGTTATATGTCATATTTTCATCTCTAAATTTATTTTTCATAAATCATGTCAGTATAAATTAATTTTTGAAAAGGTGTTAGACCATTTCAAAGGGGATATTTTACCATAGACTTTAAGATATATGTTAACATTTACTAATTAGGTTAATATAATTAGGTTGATACTTCTTTTTCGAATCAAGCGAAATTCAAAATTGCTCTTACAAATTAAAATTGTGTTCGACGAAATGGGGTGAGAGTCAGTTGCATAGCAACATAGTGTGTGATAGAGTCCCAACGAATTTTATCATGACTAATATATGTCTCTTATCAAACACATAGATCTGATATTGTTTAATTTTAAAACAATATCCATTTTGATCATTTTACTATCATTCAACTACCATGTCAATTAGTTTTATCAATCAATTGTCAAATTTATCAATAAAAATCTATCACTCATCTCAATCAATGATAAGGCATGATTCGTATAGGCATTTTAGGTAGTTCTTAAGTCATTTAAGTTGCATTTAGACATGCTTTTAGCATAAAATGCATTCATTGTCTCTTGAGTGGAAGAAGTCGAAATTTACGCGGTTTTAGTGTTTAATTTCAGGTAATAGATTCGAGTTTCGAACGGTGGAGGAATCATGGATCAAATGGAGCTAAGGAGAGTTAGGACAAGTCATGAAAGAGTCAAGACAAGCCGAGGAACAATGGAGCATGGAATCAAGGTCTAAGAGCTGAAACGACAGTGAGCCGCGAAAGTTGTATGCACAGCGAGCCGAACAGAAAACGCAATTTCCCGTGGCCACGGATGTCCGATCGACTATTATGACTATGCGTTGGAAAGATATCGACGATCTCTACAAGAATATAAAGTTATAATTGTCGGCACCCGCCGATGAGGGAGCGACACTCGCTGATCAAATGACGCCCGCCGACTTCAGCACACAAATCAGGTCTTCGCGAATACAGCTGGATCGGGGCACGCCGATGGCTAGCGGCGCCCACCGATCACCGAATCTCCGCAAATCTTCTGAATTCAAATCTGGTCGATTGGACTTTGCTTCTACACTAAGGTTTGCCGACTCCTAGGGTTTTAGCACTATAAATAGGGCTCTCTTCTCAGTCATTCAAGACACACTTTACACATTCATTATCTTCTCTCTCTTTTAGGGGTCCGCCTCCCTCGTGTAGCAAAACCCCTAGATTTTCTATTTTCTTTTATGTTTTGTACGAAGATAGTCATGCTAGGCTAATCTTCCACTCATCTACTTGTCAAGTTATCATCGCACTAACATTCTATTAAAATTTTAAATCATGTGAATTATTATTTTATTTCCTTATTACATATATCATCCTTGGTTTATAACATAACAAAACAAAACAAAACATTTTTTTTGTTTGACTAAAAAGCTATGACCAACAAAAATTCAAAATAACAAACGAGGAGGTTAAAGCCGCCTTAATCAACGGCATCAAGTTAACATTGTCTATCACTTTCGTCACAGGCACCTTTGTCAAATACTCCGTAGAAGATAAAACAATCGAAATTAACTGCACCACTATTTAATCAGGACTTAGGGGTTTCCATAATCAACTAATTCGTATGGGTTTGGTTTTGGTACTTTGGTATATAATTGCCACTACTAACTAACTATATATATACACCAAATTTATCAGGAAGGTTTCATTTTATTTTATTTTCGATCTTTGTAATTTATATCTTCGAATGTAATGAGAAATTATTTTCCATAAAAACCATGGAGTAAAATATTTATAAAAAAAATATAAAAAAAGATTTATTTCAGGAGATTTAAACAATTTCGATTCAGCTAATTTTAATTTGACATATTGTGCTGTTAGAGCATCTCTAAAACATTTTTCATTTGAGAGATTTTGGAGTTTTTGAAAAAATTTAAGAGTTTTCTTTTGTCCAACATATTCTTCGTCGTATTATTCAAAATGAGGAAGAAAAAAATATTTCTTTTAAATATGTAACATTTTTCAAAATCAAATGATTATCAAAATCCTTTTTTAAAAAATCATTAGAGTTTAATAAAAAAAATAATTTAAAAAATCTGTATTTTTAGGCTTCGTTTGGTTAGTTAGTTAAAATCACAGGAAGTTTAAAAACCCAGGAAGTAAGATATATTCCTGTGTTTGGTTGACAGAAAGACACGAGAATTCAACTTTCCAGAAATTTCAATTCCTCCAAATTTTAGGAAGTTCACTTACTCAGAGAGACTAGGTAAGTTCAACTTCCACCCTTTTTAATGTAATTTTATTTATTTTCTTATTTATATTTCTAAAAATTAAAATTCAATCAAACAACTTTTTCAACCAAACGAGTCCTTATTTCTCTATTTTAGAGACATTTTTGGAAGGAGTGGTGATACTATTCAAGAAGAGTTGCAAGACGGCAAGCAAGCAGTTGAGAAGAAGCATCCTCCTCCTCTCGTCTCCGTCCAAGTTCGTTAACCCTCCCCCTCTTCCAACCTCTCGTATCCCTCCAAAACTCACGTGGGCCCCCGCCGGCCCGACCCGACTCGTTGATTTGTACTACCAACTCCCACCCCTCTATATATATGCACAGGCAAATATTGCAGCGGTACTTGAATCGCTTACTCGATCAACTGCAACTTCTAGATTGATTTTTCTACCACTAACAAACTAAAACGATCGAAAGAGACAGCAATTTCGGAATGGCGATGTCAAGCAATTGCTGCCTGAATCTTATGCCACCAGTACTTCCCGATTCCAACTCGATCCCCACTGCCAAATCTCTTATTTTAAGGTATTTGAATTGTTATTTCGATCTTCGTTCGTTTTGTGTGTTCTTTCTCCCTCCGATTAACATGTATACATGTTTCGTGATTTAATGATTCAATTGATCCGATTCTGATCATTAGATCTAATTAATCTTCTCTTTCATTGTTGTTGTTTTCTTAATTAAACTTGTTTTGTACTCAAACCAAGATAGTGATCGATCGAGTTTATAGGTTATATGCCCGACTTAAAATATCTTATCGTCGATGTAGTTCAGCTGATTTGACATGTTTGACAATTGCCCCACTTCTAAATGTGATATAAATATCACATTATTAAAAATATCCATGTAATTATAGAGATTAGTCTTCATATTTTTTTTTCATTTGTTATTTCTCTGTCAATTCCAAATATAATGAATTTTTTTAATGAAATCTTAATGAAATAAATCTCAAGAAATATATTTAAAAAATAGCTAAAATAATTAATATTTGATAAATCTTTTCCAATATCGATGTTTAATATAGAAAAACTGTTAAAACGTTATACATCCATTTTAGCATTGTAACCCATTTTGAAGTTGTTCATATGGTGTAGGCCGACAGAGGATAACGAGAAGTTGTTGCGAAGGAGGAGCCCTAAGTTGGTGACGGGGTTGGCATGTGCGATCATTGGGCTAGAGATGGGCGCCATAATCGTCCCCATTTCTATGCCAGTTGTTAACCTAACCCATGAAATATCGCATATTTCTGACAAGAACGTCAGTGCTTTGGCTTCTGAATTAAGTCAACCTATGAGCA
Source organism: Persicaria maculosa (assembly GCA_963922045.1). Lineage (NCBI taxonomy): Eukaryota > Viridiplantae > Streptophyta > Magnoliopsida > Caryophyllales > Polygonaceae > Persicaria > Persicaria maculosa. Next base: position 48,068,953 of record OY998269.1, on the reverse strand, counting down.
ATCAGGGAAGCAAATGGAGTGACAGACGAAGTTGCATGCCATGGAACTTGAACTCATTCGAGACCATTGTGCCTGAGAACCTACCAAGGCCGTCTGCTCGTAGGAGGTGGGAGTCGGTGGCCTATGACTCTCATGGCCATCGAGTTGCCCCACCGGTTGAAACAATCACGGTCATCAAGACTAGGGCGGGTTGCTTTACAATGTAACGGAACCCCAAACTTAGATCGATTAGTACATTCATCAAATCAATTCACCCACGTATAAAAGTAAAATCAATACATTGTGTATACATACAAGAAATTCATATATTGAAAAGGCAACTTGTAATATTTGCAAGTTGATTGATATTTTTATTAGATATTTTTCGACGTTAAAATAATTTTCAATTAGTATTATAATGTAATAGACATTTTTTTTTATGAGTGTTTTTATTAGAAAATCATTTAAAATAACAGATATCACTTTCACCAGATGGATCATCATGATTAAAAAAATGGAAATTCAAATATACTCTCTCTACATGTATTTATTTATTTATTTATTCTAATTATTTTGGCATTTTGTGTGGTGCATTTTGGAGGGGAAAACAAGTAATTGGAGATCTGAAATGCAGTACAGAAAAGGGAAATTGTGGAGTACCAAGTACAAATTACTCTATGGATTGGTACTTTGGTTTGGGGCTTCTAGTTGGTTGTGTACTACGTATAGTACAACTTGCATGATTTCGGTGGGCCACTTTAACCGAATGTGTAAATGGGCCGATCCAGATAGGCCCAATAAACTTTGGATTTAGCATCTTTGATGGGCCAAATTTTGGGCTGATATCGAATTGAGATGAGGCCTTTCTTGGTTGATTTAAGACCGCAATGGATGGGGTCAAGGGATTTGGCAAATTGCAACATCGTGAAAAAAAAAGTATATATGTAGTGTTTTTTTTTTTTTTAAATGTGGGGAAAAACTTGGTGGACGGAAGTGGAAATTAATGACTCAAAAAATGGATTGGTTGCACGTTTAACACTAATTTTTTGAATTTGCAACAAATACTAACACTTTTAAGTTTTAACACTTGATAAAGTCGGTTGCAGTAAATTATATGTCCCTACATTTTTTTTGGTTAAAATATATTTCCCTACATATGCCCCGTTTTTTTTTTTTGAAAAAAAAAATCACTTGGTATTTAATCTCAATTAAAATTGGGGGAAAAACCTTCGTAAAAGTTTACCATAATTTTCTTACAATAATTGCCACCTAAACCAATCAAGTGTCAACAGTTTTGAAGTAAAAAATATGATAAGATCGAGCAGTAAACGTAGTCAGGTTTAAAATTAAGAAAAAAAAAAATCTTCAGATACAATTTGATTTTGATTTTCTACCAAGTCACTTGAAATCAAATTTGGAAATGGCATTAGAGCATCTAATACGTACCTTTTTCATTTTACTATTAATCATTGAAACGTTGGACAAATTTTTCAGTATAATAGCTTGTTCATCTCATTATCTAAAATACGAAAGGATGATAATTCTTAATTTTTTTTAGAGAGAGCTTTCTTAATGCAATAAATATAGATAATTCAAAATATGGAAAAAAAAGTTAAATTTAAAGCAATTTTTTTTAAAAAAAAATGTCAGTTTGCCTTCACATTTTGGAGAAATTGATCGAAAAAAATGGTTAGAGATGCTTTTAACAAAATCAAATTCATTATACTCACAAAACACATGTTAATTAATCCATGCTTATCTTTCCCTTTATACTAAGCCATCACACTCTCATTTTTTTATTTTTATTTTAAAAAAAAACCTCCCTCCATCTATGCAACTTAGCTACAAGAACCAAGTTATAAGGTTACCGTTTTCCTAGGGTAGACATTTGTTTCTCAATATATACATATCCTTTATTTTAATAGGAAGAACTTATTTATGCAGATATTATTATAGAAACGAATTTGTAAATCAGGTATAACTTAAATTTCACAAAAATATTAAAATTAATAAGAAGATCGAGTACGTCCAATAGAGAAGTGTTGTAGTGTGGGTATTCTTTTGAGAAGGTACACAAGCTTTTTTAGCCCACTCCAAAAAGAGATATAAAGAGAGTTAATTGCCAAAGCCCATTTTGAGACCTTTAGCCTTTAACACAACTCCTTTATTTTTACCTTTTTTTTATCCCTCATGGTCGTGCATGGTCAACCCTACCAGCTCAAACAAAAATTTTATACTTTTAAGACGTGTTTTTTTTCAATTGTTTGTAAAAAAAAATAAAATTGAAAATTTGAAATAATAGTAATAATACTTATAATGAAAGGAGAGGTTGGAGGAATCCACAAACACCTCAAAAAGTCCATTTGAAACATGCCTTTTTCTTTTTCTTTTCTTTTGTTTTATTCCCCTTTTTACTCACAAACATGACATGCAAAATAAAAGCCATTGTGTTTTTTTTTCCTTCTTTCTTTCCAATTTGACCATCACAGTGTAATTCAATCTTCAAGATCCATTCCTCTTCAATACTCATCTAACTTGATTAGGGTTTCTAGGGCCTTGTTGTATGAAGGGACCATTTGAATTGAACTTGTTGATCATCATGAATCATGATTAAAGTTGCTATAGTACGTTCCTCTTTTTTAGGAATTTAGGGTTTGTTGCATGTCCTATATCTTCTAAACGTACTTTTTACAGAAACTATATATATATGCCCACAAATATATACTTCAATAAAACTAGAGATATATATATTTTTAATATATTTTTGATGTAATTTGCATTGTTATACATTGACAGATATTATCTAACCAAATTTGGAACAAATAAGAACTCAAAAGTAACTAACACATATCAGTTCATTTAATTGAGACTAGAAATGTCAATCAACTATTGGAATTTCAGCTAGTTAATAATTAAAAGTTGTGGGAATAAGATTAGGTAATTAATTGATAGTAGTTCCATATATGCATGATGGAAAAGAAGCTAGGTAGATGCAGCAATTAGCACTTTTATGGTGATACATATCTTGGATGCAAGTAGCTTTGGGACCCACTTTGAGATGATGTTGGTGCACAAGTATTTGACAAATTAGCTTTAAACTAAGCACATGAAGTAACATAAAGCCTCTCAAAGGTAGACAAAGAATCTTGCCAAAAGTTGTATAATGGAGGGTTGCAAAGAGACACATATATATATAATATCTACACATTTTGATTAGCTATATAGCTACTCCTTTTTGACCATTTTTCTAGTATATAAAATTTAACTTAGTTGTGAGGTCAATGAGATAAACCCATGCATTAAAAAAGAAGAAAGAAAAATAAAAGCATTAGGCTTTCCAAGGGCAAGTGCTTGGAATCCTATGTGAAGTATCAATTTTAAAATGGTGTGCAAATCGTATTCAAGTAATTTGATAATCACTCTAATTAAACGAATATCCCAATTTCAATTTTACATACTACACTCACTAATTGCATGAATATGTGATAAATACACTCACTAATTGCATGAATATGTGATAATTGGGTACATACACCACTTTTAAGATTAATTTTGATAGCTTCAAACTCTCATGTTCTATCGTCTAGAAAATGCTACTTCGGTCTTTGTCATCCGAGACTCCACTAGTTGAGTCACAGCGTCTAACAACTTGCAGTGCGACATGGTCACATGGTATCCCCTTTGATGGCTGAATCTCTGGCGCTCCGTTCTAGTTTGTTAATGGCTAGGGATTTGAGTCTATAACTATGTCGTGTTGATATTGAAGGTGACAACCTCACAATCGTCAATTGTATCTCTTGGAAGTGGAAATACCTCAAGATCGACATGATCATCACATGTATTATACATCTTCTCCGGTGCTTTGAGTGGGCGACTTACACTCATTATATCTTCCGTGAGGTCAACCAAGTGGCAGACATTGGCCCTCCTCTATCCTCCAACATACTATGGATAATGAGATGATCACGTCTCATCCGAATTTCCTTTCCCTCATTCGGAAGGACGCCATTGGGTGGCAGGTCAGTAGGGTCTGACACCACCCAAAACTTTGTCTTGTATAAAAAATTCAAATTCCCATAATAATATACATGGAATTGCTTGTGATGAGAGGATAAGCCCCTATAAATGGAGTATATAATATCTGATCCAAATATAGAGCGACCAAGCTTGATCAAACTAGACTAAGGCTCCATTTAGCAAAACAGGTATCTTTCTAGAGCCTTTGGTTTTAGTATTATAAAGTTTTAAATGATGTAAATATAAAATTTTAATTTAATTAGTTTTTGGAATCTGATTTTCAACAGCTACGTAAGTGCTCCCTTCAAAATTTTCAAAAATTTTCTTTTGAATTCACAAATATATTTATTTTTTTTCTTTCTCATCAGCTACCCTATTAACTAGAGTTATCAAACATCTTAATAGCTTATAAACAATTGAATTTAAAACATATTTAACACATCTAGTCTACCGGCTTTAACTATCCTATTAGCTAACAGTTACCAAACTGACCCTAAATTAACCCCCCTTCCGAAAAAAAAAACTTCACACATCACATTAAATGAATTGATACATGAATATGGTCGCCATTAACTTTCACTTCGATACTGTAATACATCACATACGGAGTATATAACTAGCTTGCATTGCATATATGTTCATCGATCAAGCATACTATACATGCAATGCAAACACATATATATGGCACGGAAAAACTTAACTCTCTAAAAATACAAAACCCAAGACTAAGAGATAAAGCCAACGATATATGTGCGATCACTAGATCGCACAGTTGAAATCAGTCGGCTTAGTTTTCAATAGACATGTCGAAACTGGATGAGCTAACTTACTTACCCAAGCAGCCTGCAGATGGGCAAGGCTGTGTTGAAGCTAGCTAGCTAGCTAGCTAGTATGTATTTTGTTGCAAAGAGATGAGATATGATGTACATAATACTTCCTCCATTCGACAAAACTTGTCATTTTAGCTTTTTTCACAAGTTTTAAAGCAATTAACAAGTGTACTAATTTACCCTCAATTATTACCCTCCTTTTTTACTTTATCGAAAATTACAACTAACAAACCATCAATCATATTAAGGACATTTTTGTAAAGTGAAAGGCAAAATAACTACAATGACAAAGTTTTTTTGAACAAAAATAACATCCTAAAATGACAAGTTTTGCCGAACGGAGGGAGTATATATATAGAATATGTTGGGACATGACATAATTAAAAAAATTAACTGCAGAAAGAGGGAGATTGGAAAAGCTGAAATTTTAAACGTATGAAAGTACTTTTAACATATATTGGCACAGCTTTTCTTTAATATTTGCTTTTGCAGGAGAACACATGTACACCATTTTTGAAGCCTCCTCAAAGGCGCTGCATTGCGCATTTCATCAATTGAAATTCCCCGGACCACCTTCTTTCTTACTTTCACTCATTTCATTCCTTTTCATTTTTAGTATGCTTTTATCTCTCTCTCTAATATATAAATTAAATGATCGATTATTCTAATTTCAAATAATCGGAGTATATTAATCGCTTGTTTATTATGGTACGGTATTGTTTTATGTGCTGATCTAGTTCTATTAATATTTGAACTGAATTGTAAATAAGATCGAGTAAGGTAGTGCTATAAGTATTATTTTAAGTTAATCTTTAAGTATTGAGATTTACTAGCACAGTTAAATAAGAATATATAACACATATCTCTTTTTTACTGTAATGGATTTAAGTGTTTTTCTATTAAAAAAAATGAATGAAACCATGCAAAGCATGTACGTGTACTATATGGACAAAGATGCATATCATCATCAATCTATGAATTATTTTTTAGGATAATGTGATTTTGTATTAAAAAAAAAGAAACTAATTTATTAAGAGCATACATATTTAATAAAGTTTTAAAATTGAAGTGATTGTTTTAATTTGAAATAATTATTTTGATATTTGTAAGAAATATATGTGGTCATGAATAAAAAAGGGCATATTGGGGAAAATTAATATCAGGACTAAAATCATAACATATAGCAGAGTACATAATTCAGAGAAAGAAATAAGAGCCCAAGTACACAAAATATGGTATCATATGGCAAAACATCACTGGCTCTCTCCCTCTTTCCATCTCCATACAAAAACATTCATTCTCTCTCTCCTATAATCATAAATTAAAACAGAACGTACCTCAAAAAAAAAAAAAAAAAAAACAGGAGAAACTAATCAATCATCAAGAAAAAGAAGCTAGCTAAGGATACATGAAAAGTGGCCTAAATTAAAAGGAAAAAAAAAGAGAGAGAAATAAACTCCATCATGATGCTCTTCCTCCATCTTCACCCATGCATAACACACACTCACACACCATGCAAACCATCCAAATCCATCTTCATATCTTTCTTCCTTTGCCAACCAACCAACCCTGTAAACAATTTCAATTCAAATTACCATAATTAACAAATACATATATAGTATATATTGTATAGATGCACCTAATTGATAATATTTGTGTGAATGGTATCCCTATACATAAGAATTGTGTTTAACTTAAATGTATTTTCATACGAAGGAAAAAGACATTACGAGCGCATATACTCAATCTATAATAATAGAAAAATAAGTCGAAAATACCTGAAATATATCTTGAATTGCACGCATATATGATTTGGGATTAGCTAATAGGGAGATATGGTGGTAGAATCCCTTGGAGCACTGCATCTAAAACACTCCATCCTACTAGCAAAGTTGTGCTCGTTGCATCCAGACCTTCATAAAATATAGGGGTAAATCACTTAAATCCAATTAAATTAGGGGTTTTTTCACAGATTTCCTCTAAATTAGGAAATCACCAAAAAACCACTCATAAATTATTTTTTCCCAAAATAGCCACCCTAACCCTTGTGTATTACCTGGTGCAAATCCAGTCACCAGACTTCCAGCCGGAGCGGCTACTTCCGCCGCCGCCACCACCGCCGTTGCCGAAGGGGAAGGGGAAGCCTCTGCGGCCGGCGCCGGAAAAATCGTTGTCAAAGGGACCGCCGGCGCCGGCGGAGGAGTCGTTCTTGAAGGCCCCGCACTTGAAGCAGGTGGAGCGGCTGGCGAAGTTGTGGGCGCCGCAGTTGCCGATGGCGCAGTACCAATCGCCGGGCCTGACATCGGGGCCCGAGGAGAAGCCACCGCCGCCGCCGCCGAAGGAGGAGGAAAAGGCGGCGGTCGCAGCCCTGAAGTCAATGTAGTCGCCGCCGGCGGCGCGGGGCTCGCCGCAGCGCTGGCAGGAGTCCCGGCGCTGGAAGTTGAGGTGGCTGCATGACCTGCAGTTCCAGTCTCCTGGTCTGTTCATCTCTTCGATCAATTTCTTCCTTGATCTCTGATTGTTTAGTTAATTCTGGTATATATTATATATATTCCAAAGTAATTAATTAATTAACTCCATGTATAAATAAATAAAGAGAAGGAATAAAGTAAATATTAATTGAAGAAATGAAGTACCTGAATGGAAGAAGTGAAGATAGGAGGGGGTTAAGAATAGAAGAAAGGATGGGTGTGGGAGTGAGGGTGAAGAGAAGGCTGCTTTATATATACATCAACACCTCGAAAATTGAGTCAGATTTCCTCAGACAGATATGATATGCATCATATATAATTCTCAATTTTGCAACATTAAACAATTAAAATTTTGATTTTTAAATACGGGGTAACAATTTGGTTTATTGCACTCATTTTATAGATCGATGACCATTGGCGCCACTTTATTCAGAGGATTGTTTAGATATTTTGGTTTCATTTTTTGATATATATTCTCTCTGATATATTTTTCTCGTAATTTGTTTTGCTTGTTGGCCGGTTCTTGCTATTTCCTCTTGATGGTTTAATTGATTTTTTGTCAGAATTTTTGGAGCTAATGAATTTGGGTAGGGGTAGACACAAATCCTGCAAATCTTGTCCTGTTCCGTCAGGGATAAGACTCGGAGGATTTGAAAAAAAAAAAATCAATCCCGTCCCTTCCTGGAAAAAATACGTGAGACAGGACGCAAGATTACCCTAATCCCGTCCCATTCCAACCCCTAAATTTGGGTAACATCTTAATGTTAAACATATTTTTTAAGAAATCAAATGTGTAATAATATATTCACCGTATAAGTTCTCTATATATATCCTAGTAAGAGAGGGAGAGAATATAGTAAAGAAATTTACATAATCTTTGCTTGTAATTTGCTCCTTAATATACAAAACCAGTCAAGCTGGCTTTAATTTTTTTTTCTCCGTCGAAATCAATGATGATCCATTTCGCGTCTACAACAATAACAACTGAGTATATCCCGCAACAAGGCAGGGTCTGGGGGGTCGGGATGTATTGAGTCTCGAACAAGTCGAGAGAGTGTTTTCGAAGTATTAAAAACTTAGCTGAAGCATACAAGAATGTCCATGATATCCGGCTATTGCATGCAGAAACTCGAAATTAAGAAAGAAAACAGGAAATTGTTTCACAAAACCCTCGATGGTAACTTAATTATACTGTGAATCAAGGTTATCTATACGTACATTGATGCAGACTACTTTTTTTACCCCTCGAAATCGTTGGTAACTTAATTATACTGTGAATCAAGGTTATCTATGGCCTACTTGCTCTTGTCATTTCGTCGTTGCTCATTTCATTAGGCGGAAGTGATTGGCCTTTTCTTCTCCGCGCCCTCTCACGCTTAGCTGATACCCATATATGGTACGCGAATTCGAGATTTATGTTTAAGGAAATGAGAAAAATGTATTCCCTGTCATATCAGTGATAGAGTTAGGATTTCAAGTGCGCTTAAAAATTTTATTTTTGTGTGTGATATGTATATATATAATATATATATATATATATATATATATATATATACACTTTATAGTGAAATAAGTGTTAGCATGCATGTAATGGGGATAAATTTAAGTTATTAGATCTACTAGAATCAAATACCTAAAATATATATTGAAAAAAACTCACGCTTAATGTAATAACTAACTAGTATTCATATTTAACGTTAATTAAATATGAATGCTAATTAGTTAAACAATTAAAGCGTGTAACCTCCCATTATTATACATATATAAGAAGTTTTTTTAATAATATCGAAAAAACATTAAAATTGTTATTTAAGTATTAACATTTTTAATTGAAATAATCAAAAGACGAAAAAAATATAGAATTTTTGTAAAAATTATAGTATTTAAATAAATTAATTTTTTTTAATTAAAATATATGATTTTTAATTGAATTAATGGAGAGGAATAAAAATATAGCAAAAAGAATATAAAATATTTAAAAAAGAACATATTGAGTTTGAACTCCACAATATTTTGTTATCCTTTCCTCACTCTTCCAACTTAAGTTACTAAACTAAGGAACCTCTTTTTTCTAATTTTCATTTAAAGCTTTTATATTACAACCTCAAACTACTCAAACTACTAAAAAAAAAAAAAAATTAACTGAGGGGTGCTTACCTACTTGCATTACCACTAACCTCACAACCTGTTGGGAATAATAAAGATCGGGGTTAATTATTT